>OX578234.1:5785922-6985922 GCA_951216915.1 Tetheella fluctuosa
GAGGAAACATAATCTACATCATATTATTAACTAGCTTCCGCCCCGCGGTTACACCCGCGATGCCGAGGGTTCTTATGTTTTTCCGGGTTAAAAATAAAAAGGAAGGCTATAGGCTACCCTTCCTCTATAAATGGCCTATCCAACACAAAAATATTTTTTCAATTCGAACCTTTAGTGCCTGAGATTACCCCCTACAACCTCACAAACTTTACCTTTTTATAATATTAGTATAGATATCCTACCAATCCTACCAATATTATAAGTGTGAATGTTTGAGACTCAATCAGACATAAACGATTGAATGAATTTGCATGAAACTTGGGACACAGATAAAATATGTTCAGGATTAACACATAGAATACTTTTTATCCCGGGAACGCTGATGAAGCCGCGGGGCTGAAGCAATTATTAAATAATTTGTCGATTTAGTTATTACATTGTGTTCATACGCTGTATAGTACCTAAACGTACTACTTACCTACCTAACACGAAAGGGGGTGTCCTCAAAGGATAATTCACAAAAGTGAACCTAGTGCTTTATAAATATAGAGATCTATTTTAACCATGCTCTGCCCAGAAGTATGTATGAATTATTTAAACTAAAGCTGTTCACCTACTTAGGTATACTATCCATGTATGTTCTTATGAAAATATTTATCATGAAATTACATAGATTTAAAACCTACTAAACATTTTTTTTCTTATATTTTCATACCTAAGTGTACGTGAAATATGATACGTTTTTTTAAACGTGTTAATCACATTAATAATTCATTGTGTGACTCGCACTGTAAATACACTTATACAATTGTAGAACCTATGTTATTTGTACTTAAAATATTATTTTATTTTACTTTATTGGCACACCGACAATTTATAGGCAGTATAATATATAACTAGTTACTGGCTGTCCAATAAATAAATAAATATAAATGTTACACACGATTTGAACAGGCCTACTCACCAACATTCATGTACTACATAGGTTCTTAGCATTGACACAAGATACAAGAAAAAATACAATTAAAATAACTTATTAAAATATATTAATTGATGAAACAGAAGAGATATTTCTTTTTATTTTAAGTGATGACAAAGTTATGTAATAAACTTCTGATATTGTATTCATTTGGCATCATATTTATTTATATAGCACAAGACTGAGAAAAATATCAATCTTTGGACAAAGCCTTCACCTGAGAGGGTTTCCTGTTACACAGTAGTGGCCAAACGTAAGCCCATTTAACATTTAAAAAAATGAAATTTGTATTATCAGGAAGTAAAAGGTATTTTATTTTATTTTACACACTTGCTTATCTTATTATTTTTTATTTTTTTTACCTTTGTATAGGCTTATGTTTGACCACAATCTCACTATGGTAAGTGATGATGTGGCCGAAGGTGGTAAGCACACAAAGCCTAGAAGGAACTGGCTCGCAAGTGAAGCTGCCGGAACCCACCAATATGTGTTTGGCGACAGATTTTCAACATGAGGGTGGTAGCCAGCCAGGCGAGTACTACAAAGTACCCTACCACCGTGCTATGGTTTCGTCACGATGTTTTCCTTCACCGAAATCTCAAGCTCATTGTAGGATTCGAACCCACGACCTTCGCCGAGGCGTCCGACGTCACTACCACTGAGCTATCATCGCCTTAAAATATTATATTTTAAACGAATCACTCACATTATAAATCTTAATTTTTTTAATTAAATCTGATTTAAAAAATTATTATTTATTTACAACAAATATTTACAATCAATGTATAAAATACAAACTATGATATATAGAAAACATCCTCAAAGCCCTCGCTGCTGTCGATTAAATATAATGGTCCATTGATTGCAGAATCTTTCGTAACGTCATAAATGTTGGTAGAGTGTTGTGCCGCAAAATTTGGCATTCGTGTGCAAGACACCAAGTGATTAACAAACCCGTGGGCCTGACAAGATAATTTACACAGTTAGAAACGTACACAGAATTTACACAATGATTTTCAACAATGTTAAGTTTTTCGTTTTTATATTTATAGTGCTATGTTTCGAGATGTCTTCAGTGACAGGTGATTATACTTGCAAATTATAAAACAAACTTCTACATAGTGTAGATTGATTTCAAAGATATTAGGAAAGTGTTAGCTGATTTTCATTAATGTTTCCATGTATCGAGCTTGATTTGAATTTACTTTATTCAACTTTGTTTGGTCGAGTTGCTTAATTGGGTTCGATTGCGCAGTGTTTGGGATTGTCGAAATGAGCAAAATTTTTAACACACGTAACCTGACGAGGTTTGCATATTGGGAAATAATATCAATCAGATAAATTAAAATTTAGAGTGTTACATTAATTGGTTAATTTAAAAAGTTCCCGGTGGAAATTAACATGAGCTAGAGCGTGTTTTCTAAGGTTTGTTTCGATAAATATAACTATAAAATAAATCAGATCAATCATTGATCAAAATTGACAAGAATGCGGTACCCAGGGACAAAATGTGATCAAAACGGACCCTCCAAATTTAGAATTGGAGTACGGTGTGAAAGGGGCGGTATTCATTTGACGCTCGAAGTAGCATTGTCACCCACTAACCTACATAAATCACAAATAAATTGACAGTCTGACAGAAAAGTGGCTTTCCCATTAGAGTGACATCAACAAAAAGTTAAATGTAGCTACACGAGGTCCATTATGTTAATAATGTTCCAAACTAGGACCTTTTTATTGAGGACGGACTTTTAGAGGAGATTAATAAACAAACCTGACGTTGACACTTCAAATATACAATTAAGGTACATTCTACTCAAGACAACTTATAGGAAAATTTATACATATTACTACAGTCTAACAAAGTATTTGTAACTACCATAGAATAAGAAATAATACTGTGAAATAATACTGCGGACATAATATCATGGTCGGGCCCGAGCCTCCAAACTCATCTTAAATCTGTTGCATGGATATACCCCCAGTACCTACAAACCGAACCTTATGTTATGAAAAAATATGCTACGTAGTTTTTTATGAAAAATAGTTCTCCGTCTTACGTTATATACGCAAACGTTCGTTGAGGAATTATTTTATTTTCCTCTTGAAGTCGACCCGAGAGCTGACTTCGCTGACGATATTAACTTGGACATTCGGTACCATAAGGGGTTTGGATAAAGTATTGTAATTTATCTTTTGTTATATCTACAGTGCCTACATTAAGTTGTCTATTTTTGGTTATTTATTTTGTGAGTCACCAGGTAAGATTTATTCATTATTTATTAAAACGTTTGTTTAGCGTACGCTTTAGTAGTAGCTACTTTTTATTATTATTGTGGTATAGTAGTAGTATCTATTGTATCTCTTCATAGTGGATAATTCTGTAACATTATTATTCATATTGCTATGTGAAATTTCAAAATTTACCTGAATAATAGTAATACTTCTGCCCCACGATTATCTAATATTTTCCCGGAATAAAAACTATCATATATCTATTTATTTCCAGGGTATGATATATTTATGCGCCAAGTTTCATTGAAATCCGTTCAGCCGTTACGGCAGCTGTGTGGTAAGACATACATAATTACATCGATAAAATTTTATTACAATTATTATATTTACAACAATCATTAAATATGATGCAAAATGATGTTATATAAACGTTTCGAGTACGTGCTGCTTTTACGTGTTTCCTGTGACGTTAGGCTAGTAACACCTAACATGCATTTTGGTGCATGGGGTGCGTAGAGTTCCGGAGCAACAAAATTAAGTTGATGTTAAAGGGTTCCGTACCTACCTCAAAAGGAAAAACGCAACCCTTAGAGGATTATTTCTTTGTCCCTCTGTAAGTCTGGCTGTCAAGACTCAAATCCTCCCGTTGACCTAGAATCATAAAATTTGGCAAGAAATCTCATAGCACAAGTAAAGGAAAATATCCAAAAATACAAACGTACATTTGCACTTGGAGAATTGACAGTGACGTATGTGAGAGATGGAACTGTCAACTTAGAAGTTTGTACGGAACCCAGGCGAGTAAGACTCGCGCTTGTCCGGCAAGTGCAGTAATATAATAAATCAGTTAGTACGGAACCAAGTAAGAAAAGGAAATAGCTAGTGGAACAGCTGTATGTCCCGATTCTCGCCTAAGTTATGAAACGGTAAAAAAAGTTACGTTTTATTTTGGCAAACAAAACAGGTCGTAATCCCGGAATAACAAGGCTCTACGTGGCACCGCTGTAATGGTGTGCTTACGGGAGCACCCTTTTGACACTTGAGAATTTGTGGGAAGTATCTTGATTTAAAATGGACGATACGAGGAGCATCTCGCGACTTGTCGTTACAATTATTATTTAATTACATGCTGTTTGAGCGTATTTATAATTAGGTTCCTATCAAATTCTATTTAATGAGTAATTGGCGTAGTAAAACTACTTAGAGATCCATTAATTTATGATATAATATAAACTGGCGTATATTTTGCCCAAAGAATTGGCATTGCCATTCAGCGTGGCAATGCTGCCAGCCTTTTTGGCACACTTCCGCTCGGCAGCGATTTGGGGCAAATTTTTTATTTATAAGTAAGTAGTTTTTAGTTTTTAATTTTCATTTTATTTCAGTAGGTATATATTAAGGTTATTTTATTATTAAACAAATAGGCCTTCACAAGCACTTATGAATATTAATAAAAACTTTTTTTTTTATATAAACTCAATACTTTATAACAAAATGTTTGTAGCTTTATCTAGAAAAGACAAAAGTTATTTCTTTCAATTATTATTGTGTTAGATATGATTACTACATCATTTGTGTCACACAAATATGAATAGATACACAAATTATGTGTATTTTAACATAGAATTTCTTTATTATTATCACCTTGGGTATTTCTTTTATTCAACATTTCCTTAAATCACGATTGTCATCGCCATTAATTACTTCACCTATTTATTAGTAACCCATTTTAATAATAATATTATATGTTAATTTATTCTGTATATACTTATATGTATAAACTTTGAGTGGGGTGGTTTTGTTACACATTTCGTTTAGTAGTGTAATATTTGGAGGGGTAATAGCTCGAAGTACATCTGATAGTTATCTACTGCAGTTCTGTACGAGCGCAGTGATATCGATGACGTGTCGTGAACATTGCGCTTGCGCTTACGTCAATCCGCTTGCGTGATGCGTGCGCGGCGATCGGTCACTTTCGATCTTTACCTTGTGAACTACGTATATGTTGCATACGCTCATAATTGAGTTTATTACTCAATTTATTGTGAGTCCAATTTATTCGCCTCAATGTACTATTATAAGTAATCGATCGAAAATAAATCTAAGCTTAATTTCGAAAACTGTAACATTTCAGGCTATATACCTATAATTAAATTGAACAATATATATATATATATATATACTACTAGCTGTTCCCCGCGGTTTCACCCTAGTAGCGGTGTAAAAAATAGTTTACGACCGATTCTCAGACCTACCAAATATGCACAAAAAATTTCATAAGAATCGGTCAAGCCGTTTCGGAGGAGTTTGCAGACAAACACTGTGACACTGTGAATTTGAAATAAATGAAATAGAGACTGAATAATTTGTAAATCACTAGCTTTCACCCCGTGGTATCACCCGCGTTTTCGGGATAAAAAGTAAGCCATGTCATTCTCCGGTCCATAAACTATCTCTATACAAAAATCAAGTCATTGCTCCGTTGCTACGTGAAAGAAGGACAAACCAACAAATACACTTTCCCATTTATAATAGTAGGGAAGGGATAAACCAAGACCTTTTAATGCTCTACATTCATCTTATTATGTATACAATTGTATCATATGCATGTATCCATTCTGTTTCTCACATATTAAAATTTTTGTGAGATTTGCGAACCATCGTGATTTAGCGTGACTCCTGTCACAATCGCATTTAACATAACGACACCTGTGATTTAGTAATGTGGGCTAGCTATGACGATTATTTTATAATTACGTTACTATTACGAAACGTAACCCCGACGGGTAGCTACAGTTGAACATGATCAGTTAGTCAAACGTGGATATCCAGCTTCGGTCGTAGTGTTATACAAACATATTGTACTCTTTTAAATATACCAGTGTTAAAGTAAAACAAAATCGAATACAATATAATTCGAATTTTATAACAATTTTTGAAAATGGAATTGATAAAAGTGTGTTACGTTTGGACATTGCTCTCGTTTTTGCTGTTCCAATGCCTGATGGAGAGTTCGAGTCAAGAAACGACATTTGAACTGCCGGTGCAATTAGTTGGATTTCCTTTTATTATCATAGCAGTGAGGCTGACCAACTTCGTAAAGAAATTGTCATATGCCTTGAGTCCAGGTGAATATGATATTGATTTATTACCTACTCCAAGTGCTGCACTACGAGCTATATTTTGTGTACATGACATAAGAGTGTAGAAAAGTCAATCTCATCATCAATCAAATTAAATATGATATTTAGCAATCGACGAGAAAGGCTTTACCGTCTCATCACGTAGGTAGGGTACACAGTTTTTGCAGTATAGTTTTGACCGTTCGCATGGTTAGCGGAGTATTACTTATAGACGAGAGCGCGAATAGTGCAATAACGAAACGTCGGATAGGTTTTTTAAAATTAGAACTGTTGAGATGACTGTGTTTTGTTTTCAGTTTTGTATTGCATAAATTTGAGTAACGCAATCAATGTTCACTCGTGTTTACGTTAAATCATGACAAAACAATAGAACTTTTACAAGTGTTTAGTGTTGTGAAACCCATGACTATACTTATGATGAAACTCATGATTTGACAATCATCTCTTGGAATTGTTACTCGGTTGACCAGCTTATTTGAAATCACTCGCTGTTTGAACGATGGAGCTTAGATTATCTTACGTGTTATTTTTGTTAGTATTTGTAAGTTTTTATAATGATGCAAGTGGGCAGGATACGGCATTAGAGTTGCCAGTACAGTTAGTAGGGTTTCCGTTTATCATCACAAGTGTTAAGTTGACGAACTTCTTGAAGAGACTCTCGTATTCACTTAGCCCAGGTAAGTTTTAATGTTAAAAAAATTACGTGCCCAATCAAAATTTTAACTCTAACTTATTTTGCATAGAAACTTGTTAACTTATTACTCCTTGGCTCACGAATGAGACACGCATAAGTTTTAATCAAAATATACGAAATGTTTTTTTTTGCAAGTTCAGTTTTAATCTAACTATAGGTTTCGAAACTACCCTGGGTTGTATCTACGTACATAGTTTTTGATATACAGTTTTTCACACATCCAATGACGTTTGGACATGTTTATGGCGCCAGTTGCGAGCAAACTGCGACGATAAATGCATTTTCACGCTATGCAGAACAAAACCGTTGAAATATAGGAGTATACATCGATGAAATTAACTTTGCTGATGTTTTTGTATGTAGGTACTTTCTATCATTTTATGCAATAATTTTTTTTTGTAGGTTATATATAACATAAAATAATTAACTTAGCTTTGTTTGTTGAATATGTTTCGTGTTAGAAATAAATACTCCTAAATACTACTTTAGTGTAAATAATATCGTCATTAATCGAACACCTTTCTATCTATCTTTGTTGACGGTATTTATGTGCACTTTAAATCAGTATTGAAGTAAGGGCACAAGTGTAAGGTGATACGAACCTAATATTTAGCTTTTTAGTTCACTTGTATATTTTTACTTTACGTTATTGGTTGTAGCTTACGGAAATCGTCAGCATTTATGACTAATGTTCCAGGGTTTATGGAAAGGTTTTACCTTAAAGCATAATTATGATTCAAGTAAATTTTATTTATTGCATAAAGAGATTGTGAAACTCATGCAAGGACTTAAAATAATGTAGAACACACTCAGACCACCTATGTATATACTATAGTACTTAAATATACCTAAAAATCTAACAAGTAAGTACATTCAATACGTAACAATGTGGCGGTAGCGCCTACATACTTAAATATTTATAACTTGGTATTGATTAAATAACGCTTGCAGGTACCAAATTCATTATTGATTAGACTGGCCTATAAACTGCATTGTTTGTGCGATAGTCTGTCACATTAATAATCCTCATAAACTCGAACAAGTCCATCCAGTTGGATTACGCCGCGTAATACAAATACTTACATATATTATAGTATGTGTTAATATTATAATGAGCATTTTTTATGTTCATTACTGTCCATTTACCTAACTATTTCCTAGTTTAATTTGAATACCTATCGTACGAACGGTATATTACGATATCAAGATATAATCTTCTCATATTATAAATATAAGAAAGTTTATTTAAATTATTACTTAATTAATCACGCTGTAATGGTTATATATTATATTATATATATATATATATATTTTTTTTTGATATAAATCATACGGCACGATTACTAACATGATTCTTGGAGGATGCTTTTAGATTGTACACGATTGTTCTGTAACTTACGGTTACTTGCTGGCTACCACCCTCAAGTTGATAATCTCTCGCCAAGCACCACAGGTGTGTTCCGGCAGCTGCATTTGAGAGCCAGTTCCTTATAGGCTTTATCATCTGCTTACCACCTTCGGCCACATCATCACTTATCATGGTGAGATTGTGGTCAAACACAACATACATAATAAAAAATACTTTGTAGTGATCGTTTTAGTGAACAAATTGGCGTAAAAGCGGCTGAAACGAATGCTCTTCAACGCGGGCGCAGCCGTGGATAAAATAATAGTGTAATAAAATGGCAACCTAGTTATTTATATTTGTAATCGGAATATGATTTATCAATGCATAGAATAGGTTTTTATCATAAAAGGACACACACATAGATCTTGCGTTTTGTTTTAGGTATTTTTGGATATTTTTTTTTAAATTCGTAGTGATTCACATAGCTCCATTTGAAAATAATTTTACCCAGAAAAATATTATCTAACGTTTCAGTAACCTACTCACCTAATGTTCGTCCTACTTAAATTCCATCAAATATGTTAAGTACCTACTAAGATACAATTTAAAAGTTCTGGATGTTTCGTTGATAACAAATATTTTAGATAAGAGACAATGACATTTTAGGATTGCGTACTAAACGGGTGCCAAAAGGACCTATTACTAAGTACGCCTTCACCGCCGTGGCCGACCGTCTATCCCAGAACTATATTTTTTAATCATAGTAGAAGAAAATTAATGATTGTAAAGCTGTGAACAAATTATTTACCTATCAAAGTTTTAACTAAATTTTGATAAATTTCAATTATATAGTTTTTTTTATTATTATACGGAATCCTCCGTGTGTGTTTTCGAATCGTAGGACTTGGCCTGTTACATATTTTGTGGGATATTTTTATACTGCCGTAAAAACCGGCCAAGTGCATGTTGGGACACGCTGATACACTTAGTGTAGTTAGGATGCAAGATTTTAAATAATATTTTTGGATCATCACGGTTTTTTTTTTAAAGTGAGAGTGAATAAATTAATTCAAAAGTTTTGGTTTCATTATTTTACATGAATGTAAATCTTCTAAATATTATAGTAGAGGTACCATTTTACGTCTCACATTCCATAATAGGTATCCAGGGACATATCCAGCGCTATGGAGTTGAAAGTAGCGACTAGTGATATCTGCCCAGGGAATAAAACCGGTAGAAAATGTGGGGCTTAACTGAATTAATCTGAGAACATAGTTTGAAATATACTTTAGTATTTTGTATACTTTGTTAAGCATGTGTAGGCCTACAAAAAATAATACCTATAATTCATGAACGTGTTTTACTGGATTTTCACTTTTGGGTCTTGTCAAGTAGTATCAATTTTATCCTTGAAGAAATGACTGGCTGTTTAGTGTGCTTATCACATCATCATTCTACTGTGTCGTTTTTATTACACCCAGAAATTTACACTACTTTAGGCATGAGTTAAATTAACTCAAGCTAACAATGTTTTAAATTATTTTCAGCCACATACCGTTCACGCAATAGACGTGAGCTGACATTCGCGAGTGAGTCAGCTGAACCGTTTGATGTTCATGAGGTGGAGAAGTACATCGTTGGAGAGTTCGGTGCAAAAGCTTGTGTTTTCGAGCGCGTTTGTGCGCACTACGCGATGAGAGCGCGTGCGCAACCGCGGCCGCAGCTGGATTGGCCTGATGTGTTCAGGTAATTCTTTAATATATTTTAGTGGTAGTAACGTCGACACGAAGATAGTGAGTTCGAGTCTTTTAATGAGCTTAACCTTCCGTTTCATTCGGTATTCATTTTAACTTGAAACCTAAGAAAAAGGGACATAGGTACATACGGACAGACAGATGGACAACAAAGTGATGAACCCTTAACAAGATTATAGGATTCATGGAAACTGTTCAAATCAATAAAAATAATTGGCATATCTATCGTAGCTAAAATAATGGAAATAAATGGTGGAAAATATTGAATAATTACGATTAACCCCGTATTACCCAACGCCCGGCCTTGACACCACCGTCCATCCGCCACAGGTTTCTATGATAATTTTGCAATGATTAATTCAAATGAGGCATTTCAATGCCACGTCTAATTGTGCAGCGTAACCAGGCCAGTGGTCGGCAAAATTGCGGACGGTTTGTATAAGAATGCAGCAAAGTGTGTCCAGCGCGACGCAAGTGGGACATCGATGTAATAGCTACGCAACCGCACGGGTCATCGTGTGCCTGACTTTGTGCTCGTCCATCCATTGCATACAAAATACTTTGATCTATGGAGCCATACGAATGATACGTTATAACAGTATGCGAATGTTATCATACTGCTATAATCTCTGTAATTTTTTTTAGGTAATTAGAAAATTAAAAGGGTCTTTTACAATACTAATTGTTTAATACATATCTTATTACCCAATTAAAACTTTCAATGAAATAGGAAGTGATGCGTGATGGAAAACATTAAGCAACCTCGCGTAAACATTAAACGTGAAAACGCATTTAGGTTCGCCCTTCAAAGTTGCAATTAAGTTCCGTTCACGCAAGAACAATAATTTTACTTACCGTGACTTTTTATTTCACTTTTAAATAGGTAGGTGATTTACTAATTTCATTTAATTAATAATGTTATTTTATGGAAATAATTGCCATCACTCAACTACAACATTATATTATCCCAATTAACAACACTAGACCACATTAGACGAAGGGTATCAAATATTTCAGATTTTACCTACTTATTTCTTTTTACAGAGACGAGCCTTTACTACTAAAATTTGGGATCAGTTCCCATAGTATTTTTTCTATAGAAAAACTGGTCTATAATTTTCTATTTACTAATATTTACCGAGATCCTAGTTTACCTAACTAGACACACCTTTTTTTTAATAATACGATTGTAGTGTGTGGCAAACTATCATCAACTTCGGTTAGTTCGTTCGACGTCCGAGGTGAGCCGGTATTATGCAATACCGCGAAACACTTTCACTGTCCTAGCGTTCTTATAGTAACAATCAAAAATACACCTTAATCTCTTAACTTTTAGCTCATAATGCTTCAATATATTTGAAATCCTTAGCTCCTAAGATTATATTTTGGTTTCATATCTGTACTATAGCATTTTGGACGCGGAGATAAAGTTCGAATTGCATTGCAAGTGTTGTGTGAATGGCAATCATCTCACGTTTGTGGGTTTATGCTATGCAGAGATTGTTATTGAGATGCAGTTCCGTGTAATATTTCATCAAACGGCAAATTGCTTTGAAAAATACATAAAGTATTGTATTTGAGACTGTAGTTTAGTTAATAATAGGGTACAAAATACATGTCGACATTTCTCAAAGAAGCCTGGACGCTGGTCTAATTAAAACATCTTTGTGTAACAACAGAATACAACAAAGCTGTACAAACAAATTGCCTTAGGCAATTTTTTCATGAGACTTTATAATTAAATTAATAACTGAAATTAAATATAAAGGCTCAGCATTTATTTTGCTTACAATATCTGTGGTCGTCATCTATTTGGCTCTAAGAACAGCCTTTTCATTGCTCATAGATTTTAAATAAAGAATGACAGGTTGTTCCGTACATCCAGTTATTTATTTATGTCTTATTTTTATTTTCAGTCAATACAAACGCTCACAAGATCAAGCCAAGGAGTATTACCTACTGAGCGTGTTTCTAGGAGACATCGTGGGGTCACCACAGCTCTGCCATCAGCTCGGCAAGCGTCGAGGATGCGATGAACTACAGCTTATCAGTTAGGTTAAAATAGGCCTGTATAATCTATAGTCAAGGCTCAAGATTTGATAGTGTTAATTAATAATAGGCCCTTAAAAAGGCATAAGCAATATTCAAGCTATAGAGATACTTACCAACTGATTTTATGTGTTCAAGTTCATAGATAAATACCGTATCTATAAGTATGAGTACGAATAAGAAAATTTCACTTCTATACAAATGTTGAAATCTGTGTCTGATTATAATGCCCGGCACATAATTTTTTAATCTTGTTATTAGGTCAGATAAGGAGATGGTTATTATTATAAGTAACATTTAACTTCATGCATTGTGTAAAATGACATGTAGAGCGTATTCAAAATAGTTGATGTACAGTTGTCTTTTTAATATTATTATACAAAAGTTTCTATGTAGGTGGCTCAGTTGTCAACTACCGCAATGTCGTAGCTTTATTATACTGTATTCAAACATGAAGTCAATTATTAAGAAATAATGATTTCTGGTATTTTTTTCCTTATAAATGATTTCTTCGGGATTAGGAAACTTTTCTACGTTTTAATATACTACTAGCACAAAAACAACTTAAGACAACAATTCTGAAAAATCAATTTGTATCCTGATTAAATTATGTCGGGAAAATGTTAGCAAAACTATTTTAAAATCTGAGGAAAATGTACTTACCTGAAAAAAAAAACCACTCAAAAATAGTAGGTTCACCCGAGGTTTGAGGACGCTATCTTAAAATTTCCTTTCTTTTGTTTAATAGAGCTAATTGCGTAGTCAGAGATGTTGTAGCCAAACTACTCTATAGTTATATATACCAGAGACAGTTTACGATTGTCATTTAGACGTGAATTTAGTGCCACCACTTATGTACACCACAGATGGATGCTGGGACATAAAACAGAACCCTTAAGGTCGGTTCAGACTGAACGGAAAACTGTTCGCGCATGCTCGAGTATTTTTCTACGTTTAATAACTTGGATTTTTTAAATAATATTATGTAGTTTTAGGACGCGCGTCCTTTTCCCAAGTTAAGTAAGAATCGTTTATATCCTATTCAAAAAGAATTGATGCGAGGTGTAAGCAACTATATTTTGTTTTTTTTTTCTCATTTATTTGCAACTCTATGATATTACATGGAACAGTGCTCGAGTGTGCGCAAATATATTTCCGTTCGGTTTGAAATTACCCTTAGTTTCCTTCACATCCCTTCCTTAATAATGTTAATGGTGATTACCTACTTTATTACTTTTATTCTGGTGGTGATCTTTTGATTTAATTTACATTTTTCATTAGTCTTTACTTAATTTACTTTTTATCATCCACGTATAATTATTTTATATATTATAATATATCTAATTAGACAATAGGTTTACAAAGAGTAGCCACATCAAAAAATGTGATGCTAGATGTATATAACTAAATAGGGAAAAGAAACAAATTAATTGTTGTTATTATATTAAGTTTTAATTACTTTTAATATTAGATTGCATAACCAATGTATTACCTGTTCATTTTACAAATTATTGCTAAGTTTACGACGTCGATTACACTTTTAGTAGGTTTAAAATGTTTTTTATGGGGCGGAAAAAATAACAAAATATGCATGCTTTAGGTTCACTTTTGAAAGCATATTTTATGTACATATAATAAAGTACCTACCTATTGATTGTTTGATTAAATTCACTCCTAGACGCGCGCATGTTACCTATAGTAAAAGTACTGATTAAAGAACAATTATTTAGGAATCTTAGACATATTTTTATATCAATTAAAGTGGGACGGTTACCAATGATTTTATTGAAAAATCATTCACCGAATTAAATTGCAGTTTAGAACCTCATTATATATTTTAGTAACTCTTAAAATTTCGATTCATTATTTTAGCTGTCACTCAATATTACTTTCATTTATTTTTAGACTTTAACTCTATCAACTTCGTTTACACTAGTTTTTTAAAATGCAAGGGGCTTCAACGATTCTCCCGCTACCCCATGCGTGTTTTACCTCTATAAGCTAACTTAAAACAGTAAATCAGTAAAATGTCTATCTATGATAACAAAAGCTTTTTTAGACAAATGTTATTTATGGGGAACATTATTTGGTATTTCAATTATCTCTAAAGTGTATTTAATGAGGCCAATTTAAAAATGTGAATATTTTTAACCGAACGATTTTCGATTAACTATTTTAGCGACATGATATGATACCATTTTATAAATATTTGTTGTATTATTGATATTTGAACATTTTAGTTTAATAAAAAAATACACACAAATAACACACAAATACATACAAAAATGTACACTTAGAATTTCGCTTTTCTGCCAGTTCAGCTAAAAAAAATATTGTTTATAGTTAAGTAATATCTTTGGTAAAGGATGAAATTTTGTTTTAAGTTTAAGCTTTATCCATTACGAGGCTTATAAAATGTAATGGCTAAGATTTTGTTGTATTAAATGAAAAATATCCACCATGGATATTTTTAACAGATTCGTGAATTCTTCCATTTAGATGCCACATTACTAATTCAAATATTTAGCTTCAACTAACTAAAAAAAACCTCAGTTTGTTACGAAATTTGTAGTTACTTTATGGCAGTATTTTTACTAAACAGTGTTTTCAATAAAATTTAGAACTAGTCACAATAAAATGAATATAATACAATGTGGTTTTATTGATTTCCTGCATCGTCTAAAAATACCGTAGGTAAGTTGGTACTTTTATTATAAACAACAATTGAGCCCATTCCATGTTAATGCTGGAATTAGTATTGATTCCTTTTTCCATTAAAATTGTTTTTTTAATCCCAAAAATAAAACTGTTAACAACCGAAATAACAACAAAACATTTTTTTTTTTTTTTTACTTTGTATAGGCTTGTGTTTGACCACAAACTCACTATGGTAGGTGAGGCCGAAGGTGGTAAGCACACAAAGCCTAGAAGGATCTGGCTCTCAAGTGCAGCTGCCGGAACACACCAATAGTTGTTTGGCGACAGATTTTCAACTTGAGGGTGGTAGCCAGCCAGGCGGGTACTACAAAGTACCTACCCTACCACCGTGCTATGGTTTCCTCACGATGTTTTCCTTCACCGAAAGCTCAAGCTCATTGTAGGATTCGAACCCACGACCTTCGCCGCGGCGTCCGACGTCACTACCACTGAGCTATATCTATTATTTTTTGTATTTAAATAGCAAAAAATAAAACCAAATTCAATGTCGATTTGCACCTAAAACTATAAGTAGAGAAACTTTTAGTTTTATTTCTCAAATCTATTGTAACTTTTAAAAGATTACTCAAACACAATATAATGAACTCGTCACATAAGCAGGGAGCCACTTCTAGTTTCACATGATCTTTGAAAATGATTTGCAAGTATCGAACGGTCACTGTTAGCACTACATGACTACCCTCAACAGTACCTAATTATAAAAGTGTACATTGTATTACGTCCAACAAATGTATTTGTACTTACTTATAATATTTATTTCTCATGTTAATGAATTCTTGGAGACATAAAGTTGTCTCAAACCTAATGTTATGTTTCTTATCTACCTATGTGTATTCAATAGATGCCGCTCAAGACTTGTCACTCACCGATAATATGCACATCATTAATAAATATCAACAATATTACATAACATATTTGAATCGAGATATTATTCGTGCTCTTATTCTTTAAGGATTTCATCATACATAATTTCTTCTAAGTGCATAGTCAAATCATAATAAAATTTACCTTATATAGAATCTACCAGTTTCAACCATGCAAGTTGGATAATAACGAAACATCAGTCAACATAATCATACATAAAAAAACCGGCCAAGTGCGAGTCAGACTCGCGCACGAAGGGTTCCGTACCATTATCTATAAACACGGCAAAAAAATCATGTCTGTTGTATGGGAGCACCCTTAATATATTTATTTTATTCTGTTTTTAGGGTTCCGTACCCAAAGGGTAAAAATGGGACCCTATTACTAAGTCTTCGTGTCCGACTCGCACTTGGCCGGTGTTTTTTAGTATTTGTTGTTATAGCGGCAACAGAATACATCATCTGTAAAATTTTCAACTGTCTTTCTATCACGGTTCATGAGATACAGCCTGGTGACAGACGGACAGACAGACGGACGGACAGCGGAGTCTTAGTAATAGGGTCCCGTTTTACCCTTTGGGTACGGTACGGAACCCTAAAAAAACACCTATAGGCGTTCGACGCTATGTTTTTTTTCCTTCTCTTTTTTTGGTTAAAAAATAATTCAATTCTGCTTTATGCTGTTTTTCCCGTACCCTTTGTCCAACCAAGTATAACATACTACCTTTGAAACTTTTCGGTATGTAGGTACTCAACATCACAGCATAAATATTGCAGATATAAAATTTACAAATGTACCGGAAGAGTGGCATCATTTCCGGACGGACCCATCATGGTAGAAAATCCTGTAATGTTAAAATGAGGAAGGTATTGTTTTAGATTGCTTTGATTTCATTATTTACGCTGGATGCTGAAGGGACAAATATTTTAATAAATTTATAACAATACTAGCTGTTTCCCGCGATTTTATCCGCATTCCTAGGGTTAAAAGAAGCCTGAGTTTTTTTCTATGCCATTTTCAACATGATCAGTTCTGTTGTGCTGTTGAAGAGTCAGGAAGTAACAAATAAAACAAAGAAACAAACTGACATTCACATACTTATAATATTAGTATGATATATAATAATATACTTGTATGAAAATTCCAAATAATTTTGTTTAGAGAGAAGAAGTTATCCTCTGGAAAAGCAAGGAAACTAAACAGAATAGAAAATGTAGAGTTTGTGGCATTACAAATGGGTTGACCGTTAATTTAGAAACTCGACTTCGTCAGACTACATTATTTATTTATTTACTCGTACTTCGTATTATTTGGTAAAACTGAGGGTTTCTTAACAGAGTCATGTAACAAAATAAATTAGGTACCTACAATGGCTTCGAATGGACACTGTATCACAGTTACTACGACTGTATCGTATCAAAGATGAAAATACAATCAGGATGTGACATCTTCCAGAGAATATAGAAACTAAAAAAGGCAATTCTGCTTAGAAATGTGTTTAGTCACCTAGAATATAGCTCGATGAAGTGGTTTGTTCATCTGCGGCTAGATGGCGCTTTGATAAAAATACAATTTCAATCAAATTTACCACAGATAGCGCCACTAGAAGTTGATCAACAAAAAGTTTTCTAAAAGTGCTAGTGACGATGATTAAATAAAAATCATATTAGGTGACCAACGATTTTGTTTATTTATTACTAGCTTCCACCCCGCGATTTCACCCGCGTTCCCAAGGGATCTTATGTTTTCGCGGGCTAAAAAGTGGCCTATAGCCTTCCTCGATAAATGGGCTATCCAACACAATAATATAATTTTTCAATAAGAACCAGTAGTTCCTGAGATTAGCGCGTTCACTCAAACAAACTCTTCAGCTTTATAATACCTATTAGTATAGATAGGCATATCCTTGATCAGAGACAAATCTTTATAGGTATTCAATACACATAAAAAACTAAAAATGGAAAAATAAGAAAAAACCACCATCAAATGGATTTGCGCTAAAAAGTATAAAATATTACGATATTAGAAGTTAGAACTCGTTTTGAAGTCAGGGAAAGGGAAGCACGTATCCTGAATCTCAAATTCTTGTATCGTTACTTTATACTTTTTAGTGCAAATCCATTTTGAAGTTGGTTTTACTTTTTTGTTAATTTATTTAATAATTGGCGTGTTATAAATGGTCAGTACAGAAACAAAAGCTTTTATGGCGACTACTAGTTTCGGTCAGTATAATGAAATGTGATAACAAAGCGGGTAGGAATGGAAGCTAGTAAGGATGACGGTGAGTGATGGAGGAAGGCATTGTGTTGACAATTAGCGTATCAACAGGGACAGGATGGGGAGGGGCAGGGCCGGAATAGTTTGACGTATTTGATCGATAGGATAATCTCTGCCTAACTGAACGTTTTAGCACTCTTGTGATTCCATTTTTACTAAAAAAGGGTCCTAGAAGTCAAATAACTAATTAGGATCTATACTACTTATAACCAATTTGTTATAAAAAAAAACTCTTTGCTCTCTCTATTACTCTTCGTAAACAACTCACACTCCGTTTTTGTTAAAAAAAAAAAATAATGTACATATACGCCGCTTCTACAAATTATTATTATTATTTATTTTTTTTCCATTTATTGTATCAAAATTTTAAACACAGTATTGTTTCTTCACACCCTTAAACCAGTGCTGGTTTGTCTGGGAGTTGCAATTCCTCAGATAAACATACAAAAAAAAACAATATATTTGATACAATATATTACTATGAGGTAACTATGAACTAATTAGTAAAGCGTCTACTAATAGATAAAATTACAACATACCTACTGAGTTGGCGCTAAAAAATATGATAAACAACAGTTACACCGAATTATTAGACAGTTGCCTCATCTTGACACAGAATTCTGATGTTACTAAGGTTGTAGTGCATTTACAATTCGTTTACATTTCTAAATATTTATAAATTAACTTTTCACGTAAAATGTTTCGTTCTGTATTCGTTTTCGTTATAATATTTAATATTAAGTATGATTTTGTATTAAAAAAAAATAAAAAAATAACATAGTAATTGACTAATCAATTTACTATGATACCATTGTAGAGAGAGGTTCAGGGCAAACGAGGGGTATTAAAATGCCATAGTCCGTCCACAGTCCAAATTGGCGGAGCTCGCTAATAAATAATAAATATCCTGGGACATTTCACCATTGGACATCTGATCCTAAACTAAGAGCATCTAGGCTACTGTGCAAGGATACCGTAATTTACATATAGTATTAAAAAAAAGTTAATACGCACGTAAGTTTTAACCTGGGTCCGTTATTTGAAACTTTTTACACGAACAACAAATATTATATTTTTTCTAAAATACAATATACATTTTACTTTATTTGTTCACCACAAGATAATACATGAAAATATGAATTTATAATAAATTAGCGACCCGCTCCGGCTTTGCACGGGTAGCAGAGCATATACATACATTTTTTTATAAGCATATGATAGCTTCCGCCCCGCGGTCTTGAGGGTTCTTATGTTTTCCCGCAATAAAAAGTAACCTATGCACCATTCCCGGCTATAATCTATCTCTGTGCCAAATTTCATCCAAATTCGTCCACCCGTTCTGCCGTGAGCAGGGAATGTCGCGGCGCAGCGTAAAACGATTCACGTATTGCATTTTTATACTCGTGATGACTTCGAAATTATATGTCCGATTCGAATGAATTGAAAAGTATTTTACTGCTACAATTAATGATTAAACTATTTATTTGAATAACAATTAATACTACGATACGAATGTAATCAACTTTTGTTTCTACCGGCGATCTAATTAAATTTTAGAACATAATAGCTGTTTTTTACACCTTGGGTTACATTATTCAAGTTTTAGTTCCCTACTAAAACTTGAATAATGTAACCCAAATTAATTCTGGAAATAAATATAGCCCATGTTACTCGGTGAAGATGTAGCTTACGAACAGTGAAAGAATTTTTATAATCGGTCGAGTAGTTTTTGAGTTAAATCGTGACAAACAAACAAACAAAGAAATCTTTCCCCTTTATAATGTTAAGTTTAGAGAGTTAAATCGTAACAAACAAACAAATCTTTCCTCTTTATAATACATATTAGTTTACATTAGTGTTTACAAAAAAGGCAGTCTTATCGCTAAAGATTTATTTCTGCCTTTGGGGAACAGAATAAAAAATTAAATATGGTATGAGTAGGACATCAAATTACATATAAATAAATAAATAATAAATTAACATTGATATAATAATCAAAATAATAATAAATACCTATGTAAGGTAATCATTTAAATTTATTCATCTACATAATATGTCTACCGAATGTACAGTTTTTTTTCAAAGGAAGATACGTCGTAGGATAACAAGGTGATTATGAAGTGTTACCTAGCGTCTACAATTTGTGTGTGAAATTTATTATTATTGTACGATAAGCGCCTAAAGTGACCTTAATTTATAATTCTTAAAGGTAGTAGAACTCTTAGTGCAGAGTTCGCCCGGGGAAGTACTACCACCATATCAAATTTCGCCGTGAAATAGTAGTGCACTTGTATTACTGTGTTTAGGTATAGGAGCCGGTGAAATAACAGGCACAGGAGACTAAAGAACTTCATGTCTCAAGGTTGGCAACGCGTGAGTGATACCCCTGGCAGTGAAAATATTATATTGTATTTTCTTTGCCCGTGGTGTTATGAGCGTCTATAGGCTACGATAACCGCTTGTTTGCCACGTATGTAGTATAAAAAAAATAAAGAAATCTTACAAGTTTATTTACACTGTTCATTGTAAGGAAAATCCATTGATATTAACAGTACTTACCTACTTACTTTATTAACTATTTATAATTAATTTTCTCTCTCACTCAGCGAAAGAATTTCAGATTCTGGAACACGTGCTTTCCTTTCACTGAAAAGGAAGTTTCAAAAGGAGTTCTAACATCGTTATTTTATACTTTTAGTGCAAACCCATTTCGAAATCGGTTTTCCTTTTAGTTAAAAGTTAATTTTATTTTTCCATTTTTAGTTTCTTGTGTATTTAATCCTACTTATCAAAATTTGTCACGTGTCGACAATATTGAATGATATTTATTTATTAATTTTTTGTGTTCATAAGTGTTCAGTAGCCGAAAACTAAGACTCCCGACGCAATCACCCAAATTTTTAGAAAGAATAAAAACTAGCGTTCTATATAGTACTTTAAAAATGATCCCCTTACTCCTAACTAACAAGGAGTTGTACCTTCCATCATCAACTCATCTGACTAACTTAAAGGAACATAAGTGGCGGTCTATACGAGCCTATAATATTTAAAGAATTATTCACTAACTCCTAAGTTAAGGAGTTATATTTTCCATCATCAGCTCAGCAGCATGAGGTGAGTACCAGACGCAAATACTTGAATCGTTTTATAAAATATATAAAACACATTATGCGTCCCTATAAAATTTGAGAGTTGCTCTCGATTTCCCTGGGATCCCATCATCAGATCCTGACTTGGTGACAATGAGACCAAATTGGAAGTCAAAGTCAAAATCAAAGCCATTTATTCAGTTTGGGCCCTAGGAGGGCACTTATGAAGGTCGAATTTACTGAAGCCACCAAGTATACCCTACCGAACAGAAAAAATTTAAATGGGCCAACAGTTGGCGGAGAAATCGGTGAACATACAAAAAAAAATACAGTGGAACCATAACATAGAACCTCCTCCTTTTTTGAAGTCTTTTAATAAAGAAATCTCACATAAGTTTAGTTACACTGTTCATTGTAAGGATAATCCATTGATATTAACAGTACCCTGAGTGTAAAGAATTTACGTAAATAAACGCTTACTATCACGTTTGCGTTTACTGAAAATTTGTATGGAAGAAATTAGTTCCATGAGTATTCCGCGAGAGGCGCTGTGCCGATTCCTATAGAAAAATGTTGTAAACGCAAACGTGATAGTAAGCGTTTTCTAACGTCAATTGTTTACACTCGGGGTAGGTACAGTACCTACTTACTTTATTAACTATTTATAATTAATTTTCTGTGTTACATAATAAACTTTTATCACTTAATTAAATGTAATGAAATATTACGAATAAATGTTTGCAATTTGCAGTCACATTAAATACGTCTGAGAACTGCAGTAAAGTTCGTATCCCACCAAAAACATTAAGGTAAACACTGGCTAAGTTGTTGGACTATTCTGGAAATCTGGACATTCAACATTATGGCAGAGCTCTACTCCACCTTTTACTTTAGAGTCCTTCTGCGTATTTTTGTTGTAAATTATTTCAGTCAGTCGGTCTGTGCGTGAGTATCTTAAATTATAATTTTTAGACACTTTAACTCCACTGAAAATAGAAATCCTATGAAAGAGATATAATCAAAAACACCCCGAAATGGTTTGTGTAAATATTGCACAGTGCGCGCGTGGTGTTTTTCGAAAACTTGGCCGACGCACTCTGTGCGCCCAGATGAATATTTGTTGTGAAATAAAGTAACAGTCGAACACATAGACGATCGAATTTCACAATCACAATTATAAATAATTATGTCGCTATTTGAATATTCTTTTGAAATTCAATTTTAACTCATTATCTACTCACCAAAGTTTATCATTAATAGTGCGTTTTATAATCAGCCTGAATTTAAATATGTAATTTGATGAAAAATGCACTTTCGGGCTTCCTACTATTTGCGATATTTGAATACTCACTCACCTTAATTTCAAGTAATACGAGATACACATATATTTATGTTATCTACAGTTTTTTTTAGTTTTAAGTTAGTTTAGTTATTTTATTAATTTAGTTAAAGTTTATCAAGTGCATCACGTGAAGTATCAAACGAAAGAGCTTGTTATGATTTTAATATGCATTATTTAAAAAAAAATATATAAAAATAAAGTATTCTCCCTTATCTCCGACACTAAAATATAGAGAATAGAGGGCCTCGCTCATAATTTACAGGAAAACCTAAACTTTTAATATACCTATCTTATTTGTATGTATAAATAACTATCTGTATACGGTACGTTAAATCTCTGAAGTCTGTCAAGGAGGTAGACAGCCCACCTGATGGTAAGTGACCAGTGTCATCTAATAAACGTTAGCAATACCAGGTGGATTGCTAATATGTTGCTAACCTTTACAAATCCTATAAGGTAACTGGCTCTTACATTTTGGTTGTAGTGTCTGGAGATTGAGATTTGAGTCTAAAAATGGCATATCTTGAGCCATTAGAAGATCCATTTGAAACGATTCTAGGTTTATAAAAATATGTAAAGAAGGACGTTTTCTTTATAAATACGCTTAGTAAATGAAAACGACTCAATTAATTCATGAACTTGTTCTTTTGAATGATTTATTTATCAAAAACATTTATGTCCACTTACATATTTGATAAGTTCACGGATCATACTGTTTCAGACTAGTTTCCAAATGTATTTTTAATATTTCTTAGTTACTACACGATTATGCAATATTTATTTTACTGAGACATCTATCTGTACCTGTTTAGATCTGTTCCTGGCTAATTTGGCTACGGCTACTATAATCAGTCACTCGTATTCAAATCAGGGGCTATGTTACGGGTAAAATAACCTATTTTAACAGTACTATTTGGCAAGAGCTACCTTCCGTCCGAAGGAAGGGACAGAAAGTGTAAGCCACAGATGGCTTTTACACCCTTACGCGGTCACTGTTTCTTGACCTACCGTTAAATAATTGAACAGAATGTTATCATGACCATTTTTGAGATAGTCACTTTATTGCCCGTATTGTGTCTTCGCGCCTCTTAAAAATCATTGACAATACACTGTGTTACTCCATTGTGATTGTCTGCTACTGACTCTTATCGGGTAATTTTTTAATTATTTCATATTTATTCACTTAGGTGAGAGAAAAATACAAGTAATATGAAGACAAGTTCAATCCACAAAATCTTTTCAATATATGCATGTAGATATATACTTGTAAATGAGAAAAAAGTTGTTGTAATATGTATATGTACCTACCTATAGAATTAATAAATATGGCAAATCAAATAATTTTATCAGATTACTGATAGTAACTTTTACAGTGAAACCCGTCACTATACTGGGATAATATGTTGCGTCTACACGCTGAAATCAATGTTCCCACAGCAAACAATACACAAGAGTCCCCTGAGACCGTTGGGGAAAACGGGCATAGTATTTACTAATTTATTATGATACAAAATAAACAAAAAAGTGTTTACTTTTGTGTATGCAAATAAAATATGCTCTATAAATGAATCATTAACAGCCTATTGAGCTCAATAGGCACTCTAGACAGATGTCTAGAGTAGTCAGACATCTTTTAAATTATGCAAAATTTTATGGTTTGGAAACAATAAACTTTATTAGGTGTCAAAAGTTATCGTAAAATCTCGTACCTACCTCAAGGCAGACGAGGCTCAAAATACTTTTTGTAGAGCATTTACGACTTTTTGAAATGTATATTTTAACAAAAAAAATATATTTAGCAAAGCTGTAAGCAACTATTTCAATGCGACTAATGAGCTATGTATTTCATTTTTCTGTCTGAAAGGTTGTAAACAAGATCAAAAACTCAATTAAGTTTCAAGTCCGAACATACTAGGCCAAATATAATGAACGGTTATGTTTCTACCTAGGGTACGTAACGATGTATTATTTCGGAACAATAACTATTTTGTTGAAATACGCTAATTGTCAGACTACAAATAGATATAATAAGTACGTAAGTATATCTTGATTAGATATGAGAAGCTATTAAACTTTTTCTGTAGATTTGGTAAGCATACGTTTCAAATTTGGTTCGTCATGATTCTAGATCGCTGCTTTATTGTGAAGCTGGTAATTTATTTTTTTGTTGTAAGTTAAATTAAAATAATTATCCGTGATATCATTATTGAAATTAAGGGTGAAATCGCATACTGCCACTGGAGCTGCAATTTGTGTGCGGTTACGATAACAACGGTGAGTAACCGCCTAAATAAATAAAAATGTTTTACTATGAATGTAACAGCTTTAATTTAAAAATGCAGATACTTTATTTGCAGATTGACTTCATAAAACAGTTAAAGTCTTATAATTTTTTAGATAATTTAAAGTTATCTTTATCCTGAGTATTACATGCAATATAATTCACAATAAAAGGCTACTTTTGTGACAGTTCCCAAGAACATTTCGTGGTATATCGCGACATTACATATATCTTTGGGAAGAAAAAAAATTCCATAA
Source organism: Tetheella fluctuosa (assembly GCA_951216915.1). Classification (NCBI taxonomy): domain Eukaryota; kingdom Metazoa; phylum Arthropoda; class Insecta; order Lepidoptera; family Drepanidae; genus Tetheella; species Tetheella fluctuosa. Next base: position 5,810,953 of record OX578234.1, read on the forward strand.
TCTAAAAATGTCATACCGAAGATAGATCATTGCAAAGCAGGGTTACTTAAAGTGTCGCCCACAACGGCACCCAATAGACCTATATAGACTGATAAACCATGTCTTATTTACAGTTCTTTCAAGTAATTTTACAAACAGTCGCACTCTGAGACGCGAATTATGTGAAACGATAGTAGGTACCTCTGGTTCTGTTCCTTTCTTTAGCTATTCTATAAATATACTTAGATATTAATTGACGTCTAAGTACGACTTGACTGACTTGAAGGTTAATGAAGGTGACAGAATGAGATAAAGTCAAAATATTAAACTATGTGAACTGTGAACCCAAAGTGCCATTATTACACTAATTTGACAAGGAGCTCTAAGCGAAACAACATTTGCTGTATGTACATAATTATGGTACTATATACGTTTTTTCCTTAAAACAAATGCTTGCGCAATAAAAAGTTTCAGTATCGCCGGCATACTTAGAGCGAGCTTTACATCGTTAAGAGAGACTGTCCACCTCCTAGGTGCAGCTCCTTTCTCACGACAAGGTCGAAATGAGACGGTCAACACTTTACAATCGAAACTGGATCTAGTTTTATTAGCTTTACTTAATTCGCACATCATCAACTTTGCTCAATTGAGTGAGCATTAGCATCACGCTAATCGAAGTGCGGTTTATTACAATATAGATGTTATACAAGCAATAATAAACATTTATGATATGTTTGCTCAAGGCTTCACCAAACGGAATTAACGAGGTTATAAAAATATTATTATTTCGTGTAAAATCCATGAAATTTTATTTGATTGAAGACATAATTTTTTTTTATTCCTATGAATAAAAATCTAAAAGTTATTATTGTTTTTAATTTATTTTACAGATGCGTTTGAAAGTGGGATCGTACATACATATAATATTTAATCAATATGAAAGTATTTTTGTAATGATGACACTCGTGGGACTGACAGGTTTTTTTTATTATAAAAACAATCTTTCTGTGGTAAGTGATTTTGTACCCGACGACAAGCACATAAAGCCTGGAACTGGTTCTCATTTCGAACTACCTACATACACCAGTAGGCCACAGATTTTCAACTTGAGGGTGGTAATCAGCCCGGTGAGTACTACTAAGTTCCCCACCACCATGCTATGGTTTTTCCGATGTATTCCTTCAGCTATGAGTGACTCAACATACTATGTAATCTCACTGATAAAAAATCAGCAGTAGGTATTATAAATATACACTTGAATAGATTCCCATTTGGTTCATAATATTAACATAAGCATTAGAAGTCCCAATGACATGATAGTCTTCTGATAAAATCTTTATAAATGACTCATCTATATTGGCAAAAATACGTATTTCACAGTCATATTAATGATTTGACATTATTAAACAAGATCTCCGGAACTATTTGCATATTCTGATTGATTTGATTCCACTACGACGCTCTGATTACATTACAGATGTTGTTTAGATGTTTACTCTATTATTGTTTTGTTTGGAAACGACGAGACATTTGGATCGTATTTGATTTGAACTGTTTTACCATAACATTTATATATTATTTTACCATTTGATGTACAAGGAAATCTCACCTTTATTCTTATACAATATAGGTTATAAAAGCTCGCTTGAAACTAGGTATTTTGACATATAGGATTGTAGAATTCTCGTTTGTAAACAACTGTGATTTTAAACAGGCTTGTTTACTTTAGGGACCGCCTGTATAATGACGTAATTTATTTACTATCGCTGTAAAAAAACCGAATGCTATTTAAAGATTTGAAGGAAAAGGTTTAGTGTATCTTTATTTATTTCTATAAGTAATAAATTAAGTATTAAAATTTCCTCATATTTATTTAGATTTGTTTTTGTATATAATAATTTAATATTAGTATTTTTATAACCGTTTAATCTAAATTGATTTTATTGTTGTAAAATATGACATTGAATAATGTTCGATGCAGATTATAACTGCATCCCAATAAATAAATTATGTTAATAAATTAATTCAATTTTATTATTCAAATGATATGTTTGTCGGAAAACCTATAAATAATATGCACCAAAGACACAATTATTTAATTCACCTGTAACTGCGAAGTATCTGCGACTAATGTTAAAAATACTAATTAATTATGACGTAAAATCTGGAAGCCTTCAATACAGAATAAAGAATTGCCATCTGAATTCACTGTTGATGTCCCTAACTGAAAATCTCATTTCAAATACATAGGTATTTGAAATGAGATTTTCAGTTAACTATAGAGTTATAATGAATATATCTAGAAAAGTTATTAACATTTTTTTTGCCAAATATATTTAGTAAATACTGGACTTTTTTGTCTGTCCAAAATATTGAACTTAAATTAAGTCAAAATAAAAATGTATTTGTGGTTAGGATTTTCGATCGTGGATAACAAAAATTGTGCGAATTGAATACAATAATTTATTATTCATATATCGTACAATCGTATGGTCTGTGTATGCTTTCTATGACAGCATATTTTATGAGGGATGTTGACTGACATGTCAAAACTATATTTTATATTGGAGATCCTGTAGGCCTATGTCCAACAGTGGACGTCTAGCGGCTGAGATGATGAAATTTTATAAGGAGTTTTGTAAATATAAGTAGGTAGGTAATGTGTAAGTTCTATGACGCATAATTACTCTTTGGTTAGATTGGTAATTAAATATCTCAAAAAGGATAAATTTTACAACTTATTCGATGAGTTTTTAGATGTTTTTTTTTTATTATACACTGGTTAGTGTTTGAATATGTATCTTGAATATAAGCAATATTCCTATTGTACTAAAAAATTTGGTCCTATTGTCAGTTGCGCGATGTACCATATCTTCTTTTTTGCTTCAATCTAAGGTGCCCAGTTAAAATATTTTACATAGATATCAAAACCGTACATCAGCGAGCTTGTCAAGCTGAGCTACACTTGGTTAATTTCACTTGTTTTCTTGAAAAACTAGAAATATTTCATTTACTTTCGAGATGGAATAGCCCAAGTATTTTAGTTGTTTTTAGCTCTATCATTTTAAATTACTTATGTTTAATTTTATTTTTTCTAAAAAAGTTAATCTTTTGGCCAAAGAGCATTTATGTTACATTTTTAGTGTTGTGAAAATAAAATAATTTGCACGGTGGTAGTTTTTTGCCGAAATCTTCTCAGTCCAAGTGTATTCCGAAGCGGTGGTAGAGTAAATTGTAACGTTTATTGCCTTATCAGGGCCTAAACTGAATAAATGAGTTTGGGTATGAATTTTGAGAGCACTTTGTAGTACACGTCTAGCTAGCTAGAACCTTCAAGTTGAAATTTGTCGCCAGAAATATACCGGTGTATGGCAGCAGCTGCACTTGAGAGCCCGTTACTTCTTATCCGGGAGATTCCCCGCTTTACATAGAAAAAAATATATATTATGGATGTTAGTAGAAAATCACCAATAAATAACTGGCACGTTGTTTTTTCTTTTCTTTTTTATTTTTTAACATTATACATATACCTACTATATTTTGGAAAGTATAAATTTAAAAAAATATGTTTAGTTTTTCTTCCTTTTTAAAATGTAGGCGATCTGTGAAATTTCAAACATGTTACTCTTGAAACAAATTTAATGCATCATCAGAGCCCACTGCTCTAGATGCATTAAATTTGTTTCTTAACCTTTTAGTAACGAGGGACCATTTGACAAAATTTATGTCTTGCCACCACCACCTGTTTGGAGGTAATATACAGTAAATGTAAATGAATAAAGGGTAGTTCTATCGAAAAATAAAACACGCATGCAATTGTTCAAAGCCAAATTAGTAGTATTTTAGTTTTTTTAAGATTTAATACTTTTTCGATGGCTTCGCGGACCACTTCAGATGTTTCCAGAGACCACCAGTGGTCCGCGGACCAACGGTTAAAAACCACTGATCTAGAAAATATAGTAATAAAGACGTTTCTTATTATCAATAAATCAATTTATTTTGATATCATCGATCAATGACGATCGATTAATTAATTCAATGGTTAATAGACTACGATTCGCAGTTCATCAGTGCCAACAAACCCTTGGCTTCCCGGTACTCCAGGGACAGCCCCACCACGTAGAAAGTGAATGTGCACCCATCCACTACTACCATCAGCCGGCAACCACTGTTCGTGCGCTTACAAAAACACACGCGGACTGGCGTTGACGCGCGACGAACGCCGCTGATATAAAAAAAATCTTTCGAAAAACGAACAAATTTTTTGAACCCTCTTCGAATTTTGTGCAAGTGTTGCTATAAGGGAAAATATACAATGAAGATTTTAATTTTACTTGGTAAGTAATTTATTACTATAATTTAACAGTAATTAGAATATTAATAAGCAAGTAATAAATAATAGAGATTAACGTTTATGAAAAATATAAATTAAATCTTATAAATGGAGCAATTCGAATTCTAATCATGCTTGACAAGTAATTAATTGCTTGGATGAATTAAGTTACCCCAGCCCACATTGCGACATATCGTCTTAATTTCAGGATACTGATTTATTATTATCATTTAATTAAACAATTTTTTAAGTGGTTCGTAGCTTCATGAACTAATAAGAATAAATTCACATGCGCATACGTCTTCACAAATTGTGAAAAATACTATAAATTAAAAACGAACCTTTGGCTCTTCATTTGCATTCTTCATTTAAGCAAAAATTTCTAATTGATTGAGGAACAAGTTCGCATGTTCCGAGAATGGAATAATAAACAATTTTTCCGCGTGCTTTTTCACTTCACGCGCTCTCGTTTTTGCGCCCATTCCGCTTACTCGAGGGCATGCATGTTGGAATCCGCGAAGTTTATTCAAATTAATGTGAAATTGTCATCCTTCCAGACATTGTTCTCGTAAACCTATCGATGGTGGGAAACTAAGTATGTGTTCTGACGGCCGTCGAGTCTAACTAACTTCACACTTCATTCTAGGTATTCTATTGTCTATGGAAAACCTGCTATTGTCTACGGGAGTAATTAATAGAAAACCAAATATAGATTGTGTATTCACGATTGTGTATGTGCGTACAATTGACTTTTTTTATTAGCAGAGTTGGCTTAAAATTCGTCAAGTAGTAGCCATTCAAATTAAGCAACATACAGAGTCTTCATTTACACTATTCATCAATGTAAATTAATAAAAAAAAACAACAACATAGGTTATCGCGTGAGAGTGTTGACAACCACAAATATTTTTGAATTATTTTATTTAACCTACCACATCGTTATCAAACATAAAAAACAAACCCTTTCGTGAAAACTAGGTCAAGTTGTTTGAGAAGAAAAGGGGACAGATTAAGAGACATTCTCACCCCGTCCTCATTAAAATAGCTATAATCCTACATGATGAGATAAAATAAAATGCTTTCCAATAATGAGTCCGCACGCATATTCATAATAATGATTGAATTAAGTATTGTGAAATGGCACAATTTCTAAACAGTAATCATACAATAGTTCGACTCTATTATTGTAATATATTATTTTTAATGAGCAATTACTGTTGCAATACAAATCTTCCACTTAAATTGCATTAATAATAATAAGTTTATATTTTTTTCTATTGGAAATAGTAACTAAAATGCATTGTAGTTAAAGACATTAATAGCTTACCTAGTTATACATATATGTATTTTTATTTTCTTTATTAAATTAAACAACGCTTACATAGTGACAGATCTGACACTTTCTTCATTAACCATGCTATTGTAATCTCGAATCGTGACGGTGTATTTCAGTGCAAAATTTCGTGCCCTGGAATGCATGAGGTAATTGGATGTTTCCTTTCTATCTCGATCTTTGCGCTCGTTACTCTAATTCTTGCAAGGTCCGCTCCAATTTTTAGCATCGTTTGCCTACAATATTATAATGATCACGTGAGAAGCCAGCTTTATGTGTCACACGAGTTTTCTATAGACTATAAAATTTTTAGTTACCAAATAAAGTACACAGTACCCACAGATGTAATGGAAATAAGAGAATCTTTTCCTCTCATGTAAATTTCATAAATTTTCTTGACACATATGATATAATTAATAATATATAATTTTTAAAAATGTGTGTGCATAACTATTAACCCACTTTGTAAGACAATGAACTGACCACAGACATGGATTAACCTTTTATGTGGGATAGTAAACATGAACATGTTGAAAATTTTCCTAATCAATAATTCTTTAAAACGAAGTACATAGAAGGAATATGTTTTTTTTGGGTAATTTCAATTTTTCAGCTCGTTCTTGTGAAAGGCGTCCTTGTTCAAATGAAAGGTTCTACCTTACTTACGCTAAGGTTATCCTTTTGTTTTTGTAATCTTTTTTTTATTGACCTAATTTGATTTTAGAACTCTACTTCAAAGACATCGTAACTTGATATAAAGTACATAGTGTTCATCTATATATGGGCTAGAAATACATTTCCAAGAAATTACGGAACAATAGACTAAACTGAAAATATGGCTGATGTGTATAGTTTTTGTCCAATTAAGTAGGTAACGTCGTAAGGTTCCAATGGATTTCCATGCAAGGTAAATACCTTGTGATGTTATTACTGTCTATAACTGTCTGTTATTCGAAATACAAAAACAAAAACTACCTAAACAATAACATGCCTCCAATGGTCTAGATTCTACCAAAAATGATGATAATTTTATTTAATACTATAAATAGCCTGGTTCTTTCCAATTTTATTTTGTTTTTATTCTAAATTTATATGAGAGAAATATTCGCCATTTTCAAATAATAGGCTCTAAATATTTGCTTGTCGTTGATTAGTGAAAAATGTTCAAAATCGAATAATGGCAGCTATCAGAACCGTTTTTTTTTTTTATCTAAAATGGACTTTTGGCCATTGCCCCCAGAAGGAGTTATGAGTTATTTGTTACTCTAGTTAGGACGAGTATTTGTTAGGAGTTTTATTTTAAGTAAACTAATTTTCTTATATAATATTATATAGTAACCATCATAACCTTCTACAAATTTAAATAATCGTATTATATCATAACATCAATCTCAAACACGCAACTAATACCTTTTTCTTTACGTATTGCGTATACGCAAATATCCGCAGTGAGTAATGTTTAGAGAACAATACACAGTTCAGTAGAAGCGTTAATATAGCAATTACACGATATCTATCTCGTAATATTTCTCATGGGGGTCCTTCGCACCGTGTACTTGATTGTTACGAGAGAACATACTATTATCTGCAAATCTGCAGTTTCTTTGTATGTGTCACAAGGTTTGTTTTTATTTGCGGAAAAGTTTTTGCTGTTTTGCGAACAATTCATATAATATACCTATGTACATATGCAACTTTGTTTATAAGTCTTAACTTTGACTGTGCCATATCTAAAAAAAAAAAACACAAACCTATTATAGTGATTATTTTGGGAGTCAACATGAAGTACTTAATATATTACTAGGTATCTACCAGATACAGCTTACAATATAGATTGTCCATATCTATACAGGGTGACTTTTTAGTCACTGGCAATACTTGCAAGGGTGGAAGTACTCATCAATTTGAACAACTTTTATTATGGGACCAACTCTGATATCGCATTAAATAAAATGGTTGCTTCATACATTTTGGTCGAGTAGATATTGAACTTTTGTATGGAACAGCTGATATTTTTTTCGTGATTTCACAGTTAGTCTCATAATAAAAGTTGTTCATATTGATGTTTACATCCACCCCTTGCAAGTATTGCTAGTGACTAAAAAGTCACCCAGTATTAATTATAGCTTAGCATTTTTTCTTAACTTAGCATTTGTATTTTTGGAAAATAACATTTATGATGGACAGCAATTAATTCAAATGCCCTAATAAGGCATTTATGAGCGTTACAATTGACTCTACCAGCGGTTTACATACACTATATAACATGCATTACCTACCTAGAAGTGATACCTATACGATAGATACTCTGACACATGTAAAAACATTGTAACGCATGTTAGATGTGTCGTGGCATTGAACCGTGAGCATGAAATCAATGTTCTTTAGTTAGGAGCGTTGCACAACTTGTACTATATAAATGCCATGCGTTGAACTTTGTTTCGCTATGGGACTCCTGTCCAGTTTATATATAACTTGACATTTTATTGTGTGATTTTTGAGTTACCAGTATCTAAATAATGTAGCATCGTGTGTAATTATTAAAGTTACATTTAAATAAGACTTTTTGTAGGTAGTTAGTACCTAATTACTTCAATCTAATATATAAAACTTCTGTAATAGGTATACTTACATACAAAGTGATCCAATGATTATATCTACCACTTTTAAGAAAGAAAAGAGTTGAGTAAGATGTTAAGTGATGTGAAACTAAAATTACCATTGATTTGGACATGGTAAATATTGCCCCAAAATAAAGAATGTTTTACTGACTTTTATATCGATGGTTTAATGGTAAATATATTAGAAATTTTATCAAATTGATTTGTATTTAAATACTTACATTATTGTTTCATGGAAGTGTTCAGTAATAATAATTTATTCGTAAAAGGCTGGGGTCAAGTGCAGTTATTAGTATTAGTGCAGATAGTGCATTTGCGGTGAAACTGCGAGAAATGCCGCGGGCCCACGCGGGTCAAATGAAAACCTCATTTGACCCATTGAACTATTCTAATACTCACGACAGCTGATAAATCATATATTTTATGGGAAAATTGCTTTAAAATAATAATTGATGTATTTGTATGTTATATGTAGTTTTATTGGGTTCTTCTGATTTTCGAAATTTAGATTTCGAATATAGAACTAAATCACAAAACAGTGTTCTAGCGGCCTCGGTCTCATTCTTCCTTTTACAAAACGTCACGAGTGTCAGAAAAATAATTCGTAATTTAAATTTTATTAATATCAAAAGTTGCATGACATTTTACAAGCTTTTATTTAACTTGCAATGTATGTATGTTTGTCTGCCCGGGTGGAATCTTGCAAGTCGAATTTCACCCACTTCCAGTGGTGATATTTGGTATACATTGGAATATTGGAAGGCAATGCATGTAAAAAAGTGCAGTCATGAAACATGCTTGTATTAAAAATGAAATTTTAAACAAAAACTTATTTATAAATATAGGCCTAGAATCTTGGTCTTTGGTCTTAATGTAATCAATTAATAATTATAATTTTAATTCCTCGGATGTTTAATGGTAGTTGCAACCTTAATAAGACAGTAATAAATATAAGAAAAGAAAGAAAGAAAAGCGTTTATTTAGACTCACACGTTACCAACAGCGTAAAATTAAAAAAAAATCAATAACACATTACACGATTGCTGAATATTAAGTACATATTTCTTGCTATTTAGAAGGGCAACTGTTACAAAAACTACACGTTATGACGACCACGACCACTCTGTCAAGTCAAGAGTCATACGCATAAAAAGATGAATATTAATTCCATATTCGACTCTAAATCGATAATATTAACAGAGATTCTACAAAATGAAAGCTTTTCATGAAGGGTAAGCAATAAGGTTGCAAGCAGCCCTGTGGGTAGAGTTAGAGGTACAGAGCCCGTACAAATATAATTAGTTTAGAAACCCTAATAGTAAATGATACCAAATTGCAAAACATTATAAAGTTTTATGTTCAAGCCGCAATTCAAAGGACCGGCTTAATTAATTAAATTTCTTATACTAAAATAGAATAAAATTGTATAATAACGAGAATATAAAACTTAAATAAGTTTTTCAAACAATCGTATTTCTACTTAGTTGGCTGATCAATTTCATTATTGGTGCATTAAATTAAAATGGATAAAAAAAATACGTTCAGTCATCAAAGGAACATTACCTATATAAGTAGAAATTGTACCAATATGTGACTATTACCATCATTAAGTTATCAACCGTTTAAAATAAGAATGTCATTAAACACTAGAGGCTGTATAATTTCATAAATCGCCACATTACCTGTTCTAAAGGACGCAATCATCCGCCGCACTGTATATCCTGGTGTTTAACAGCTACGCTCTGACAGGATATTACATCTTAACGAGGCAGCCTGGGCTCGTAGACTACTCAACAGTTCTAGACTTGGGTAAACATTTAACGTACAAGTACTGCTTCGTAGGCACTCATTTGCTAAATTGTAGGTACGCTGTGTATCTCATCCGTTTCTCGGTATAAATGTTTGCTACTGCTTTGTAAACATAGTTAATTTGTTATGACGCATGTATATTTCTTGATTTCTTCCGTAAAGAGAAGCGTCATTTATTACTAGCTGGGTGAAACCCACATTTTTTCGGGATAAAAAATAACTTATAACCTTCCGCAAGAATTGGACTATCAAATGAAAAAAGGTATTTCAAATCCGACTGGTAGTTCTAGAGATTTAAGCCTTGAAACGTACAAACAAACAAAAAACTCTTCTGCTTTATTATATTAGTATAGATTTATCACAAAATTTACACTGAATAAAGTCTAAGCAACCAATGATAAAAATTCTATAAAGAAAATTGATTGATGACTATAAACATAGCATTTGGAAGTTCGTAGTAAAATAGTCACACTGGAATTTTTTGTAAAATGCGTAATCTAAACAAATATATACCTACCGTTAATTTCTACATAATTTTCTATTGTACGCGTATAATAGTTGGTTATGCAAAGTTTTTCCCCATCCGACATTTTGATCATATAACTCGATTTAAATTAGAAGTGATTATATACTTACTAACGTAAATCGTCAAATATTACGGGTAAGTCCCCGTGACATCAAACAGACTAAAAAATAAGCGCTTTCTACGAAAATCTTTTTGTCAAAAAGATTATCTCCATTTGGATGTTTGAAACATTTTCAGTAAAGGATTAGGGGATTTTATTTTATTTTTAAACTGAAGAGTCGATTATTCAATCTGAGATTTCTCTTTTATCTCCATAAATGTGTTTTAAAAGGGTTTTTAATCCGTTAACCTTTCCAAGCGTCCAATTTAGCGTCGAATAACGAATCATGCTCACGTAATTTCAAAGGGGGAATATATCTAAAAATCCATGGCGATGACACAGACAAATTCAAACATATACTCGTATTTTAGAATTACTTCGTTGTATTATTTTCTGCATAAACACTACCGTACATGTTTGTCTTACCTAACTGTAAAATGTTATGTTATGTTTGTCATATCGTTATGTTATAATGTTAATGTTTTTTTATTCATTTGGCATTGAACGATAAACAATTACTTTTTAATATTTATTTTATTTATTAGGCTTACCAACGATTAGTATTATTTATTAGTATATTAATTTATGACATGTTTATTTTTGGTCGCCTACTTGACCAAGTCATGAGGCCAAAAATGAAAACGCTATACATAATCTCGAATATAAAATGACGTCAAAGTAAATTACACTTTTAATCCGACAAGAAAATACATGTCGACAGTCGAGAATGCGCCATCTTGTACCGCTTACCACCCCATCTGACAATATTGACAAATGAAACGAGCAAGCTATTTCCGTATTTCGCTACAAATCCTAAATCATGATCGAATGTTCACGTATAAGCTTTGAAGCTAGCTAGCTGCTAGCTATTTATTTTCAAACATTTCGATATATTTAGCAGTAAATTATTTCTTAATATTTACGGTCTAATGATTTTACATCTAGTGCAGTGTGTTTAATTATAGGTTTCGTGTTTAATGTGATTTTATTATTGTTGAGATCTGTTGCCGGCCGTGCAAAAGAAATGCTCCGTGATTTTTTAGGTCAATTAAACAACTTATATCAATTTCTTTTGCAAAGGAAGTGTCCTCTTGCATTTTTAAGGCGATGAGAGCGTAGGATCGAATACTAGAATGTGCTTGAAACTATAACACGGTGGTAGAGTACTTTGAAGTAGGTACTCGCCTGGCTGGCTATCATTTTCGTATTGTAAATCTGTCGCCAAGCAACTATAATTATGTGTGTTCCGGCAACTGCACATGTGAGCCCTTCTAGACTGTGTGTTTACCACCTTCGGCCACATCATCACTTACCACGGTGAAATGGTGGTCAAACACAAGCCTATCCCAAGTCTAAACACAATAAACTAAAGGTTCAAAACGCCCATTCGTTTAGAACCTTTAGTTTATTTCTCAGTCAACTTTTGATATAGGTTAAATACTGTAGTATTTCTTCATCTAGCAAGGATATTTATCGAGCACGAAATGGGTAGAGACAGTGGAATAGAGGACACTCTTACGAGGTCAGATAAGGCATAAAGAAAGAAGAGAAGATTTAATTTAAATTATGTTTTGTATACGATATTTAATAAAGGTGAAATATATAAAAAGAAATGCAATTTTACTTCACTTTGTGTCAGTAAGCATTTCAATTTCGTTTTGTCACAAAATACAACTTTAATTTTCAAAGTAAGCGAACAATAACATTGCAGGCAGAATGAAAGCAACACAAACAAAAGTGTCTGACTTAATTAATTTACAAAAGCAAAGGTTTGAGTTAATAATGACTCATTTAACTTACTCTTAATTGTATCAAAATGAACCAAACACACATAAACATCGTTGTTAATAGTTCTTCTAGGATTATTTGAGCACGCAAATATTCACTGCACTGTACAATTGGGTAATATTTTTTTTATAAAATTAAAACTAAATCGATTATACCATCAAATACTTTATCTACAATCGATATAAGGCAATATATCGAATTCCGTTGTTAAGTATACAATAGAATCGAAATGTCAATCGTGATGGACAAGACCTTGAGCAAGTCCGGTAATGGTTAATGGTTAAATGATTTCTCATCAAAATATGGAGTTACATATTAAGAACAAAATGTGGAGTTGTAGAGCATTGTGCACGACCTTCATGAGTCTTGCTAATGAATGTGGGATAGTGAACACAATCTGAGTGGCTCTAAGCGTGGCCTCGGTGCGGTATTCATTCACATAATTGTTGTTAAAATATTTGCTTACATTTCTACGTGTTGTATAAGAGTGGCATAGATATGTATCTTGGGTAACGGAAAGGGCCATTAATGATGGATTACGTAAAAAATAACTGCTTGTCAGTACACTAGATATAAATTACTGATAATCCTATTGCGTAGTTGAATTATGCAGAGGTCACTTTCATTGGAGTGACTAGTGTCCGATACCTAATAATCCATTATTATATTCCTATTCCTAAAGGAAATATAACAAAGAAAATGCCAGTTTTTCAACTGTTCATACGAAATATATTCAAAGCCCATGTTTAACACCTGAGCAATTTATACAAAGAAAACCACTTATAAATCACAGTATAGAAGCAAACTGTTCTAATTTATCGCATAATGAATCATAGCTAATCCATTTGTTCTGTACAGCGTCAATGGTACCCAATCAAATTAGACACTCCCTCTTTGCCTACAAACGCCTTTTTTGGATCTTCAGGTCAATCATAAATCAATTGTTCGCCTCATAAGAAGATGAGCTTTTTGTGTGTTTTGGCGAGTAATAGATAAACAATTTCATTGATAGCAGGTATTTACAATGCGATATGGAACTTACATAACATTTATATACCAATATAAAATACGTTGGGCATGACCTAGGTACGCTAAGTATTTTTTATTTCGCCTCAGAAAAAATCTTTACTTCTTTTATTACTTATATTATGAAAAGTGTTCCAATACTTCAAAGCATGATTGACATTTAATTTATCTTAGGAAAGAAAATCAGAAAACGATAATAGATTTCTTTCCATTAACAAAGTGGGAGGTAAGGCCGTTCTTTAATTTACTACTATGAGAGATTACCTACATATAACTGAGGCTTGAAGTTTTCCAATAAAAGCGTGCCGAATAGAAAAACGTCTAACATTTTTCTAATGAAGGAATAATTGCCTCGAGCAAAGCTATTAGGTGACAGACTTTCACTTTTACTTTTATAATATTTTGTTTTAATAGTTAGAAAAACATAATTCGGGATAACAACGGACAATTCAGCTCGGCGATATTCGCACGGTGACAGCGGCTTTGTGCGTGAACATAATTGCGTGTTGTAACTCCTTATGTGCCTATGTGATACTTTATAAAGGCAGGAACTTACTTATATGTAATTATACACCGTTCCGCTTTTATTGCTAAAAAATGATAGTCGAATTCAACTTGCGTAGCGCATTTGTAATGTGATATAATAATGTGTAGAAAAAGTAATTCTTTGCGTTAACGACATTGCCAGCGTTGGTTCAGTGCTTTTTTGTTGTTCCTGGTAATTTTCGGAAATAGTATAATTTTACTATCTATTGCAATAGTAGCTTTTCGAAACGCAGTTTCCCCTGCGATCCCCTATTAACCCTCTTAGGGATTTAATTTAGGAAAATCCTTTCTTAGTCCACCTAGGGGTGTAACTTAGGCGATACAATGAATATATATGTATGTATATCTTCCAAATTTAATGGTTCTAGGGCCAGCGGTTTAGGCCTTACGTTGTTGAGATATCACCTGTCAATAAATTTTTAGCGCAATGTAAAACGTAATAATCTATACCTACTAATATATTAAAGCTGAAGAGTTGTTTGTTTGACAGTGCTAATTTCTGGAACTACTACTCGGATTTGAAAAAAATCTATTTGCATTTGTAGCCCAATTCTTGAAGAAGGTACCTACTTTTTATCCCGGAAATTTGGGTGAAACCTCGGAGAACAGCTAGCAATAAAATAAAATAGGTTTTGTTTGTAAGATATTATAGAATTTTAAATATGTTTTGAATTTGGAAGCAATTCAGCTGAGAATCGAGTAATATTTTACACACCAGCATCAGCCAAGCGAAGACATGCCCGATCACTATTCATTTGTTTGCATTCCACTACATTATTAAAAAATAATATCATCGTAATTTATAAATAAGTAGTTTTCACTTTGATAGACCTTTTATAAACAAACTACCTTCCAAAAACTTATGTAAACGTTATTTTAATGTAATTTCTAATGTCCGCAGTGACACTTTCTCTGTCCAACCATACCCTATTATTACGTGAGGCTATTATATCTATTTTTTTTTATCTTTTTAGTGTTCTGTATTCCCATAATCACAATAGAACATTTATGGAATAACCACGGTGTCTGTCTGTCACAGGCGTTTTTTCCCAGAGATATTACTCATGATTTAAATTTGGTAATGTTATTAGTAATAGAATATTCCACATAAGTTCTTTGATGCACGATTTCAAATGTGTATATACCTAATTGTAATTTTTTCTTATTATTCCCACCGTATCTTAAAAAGTATCGCAGAAGAACAACTGAGAAACAACATAAGCACAGATAATAGTATTTTAGGAAAGTATATCAGCACAGTCTATCTATGTAACTCTTACAGTCGGCCAACGGACACGTGGGGCTTGCGGGGTGAGATAGGGGTGGTAGCGAGCCCAAGCTGCCATACACTCGCTTGGGACACAATGCAGCAATGACGATTGCCTATACAAAGCGGCATTTCGCGTGACTCCAAACGCGATAGACCACTGTATGTTTTTTACATTGTGGTATCGTATTACGATATTTACTGGGGTAAAGAAAGTTCACAGTACTGATTGTGCAAGAAGAACATTTTGCGAGTTTTGTGACCCGAAATAGCATTTAACATTTTCCATAATAAATTATTTATTCATAAAACTGCATTCTTTGTTCACCATTGTATAATTTCCTATCGTCATTCCTCCATTTAATCTATAGTTAATTTGTTTCAATAAACAAATAAACTTTATTTATACACCACAGGAAAATGGAGTAGAAGTAGCTAACAATATATAGAAGAAGCGATAACAAAACACAAAATCAGAAGGAACTCTACATAATATTTAGTATAAATAAGTTGATTATAAATGGTGTTTATGTACTTTACTCTATATGTCGTATCCACAGTTAACTTCTGTAGTAAATTGCTCGGTAAAAACTCATGTAAGTATCATCTGTTAAATACTTAATTGGGAAATTGCGGTATGTATAAAAAGTAAATACTGGTGCACTTGTTATGCGCTTGATGGAGACTGTGCATGCACACTCTCTGTTTAAAATAAGATGAAACAGTTTTAAGTTATTTTACAACTATTTAAGAAATAGATAATATATTAAGGTACGTTTGTATTTTTAGAAAAATATATTAGATTTTTAGAAAATGGAAGTTCTTTGCGACGGATACAAGAGCCGAGAAGTTTTACTTTTTATAATTGAATGCGAGAAAATAAATAATAGTAGAAAAACTATATTTTTGTACATAATACGAATTCGCGCTTGTTCCCAATTCAAAATGTATTTTCTCACTAAGTGTCGCCGCACACGGGCCAGAAGCTAGAACGACGATTTGTAGCGTGTGGCGGCCACCAGCGTCAACGTGTGCGGCGACTCCATATAAAATGTATGAAAACTACAGGAAATATGCCGGTGATGGCGTTTTGTGGTTGTGGCAGGTGGCCCGTGTGCAGACCCTAAGTGAGGGAAAAGCGTCTTTTTCTTTGTAAATGGTAAAAAAAATAATTTATGCTACACCTGCTCGGAAAATACCTCCTTACTTTTTTGAAAAGGAGGCAGAATGTATGTCATTACTGTCACACAAATATTCGGGCTGAAAAGTGAAAAAGTGGATGAAAATCGAGCTGAGCGGTCTCATAGTAAACATTATTGAGTACCTATAACAGATAGATTTTGTAAATATGCCATTTAAAAATATCATTTAGGTACCTTAATCTATTAAAAAAGTATGTACTTACTTAGATTAAACAATTGTATATGTATGTAGGTATATTTTACTGAGACACTTTCACACTAAACATTCAATTTCTAATAATTGTTACTAAAATATATTTTATTGCTACATGATATTTAGTGTAGTATAAATACGACTTCAATAATTGTCTTAATTGAATAATTGTCGTAAAAACTAACATAAATGCAAATGAGTTGGGTTGGGTGCAGTTCGTTCACCAAGTTATAGACGGTACATATATGAACGTTTAATATTAGCTGGTGAGTCTGTGACTGAATCGGTGATATTTAATTTTAATTAGCCTTAAAAGCCTTAATAATAAAGATCTTCCGTTGCCAATACTAAAAATAAAGAAGAAATCATAATGATACACTCGTGGATGGCTTAGTGCAACAGTGTAACATCATGTTTTAATTTATGCAACCTTGCACCAAATATTAAGTAAATTGAGGATGTTACAACTTAAATTTAAATATGGACTCAAACTTTATAAATTTTAATATTAATGCAATGAGGGATCAATGTGAAAATTGAAGTTCATTTAATTTCATGCGTTTCATTCGTCATGGGAATTAGCTTGCTTACCTATACTATGCTGCATAGAATATTTATAAGAAAAACAAAAAGCAAACAAGCCAAGTTATCTTTAGTAAACAAAATTATTGAAGCATGTAACTAGATGTCTGCTTGTCACACGTTGCCGTAGTTCTTTATGAATTTTAACGAGATTGTGGTTTTAGACTACGACTGTCGACTACGAAGACAACGTAGGCGTAGGACATCTTTTAATATTGCCTACCTTGGTTGGTATCCACGCCTCGGCCTGTTTTAAATAGTCCTCTACTGAATAATTCTTGACGTAATATATCCACACAACATCGAGGAATTTTGTGTAAATAATATATGAACTTTTTAATTATTCTTCTAAAAAGTTAGTTATAAGATTATACAATGAATAGAAAATAATATATGATTTTAGATGTATTTTATTATAGACAGACCCAATTGAAACATTTTTTTTTAATTAACAAAAGTGTATGTTTATGTAAAATTGTGTTGGCAATCTTCAACATAACGTCGTTAATGTTGCAACTGCTTATATTTTCTTTCATTTGAATGCAATATTGTTACAGTCTTAATAAAGATTTTACTAACGACTGGTAATTCTACCATTTACATGCGAGGTTTGATGGTTTTAGAACATGTATTACTTAACTACGTAAAACATTACGAAGTTATCACGAACAAGGATCATTGATTTAATATTTGCTATACCGAAATTGTGAAACGTGTAGCATTTACATTATTTGCTTAGGACAGTTTCCGGGTAACTATTAACCATCATATAAATATAACGGTTTGATGGATAACTATTCTATAGAAAAACTGCGAGAAGTTGTGGAAAACTGTAATTTTGCATAGATAAACTCCTAATATTTTTAAAAACATACCAAAAAATACTATTATCTAAAACCAAGAATTACAAGTATCGTGTTTATGTAACATCTATGGTATAATTATGAAATATCAATGCTTATACAGTTAGTATGAATTCTTCCTACGGATCATCCTCTACAGATGGCTGATGAGCCATTTACCGATAATTAGATTTGATTAATTGACCACTGGAATGTAGCGTGCGAATAAGTCGGTTATATGCTATCTGTGTTACTTAGTACCTCACGAAATGCTACTAGCGTTGATTTATCATTATTTTCACTGAGTTTCGTTTCTTTATGCTGGAGGATGTCGTTCGAAGAAATTGAAAGTTTGAGTTGTTAATCTTCTTCCTACTATATATATACCTTGGTAGAGTTTGCCGCGGATAGCGTGAAATAATTCTGAATGGGGATTTTTTAAATAGATACAGAAGCTGAACGCTCAATAATGCTCGATAAGCATTACTCATTTATGGTTAAAATAGTCATTGGATCAAGCTGGGCATGAACTTTAAATTCAATAATTTATATCCATTCAAAACGTTGATGGAATGTGATTGATCTACTTGAATCGTTCGAAACAAATTCAATGATATTTAAAATAGTAAAATTACTATTTCGCCATAATTAATAAAATCAAAATTAAATTACCATTATAATTATAATAATAACAGCAGTAATGTAAACCGCAGGCCGCAGAGTATAACGGAAGGACGGCTAGCTGATCTCACATCTCCATCTCAGGGGAAATGACTGGCACATTGCTACTAAAATACATTAAGCTCCGGAAAATAACCATCAATTCTTTGGAGTTAATTGGTCGAGCGAAATTTGTTGACTTGTAAGAGCTCATTACAGGAACGTAGGGATGACCAAAAACCCACGACGAATGACAAGAAAGGCGTTCAGCCGTTAATCTAATTATATTTACTAGAATATCTACTAAGATAGACAGACAGGTGTAATTAGGGTATAAAGAGAAAATAAAGAAAATCAGGTAGCTATGAATGTTATAAAAAATTGTAAAATTTAATACTGAGCAAGAATAGAGAAGAAGCAACAATGAAAATCACCAAGAGGAAAAGTTACAGTTCTTATATTAGCCCAGAAGTGTAAAAATGAGGGTTTATTAAATTATCCGGATATTCCTGTTGTATAGCTATATTTATAGCGTTACAACACATTTCCTTAAAGGAAACTGTGCGGTAACAGCTCAGCTCAGCCGAGTAGGTACTTGGCAGTATCTCGTTACGAACGGAACGGGCCATTCATCGCTTATGTTCATTAATGTATACACTCCTCGTTTTATTTTTAGTTCGTTGTTTACCACAAATCGTTGTGTAACCAATTTGCTATTCTAGGCTATTTTGCTATTTATGACATAATTCTTATATTCTTTTAAATCTACCGTTTTTGAGATTGATTTTATGGAAGTCATTTTATGTAAGTAAGATTTGCAATAACAAGAGTCATGTTGAGTAGTACGTAGTTATTACTTAATGGTGTAAACAAAAGCGAAATTAACTAAAGAACACCTGACGCCCCGCTCGTTACTTACAGGTATTAGATATTTTTTCTATTCAGTCACGCGGTTCTATTTTATCTCACCGACATAATTATTTTGATAAATATTAAAACCTCGAAACAAACAGTAAAGTCATTTATTTTAATAGTATTTCGTTTCGTTTCATCTTTATTTGCCGTTCTGCTAAAAAAATATAGTGCTCTTGAATAATTTAATGTCAATGTTGTAAGTTTGTTAGGTCAAAGGTTAACGACTCTTAGGTAGGTACCGCGTTCTGTTCGAGGGATGTATCTCAATGAGACGACAGTGATTTATGTAGGCAAGTGACAGGCGACGCGACGCCAGCGTTTACCGTGTTTGAAATTGCCATCAAGCCAAATGGTACCAAAGACTTAATTTACGTGAGAATGAAATTATGGCAGTAATTAAGAACGGTTCATCAATTGAGTTTCTTTATGTTCAAAGGTAATAATAACAGTGCGTTAGTTATAGTATTACTGTGCCATCATATTTGTAATGATAGTAAGTAATACACTAATTAGAAGGTGCAAGCAATCCCACAATCGCATATACAGAGTAGGTATCAACATTAGGTATTTGGGTTTTTAAAAGCATAGAATTTGTTATGATTATGACTATTTTTTGTATAAAATATACTTAATAAAGACTATAAAAATTATGGTCAAATTCTATCCATATCGAATACTCAGTTTATTAGAATAATGTAATATTAAAGTCCCAAGAAAATATCAGCTTCAAATTATAATAAAGTTAATAATCTAAAAGATTTCTTGGAAACACGAATGTTGACCTTTCTCGATTAGTTTCACAGATACGATGAGATTTATGCATTCTTGGAGGAGGCAATATCAATTTCTAGGAACGAAATATTGTAAGTAATCCGCTGAACGAACGAGTACCTAGGTACTATCAAGATTCCTAAGATAAAGCCAACATAATTATATTATAGGTTGTCTTGAAATGAAACTCAAAATTAATTCAGTTATTAATTGAAATTGAACCGAAAGATTTGTAAGTACATACGATCTTAAGCGTAAAACTTTGTTCCAACTTTGCGAAAATTCAGGAGATTTACGAGTGGCAGCTGCTTTTGTTCACATTGATTGAATTCTGGAGTTCTATAACCTTAATTTTTTCCTCACTGCTTATTGCTTAATGTAGCAGGGAAAAACATGAGTTCAATAAACTATAATGTCTAATGGTGGTGAAATTATTTTCACTGTCAGTGAAATTACACATTCATTACCTTCCGAAATAGTGACACAGTATTCCAAATGTTGTCTTGCTACTCGCGTGTCCACTCATAATGTGGATAATTGTCCATTGTATCAGATACGATGCGGGTGATTAGGAAGTTTACTTTTACTGGCGTTTGCGCAGTTGCGTTCCATAGCACGCATGCGATCACTTTCAACTTTCAGCCGCCGACGTCGCGTCCACAATGCGCACAGCAACATTTTTTCCTATCAACGATTCTCAATCTACAGCAATCATCACAGGAATTTATTGGAACGGATTGACAAATACGACTCGAAAGTAAAAGTGTTATGACTAAACGCGAAAAGTTACGTTACGTTTTCGTTTTATAATGCCGTTAAATGTTCAAAAGTTTTAAGCGAGCGACCCACACCCGTTAAATATTTATGAACTGCATCACACAACTAGTTTGAGTCACAAAAATGTGATGTTGCGAAAAAGCCGACTCTTGGAAAGTTATCAAAGTTGTCCAAATCTAGTTTGTTGATTGCTACGGAAAGAAATCAAATAATGTACAGTCATAACTCGATGAGCCACCGGCATGGCACCGGCTTTCGGCTTGTCTGTTTTTTCTGTTGGACACATTGTTTGCTTGACTCAATATGCGTGAAACATATTTGACATTGAGTGAAAGTAATCAATAAAGTACTTAAATGTAAATTGCTACAACGAAATGGGACTACTCATTTGTACCTAATAGAGAATATACAATTTCTCATTACCATTATATTTAATGTGTTTACATTCAAAGTAAAGTATTTTCCAAGGTCAGTTTTCGTATTTTATATTCAGAGAATGCAAACAATTTCATTGTAAGTGTTATAATAATTACTTATACTTTTAGCATGCATTCAACGTTCGACATTGCGCCCGCGCCGGTATCTGTGGGAACTGGGCCATGTCAGTGCTTATAGTCAACAAATTAAATGTAAAATATTATTTAAATTAAAACAGATAATATTTATCTTTAAGAAATAATGCCTTGCTATTCCTTTAGCTATATTATCTATACTTATATTATAAAGTTGAAGAGTTTGTTTGAACGCGCTAATCTCAGGAACTACTAGTTTGATTTGAAAAATTATTTCAGTGTTGGATAGCCCATTTATCGAGAAAGGCTATAAGCTACTTTTTATCCCGGAAAAACACATGATCCCTAGGGAACGCGAGTGAAACCGCGGGGCGGAAGCTAGTTATAATTATAAGGATCCTACAGCATTCCTTGTTAAATTCTTTCTCACAAATAGGAATATTATTAATATTTGAATACGAAATATATTATTAGTAATTCCTTTTAGAAAATAATTTTCCTTATTTTTTTAGAATGATTTTCTTATACTATAACTATTTCATTTAAATATCTCATTTTTTTTCACGATGCAATTTGATGATTCACACGCTGTTCACGGTAATCAAATCAACGAGCGGAGTTATTATAACATCTATTTTCTAACATTTTGATAAACAGACACAAAACTCGTTTTGCAAACTGTACCGGTCAGTGAGAGTCTTTGGCCTTGGGTTCATGAGGACACTGGTCTCGGAAATGTTTAAATTATCCACCTCTTACTTGAAATTGTATACAGTATGGTCATATAACTACTTTCAATAATTAAAGAAAAAAAAATTGTCTAATAGTTCTTCACTATTTTATATTCTACGAAGTATTCGCTATGAATCTAAGCGATTTCACGGTCCCTTTATTTATTTCTTCTGTGACCTTTTTGGTTACTCATTCCATATTTATACGGACACTGAACAAAAGGACAAACGGTCCTTATAAGGTTTGTAACCATTGGTAAACTTCTTATAAAAGCTTTGATTTACTAATAGATTTGTACAATCACTTAACTGGCATATGGCTCCGCTTAGGTTTTTATTCCACAAAAACGGCCACTGCGTAATGGCTACCTTAAACCATTCTCATGGAAAAAATTATCTGTGAAATACATAAAAATCTATGGTAGATCTATTAGATAATCAATACAGACAGACTGACAGAGAGACGTTACATTTATATTATTTATGGATATGTAATTAAGTGCATACATTCAAAAGAAAGTTCCACAAAAGAAATTACTTTGCTGAGTTTCTCGTAGGATTAGATGACCGTACTAACATTATGTTTCTATGCTCCTATCATCATGTATCAGTAAAATTAATGGGTATTAATAATATCTTCAGATAGGTTTAAAGAAAACTGTAGGAGAATAATGGCAGTCAGTAATTTGGGAGAGTTTTATTTTTATGTTAGACAATACATCTTGTCCTCCTTTGCTATAATTTATAAAATTAATGAATATTATATTAAAGATTCATTAGTAGGTCTCTGTGATTTTAGGTGACGTACCAAGCACTTTTATAATTATAATTTTAGTTATTATGAGGGCTTAACCACTTAACTATTCGAGTCCACTTGTAATAACTGGTTTTTACACTTATTTAACTATTAATTAACCTACATGATGATATAACATTTTATTTTGATAATATTACAAAATAGTTGTTGATATTGATAATAAAATATAAAACTATTAAAAATTGATATAATCTACAGTATTAGCTGTAGGAGGTCAGTCACGGGGTCACATGTTTGATTTTGCAATTCCAGCTTTAGTTAGAAAGTTAACATCAACAAAATTTTAACTTATGTTGACAATTAAAACAGAATTATTTATATTAAGACATACATATCTTATTTCAAAATACTTACGTATGCACACAAATAAGTAAGAAAATAAAACAGTACTGAACCACAAAGAGAGTTCGATAACATTCATAAAAAAATAGTAATTAGTAGTTCCTCGTAAATCAAACGAATTATTGACTCAATGTTTAATTATATTAGTATACCTACTCTTATATCTAACAATTATACTCTCAGACAGTATAATCAATATTTAGACCTGTCAATCCTAAATACCTAAGACTTGGAAGTAAACACAGACATCTCTTAAGATGGGAACTACGTTAATAAGAAGTCATTCACACAGTTTGTCGGCCACGGCTAAGTCACTCAACCTTACAAATCAATTAATCTATGCAAAATCGAGTTAGCGCTCTCTTCATTAAATTAATATTAAATAGAGAAAGAGGCGTCATTTAGTCAGATACCATAACCCGTATTAGGAAAATCAACTAATGTGTTGTATTTATTAACTTATTATTCTGAAGGGAGGCCTATCTCGGTTGTAGACTATAATTATAAATGTCATAAATAATGAGCTATAAGTCAAAATGTTATAAATTAATTAAACTTGGAGATTGTGGTTCTTAAATATGTTCCTTCTTATATCTTTACTGTCGCATATAGTTGCTAACATAATTATTACCTTTTAAACTTATATGAAAATAGGTGTAAATCAAACATAATTTCCTCAAATCAGTAATTACAAGGAAATTGGGGGATATTACACTTTATTGGCAGCATTAACTCAGATCTATGTACATCCAATTTTTATTAAAGTGAAATTTCTATTGTATTAAGAAGTTGTTCACACTTTAATCTGATGATATAAAAAAGGGCTACAGTATTTGGGATAATTTTAATATAACTGAATTAAATGTATAATTGAACAAAGCAATAACTGACATATACCTAATTTTAGTTTTGTTTTAATTTGTAATCATATAATAGTAATTCAATAATATTTTTTTGGTAATTTAATTTATTTTATTTAATGTAAATATTTGCATGTCAATCATTGACAAAGTTTTTAGGTTTATTTTTATTACTCACTACTTACACCTAGTGAATGTTTACCACACTTTTAGCAAATTAATAATTTCATTTCATTAAAAAAATGTATGTAAAAACTGTACTTTTTTACATACTTTAATTTTAGCTTGTGAAATACAAAAAAAAAGTACCCTTTTTAAAGAATGATTCCGGCATTTTGATTAAGTGGATGATCGATTTTTGAGCATAGAAATTAAAGATTAAAAAACACTCTTTATTTAATACGTAACAAGTAACAACCGTTAATTTTGTTACTAAAGTTTATGCAATAATGATAACAAAACAAAAACGACTTTTAGTGTGTCTGATATAGATTAATGTTGTCAAAGCGCACACAAAAGCGTATCGGTGTTAATGGTCATTAGATGCACCGTATCTGATGTAATGATACACGACACGAGACTAAATTCTGAATGTGTCATAATAAATAAGTTAATGAGACTTTTTCTTTAATTCTTGCTCAATCAATTCGTCAGAAAAAAACTCCAAGAGAGGTAGAAAAAGTAATTGGATTTGGCAGTAGATATAATTTTGACCTTCTTAAATGTAATATTAATAATAACATATCTTCACGCCTTTGTCTCCGGATAGGTAGAGCAAAGGTCTTAGAATTGAGACCCACGAAAAATATATCTAAGACTTAACGTGATATGTGAATAAAGAAACAAACAGAAAAACAATATTTGTGTCATGCCTGATAGTTAATTAATTACTAAGAATTTTATGATAACTCGACATATTTTGACTCTAACATATTACGAGGCGGTTAAATTAGAATTTACCTTTAAAAAATTTTTTTTTCTTTAATGTAATCTAATCTGTTGCCCTATTTTATTAAACCTAATTTTATTTTCGTTTGTTTCAGTAATCACACTCTGCGCACACGCAACAGAGGTAAATGAGAATGAAAATAAATATGCAGAACCCATATATAATAAGGAGAAAAGACAAACAGAAGATGAATTAACGCCTACACAAGTTTACTACAGAGCTACTCGGAAACAGGTAAATCATACTGAAGTAACATTTGAAATCTTAAAAAGTATACTAATAAAAGAAAATAGACGTTGTTCCTAACCTACATTATACCCACCAAGCGAATCATAAAAACAATTGATACTAAAATAGTTACTAAAAACAGTTTTATATGATAACCCCATTGGAATCGAAAAGCACACAACAATGCAGCAGTCTCTGTTTAGATAAAGCCTTATTATTATGAAATGGATCCCATACTTAGTAATAATGTCTAGCGGTTCTTGATTCCCATAGCATTATAACGACACCAAGTTGGATTGGCTACATTGCGGATAAACAGATAATGTCCTGTGTCGCCCTTTCACTTTTGTGCCCTAGATTTCGTCACGAAGTGGCCAGTCCTCTTAACTAAGTGTTATCGATAGGATCATGATCTAGCAATTTAAATAGGTTTGTATAGTGATGGATATGCCCCTATTCCAATTTTGTGAGTAGAATCAACGTTCAATTTACGTACCTCATTTAAGACTCTTTATGTCATCATCATCATCATCATTTCAGCCGCAAGACGTCCACTACTGGACATAGGCCTCCCCTAATGATTATATCATGATATGGTGAAATTATGACTCTTTATGCCACTTGATTATATTTAAAATTTTCCTACGTTAATCTATAGTGATTAGTTTTCTGTTTATGTAAAGAGCTTTGCTTGAATTAAAGTTGGTCGTGTAATGCATTTTTATTCTGCGATAAATCGTTTAAATGTTTCAAAAATGGCGTCTGTGAAATATAAAACCAATTATAAAATAAAATAGGTAATAAAAACACTACACAACATTAACAATAATTCACTTTAAAAGCGAATACCACAAAATTATGGTTAACTTTATGATTTACAAGTCAACCACACCATTCATTTTACTTTTCTAAAATACTTTTCATTTTGACTTTCGTACCGCATACAATTGCTTTGCCTGCTTTATGAAAGTAATTATTTACACAAACTGCGTAAAATTTTCAAAAATAAGTATGTTCCCAAATGCATTGACTAAATTACAGTCTGACAGATTTTATTTTTATGTTATTTAAAGTAATAAGTATTTTACGATACTTAATATAGTAATACCG
This sequence comes from Tetheella fluctuosa, assembly GCA_951216915.1. Classification (NCBI taxonomy): domain Eukaryota; kingdom Metazoa; phylum Arthropoda; class Insecta; order Lepidoptera; family Drepanidae; genus Tetheella; species Tetheella fluctuosa. The sequence goes on from OX578234.1 coordinate 5,837,772, forward strand.
TTTCATAAACTCAGTCTCAAAGGCGGTACTGATCTGATTTATTTCGACACCTTTGTATATATTGGTAATTTATTAGGCTCTTTCAAAAGCTGTAGTCGTTTGACCAGTAAAGCGGAAGTTGGCATTTTGCTATACTTTTGTATTAAGAAATTACTCAATCAAATAAAGACGGATTACTGATAAAGAAAATGTAACAAAGAAATTGAAAAAGCAATCATTATTTCATAATGTTTTGTTCAATTATGTGCTTAGGAGTTGTTTATCGTCATAGCTTGCTATTATTGAAAAATATCTACGATTAGATCATTTGTCTTGAAGAATTTAATTAAGTTACAATGTTCGCGAATTTACGTTTTATTTTATGACAGCGTTAAGTCCTATGAGATACTTTCCGATGAAAGATGGAAACTCTGGAAAATATTTATAGGCTGTCAACGTGGTTCTGTTGCTAATAAATTGCCTGGTCATAATGCGCTTAGTGCTCGGTACGCAAAACATTTTATAGCTATAAAAATAAAAAGTTGCAATAACGTAAAATATTGTTAATAATTTAAAATATTAAAATTTGTTGTGCAAGGAAATGCAGGTAATTTTTTCATGATAATAATTATATACTAATAGGTATGCATTACGTGTTCTTCCGGAATTTAACATTTATAATTATTTCATTTTTATATTTAAATAAATTATAATTTTTATTTACATTTTTACAATTAAAGTAAAAAATACAAACTATGATATATAGAAAACATCCTCAAAGCCCTCGCTGCTGTCGATAGGCAAGTTTCCCAACAGGCTGGCAGCGTTCCCTTTTTGGATGGCCAAGCTTATGCGTTGGCGGAAAAAGCTCCCAGCCCGTCGGTCTCCCGAAGCCTCGATGAGCTTGGATGATAAAATCCGAGCAAATCGGCGAGCAAATTATAATAAATAAATTGTTTTATTTTTTATAATTTGATTCAATAATTTTTTACCTATTGCATAAATATTGGATTGAATGTAACAAAACTGATAACTCGTAAAAATAAATTGTGATACATTGCTATTTCATTAATATATTTTTTTTATGTATGGCTTTAACCTTCGAGATTCTAACAATGATGAATAGGTAACAGTCATTGTTAAAATTCTTAAAATAATCAAAGTATTTATATAAACTGCGAAGAAGTTGCACATACATTGGTCGGTTTCTACAGTCCGGTAGCCTAAAGTTAAACGCACCGTTTTAGTAAAACACTCTTTGACATGTGTGAAGCCACGGGCAAAGATAAGTCATATACGAGTATGTACCTATCTGTAATATACTTTGTCACAGTAATCGTCAGCTTAATACGTTTTTAATAGGTTCCTTGCGACATTGAGGCGTTATAATAGGGACATGAAATAACAGTTCGGCAGAACGGCACTCGGCAAGTAGGTAGATATTGCAAGTGCAACAGGTAATGACACGTTGTCCAGTGTTGAGGAATGCCCTGTTATTTTGTAACTGTGACAGCCACAGTTATATTTCAATTTAAAGACGTATCACGCAACAATGTTAACAAATGCCTATTCCGATACAGGAGTTGAATAAATAATATACAATCTAATTATATTTGATTGATGTAGCCAAAACGTTCTTGCTTTTGTAATATAATTTCCTTCATTATTATTGTTGTAATGTCATCAATAGATTGTTTCTATTTCCACAAAGGAGTTTTATCATGCAAGCAAATGCATTAACAAAAATAATGTGATGACACGATACGTTATTTTTAAGGCGATGATAGCTCAGTGGTAGTGACGTCGGACGCCGCGGCGAAGGTCGTGGGTTCGAATCCTACAATGAGCTTGAGCTTTCGGTGAAGGAAAACATCGTGAGGAAACCATGGCACGGTGGTAGGGTACTTTGTAGTACCCACCTGGCTGGCTACCACCCTCAAGTTGAAAATCTGTCGCCAAACACCTATTGGTGTGTTCCGGCAGCTGCACTTGAGAGCCAGATCCTTCTAGGATTTGTGTGCTTACCATCTTCGGCCACATCATCAGCTACCATAGTGAGATTGTGGTCAAACACAAGCCTATACAGAGTAAAAAAAAAAAAAAAAAAAAAAAAATCTTATAATGTCTTTTCACTCGTGGCATCTCCCCCCTCGCACAGACTTCAAATCACTTAATATCTTTTTTTCGTCTATCAGTTTCAATAAAATGAAGTCGAAAATTAAGTTAAATTTAAATTACTTGTGAAAACCCCAATCAAATCCATTTGGTGGTTTCGAGGGTTAGCGTGTACAAATTGACACAGAAAAATGAAGACGGACAAAAAATATTGGCACAGCGTTTTCACTCGCGTTTACGGGATAAAAGTCACCTATGTCACTCTCTGATCCATAAACAATCTTTAAGTAGCATAACTTTTGATTGTATTATCCGATTGCGATGAAACAAAAACACATACACTGAGTTAGGCCTTCTTTTTTACCGACCTTATTATAATGAAAATCCACCGCATTCGGCATGCACTTTTAACGTAATGCATATACAAATAAACAGATACAGACAAAAATCCAAAAATGTTCGAAATTGTTGCTATTGGTAATCTTTTGCAACCCCCGAACAACTTTTTAAAAACATTTCCTATGTACAGACATACATATAGATAAGTCTATTTAATAAATGTATGCTCACGCTCCGTTATAAGAGAATGTTGATATAACAGAGAGGGATTTGGGAAAAGAAAACATCTGAATATATCCACCCAGTTGAACATCACATTCCCTTGAATAACGTCTCTGGCTACTGACAGGTATTTTAAACATTTCAAAAACAATGCTACTACGGGTACATTTTCATAAAAGGTTATTTAGGATATCAAGTATGCTCGCCCTACGACAGCTCCTATTTTTATAGTATCGTTAATATTCATCAGTGTCATTCCTACTAAGTATAAAAGTACATGCTTGTAGCAATAAAGCGACTAGGAACTTTAACATCAATCAGTGTGTAAAGCGGATCTCAATATTTGCATAACACCAATCAACTAAAGGTGAGTCTTGGTAATTGAAATACTATAATAACTGCGGTAGATTCTAAAAAGGATAAATTTGTAATGTACGTTACGTGTTGAAACATTATTTCCGCAGTGACATGTTAATGACGGACTTAAAGGAAATGTTTTCTTACATACGTTGCTTGGAGTCAATTGTGAAACAAATGCATGTTTGTAATTATACTTAAAGTACATAACTGTTACATGATTGGTAACTGTGGAATAATTTTGTCATTGTAAACTAGTATTCGGTGTGAAAACACTCACATTCTTTCAGTGTAATTAAGTAACTGCTTGTGAAGATCAAACGCTGTGTGTTTGATCTATGAAGATTTATGATTATTATTATGAACGGGCAATCTAGCAAGATAATCAAACGGAAAATATTGAAATTGCATTCATTTATTTTAATCTTCTTTACTTATATAATATAATATGTACATATTATGTAGGTATATGAGAGTGTAATAAAATAGTTGTTTCGTTAATTGCTGCATTACAAATAATAAAATATTTTACTTTGGCCCATTTTAGTAATTGCATATAACAATAGCTACTGAACATAAACTGGTCATACAATACGGTAAATCATCTGTAATTTCTTTAAACTTAAACTTTTATTAATGCCCATTGTTCTAAAACAATAGTGTCACATAGAGTTCATTCAATGCAACATTGCTATAACCTAGTTTGTGCGAGTAGCATTCACTAAACTTTGACTTCTATTAAAGTACTAGTAAACTTTAACTTTTACCATTATTGCTACTGGTTTTCTTGATTAAGAGATATCAAAGCTGTTAATTGCAATATGCGGCTCAATAATACACATTGAGTTATATAAGTAGGTCCATACTGTATATTTTAACTATAAATTAGCTTGATTCCATAATAGTATACAAAGTTTTGTTTATGCTTATAACTTGACGTCTTAGGTCCGTATTATAGAACGTCAATCAAAGCTTACGTCAAGAATTAATTCGAGATTAAACCAATTGACTTTGGAACCATAAAGTTTATCGATAAGCGCAATCTATTCTTAAGACATAAATTTGGATTTTTGTTCTTTAATACGGGCCTTAGTGCTTTAAGAGATACCTAATTAGTGCTATCATATGCTCTCAAAATTAAATAAAAACCGACCAAGTGCGTGTCGGGTCACGCGCGATGGAGGGTTCCGTAGTTGCCCAACACAATAATGTGGACTAAGAAGAGAGCTTTTTGTTGTTTCATGTGTTTCAAACACTAATAACTTTTGATGAAATTTGTAGGTACATTTTTTTTACTTTTTCAAGTACTTTTTATAAGTTGGTCGACTATTAGGTAATCGTAAACTTGTAAGACCTTGGATTTTGCCAAATTTCGTGATTCTAGGTCAACGGGAACTACCATATAGGTTTTCGACCCAAAACCTATAGGGTACTTCCGGTTGACCTAGAATTGACAATTTCGGTTAAAAGCAAGGTCTTACAGCACATGTAAAGGGAAAATTCCTAAAAATATGTTGAAAATTAAGGTAAATTAAAAACAGACCGACAGACGGACAAGAGAGTGATCTTAGGTATAAGGGTTCCTTTTTTTACCTTTTGAGGTACGGAACCCTAAAATACGTCAATTAGCTTGAAACAATATGAACACACTGTCCTCAGTTTTGAAAATGGCCGATAACAACGGTGCATTGTCTCATTTTTCCTCAGCTTTCACCGGCGCTTGCGCATCTAATGTAACCTTGTATAAGTATTTATTTACGAGCCGTACAAGTAGTATATCTGTCATCTGGTTTCCATAGTTTAAGCTCTTCTTTAGTTTGGGATCAGATAGCTGTGTGTGAACAATGACCCCAAATTTTATATTATAGGTAGGTATTCGTCATTAATCTTTGTAAGTATATAGAGTGTTTGAAATGTCAACCTGTGTAAGTAGATTGAACTATTGCCTGAGCTTTCAGAAGCGAAGATGAGAGCCTTACCCTGAAATGTGATCATCAAAAGACTGATAATATAATAATTTCCTAATTTAAACAATTTAGAATTATTTGTTTCTTTTTCCAGGAAGTACGTCCTGTTGAGGAATCTCAGGAAGATGACAAAGCACCAACCAGGTAAATACTCAGCACAAGTGAGCCATATCTATCTATAAGATATCTGTGTAGCTAGAAACGTATGCTAAAATTTCAAAGAACTAATAAAAGAGACTACTTTATGTTTGGCATGAAGCCAAATGTTTGCTCCAATACTTTGCTGACTTGCCGTCATATGCATTTTACCAATGAGTTTCGATTTGACCGAATGAAATATTTACGCATCTTGCCAAGGAAGTTAACGTTTCAAAAAATAAAAGTATACTAAAAAATATAAATTTATTAGTTACCTACTTGGTGAACAGAATCAAAGAAATATCAAATATAGGGTCCTGAAACTATTAGTAGGTATTTGGTATTCTGGAAACATCAATAAAATAATATTTCATGTCTAATCATATCACCGTTAAAATCTTTTAACACTGAATAGTTAACAGAAATTTGACTATATTACATCACCGAATTACTTTGCAAGAACTCTGTGTTCCCATCATCCTTCCCCTTATTCTGAATAAAAAATTGAAGTACTACGCAAGACAAATATTAAGTAGGTTACATCATATTTTTTCTCTCCACGTTCAGTTTAGCAAGTATGATAATAAGTAATTTGTTACAGCCGATCCGATTCTGAAGTGTATCGACCGGGACAAGTGTTCTCCCTAAATCCCCAGGAGTTGTTGGAGCTGCAGCCAGAGAGGAAAGCGCCACTGACTAGCAATCAGTTGTTGCAGCAGTTATACAGCAATCCTCAACAGGAATCGAAACAAAATCTCCAACAGGTTTATTATCTGGAACCACAAGCTGCACGTCAGGTGAGACTTTAATATAAAATATATTTATAGTGGGAGGAATATCTACATATAATATATAATAATAGATACATTAATATCTTTGTTGGCTTATTTAAACGAATTGCTGTAATACTTAATTCCGTCAATCGACAATCAAGTCAAATCATTTTTACAAGATATTTTAAATGTCTTTAATTGATACAATTGAAATCAATATAAATGGCATAGTTCTATACAATATTTGAGCTAATAAAACACCCATTATATTACATTTCAGATCGCACATCAACCGTCCTCTCATGCCGTAATCGCTCGTCCTCACTACTCATTAAATGGTGGTGAAGCATCTGTTGGAGCCGCTCTCTCTGTTAGTGATACTGGCGCAAGTGGATCTACAGGCTCTATTGACCAGGAACTTTTGGCACTACTCGGACAAGCACAAGTGAGACAAGATGATCGTCAGCAAGCTTACTCTCGAGCTCCTCAAGTCCAACAAACTTCTACAGTTCAGAACGTAGCACCTTTATATCAGCAGGTACCTTTTTATAAACTGTGAAAATCGAATATTTTCATGCACTTGAAATGAATTTACTAATGAATATTAATTTAATTTTCAATTACAGGTTGACCGATATGTATCAAAACCAAGTAAAAAACCTACAAAACTCCGTTCTAAAGTTCAAAACAGTCAACCCCAAGCAACTGTTGCACCCCAACAGTATCTTATTGAAACTACTAATGTACAACAACAACAACAACAACCACAACAATACCAGTATCGCGCTCTTCAACCTCAGAGAGCCCCACAAGCTCTCCGCTATGTACCATTTCAACAAGTTCAACCGATTCAGCAGGTATTATATGAACGACCAGAGTCTCAAGGTTTGAAAGTGGTTGCAGCGCCTAAATTACAACAAGCTAGACCACAGCTCAACTTTAGATTTGTTCCTCAGTACCAACAGCCGGAGAGTGCTCCTAAACAGTACAGAATCATCGAAGCCCCCAGACCTCAACCTATCAGACAAGATCAACGTCTCCAAGCCTCGAGTGATGAAAGGCCAATGACTTATTTGAAGCGTTATCCTGAAAACGAGAAAATGCGTTCTGTGAAAATTTACGACCCGATTATTCCTGAAGGCTTACCTTTACAACCCGCTCAAATCATTGGCGAGCAATACTATCTTCGTCCTGCGTACAGAACTGAACAGCGTGGAAGATACGAATTGTCCTCTGGAGCAGGCAACTCTGCAGAGCAGCAACGTGCTCCTGAGCCAACGAAACCTCCCCATTCTGCTATTTATGTAAGCAAAAACCTTGCACCTAGGAAGCAGGTTAGGCCACAAAATTTAAGGTATGATCAAAGCGCTAATATTGAACAACAAGCAAGAGAACAGTCATTCAGGTATGAACAGCCCTCAAATGTGGAACAGGTGAACATAGAACAAAACGGACAGAGCTTAGATGAACAGCGATCCCATTTACCTCCACCTAAAAATAGCAAAGCATACACACCGGAGGAATTTGCTGCCTTAGTAGCTGCTGGATATTCGGTCACGCCTGTACCTGTCAGTGCATTGAACGCTCAGGTGGCAGAATCCAGGTCATCGATAGAATCAGTAACACCTCAGCCAAAACGAAGATTATCACAAAGCAGACGTCATCAGTACCTTCCTCGTAGAGGAGACGACGCGCCTTAAATAAATGGACTACTTTGTACATAGATTTAGCCATAATTTTGTAAATTAAACATAGTGATATTTGTTACAATCCTGTTTTAATTCGTTCGTTTTTTTTAATAAATAATGTGCACAGCTCATTACCACTTCCATAAACAGATAAACCGGAACTACAGTCTACAAACGTTGGATTTTATTAAAATTCTAGGAAAACGCAAATCGAGGACATCTACATAAAGTAATAAGTAATGCTTTGTTTCCTAGTGTAGATAATGATAATTTATTTTAGTATATACCGCATTAGGAGATTGTTCATCTGATCCATTCCATTATTAAGTAATCAATTTGTGTCCTGGACGATTTGTTGATAAAAATATATCTAGTCTGTGAAATGGACCTTTTTCATCTAATTTATTGGTTCGGCTGGCTATCTGAATTTTTTTCTGCCCTATTTCCACTGGATACATTGAACGCTCATACGATGAATCTAACTTTTTTTGTGGTTAATCCTAATGGATTTGTCGGCAACTTGGGTCTCAATTTTCTTTCCATTATCTTATTATACCTGGAAATTGACTTAGCACTTGACTAAAACTTAATATTTTACATTAATATCAAAACATTAATGATCAATGATGTCTTATAGGTATTATTTTTTAAATAACCAGCTCACATTTTTGTTATGAACCCCAAAAAGAGCATGTAAATACAGTAATACAATTTTCTTGTACAAACGCATTTTTTTAAATTATGTTTCAGGCTCTAGTTTCACAAGCATATTATACTTCGATGAAACATTCCAATTTCACAGTTGGTGAATATCGTATTTTCGTTACGCGGAGATGAAACATGCTAACATTATCCTTGGAAATGAAATATTCAAATCGTTTCTGACTTGTCAATCTCAAAAAATATTTATCATACGAGACAATTATTTTCACATAATAAATTTTGCATTGAACCTGAAAATGTTTTTTCGACTACAGTTTTAACCGATTTTGCCGTAACTATAGTTACACAGTGTCACATGTAGGTACTTAACATAAATTAAATAATCATGTTTTAGATGGTTTGGGTTGTGTTTGATAAATCGCACCATAGTAAGTAAGATGGTAAGCACATAAAGCAAGGGAACTGGTACTCAAGTGCAACTGCTGGAACACACTGATAGGTAGTTGCCAACAGATTTTCAAGGTGAAGGTGGTAGCCAACCAAGCGGGTACTACAAAGTACCCTACCATCGTGCTATGGTTTCTTCATAATGTTTTCCTTCACCGAAAGCTCAAGCTCAGTGTAGAATTTGAGTCCACGATTGAATCCACGCCTTTCGACGTCACTATCACTGAGCCATCATCATCTAACTCATGATTGATGCCCGTTTATGAAAGGTTTCCATTGATAAAAGTAAGTATTCATCCGTATTTTTCATTGTTAAGTGGTATCCTCAAGGTAGGTCAAACATTTTTATAAATTTACCCGTATTGTTGTACATTCTGGAAGGCCCATATAAGTACAAGATAATGTCATATTTTAGAATTTGAAAGTGAGAAATAAAAATCGCTCGGAAGTATACCTCCTTACAATTTAGACTACTTACTATAAGTACTAAGTCATATTTTAAAAGAAATAGCTCGAATAACACAAACAATAACAATAATTTAAACATCCATTAACAAGGTAATAAAAGCTGTATTATCTTTCACCTGGTATGAAGATCACGAGAAATGCGCATAAGTCACGAATGAAAGTCCAATAAAACACACATAATTACACTCATATGTAAACAAGTGAGCTTGTCAAGATACTATGGTATGTTTGGAACAAGTTCTGTAGAAACTCGGCAATAATAATATATTTTATTAAAGACATGCATGTGGAAATGCAAATTTGTCTAAATTGATACCAGTCTCGGTAATTTCCGTTTTAATTCTTCTGGTTGGAGCTGTTTGTTTATGTAGGTACTCGAGTTACAGTAATAATTAGAAAATAGGGTCAGTTTTACAGGTTGCCGATAAGTTCTGGACAACTTATCTGACCAATATGAACAGAATGAGACCAATTAAGCTATCAGGAACTTATCAGCAACTTGTGAAACTAGATATAAGAAATTTAAATTGATCCAGACTATAATCAGGGACATACTTCGTAAAAAATATACAGTTGCAATTAAAATCATTAGAAATGTTATTCTCTCTCTTTCTCTATCTCTCTCTCTCTGCTCGTTCCATAATTACTATTGATAGTGCAATAATCACCTTGGGTAGTCAGTTTCATCTAGTTAGATGTAATAATTTATCGCCATCTTTTGCGATATATAGCATCTCAACAACACTTCACAAGTTTATTTTGGAATCCAATTTCTCTGATATGATTCTAACGGCTGTCGTAAAAGAAAAAAGGTCAAGGTGATGAGAATATGAAATCCTATCTTACTTCTTATCCATTAGTAGGATAAGAAGTAAGATAGGACTACATCCTACTATCCTACTAATATCATATTTGAAAATTTGAGTGAGTTTATGTGTGATTGGTGATTCCTCTCAGATCCATAGCGGGTGCGAACAGATTTGTATGAAACTTGGCTCATAGATAGATCCCAAAATAACAAATAGGATACTTTCATCCATTCAGCCTTTAATGCATGATTTAGTAACAAACATACAAACTTTCACATTGATAATATTACAGTGGGAGAGTAAAAATGAAGATTATTGATTGAAATGTCACCACAGTTTTAAATAATCTTCATAAATATTGTAAAAGACATTTATAGATTCAAATTAGCCATATTTTATAACCTTACTTAAGCCAAAATTGATTAGTAACATTTTACATTCACCAAGTACTTACATACCTACACTTATAGGTAGATTCTCACGGCGGCGTGTGGTTTTGAGGACGCATACGCCCATTTCACAAGCGAATAATTCGAAATAGCACGACGTGGGTCTCAGGGTTAGGTATGAAAGCCCTGTATAATAATTAGGTACCTACATTAAATATCTTTGCCACGTGTATGATAGGTAGATACGTTAATAATAATAAGTTCAATGAAGGAACAAAGGGAATCATGTATTTGAAACCATTTACGTCACTATAGAGTAAAGTATAGACAATTAAGGCAACTATGAAATAAAGGGCCTACCTCCACAAAGCTTCATTTTATAGGCTTACTATTGTGATGCCAAAAGCTCCTGAAACTGCTGCTAGCAACGACGCTATAACAAGTAACTACTATTTCTTATTACTGTTAGTGCTATAGCCTACACAAAGGATACGAACTTTAACAATTCCCTTTATGATAAACGGCTTTATTTGAATTGCCGAAGTTCTGCACAAACTCAACCTGTCCCTTTCTTTGTGACACTATTCATACAATTTATATTGAACAAAGTTACCGTATCTTCGACTTGGTGTTTTATGGAGCACATAAGTGGTTTTGATGAATAGTTTAAATTTTTAACATAAGTACCTATATGTTATAGGGTGCTAACACCTACCTCTCCTACCTCTACTATCATGTTCATATATAAGGTATATATCATGTGATATTTTTGATCACCCAAAAATCAAGCTCATTGTAGTTTTGAACTTTTTTCACAGTATTTACTATTATCGGCGTTAAATACGTATTCAATAGGCTGTAGTAACAAAGGACAGCAATAAAACACTTTCGATTCGATATCAATTCGACGTAATCAATCGCTTTGATGTGCTAACTCCTATTAGAGTTGCAAATAGGATACAATCTACTTTCAGCTTCAATATTGAGGAGGGAATTTTTATTTGGAATTCTCTCAAAGCATTAATCATAGCTTCAAAGAATACATTAGGAAACTCTGGACGCTTTTGAAAAATATATTTTCGGGATAGACGTCGTATAAGTGTAGGTAATACCTGTCTGTAGTTATTGTGTATTGAACTATTTTAGCAAATCCGTTTTTAATATAAGGATTGTGCTGTTAATAGAAATGATTTTCAAATACAATGAAAGCAATTTCGTTACGAATGTAGAATATACTTAATTCCTAATAAATATTCACTATAGATAACTTTAGCGGGAATTTTTACCAAACTACACCTAATAATTCTAAATGGCAATTTTTTGCACTGCACAGTACTGAATAATGTAGCAAAATAAGTCTGACATAATAAATGATATAAACTTACCTACATTTTTCATGTAATTGTAATCCTATTCCGTTATAAAGCAAATTGGTCGTTATTGGTATTCCTATTACGTAGGTAAGTTTAAAACCTTTCCTTTGAATATTTCAAAGAGCTTTAGGCAAGCGAACACACATTTTTAGTGCTCGTTTTGTCAAAGCTTAGCTGTGTGCTATATATTATTGCTATATTGTTTGTCTACCAGAATAATTTAGTACTAGCATCGCATAGTGTGTGAATATAACTACCTGATGACATTGAAATTATAAACCTTATGTTTTAAGAATTTTCTCCCATAATAATGCATCAATTGGACATTTTTTTTTATTTGAATTATGGAATCCATTCCGTTTTTGAACGCAAAGCATTCACTATACAGCTATATTTTCGATGGTTACAGATGTTTTTTTTTATACAATTTAGGTAGCATATGGTCTGTCTGGGGATAAACGGCTACCGTAGCCTTGCAACACCATAGGAATATCACTGGCGTGTTGCCGACTCAACTTTTTGCTATGAATAGGGATTATAGAAATCCCTTGCCTTGTGATTAGTTAGTCCTATAATAAAAGTTGTTCATATTGATGAGTACTTCCACCCCTGCAAGTATTGCCAGTGACTAAAAAATCATTCTGTATTTACAAAACTGTATTTGTTGGTTGGTCTTTCTTGCACACAGCAACGGAGCAACAATTCGTCGTGATTTTTTGCATATAGTTTATGCGCAGGAGTGTGCTATAGGCTACTTTTTATTGGGTGAAACCACTGGGCGAAAGCTAGTATCAAAATATAAGTACTTACATATAGTTGTATCAGTTGGTTTCCATAGTACTAGCTCTGCTTCATTCGGGATCAGGTGGCAGTGTGTGAAAAATGTCCCAGGATATTTGTTTCAATCACCTATCGAAATATAAAGTTAATTAAATAACACTAACGAGTAAGTACTGATTCATTATAATGATACTTTGAAATCTTAGAAATAAATATGAAACTCCTACACCTACTCTGCGGAGTATTATTGCATCAATGTCTGAACGCTACGCTGCAAAATGATTAAATTACTGTCATGCACTGGAAACTACCCACCCGGCTTCTCTTCAATTTGCTTTTAATTTTATTAAAACTGTGATATTTTGCTACAATGACTTTTAAACGAGCTTTTATACGCGTTACGATAAACAAACAAAAATATCTACTTATGTGTTATCAATTTAAGAAAAGAAAGGATTACAAAATGTTTTATGAAAGGTTTTTCACAGGATCAGTTTATTTTATATTTTTTTGGGTTTTGTAAATTTTGCACTAAGTACTTAAAATTAAATGTGATTACCTTAGCCGGTTTTTAGTACGGATAGGCTTGTTTTTAACCGACTTAAAAAAAGGTGGAGGTTCTCAATTTTTTAATGGATCGTCGTTACTCCATCATTTATGAACCGATTTGGACAATTATTTTTTTATTTGAAAGGGTTATGGGACGATGGAATCCTGAGGAATTGAGGGAACTTCTCAAATATTATAGGCATACATATAGCGATTTTGGTATTTTCGGTAACAAATCAAGCATTTGCATTCAGAAAGTATCATTTGGTGAAGTGAAACTGATGAAGAAGACCATAGATGACCACTGGAACTTCTCAATGAAACCTAAACAGCACGAACGTGTAAATTGAGTTATTGGTATTATTATCTCATGGCAAAATTGAATGGCGAACATCGGTCGGACAACTACGCACGTAAATAGTTATAAAGAGTATCATTTCTGGCAACGCTCTTTGACGAAAGAGCCTGTGTGGCCTACTCAATAATTTATTTGATTCTAAATAAGACAGTGCTATTCCTTCCAAGGTTTTTACACGTCTGACAGCTACATACACCTGGCCATTAGCAAATTTTTTATTTCTAAGGTCTATAACAACTTTATCAAGTGTACTGCCGTGATGGCCCAGCTCCTACGGACTTTCATTCATATATTTTCAATATTTCTGTTTTTGTACCGTTCTGTTTTATTCCGTTTCATCTAGCCGTCGTTTCTGCATATGAAAAGCTGCCTTACTAGGTCTACCCATATTCGTAACTTAAAAGTGTTAAATAAAAATAATTAATAAATAATAAAAAAACCGACTTCAAAAACGGAAAAGCATTTTCTTTCTACATCATTTTGAAGTCGGTGCCAAATAAAACATTTAAATTACTAAGGATATACGTCCTAAGCATGCGAAGCCTATAATAATACCCGGGCTGTTGGAACTCATCTTCGGTTATTAATAACAGATTTTCAACCAAAGAGTGACAGCCCGAACTACTAAGTATGCGGTTATTGAAAAGTGCCGTATCGCCGTACTATAGTTTCAGAGGGCTCAAGGTCAGATTTGAATCCACAACTATCATCGTCTCTAAGATTTGTTTTCAGTCATGTAAGTACCTATATATGAAACTTATATAAAAAAACAGGAATCGCGGCCACTTAACCGTTTCACATAAATCTGGAAGTGGCATAAAAATAACGTCTAGTGTTTTATATAACATCAATAAAAAGTTACACCGAGATAGGTTTTCCCTTTGTCGTCAGTTGATGCCCTATCACACACTTTTTGCCGAAAAATAGCTGCGAGAACAATAATGGCCGCCCAAGTAGTAAATAGATGTACATAGGTACATGTATACATGGCAAGTCGTAATTCACAATATTCTCGCACACAGCTGTTTCTTGAGAGATAAATTATGTGAAACTCTCTGTATGAGATGAGAATGGGTTTGTTGGTGCTGTGTGCAAGGTTGTTTCGGTTATATCTAACTTAGATATAAACAAATTAAAATAATGTTTTCATTTGATACACAGGGTTATTTGTAATTCACCTGCAGTGAAAGAGGTCATCAATATTAAAATAAATACGATATAGCGAAGAAAAACAATCCATTAATACAAAAAGTGCTTGATCGAGATTTATGAAAAAAATGATTTTTTTGCTTGAAATCGCAAGCTATATCTATTCTCAGTTAAATATTCTTATTTATACTCAAATATAAAAGTAATACAATAATAAGACATTAGACAGGTAGGTATCATGCATTATGATTCTATCACCCAGCACTTATCGACATGTTCTGGCGCATTTGAAAACACACACAAAACCCAGACAGGTAGCTGGGTTTTGTGTGTAACAAAACCATTATATTATGGAGTATCTAAAGGATCTAAAGGCCAGTTAGCGTCAATACATCTTGGCATAGTGCTGGCAATAATAGCTGTTTGTGGTTAAAAGGTTTCCAACATTTATTGCGTCGAGTCGCTTAGTCTCGATTACGTGGTCGCATAGACGGCCGCCATGATTGGTAACAAAGATTTGCTTTCTGAACACCATTGTATTTTAGGGTTTAATGATCTTTGGGAAATAAAAGAACGTGAAATAAATCTAGACTTGTCTAATAGTTTGGCAATGGATTTAGTTTCTTCTTATATTATAAATCAAATCTATACTTAATATAATAATAAAGAAGAGTTTTTGTTTGTTTAAAGGTGGTAATCTCTGGAACTACAAGTCGGATTAGAAATATTCTTTTTGTATTTGATTGTCCAATTCTTGAGGACGGTTATAGGCTATTTTGAATTTCTAGAATGCAGATGAAACCGCGGGGAACAGCTAGTTTTTAATAAAGCATTGTAGATATATAATGTTGCTTGTCCAAAGTAAATTATTTCAAAGCGAGATATATCAAAATTACACCAAATAGAAAATGCAATTACTTTATCATGAGCATTGAAAAGTCAGAGTATCCAACCAAGCCAGATTTATGCACAGGTTTCCATTCATCTCTTTGAAAAATATCCACGTTTATTTTAAGCTCCCTGTGTTAGTCACGACACGAAAAGTCGTTAAAGTTTTTACCCGCAGAATGTTGAAGTTTTCTCGTTAAATTGAAAACTTGGTAGCTTCGTCAATCTAAAGTAATAATTGAATTATAAATCTTTATGATTTTTTATATCTTAAAAACAAAATTCTTGGTCTCGGTCATGGACACTGAGGGAGGTATCATAAGAAGATCCACGAATACCTTAGCATTTTGTAGAGCTCTTAGCAATGTTCTCGCCACAAAAGCATCTTATCGACAACTGAAAATTGTTTGAGAGCCTTAATTTAGTATACCTACTAATCATCCTAAGTTATTCACTCTGTGAACAGGTTAGAAGGAAGGTAAAGTATAGGAGGAGCCTATAAGTAGCAGAACCATCAGCGATGGATAAGATAGCTAAAATATAAAAACAGATAAAGAAGTAAAGATCTGTGTTCCATTGGTTTAAAAGGCTTTCAAGGTTCTATACTCACTGACGAACACTAACGTACGTGACTACTTCACTTATGTACAAACTTTGCTATTGGAAGGCTCCTCTTAATAAGTACTTGAGTGCTCTATCTTTGTTGCATATAGTTGGAACTTCCAAGCACTCTTAAATGAAGTTTAATACATTATTAAACAAAACAGTTGTAGTAAGAAGTTGGAAAGCACTTGATGCTCTAACTAAACTTATTAGAATATTGTAATTTCATGTTTGTTAAGGTTTAAAAAATAAAACTTACATCAAAATGGATTTGCACTAAAATTTATAAAATAACGAGTAATGTAATTAAGTACTGTTTGAAGTCAGCGTAAGTTTTCTATGGAACACGTGCTACTTTTGCAAAGACATGGACAAACAGAGAAAAATCCTAACATGTCTAGCTAAAACCGCACGCCTGGCAACCCTAGGTGAACACACGCAGAAAATTACGAAATAAAATACTATTTGGCATTCATATGCAGATGCATGTTTATGCATATTAATCGATTTCTGACTGAGTCGTTCGTTAAATCAAAAACCACAAAGTACCCGTCTGACTGCTGCACTACTGCAGTTTGAGTACCAGTTCTATTCTTCAAAGTTTTGTGTTTACCACCTTCGGCCACAATATCACGTATCGGAATATATAATTTAATTGTCGACTATTAAATTTTATTGTCTGTAAAAACAAAGTCTGTTGATCGATGATAATAATAAATAAAGCGTGCCAACGGAGCGTAAATGTCTGTGTTTAAATGCAACAATAAAGATTAAATAAATTTGGTTTTCAAATTAAGCCCGATATGACCAGTTTATTGATAATGACTGTCTAAGACTTACTTTAAGTGCTCATTCACTTTTTCCGTCAGTTGCAGTTAGGTATACAAAACAAAATACGTTATGTTGTTGAAAATACATGTAAGTTTCATAAAATTATTATACTAATATAAAACTAATGTGCTTATCAAATAAAATAACATTACATGAATAAATTTTAACATCAAAGTAATTTAATATTTTAAAGATTACTGCCGTTTGCTTGCTGATTATTAATGAAGTAAGTACTTCTCCAAGAAAATCACCCCAAAGTAGTTATAAAAGTGGCTCTAGTAATAGCAGCCAAAGCCAGGATGTGGAAGACAACCACCAACATGTGGTATCAAAAGACGAAATCGCTATTAAAAATGGCGACGCTGGATATTATAAATCACATGAACGCCACGATAAGGGGAATGAAGGCTCACATGGTGGTCATAAAATGCACCATGGTAAACATCATTGCAAACATCAAGCTTAACACCAAAATCACCGTGATCATGACGATGTAAGTAATACTAAATTAGGTGTGAATTTACAACCAAATATTATAACTCCGCATATTAAACGAAATTATAAAAATAAAATACTTACCTTGGTTTGTTGGTCTATATATCTTAGCAAAATATAATTTGCGCAATTTCCAGGGTAAATTTTGAGCCTATACCTAGTTCAAAATATCACGCATAAATTTATTTTTATTAATATTATTTTTTTCAGGTTTAAAGCTATAACATACTTCATGACCCCAAAGATCACGAATTACACTCTGAAGCAGAAGAATACCGAAGTACGCCTCGTAAATTCAGACTTGAATATAAAAAGTTCCAGACAATAACTAATGAAGCAAATGGTCACAACACAATTTAAAAAGTAAATTATAGAAAAGATAATCAAAGTAAAAAGGCAAATATAAGTCAACAAAATGTAATGAAACTATGTAAAATGTCTTGTCTAGAGTAGAAGTTGTATACTTACTTATATTTAATAAATGGGAAGGAGATTAATATTTTTATTACTTTCAATTGTCTAAAGATCAGTAGTGTTCCGTATTTTATATTAGCTAAAGTTAAATAGTCATTTCTTGGAAGTAGTGTACGATTTTATAATAAAATACCTCTCTCAGTTACCAAGATGACTGATTCTAAATTGAAATCACACATAAAGAAAGTTTTGAATGCAAAAGCGTTGGCTTTATACTCTAAGGAAAAAGCCTATTACAAGGTAGCTCATTACATTGAAGATAAGATATCTGGAAGTAGCTGCACTTTGCACAAGTGTATATTGTTCATACTTATATTAGAGACACTAATTTTTAGTTAAAAATTTAACTTGTTCAGGTTAACTATTATTTTTTATTTGTTTTACTTGTTATTTTTTATTTTTTCGTGTATTATATTTCTATAAAAATTGCTAAACATTTTATGGAAAAAAGCTAACAGTGTCAGACAGTCCAAAAAAAAAAATGTATAAAAGATGTAACCTTGCTGAGTTTCTTGCCGGTTCTACTCAGTCGAAGGCGACTTCCGAACTGGTGGTAACTTCAGTAGTTTCGACGTACATAGGTGTCCTCCTAGGGCCTTAACTGAATAAATGGCTTTGACTTTGACTAAAACTATAAAAAAAACATTATCGACGAGTTGCCCAATGCAAAAAGGACCTGGGGTTAAAGACACGCATATCTTTCGCAAAATTTCATAATAATAAAAACTTAATAATCATAAAACAATGTGATGATGAGCTTAGCAATAATTTTCAAACAGTTGACAAGACTCAAACTCAATTCGTCTCAGATATTGAAAGCTTCTAATAAATTTTATCACAACTCTTATTTTTCGTACCTACCAACAAAATATTTTCTAACCTATTTAGATTTTTCGAATTTTCAAAATTGCTTACTCAATAAACTTCTTCCAAGATTAAAAGATATTGTAAACTAGTAAGTCTATGCCACCTCATTTAATTGGAGCAACCATTTCTTTTCCAACATACAGAAGTTCTAAATAATTACAATAACCTTCTACCACTTTGAAGACTACTAAAGTCTTTATAATACAGTGTAGGTACTCTATCAATAACTATGGTAATGGCTCGTCGCTTACAGCGCTCAATTTAAGTTTGTCTTAGAACAAAGTTTGTTCCAACCAAATAAATGGACACGTGGCCTCTGACTTTAAGATAAATACGGCACCATGAAGTATCAATAAAGTATGAATGAAATAGTACCTACTTCATGATTATGTGATGAATCAACGCGTACGGTTTCCACTATACGCGGTTTTAGGACGTGTCTCAAAACAAAAGTCAGTCACGGATTCTTCGATTTACATTTTTATGGATTAAGTAATAAGGTAAACGCAGGTATTACCGCGGTAGTCAAAAATCTGCAGGTATCACCGAGGTATATAACATAATTGCATTTTTAAGCAATTGCAGGCATATCTAACTCAAAAATGTAAACTTTCTTGAAAGCTCATTTTTTGCCCGAATGAAACGATTTGTGGCTTACTGTGCACAACAAAGAAGAAAAACAATAAAACGATTAGTTTGCATAAAACTAGCGCCGGAATACGACGTCCATACAAACGTGAGTCGTCAAATGAAAGTACACTTAACATTTTCTTAAGGTTATTGTATCGTAAAGACACCATTTACAAAAATTCTAAGTAGGTCACATGGTAGATTATAGTTTCAGCTATGATTGTAACTATCTAATTTTCGTTTATATTGTACTATTTATCGACAGTAAATAAAAATAAAATACCACGGTGATAGCTTCAATTTTTTTTTTGTTGAATGATTGACCGCGGTATAGTCGGTAATAGCATAAATCATTATCATAGGTTTTATTTACGTTTTATTAAAAATTTATATGACTGTAACCCAAATTATTTGGTAATTCGTTTAGTTAATGAGTGCTGAGTACACAAAAATATTTCCGCGGTATCAAAATCGCACTGAAACTCTTATTTTTTAGACCTAAATTGAGCCAAAAAAAAATAAATTTGTATGAGAGCACTAAATTGAATACAACACGAAACCTAACCTTAAAGTCTTATAGTAAACCTAAGTATTTAATTGAAATATCATATTGTTTTAGGTTAACTTTATTGGCTAGCAATTAAACTGTAGTATCGTTTAAAAATCATCAAATTTTATCCCTCGGAATTAGATTATATTACACTATTGCGGATGAAGCTAACACCGATGGTGAGAACAAGGTATCACTCGATAATACATTGTATAAAAAGCTGTTACCGAGTGTTCTTACGTGGTATTAACTTCACCATAGAAATCTAATACCGATTGATATGAGCATTTATTTTTCATTTTAGGGTTCTCTAGAAACGATATCGAAAATTCGAAATCTTACTGTTACATCTCTCTTTTGCAACATTTAAATTTTACATGGCGAAAGTACAGTACGAGATACATGAAGTTACCTCTTTTTGTTTAAAATACGAGTAGTTTAAAAAATGTTGTGGATAGCTTGATGTGTTGCCAACGCTACCTCCTTAAAAAACATCAGTAACATAGTCAATAATTTAATTTTAGGGTTCCGTACCTCAAAAGGAAAAGAAACGGAACCCTTATAAGATCACTCTCTTGTCTGTCTGTCCGTGTGTCACCATCAGTTTTCTCAGGAACGCGTGGACCTAGCAAGTTGAAATTTATACCAGATCATCATCATCATCATCATGGTGGCCTTTTGGTTATCCAATCTTGGATGTAGGCCTCTTCCCTCTTCTTCCACTCCTGTCGATCTTGTGCCCGACTCATCCAGTCTCGGCCTCCGTGTCGTCGGATGTCGTCCACCCAACGCTGTGGCGGTCTTTCGCGCCCTCGGGTGTCCGCTCTGGGTCTCCATTCTAGGACTCGTCTTGTCCAGCGGCTCTTGTCCATTCTCGCAATGTGCCCCGCCCATGTCCACTTTCTTTGCGCTATTACGGCCATAATGTCTCTGACTTTGGTCTTATTTCGAATCCAATCGTTCCGTTATACTAGATACTGAGGTCTAATAGTCCCTATTAGGTGTGTAAAAATCAATCAAGCAAATTTAGATTTTCGCGAGTAAGAGTAAGTACCAAAATTTACCTTAATTTTCATACTTTTTTGTTTTTCGGAATTTTCCCTTTACTTGTGCTGTAAGACCTTGCTTTTAACCAAAATTGAAAATTCTAGGTCAACCGGAAGTACCCTATAGGTTTTGGGTCGAAAACCTATATGGTTGTTCCCGTTGACCTAGAATCACGAAATTTGGCAAAAAGCAAGGTCTTACAGAAAGAATAAAGAAAAAATTCCAAAAAATAAAAAAGTGGAAAATTAAAGGGTGTCCCCATACATACATAGTTGACGCCAATAAGATAGACCTCTGAGTTGTATCCGCGCTGATACAATTTAGAGGTCTAGCTTAATTGGCACCAACCTCAAATAAGGTAAATAAATAAAATTAAGCTATTGTGTGAAAGAAAATAAAAGAAAATATTTTGGCGGTATAATGGGTAGGTTGTAGGTAGGTAGGAACCCTCGGCACACGAGTTCGACTCGTACATGACCGGTTTCTTAATAAAGATTTTGTACGTAACCAAATAATGAATAATAAATCCGCGGTATTAGCTGCAATCAGACTAGCATACCTAAGTAAAAGCTTCATCTGACTTTTTATACTCAAACATTTTTTTCGTCAAATATTTATTCAAAACCTATGTAGATCTCTACAGATTCCTAAAGAACAAGCCTCAATGTATCTGAAAATAAATATTCTTAACTGTTTTTATGATTGGAAATTCTTATTTTAAAGGTTCAAACCTTAAGGTCTTGAAAATACCTCGGTAATACCTGCGTTTACCTTACGGTGTATAGTCGCTTCGAAAATTCGAAATAAGCATGAGCGACCGTGAAACTATGCGCCGAAGAAATCAGGTATATTTGACATTTTGAACGGGATATGTAGAGGTAACAACTTACTAAGTTGTAGTAGAATTAGTACTTAGATAAGCATACTAAACACACATTATAGTGTCAGTGAGACTAGATAAACAATGTTATTTATAATAAAACGGAGTAATTGCTGAGTTTCTTGCCGGCTCTTCTCAGCAAAAGCAACCTTTCGAACCGAGCGACTATTCATAAGTGCTTGTGAAGGCC
This sequence comes from Tetheella fluctuosa, assembly GCA_951216915.1. Lineage (NCBI taxonomy): Eukaryota > Metazoa > Arthropoda > Insecta > Lepidoptera > Drepanidae > Tetheella > Tetheella fluctuosa. The sequence continues at coordinate 5,859,790 of OX578234.1, forward strand.
TATTTGAATAAAAAATATTTTCATTTTCAAAAAAGCTTAAACAGAGAATAAAATATGTCTAGGTACGTGTTGAAAATATTTGAATTAGCATTCGACTAACTGCTATGGTAGAAAGAGCGGATATATCAGAAAAACTCGTATTTGAATTTGTGCTTGATCAATTATCTTCACATTGTCATCTTTCGTAAAATATGTCGTTAGATAGAATCCTTCGTCCTCGTTAAATGTGTCACTTGGGGAAATAAAATATGATTGAAATGAGCCTCATCTATTACATCGAGTAAATTATATCATTACGAAGTCGTAGGTTTCTCTGCTCACGATGTTTTTTGATGGAAATCGACAAAGTTGTGGACATTACCGATCTGATGATAAAAAAACTTCTACAATTTGTAGTAAATCGCCGTTACGGGTTTTATCTCGAGGATAGATCAAATATAGAAAGAAATAGGGGGAATCAATTCCTTTGATACCTACATGATATCAACATGCAGAAACAACACATTTTTCGTTGCCCGCTTTATCTACATTTAAAAGTCTTCGCTTATATAAAGTCCTACTAAACATCACTTAAGTGGGTATAATAAAAGTCACTGAAACAGCCTAGGTCCAGCACCAATGGATTCACTAAACGTAAAGTGTACGTGCTATACTCACGTTAAATTTACGCCCTACCTTTATTTAATTCGATTACGTTCATTATTATAAAAAATTCACGGGTGCCGTTTGGAAATCGCAAAAATCGGATTATAGCGGTTGAGTGGATTAAACCTTCGATCGGTAGGAACGTTCGGAAAAGTCGATCTACTAAATCGAGTAGATGAGGTTTAGAAAATGAAATTTTGACTGTCTGATCTATTCAACGAGAAAATAACATCATTAGACGTAAGACTTCATTAGCTTGCGAGATGAAATTTATTTCGGTAAGTAAATTATAAAGACAGTGTTGCCATTTCCTCTTTGTATTAAAAATACTTAGCAATCTTTACATACAAAGGAGCTCATTACTTTTTATTATAGGGCGAAATCTTTTGTAGGTTAACAAGGTTTGCAAGAACAATGGTGATAGCGGTTGTTATAATAAAAGTTACAATATTAGGCAACATGGCCCCGGGACAGACCGAGGAAACTTGGATATGTACGAACTGTTTCTGTTTAATGAGTTCCGTAGTATAACAGAACTTACCCGAGCTGTTATGGTAACTTTATACCAAAGTACCAACCTCAAAGATTATGCCATAACATTTGTAAACCTTTAATATTCTTGGAACAAACTAATTATTATCCTTTATAACAGCTCTGTTTGAAAATAGAATAAAATTATATATTTATGTATCTTACGAATGTTAGACAGATAGATATTTTTGAAGTGAAACTTCTATATAGACGGGGGGTATTAGGATTTTTCTGTCACGAAAAAGCGTTACCGCCGCGTGGAGGGGGTAGACGATATATCGCGTGGTGAGAGGCAGAAGTATTCTGTATCATCTGTAGATGGCGTTACTGGCGCGCGCGCAAAATAGGCCGAGTATGCACCTGTACTTCACTAGATGTCACTTAAATAAATACTTTGCTCGTCTTTGCTTTTATTATTTTTTTTACTTTCCCCTGTCCCGGTGGCGGTAATGAAATCTTGCAAGTAAAATTTGACCCACTTCCCGGTTGCCTCCAATTGAGCTGAAATTTTGCATGCATAATTTATTATGTATACCTACATATATCGCGAGACAATGCAATATTATGATGACATGGATCTGATGATGAGGATGATTTTTTTATTATAATTTTTTAACGCATAATTTATTTTAATTCTTTACTAAAATATATTTTAGTAATAAGAACGAATATAATTACAGTAGGTACCTACTTACAATGACAGTGTCAGAATGGGTGGCCATAACACTAATAAAGATTTCTACCAACTTTTGGATGAAGAGGACTTGTACAAAACGGTAAAAACAGGGATTCTCGCTATATATAAAATAAATAATAAAATCCTATATGCCCATAAAACATATAGATGTAATACATACATATAAATATAATAACCAAATAATATAAGCTCACAGTTAGATCAATTGTTTGTTATAAATGTTACAGTAAAACTCGTTTGTAGCATTTTTACTAGGAAAAACTAGCTCATACTGGACGCTTTTGTTACGACTACCTAGTGTTTCCTAGAAATACTTAACTAGAATAAACAAAATACTGCAAAAGAAAGGATAAAACTAGTATTTACAAGGGATAACTGTTTGGGTGAAATTTATTAGTTATTAAAAGCAATCCGAAATGTTGATTGGGAATTAAAAATATTTGTTATTTATTGAAGACACAATTTTATTTTACCTTAATTAATTGTCTGCCTGACATGCACCTTACCTAAATACAAAATTTGAACCAAATCGTTAGAGTGGTTTCCGAGATACACGAAATATACTTACAAGAATTGCTAATTTAAAGTTATAAGATATTTAAAAAATCTATTTTCCAATTTTTCTTCTAATTCGGACCACGCACGATAGTTAGCTGTCTCTGAGAAGGAATCGGATCACTGGTTGCAAGCCATTCTATCTACAAACATCGGTACTTTGTTAGACCGCATCACTTTAAGTATATCCATTTGTCTCCGTCTTGGTTCCAGGACCAATCATCCTCATCGCTGCCGCTGCGGAGACCTTGTCAACGAGCTCAGCCATCATGGGCTTTCTTGCTCTTTAAGTGCCGGCCGTTTTTCACGCCACGCGGCTCTTAATGATATTATTCGTAGGGTTCTTGTTGTCATCAACGTGCCTTCTGTACTAGAACCAGTCGGAATTGCGCGTGACGACGGCAATAGGCCGGACGGTATGACTTTGATCCCGTGGAGTGTTGGCAAGCCGCTGGTGTGGGATACACTTGCGCCTTCCTACATTCTGATTCGGCTTCGAGAGAACGACAAGCTGGGAGTTATTTCCGCCAACGCATTAGCTTGGCCATTCAAAAAGGGAACGCTGCCAGCCTGTTGGGAACCTTGCCTATCGACAGCAGCGAGAGCTTTGAGGATATTTTTTATATAGGTATTTTATACAATTATAGTAAATAAAAAAGATTTTATTTTCTTTTAACGCAATAGACCGTGGATTGACGTTGCGCAGAAGAGGAAGACTCCTAAAAGAAAAATTAAATTAAATTCATAGTTAGCCCCGAGCACAATATGATCAGCTACGTCCTGATGTACTTTCCTCGGTACATAATTGGATTTCTTGCCGACATAACCTTTATTAAAAATAATGTGCTTCAAAATTATATTATTCAGTCTTATCCTGTCTTATTATGTTGTTTGCGTCGGTTTTGCTTGGTAAATCAACTAAATGTAAAGTTTTAGGTAAATATAGCCTAAGACTCAAAACGTGGTCAAATGCAAATGCAACGAAATTTGTTTAAATTTATTAGTTTGAAATGAACCAACACACAACATTCATGTGTGATGAAATTATCTCACAATAATTCCAGACCTCTTTGAGAGTAGACGTGTTTAATATGTAGAAATTGAAATTCGCGCCACATAATTACCACAAGACGGTTTCAATGCTACTGATTAGTGAGGCGTTTCAAACTAGTGGCGCTAAAACAACATTGTTATTATAAAACAATCATAATATTATCTTTTACCAAATGGGCATGAATCTCAAAAGTATCTCTAATTGTTGTTTCAGCACCATTGAGTTGCGTGTTCTACGCCTAAATGTTAATTGGGGTTATGTATTTTGTGAAAATTTCCAACTAAGCATTGGATTCCCCGAAATGAAACAATTACGAGAACCTACAAACATGTTTGCATTAGTAATAATAACGTGCTTTGGAAATATATATTTGAACAGGATTTTGAGCTAATAAAGCTTGAGGATCGGAATATGTCTTAATGTTGAATTATTGATTGCTGCTTCAACTAAAAAAAAAAACATCATTAAACATTAAAGGAATTTAAAAAAAAACTGCATTTAAATCGCCGTCCATAGGCCAGGCTTCCAAAAAACTGACGTCTTAACCTCGTTGAATTGTGAGACTAATATCTGTATCGGGTAGCGACCCGAGGTAAGTGCCCCAGCTCTTGGGTCACTTGATATTGAGACCCAAGAATTGTAACGTCAAAGAGCAAAAATTGGGTTATTATGTTATATTGTCTTCTTTAAATATTTTGAATAAATACTGGCAAGGCAATTTGAAATAAGAATGCCTCAAACAAATAATATTATTATGTTATATTGTCTTCTTTAAATATTTTGAATAAATACGGGCAAGATAATTTGAAATAAGATTGTCTCAAACAAATAATATCCACGGCAAAATGTACGCTCACGTATTTCGAGAGTTGAAATTCAAAACCTTTTTATGATGACCACTTCACTAGGAAATTTTAAAAGGCCAGAACTCACGAGAAAACGCATTGCTTCCCATTGTACATAGGTACCTATTTTACTAATTATTTCATCCTGAAAATGTTTCACACAAAAAGCTTTGACTTTGTTACGTAGTCAAATCAAAGAATCCAACTTTACTGTGGATCTCGTATTTTTAAACGAGCTTCGTGTGACGTCAACAGAAAGTCGGATTGCTTTGATTTTTATTTCCTCTTATTTTTGGTTCATTGGATTTTTTTATTCCAAGATATTTACAAAAATCAGTGAGTGCTAATGGTTCTCAGTACACTAGCATTATATTTCATACTATTTATTTACGAGTTCGCCATCGATAAATACTGACAAAGTTTACAATTTAGAGACGTAGTATGTCTACTAATGTTGGAATATGTTTTACTTCAACTGTTCGTCAGACAGTTTATAACGGTACGATGCACGGTGGCCAGTAAGTTATTTGATTGGTTTTATGTGCAGTATCAGCATGCTCTAAGGCAGTATCGCACGCGGCAGAGCTCGAAACACACTGCATTAACGTGACAACCACGTAATGCTATCAATTAAATCAATACTGTCAATGGTGTTTTGAAAATTTACCTTATGTTTAGTACGTCACAGGGGATATTACAACAAACAACATTTAAGGCAGATTATATACCGCTGCTGTGGTGGTCGCGTCAACGTTTTTTTATCTAGTCTATCATAATGACCCTCGATGATTCTTAAATTTTCTTAGTTATCAATAACTCAAAAATGCTGTTTTAAACTTTTTCGTTCTCTGTATTGGTACAATATTTTGTATTTTTCATCATCAAAACTATAGACCTAATTAATGTTTTTTTTAAACCCACTTACATATTTCAATCAGTTAACAACTACGCTCAGAAGTCATCATATCTTTTCAGCTCATTTTATCTCTCTTAAATATAGCTGTCGAAAATTATACATCATTATAAATGTCCATTAAAAACAAAATCATATTAAAATCTTAAAGAAATACAACCTTGGAATGATGCTGTTGTAATTCCTATAACTCCCAGATGCAACGGCTGCGCACTGAATAGCTTGTAGAAGTGCATTCAAACACTTTTACCAACACAGCTCTACACTTACATGCAGCAATTTTGAACTTTATGCCCTAGTATTAAGTGTTATAAAGGAGATTGGATAGATACTAGGAGCAAACAATGACATCCTCGCAGCCGAGAGCCGAGGGCAGATAAACAACTCGGCCAACTCAGCCGAGGTAACGTTTACTCCAGATGATTCTATTAAACCACCTTGTATTATAACGATATTCTAGACTTACATGTCATCAGATTTTTAAATCCTTTTATACTGAATTTATAAGCAAATTGTTTGAATATACTTAGTTTGGTATGAAGGGGCTGTTTTCTTTATGTTTTCATTCAACCGTTGGGAAGCTATCATAAAAATGTTTATAAAGTAAGTAGTAGCTTTCGCGCCTCGGCTTCACCCGAGTCCCCGGAAAATAAAGTAGCCTAAAAAATCATGTTTATCCGTTGATGGGCGAAAGAAAGACAAACCAACACACTTTTTAATTAGTATATAATATAATTTAATAGTAATGTAAGGATTAAATATGTTATTTACCATTAATTGAAAAAAAAAACATAACGATAGTAAGTAGTTTTAGACTTTGCGTATCTAACTACTTAGGTACGTGTGTATGGTTTTGTTTCTAGACTATCTACATTTTTTATTTCCTATTTATGACGCTGACAAACTACAGAAGTTGTCATAATTTTATCGATCACTTTACTGTCACTGTGAAACAAAGTGACGTTAATTACATGACCACATAGCAATAAGTAATTAAACCAATATTTACAACAGTTATTTACAAATAGTAAAGGTCACCTTTAATACCACAAATCACTAATCATCGACATATATTCTAGCGATAGACAAGAACGTTCATGTAAACCATTTGTTTAAAAACTGGTAAGAGTTAGAACTAAAGTTCGCTGCAGCGCTGTATAAAGTTGTATCGTCTAACCAAGCTATTAAAACATACAGCGCTAGATTGCTTAGAGTAAAGTTTTCTCGCGACCAAAACGTTCATGGCGCTTACGCGTTGCGTTCAGTGTAGTCGTCCCTATAGAGTTCACACCGCAGATGTGACACAGCTTTTTACCTACTAAACTTCAATAGAATAAAACTCGATTTCATGATTCAAAATGAACATAAAATAATTATTCAAAAATATCAAACTATCACTACTAATTAAAAACTCACTAACAATTAATCAAATGAAAACACTTTCTAAAAAAAACACATCAAGTCTATGTTCAGTTACATATTTTTACTTACAACCGGGTTCTATGGGACCATCTGCATGTTTTAGTATATGATTGTAGAATTGAGTGTCATTTAAATAGAGAAATTGTTTTTCTAGTGTGGTATTACGATATTATTACCTATTTATTCACTTAAACAGGAAGTAATTTTACTTACTTGACTACTGACTAGTTATTTACGTCCACTTTGATTCGGATTAAAGAATTATTAGCGCCGCTCCGTACGCACCCACACTGAATGAATGTCAAAGCCACACTAAAGTCAGGTGTACGGACTGCAGTACAGTTCAGTTGAACAGACCGAGTGTTCGGATCGCGAAATCTAGTACGTAGTACATATACATATATCGATGTCACAAATACAGTTGATACGGAATCTGTTGCAAAATATTTCCAATAGAAATTTTCATTCCGTATCTCAATCAAAATTAATCTTAAAGCCATAGCAATAAGATAGAATATTCTATGTACAATCAAGTTAGTAAACTTACATGGAATTCATTTATTTACGTTGTCACTCTATTCATATCAAAGCCACACTTCCAGTCTGTTGGTTATTGAAAGGTGAATGAGAATAGCTGGTATGAATAAAAAATAACATGTTTGTACTGTATTTTCCGATAACAATATGATATGTACAGTATGTAGGTATAGCTGTCAAAGAGTATAATATCGCGTTTGAACACTGTCGAGATCAATAGATTGGTCATGAAAGGCAACACCGCATTTTTATTACACGGCTATTTTTTGTTAAAAAAAATGGAACTTTTAAAATTTTATTCCAAAACTAGCTTTTCGTTCGGCTTCTCTCGCGTAGACTTCAATTATCTATATATTTTCTTCCTTTCACCCGATTTCGTTGAATGAAATAAAGCCTAGGTATTCGAAACGCCAAGCCAAACCGCATTTACCTGTGGAAACTCCGTGAAATTCATTCAGTGGCTCCGAAGATAAGCGTGCTCATCCGTATTCGTCCGATTTCGGAGCAGCTCGTCTTAGGTTTTATTTTCGTTACGGAATTTCTTGATTCGATCGCCGCACTCAAAGCCCGCGATAAAAGCTATACAATAGCTTAAAACATTTATTTTGTAAAGACAAACAATTTACTTGCTCTCACATTATAATTTTGATTGGAAAGGATATTTATGAGCCTTATTTTATGAAAATAATATCCCAGCGAAGGTATTTATTAGATCATTATTTTGTACAACAACCTTCAGGGCAACCAGTATCACAATAGGTACAAACTATTTGTCGCTGAGCGCGCTGTCTCTGACAACATTTGTTTTCTATCCGCAGAGAGGAAATATATTATGGAAAGGACATATTGTTTTACACTCTAAAAGTAATTGTTATTGTTTATTCAAGTTATGGAAAGTCTTAAGTATTATGTTAGGGATAAAATTTAATTAAATGACAACACTCTCTATTGTCAATCTTTTGCCCAATTAAATAAGTTAAATTCCGAGTATTAGCCCAAAAAAGTCCTTCCCAAAGTCCGCTCCAACCATTGGGTCATGAATATTTAATTTCAGTGATATTAGGCTATTTGAGACTACTGTAAATGGTATAGGTTAAAAGCCCATCTTCGTCAATATGCCGTCAATTCAAATTCTAATTAAAAGAACCGCGAGCAAAAAAGAATCAAAGCACCAAACTTTATACCAAAATTTAAATCCATTATTCCTTATCCTTCGATCCCTTGCCATCCCCTTTCCTTAACATTCACCCTATCCGAGATAAGACCGTTGAATTTTTCTTGCAACATAATGTTCAATTTAAAGCAATGTGCACGTACCTGATAAGTTGACTTACGTGCTCTGAGCTATAAGACCTTCATCTCGACGTCCTATATTTATCCTTTTAGCGACATGGCAACATCGATGCTGAAAATCAGGATAGTAAAATACGGTTATATTTATGTGTAATCAAATGTCACTTCGGCGTGGCACCTATCACTCAGTATGTGTGAAAGGAAAGTCATTATTTTCGCTTTCCCTCACCCACTCCACCGCTTCTGGAAAACGAGGCGTGAATTTGCAACGTCACGAATCTTATTTATGGTTACGGCAACGTAATATACGTAAAGGGAATTTACTTTCAGGGGTTCGAGTGTAATTAAGATTATTGATTCATGATGTTACTTTTAAATTGATTCTGATGAAACAAAATGTTAGTCAATAACTGTGAACATGAAAAATATTTTTTATTAGACTCTATACTTGGAAATGTGAGTGAAGCCATGGGGACAACTAGTTACTAATATTCATTAGCTTTTTGAGCAATAAATGTAGCTATTTTTAGTAGGAGTATCTACTATCAATTACGTAGACACATTGTAAATGTAAACACTTATTCACCGTTCTTTTCACCTGAAAGCGCCTGAAAGTATCACGTATCTCGTGACGTCACACGTTAAATGTCATTAGTGACGTCACGAGCGTGCAGTGGGTAACCTACTTCTGGTCCTTTTCCCTCGTAACCTATAGAACCGGGTTTACGCCCGGTTTATTGTGCTATTGCTGGTTTTTATACTTTACTTCACTAATCGACATTTAAATATTTTATTTGATGATAAAATACGTATGGTAAGTGATTGTTCACATAAATGTGAACTCAGGGTGAAATGTACTACCAGAAATTGGAGTAAATTGAAGTAACAAACCATTTTGTAATTATAAAACGGTAATTTCTTATATAGTAAATGACCTAAGTACCTACTTAAAAATACCTACATAAGATTGAAAAAATTGTGATTTAAAAGATACATATGATATAGATATATAGATATATAGTTATATATTATTATAAGACATCAAATACATTGCTCTCCAGTCTTTATTTGCAATAATTGACTGTCATTATCAATTTCCCACTTCAATGATGTATAACAAATACTATTGAAGTGAAAAGCTTGGCTTCATCTGAGTTATTTTATATTCCCAGCAGCGCTTTCAATCCGTATCGACTTATTCGATTCGACGCTCCCTAATCCAAATTGAATGTTGTATTGCCAATTAAATCTGAGCTAGCGTCCTATTCAGGTCTAAACTATAAATATAAGGACTAAGGTTTATTATGAACTAAGTAAAAACTCTGGAGAATTATGATAAGCATCTGCAACTTAACGCAATATATTTGTACCATGTCCCTTAATTTGTTATGTGCAATAAGGAATGTATGTATATCAGTTTTGATGTAATCATTTGACCTTTTTACTATTTTGCTTGCATATATAAACCTGAATCCTTAAAAATGATGCCTGTGCCATGCATGATTAACTCTCGAATGATTATTTTTTGTAACAGACTAATATGTTAACAAATTAAAAAAGTACCAAACTATGTTGTAAAAGAAAAAAAAACCAACATAAAAAACTAACGATGATAGAACCAACAACGAAAGAATTGTGAAAAGAATATCCCAATATCTACATTCCGGAACAAGTTCCAGAAAGAAGTTAAAAATACTTTTAGACTCATTAACACTGGCGACGTTGAACTTGTCCGCCTTAGGAAGTTCCTCGGTCAAGTCACACGAACTTTAACTTCTTTCAGAAATGTTCAATGAATGTAAAACATTATTGTCTAGGTAAGTGTAATTTAGAAAAACCTTGAAAGATTTCCAATTATTACTTAATTTTGTTTTAATTTATTGAACAAAGTTAGAATTGGATAAAAACATTGTTTTTCTTCGTTGAATTCTCTAGTGTGGATATGTTACGGAAGGAATAAATTAGTAAAATAGTAGCTACAAGCTTCATCCCTAGAAGTTCTTGCTTACTGTGATTTATTTATTGAAAAACTGCTCTATATGTTCAGTTTTATTTACTTAATAGATAAAATAGCATAAGCAATTGCAATAAGCAGTCGGTCATATAACGTTTCTCTCGGAAAAATAAACACAAGTTCCCTTTATTTTTAACGTAATTATAACGTTAGGACACCAATTACAATAATTAAATAATATATTGCATATAAAAATAGCAAGTAGTACTATAATAAAGACATAAAAAGAACAACAACGTGGAAATCAAAATACAAACAGTCATACATCCTTCTCACAGAAACGCAAACACTCAGACAATATATCCGGCCATCCATCGGCAAACAAATCACAATACGGATTGGCCTCCAGGAGAGCGTTGAGTGCAGCGAGGGTCCGCGGTATGGGCGAGTTAGCTCGCGCCACAGTGCGACACAATGGCACGGCGAAAAACTTGTGCCTTCTATTTCGATAATTGTCAGACGTGTCGATTTCGAACGTGGGTGAAACCGCAGGACTCAAATAGCTGTTGAAAACAAGGAAAAAGATCCAACAGAATCAAATAAAAGAATAAAACGCAACCTAATCTCCGTTCGAATAATTTATGACATAGTATTTTATACCTCTTACATAAAATAGAGATAAAATATGCCGCGAGCAAAATTCATACAAAATTTAACATTTCCGATAATTTCAGATTTATTAAAAAAATATATGTTAGAAGCCAGCTAAGCATAAGTTGGTTCACCTGATGGTAAATTCCGATGCCTAGACTTAGCAATACTAGGGAAATTTACGAACTTTACAAAACATAGAAGACAAGTGGCTCTCAAGTGCAGATGCACTTGGCAGTTCCACCGGTGCGTACTGGTAGATGCTTGGTGACTTTCAAACTGTGGGTGACAACCTCTTGGTAGCCACGAAAATTGAACCCTTATATAGGGTTCAACAAAAAAAAGTAATTTCATTAAGCTTTATCAATAAAAAAAATTGGAAAAGCCACAGAAATATGGCCGAGTTTAGCTAGCATTTATAATTCCGGATACGCTACCTAGACAGATAGTTAGTAACTTTTAGTACAAGAACGTTGCAATTTGGTACATTTCCTAACTTTTTGTAAAAAAAAACATACTACAATTGTCTACCACGCAGACAAACCAGTCAGAAGACGGTTTATTGCATACATAATAGCTATGATATGTCATGGATTTATATCCAATTTTATGTCTGTTTAGTAGGGTGAGTAAGGTAGCTACATAAAACGTATCTGAATCATATTTAAATAAATCTTTCAATGACTGAGAGACGATCATAAAATACTTTTTCAGGAAATAAAAATCGATGCTAATATTATAAGCTGAAGACTTTGTTTGTTTGTTTGGTTAATCGCTAATCTCAGGAACTACTGGTTCGATTTGAAAAATTATTTTAGTGTTGGAAACTGAAAACTTTTTATCCCAGAAAAACATAAGATCCCTCGGGAACGCGGGTGAAACCTCAGGGCGAAAGCTAGTTTCTAATATAAATGATTTTTGTTTCAATTATTGAGATTGTTACAATTTTTTAAGCCTTTTAATTTGGCTTGGATTATATCCAATATTATACAGAAAGACTCCTCTGTCTTCTTGTATAACATCAATGTAAGTATACTATTTTCTACAAGTAAATAAATATTTGATTGATTGAGTGAAAATCAGCATCTATTTTGCTATAATCTTGCTTACACTCTATTGCATCTACTGCACCTATTAGGTATTACAAAAAAATAAAATTAATATTTTAGGGAGGCATTTTATAAATACTCAGTACAAAAACCTTTTAAGTAGTTAAGATGAGATCATACGTGTTTTCAACAATAGATAATAATTTATGTAGCCACAAAGCCCTCAGATTACCACACGTCTAGATAATTTGCTTCACTAATAATAAATATATTACCTGCCGATTAGATACCTACCACATTTACATATTATCCAGGAGAAATTACCTTATTATCCGCTGTGGGATTTTATTACCAGCTATGATTATACAAGCTTAATTATTTATTGTTTATATTGAACTTAAAATCATTGTAAAAGGTTTTAAACCATCATGCGTGAAAGCGCGAGGTAATCAATTGAGACTACTAACTGTAGAGTATCTTTTTTTTTATAGAAACAGAGAACCTTAATTATGAATGCTCTTTAAATTATTTGCGCGATCTTAGGAAATCCTAATACGAATAAGTAGGTATAATAAATAGCTGACAGGATTTCATTGAACATTCATAGTGGTGACTTACTACAACTTGACCTTGGACTATCTAGTCCCATAATTTCGATGGCAGCAAAGTAGAAGAAGACATCTACAAAATCGCAATTTTACAGGAGAGCACATAAAAAAAAAATAGTGACCATTTTGAGAGTTATGGACCGATTAACATGAAATTTTCTATGATGCATTAAAATAACATTCTTTATTGATTGTATAAAAGGTTTTATCGATATATCGTTGTTTTACTGGAATAATGTAGATGTCTTTTTTACACTGAAAAAACTTTGACGTAGAAGAAAACATCTGCCTGATATCCGTTAATAGGTTGTGATTAAAAAATTTAATGGGCGTAAACACGGACATCTGCCACTTGTCCGTTTCTTTAAATATCCTTAAAAGTATTATTGGAGATTATTTTATATTGTAGATTACTTATTTATTCAATATTTATATTTATTTTTTATATTGTGATTAAAAAAGCGCCCATTTGCTAATACTTTATATATACTTTATATATATATCTGTTTGTTTGAACTCGCTAATATTCGAAAACACAGAATGGATTTTCCCGAAGTTTCCACAAGTTAATGCGGCTTGACTACTTCGAAAAGGCTTTATTTAATTGAAATCGGGTAAAAAGAAGAAGCTAGTAATAATAAATATAACTATCACGTCAAAGGAGCAAAACATACATTATACTTACCTAATTATATTTTCATCCTTACCCAAATTAAAAAGTAAATAAAATAATAATTAATATGGGGGTTCGAGGCTCGCCGATTTGCTCGGATTTTATCATCCAAGCTCATCAAGGCTCCGGGAGACCGACGGGCTGGGAGCTTTTTCCGCCAACGCATAAGCTTGGCCATCCAAAAAGGGAACGCTGCCAGCCTGTTGGGAACCTTGCCTATCGACAGCAGCGAGGGCTTTGAGGATGTTTTCTATATATCATAGTTTGTATTTTTTACTTTAATTGTAAATATGTAAATAAAAATCATAATTAATATGCTTATAGCAGAGATATTAATAATCGTCATATAAAATACCGACTAGTCACGACCCGACCATAAACCGTTAAAATACCCTTGAAACACGTAATCAAGTTCAATGTTGATTATTTATTACCGGAATTCCGTTCGGTATTGCGCTGAGGAATCCCTATTAGCTGCGGCGGTCGTCTAATAGCCACTTTTCTTATATTGCCTTTACATTGCCTTCATATTGCTCCGATATCTCTTTATAGCCGTGACATATACACGCTCTGGGAATCGCGTTTGGTCCTGTTCCTGATAAGTGTTATAGGTCCTTAACTTGTTGAATTCTCATCCCAATTATATTTTGGGATGATAATAGTGCTTACTGTGCCTTTGTGGAGCGTGCTTTAGTAACATTCCAAATGACAATGACTTTGTCGGATATTGCAATTTTCAGTTTTACTTTTACAGGTCTATTAAAATTTTGACTTGCCTACCTTATGTAGTATACATTTATTGATTTGTCCTACTACTTGTAATATTATAAATGTGAAAGTTTGGATGGATGGATGGGTGGATGGATGGATGTTTGTTTTGTCTCTTTCACACAAAAACTATTGAATGGATTTGGGTGAAATTTGGCACAGACATAGATTATAGTCTGGAATAGAACATAGGCTACTTTTTATTCCGGGAAAACATAAGATCTCATGGGATCGCGGGTGAAACTAGTCTTCCGCGGGGCACTAGGCGGAAGCTAGTCTTTTTATAAGGGGAATTGTCTTATTTTTTAAACATCGAATAGCTTTTTATAAATAGATCAAACCAATGTTTCGTTATCAAAAATCAGATAAAAAATATCACACACATATCGAAACATTGTAAAATGTATGTAAAAGGTCTGTTAAGGGTTGAATAACGCTTTCACATCACGAATCCAATTTGATTTATCCCAAACATGGAGTCGGAGAGATAAATTAAATCCTACTGAGCGTGAAACATGTTGTGGCCTTGATAAACATGCCCGCCACTTACATTAAAGGAAATAAAATATTTGGCGAACACATCGCGTGGGTGAATATAGCCTTTGAACAGTTCAATCAATCGCTCAGAGTTAATACATTTCTCGTAGCTAGCTTTATAAAACGTCTAATTATTGTTTTAAATTCATTTAAAATATTAACGATAGAGTCCCGATCATCAAATGAAGTCAAGCAAAACAATTGTAAATAGGTGACCGCTACTCGCATATGAACAAAAATGTTTTCCTTGCTTGCAAAACCGCTTTATTGTAGGCATCAGTTCATTGCGGTAATATTGAATGCAAAGAGAACATATACAATACATAGTACAGCTTTATCGTTACCAGTTCTTCAGAAAAGCATATCACACAGATATATGAATCCTATAATGAGTTTAGACTTTCAGTGAAGGAATATATCGTGAGAGAACCATAGCTCGGCAATAGAGAACTTAGTAATATAATACCCGACAGGCTGGCTACCAAAACACAAATTAAAAATCTGTCTCAATAGGCCGCCTCTGCATTAACTTGTTTTATTTCATACTAGATTCCGCCCCGTGGTTTCACCCGCGTTCCCCAGGGATCTTATATTTTACCGGGATAAAAAATAGCCTATGTTCTTCTCCATACCATAGGCTATAGGCATACCAAATTTCATCGCGATCGGTTTAGCGGTTCAAGCATGAAAAGGTAACAAACAAACAAATAAATAAACAAACTCACTTTCGCTTTTATAATATTAGTTAGGATTTGTTTTTGTTATTTCCTGTAACATCCTCCTCACACTGCGATATAGTTTTATTATATACTTATTTATACCGAATCAATTTTATTGTTGAAGCGAACTCATATGAAAAATGACTATGCGTTAAAAATGGATCTGTGTGTAAACCAAAAATTACAGATTGCAATAAAATTAGTTGAATAATTTTACCATACTAAATCTCTTCTTGGGTATTTTTGATGACAAGCAGGTAACCCGTCCACCTCATGGTAAGTAAATGGTCATCACCGCCTGCCTATGGACATTACAACACCAATAAAAAATTGAAATTGTAACAATCGGTAAAAAATCGGTCCAACACTACATTAGATACTTCAACCTCGGCATCATTTCAGGTTTCAGTTAAATAAAGTATGGTCTCGTTATGTGTCAGCTTCTGGAACTGTAATTACTTACTTGAGACTTTGTTACTCGGCGTCTTTTATCTTCTGACGGTCGTCATTTGTTTATCGTGAAAACTGAGTAAGAGTCCCTGAAGTGTTTTGTCCATGCCAAGAGCGCTTGAAAAATATTTGCTTTTAATTCAGCCATTAATTTGTAACTTCGTTCAGATTTACAATAATGGAAATAAGGAAACTTGAGACAAGATTTTTTTTTCTTCTATGGAGTATATTCTGTTACATGATCAACATAACTTTTTATATGTTTAACTATTAGTTAGTAGAAAATTTGATTATTTAGGATATATAATATTATAATGAGTAACTTTCAAGCCTCTAACTTTCTGCATTTAGGAGTTAGAAACCTTAGATAGTGGGCTTGACGGACGGACAGAGTGGCCACAACAATAGGGTCCTTTTTGGTTTGTCAGATTACGGGACCCTAAAAGACGAAAATCTCCTTAAATTTTCAGGTCACCAGTTTTCCAGCCGATTACAGAAATAAAAGAGATAACGATTCAATAAACACATAAACATATCGAAAGATGACACCAAATTACTTGTTTATGTCTAGAGGTCATTAACATCGTTTCCAAACATACAGAGTCATTGAACCTTAAAGTACCTATACATAAGCAAGCTATAGAGCGCGCCTAACTAAGTATGAACCGAAAACACAAGTATGAACACAGAAGGGTCTCAAAAGCGGGAGACGTGGGGTGGGTGCAGATGTATGGAACATCGCTATGAAAGCGCTATACCATAACAAAGTATCCATAACATTTTTGCTTACGATCGGCACAACGGACCGGAGCGATACTGTTACTCTATAGCTTTTAAGTATACTCTAAGCATTGAACTATCTGAGCCATTCTGATCTAGAATACATGATGAGCTAGCTGGCTTGGAAGATCACAAAGACTATATTATTTTTCGCGTGTATTCAACAAATATGTTGCAGTTCAGAACTGTCAATGCATGAATCCTTTGAAGTATTTATTGCTTTCAAGATAAACAATACAAAAACTTTCAAATAAACTTTCAATGAAACTACAAAATTATATTTTGCTAGATTTTGAGTCTTTAATTTAGCAATTTTTTTTACTAACAATACGGAAAATTGCTCGTGAAGATGATATGAAGATGAAGTCACCCATCAACATAATGCTTATAAAAATGAAATGCTCCTGAATATATTTCTTATTAACATTCCGTGTACAATACTTGATAATGTATTTGTTATCACGTGTGGAACGTGCTTTCTCTTAGATCAAGGAACAATTTTGAGTTATATATAACTACTAGCTTCCACCCCGCGGTTTCACCCACGATCCCTTATTACTAAGTTTTCTGATATTTCCAATTTTCTGCGCCATTTTCTTAATTTTTGTTTCTGTAAAGTTAAAAAAAAAAGTTGAATGAAATCGGTAAAGATGTCCTCAAGTTATGGCGTGAAATAGGAATTCATGTATATATATACTGGGTGATTTTTTAGTCACTAGCAATACTTGCAGGGGTGGAAGTACTCATCAATATGAAGAACTTTTATTATGGGACTAACTGTGAAATTACGAAAAAAATATGTTCCATACAAAAGTTCAATACCTACTCGACCAAAATGTATGAAGCAACCATTTTATTTTACGCAATATCAGAGTAGGTCCCATAATAAAAGTTGTTCATATTGATGAGTACTTCCAGTCCTGCAAGTATTGCCAGTGACAAAAAAATCACCCTGTATATATATAGGTTACTAGTATGGCCAATATCAAACTAATAAATTCTATGTTAAAAAAAATGACCCGAATCCAAGTGACTCATTTAAACTATAACATAATAGTTCCATCAATTAAAAAAATACATAAATATTCTGGGACATTATTCCTCACACGGCCATATTATGACCCCAAACTAAGCAGAGCTTGTGCTATGGAAGCCAGATCACTGATATACTACACGTACATTTTTTTTGTCAATATACTTATACATAATTACACCCAGACAATTCATGAGATTGTAAGCCGAAAACACTTCCACGAAAGATAGTACGAAAATAATAAGAAACCAGTGTCATCGATCACGCAATGGAAGACAAGGAATGTTATCTTAGTATACAATATACATACGTGTATCATTTTTCACCACCCAATATTTTAGTGACGCCATAAATCTTGTGTCTCGCCTTTAGCGTTCAAGTATTACGTAACCCAATTTTTGACCCCCACTCCCCCCATGTACCGCGCTGTAATGTTTTTTCTGCACCCCTCCCCCCCCCCAGTAAAACGTTACGTAACCACCAAGGACCAAATGGTCACAATTATGTGTTTTAAAAAATGGGTGAGAAAATCTCTATAAGCGACCGTGTTCTGAAGGGTTAAAAAAAAAATATTGCACTCCGGGAGTGCCGACAAAAGTGAAAACTTTTTTTTTTGAGAGATTGAGATTGAGTTTGAGATTGAGATTGAGTTTGAGTTTGAGTTTGAGTTTGAGATTGAGATTGAGTTTGAGATTGAGATTGAGATTGAGATTGAGATTGAGATCGAGTTTGAGATTGAGATTGAACGTCAAACTGCGTCTCGCTCGTAACGGTGTCGTGAGTCCTGAGGTTATACCTCATCTAAAAAGAAACTAAACGTCAAACTGCGTCTCATCGTAACGGTGTCGCGTCTCAACGGCGCGGTGTCACGTCTCAACGGCGCGGTGTCGCGAGTCCAGAGGTTTTACCTCACCTAAAAATATGCGTACCGTGCTAAAAGATGTTTACTTACACTTCAAAAACAATGTTACGTAACGCATAGTTCAAAATACGACGGACAGACGGACACATGAACACGTGAGTGATAGCAATAGACGGAGCCTCCATTTGGACTCTTCGGGTACGGAACTAAAACTTAACTAAAAAAAATGTAAAATACAGGTACTATCCTATATACTCACCCAAAGCTTCGAACATCCCACTCGTCAAAAATACAGCTCTTAAAAATTTCCAAATCACAGCTCAGGACCATTGCGTTGTGTGAACGAATGCACACTGCGCACTTAGGATAATTCCGTGGTTGACAAATAAAGGTACTCTATGGTTGACATGTTCTGGCATGAAAATATATCATATGGCCACTCTATTTTTGTTTGTAATTTTTGCTCAAATTCCATTATTTTATACTATTTTTTTAAACTGAAAACTTAAGCTTCCTTTTCTTGTTGTAATTGGTGTTATCAGCATATGAGTGGCTGACTACCTTACCTTATGTTACCACCTGCCGGCGCCTTTCGGTGCTTACCACCTTCGGCCACATTATCACTTACCATAGTGAGATTTTGGTCAAACATAAGCTTATACAAAGTTAAAAAAAAATGCTTCTGCCCTGCGATTTTTTCTGCGTTCCCGAGGATCATATTTTTCCGGGCCAAATTATCCTAAATATTTTATGTTTTATTCTAGAATAGAATGTATATTTGTGACGATAAAATCGGCCTTTAAACGAGTTTTTCATTTCATTAAGGAACAAAGCTTTAGTGACAAGTAATTAATAACATTTCAATATCAAAAATTATTAAAATTAAATATTATTTTCTGATAATGATTCAATTTATTTTACAATAACCTGTCAATTGGGCCTTTGTTATTCTGGGTCAGAAGAATTTTCTCCCATTCTCAATTTGTCGTTCCCTTTTAGAGGATGACTACTTGACTTGTGCTTTCATTATACCGTTTATTAAAATTTATATAAATATTAAACGATAATTTCAAGAACAGATGTTTTGGAAGGAGCTCAGAGTTCAATCAAATATTCAGAGGTACTATGTGAATTTTGTAGTTCAAGAAAGGGTTCTTGATGTTTTAAATAATTCATAAATCTTTGCATTGCCTTTCTGGATATAAATCACACATATTCATCACCTGTCTTATCACAAAATATGGTTTACAACATGTCTTGTAAAACTCAGGTTTTAAGATAAGGTAAACGCAGGTATTACCAAGGTATTTTCAAGACCTTTAGGTTTGAACCTTCAAAATAAGAGTTTCCAATCATAAAAACAGTCAAGAGTATTTATTTTCTGATACATTGAGGTTTGTTCTTTAGGAATCTGTAAAGACCTAGATAGGTTTTGAATAAATATTTGACGAAAAAAAAATTATAGTATAAAAAGTCAGATGATGCTTTTACCGAGGTATGCTAGTCTGATTGCAGCTAATACCTCGAATCCTGATTTTATTACCGAGGGTAGAAAAATAATAGGCAGTTTGGTTCCGTACAAAATCTTTATTAAAAATTTAATTATTGACTATGTTATTTATGTTTTTACGCTATCTGCGTTGGCAAATTTTTAGGGTTCCGTAGCCAAATGGCAAAAAACGTAACCCTAATGGATTCGTCATGTCTGTCTGTCCGTCCGTATGTCACAGCCACTTTTTTCTGAAACTATAATAACTATACTGTTGAAACTTGGTAAGTAGATGTATTCTGTGAACCGCATTAAGATTTTTACACAAAAATAGAAAAAAAACAATAAATTTTGGGGGTTCCTCATACTTAGAGATATCTATGGATAGGTCTTCAAAAACGTTATTGAGGTTTGTAATATCATTTTTTTTTCTAAACTGAATAGTTTGCGCGAGAGACACTTCCAGAGTGGTAAAATATGTGTAACTTCTAAAATAAGAGAATGATAAAACTAAAAAAAAAACATGATGTACATTACCATGCAAACTTCCACCGAAAATAGGTTTGAACGAGATCTAGTAAGTAGTTTTTTTTTAATACGTCACAAATCGTAAACCGCAATTTAACTTTCATTCAATCAACTCAAATATATTTAAAAAAAACATTTTATTTCATAAATATAAAACCTTATGCATAAATCGTGAACCATTATTATAGATAATGGTACGGAACCCTTCGTGCGCAAGTTGGACTCGCACTTGGCCGGTTATTTTTAACTACTCGTATTTTAAATGAAAAGAGATAACTTGATGTATCTCGTACCTACTGTAGTCAAGTAAAATTTAAATGTTGTTGTTTTATTGTTGTTAGAAAGATGTAAGTAAAAGTAGGATTCCGAATTTTGGATATCGTTTCTAGAGAACCCTTAAATGAAAAATAAATGCTAATATCAATCGGTATTAGATTTCTATGGTGAAGTTAATACCGCGTAAGAACACTCCGTAATAGCTTCCTATACAATGTATTACCGAGTGATATCTTGTTCTCACCATCGGTGTTAGCTTCATCCGCAATAGTGTAATATAATCTAATTCCGAGGGATAAAATTTGATGATTTTTAAACGAAACTACAGTTTAATCGATTACCAATAAAGTTAATCTAAAACAATATGATATTTCAATTAAATACTTAGGTTTAGTATAAAACTTTAAGGTTAGGTTTCTTGTAGTATTCAATTTAGTGCTCTCATACAAAGTTATTTTTTTTGGCTCAATTTAGGTCTAAAAAATAAGACTTTCAGTGCGATTTTCATACCGCGGAAATAGTTTTGTGTACTCATCACTCATTAACTAAACGAATTACCAAATAATTTGGTTTACAGTCATATACATTTTTAATAAAAAGTAAATAAAACCTTTGATAATGATTTATGTTATTACTGCGGTATTTTATTTTTATTAACTGTCGATAAATAGTACAAAATAAACGAAAATTAGATAGTTACAATCATAGCTGAAACTATAATCTACCTTGTGACCTACTTAGAATTTTTGTAAATGGTGTCTTTACAATACAATAACCTTAAGAAAATGTTAAGTGTATTTGATGACTCACGTTTGTATGGACGCCGTGCTCCGGCACCAGATTGATGAAAACTAATCGATTTATTGTTTTTCTGCGTTGTTGTGCACAGTAAGTCACGAATCCTTTCATTCGGGTAAAAAATGAGCTTTCATGAAAGTTAACATTGTTAGATAAAGGTTTACCAATGAATTTTCCTGACATATAAAAACTTGCAATTCAAAATAGGATTGTCAATTAAAAATAAATTTCAGTAATATTGCGCATATGTTTATTCATATAATTAAAACATTGATGCAACGAATGTATTGTGCTTACAGACATAAAATATAATTAAAACAATTATTTGATAAAAACAAGACCAATTTCAAAAGTCACAGCATGTATGTTACTAATTGTACATAAATAACAATAATATCACATTAAAACGACTACAATTGGTTTTACCAGATAGAGATCTATTTAACTACCATAATAACATTAAGAGAAACAGCCTTGTAATTTAAAATTAACACACATTATTAGATTATAATGAGATTGTAAAGCTTTTGAGAACAATTGAATTCTCAGCAAAATGCCTAAAGGAATTCATTAAATGAATGCAAAATCTATTTGAAACGAGTTATAATGTGAATGCCATCTAATATACTACAAGTTTTTGCTATAAAAAGTTTGAAGTAAATAAGTTTAACAATATTAATGATGAGCAAGAAATAGTTTGACTATATATTATGACTTCAACTTCTTTCACTAAATGATAGATAAAATGCTTAAAGCTGAGTATAATAAGGACATAAGAAGTTTAGAACTTGTATGATTGATATACGACGGTTTAGAAAGATGCGGAAGTATAAAAGGTCTGTAAAAACACTACAGGGTCTAAAGTGTATAATACAATAGTATTTTTTTTTTATATTCACACAAATATATTCTCACTACATCTTTCTGATTTCTCGCTTTCGCGATATTTTCCTTAATCTATACATGTATTTTATCTATTACATTTATATCATCTATAGATACTTACTTATACTAGAATTCGGAGGGTATTTGGTCACCCACAACTAAGGAATATAGATTTTATTTTCTCATTGAAGAGTATTAACAATAATGACTAGACTATTTAAAAAATCACCTAATAATATGTGCTTGGCACAAAATAAATATATTATTATCCTAATAAAAACTTTCATCTATAGTATAGTATTTATAAAGAGTATCTGTTAGACCGGTCAGGGAAAAACAATAAGCGTAATTTTTTTATTTACACATCTCAGTCTTCACTTTTTATAGCTTTTGTTTTCGTACCCTTGTTTGTATCATTGGTAGTAACAACACAACTGTTGAATCTATTGACGACGTCGCGAACTTTTCCTTTGCTGATGACGAGTTCTTTATCGTACGTGGGAGTTATTAGGCCTTTGTTGTTGCCATTACAGATGGGTTTGTTGTTCGTCATCGCTGAAGCAAAATTAGCGCTTTGTGACTTCCGAAATTCTCTTACAGCGCTATCTATGTTATTGATGAGATCCTTAGCAACGAATGTTGCTATCTCATGTTTGATGCGATCTCTTTCACTTTGTATTTCAGCAGGTCTGTTGTTTGGTTCTTTGGTATCATTAATTCGTTCCGGACTATGACTTTGTGTGAGTGAATGTGATGCGGGACTGTCGGGCCCTTGGAATGTTATACTTGGATTTACTGGAGTATTTTGGTGGTTCGCGAGCTCGTAACATTGACTCTCATGATTAAAGCATGATTTCTCACCCAGTAACCAGTATGTTGTCATTTTACCTTTACCCTGTGGAAAACGAAAGGAAATTATGGAGATTGCTATCTAATAAATACGTAACTTATACTGAAAATTACATGCGTACTACTTGTACTAAAAAAAAAATTACCTTCATAGTGATCTCTCCTCTGCATTCGAAATCGAAACAGTCATAGAGATCTAGAACATCTTTGGTTTTAGGACTGACGTGTATCTTGAGCGCTTCTCCGTGGGATTCCATTCTTGATGCTGTATTCACAGTGTCCCCAAATAAGCAATATCGTGGCATCTTGAGACCCACTACGCCTGCTACGCATGGACCTAGGCATAAAAAAACTAAATATAATAAATGTCGTAGATCTATTTAAAGGGATTTTTTTTAAATAAATGTGAATTCTAATAAATAAACATCTCCCAGCACAATAAGAAGAAAAATATCTTCTATTCTTTATTAAAATCGTGCAAATGTTTTAAATTTATAACATTGTTGTAAACGTTACCTTATTAAGGGTCACATAAAATACGCAGAGAATCTTCATTATAAAATATATTTTGGAGTGGGTGTATTTTTAACATAGTAAGCCGCTCCGTCGATAAATAAGTAAACTTTTTGCTATGTATGTAAATCTTGTATTTTTCTAAATTAAATATTCCAGTTGTTTTTAGAAACGTAGGCACCTACTTAGAAATTTTAACTTATTTTATAATTTGACTGTCAAAATTCCAGAGTTATTCATGTACCTACTTGACTTGAGAATAATTTACTTAATAACTTTTGAAGACTTTGTAAAAATGTTTACACTTCATTCGCATGGGAGCTAAACGGTATTGAAGTTTCAAAATAATTCTATTGCTTTTTATTTATTCGTGCTGCCTAAATGTTTGTATGTATATACTTGTTCATTTTCTCTATTATTAATATTTAACTACCTACTGCGATAAAAAATTGGGTCCAAGCCTTCTCATATATGGAACATAGCATACCATAGCACGGTGGTAGGGTACTTTGTAGTACCCGCCTGGCTGGCTACCACCCTCAAGTTGAAAATCTGTCGCCAAACACCTATTGGTGTGTTCCGGCAGCTGCACTTGAGAGCCAGATCCTTCTAGGCTTTGTGTGCTTACCACCTTCGGCCACATCATCACCTACCATAGTGAGATTGTGGTCAAACACAAGCCTATACAAAGTAAAAAAAAAAAAGATGATTTATCTGCTTCCAAACGTCATGATTATTCATTTAGGTATACCTTCGACAGCTGATAATATATCCAACCTGTATGCATGCCGATCCTCAATAACAGCCGTTCCCCCGGCCTGTGGGGTACTGTCTTCACCCTTACCGCGTTGAGAAGAGCGAGTGACATGCGCGCTATCTCTGTCGCATGACGGTTGCCATTGCGCATTGGCAGACCTGACACCACCATGTATGCGTCGCCAATGGTTTCTACCTGTTTATGTAAAATTCTTTTATCCATAAGACCTATCGTATGGATAGCTTATCTAGTAGGTATTTTTACCCGCCATCTCATTCTGTTCATTTCGAATTAATGAGACTGCACTATGAGATGACTGTCAGATAAGCTATCCTCACCGAATCTTGTGAGACTGGCCTTTGTGAATTCTTTAGTGGAAATAAAAAACAATCTGGCTCATATTCCTCGGTAAATATAAAAAAGTTATAAAACATACCATACACAAAACATAGAATTATACATTTACAACAATACATATATAAAATCATATAGCTAGATTCATAAAAGCGAATAGTTATTAATCAATCAATTCAACAAAAACTGGCTTTAATTTAACGAATAATTTCCGTATGAATTCCTTTTTCCAGTGAATACATTATTTACAGTATAATTATTTGTAATAGATAATTTTATACAAGCTCGGAACCGATCAGAATGAAAAATTTCTAACATTTAAATGCATGTAAAAATGTTTTAATTATTTTCACTTTATTTAGAACAACAAGCAATTACAATATTATACTAAGTAAGAAATCTGTTAAAATTTGTAATTACTAACTGCGCAACAAGCTGCGTTATCCACAGAAGGGAAAATTTCAATCATTAGGTCGTTACCTACGTTGGTACCAGGTTGGCATGGATATTATTTCAATGCTGTGTTCCTTACTTTCCCAACTAAATTTTGATACCTACCCCTAAACAAAGCATATAAGTAATGTATTTAATACTACATTACTTACCTTATACACATCAAAGTTCTCTATAATAGAATCAAAACTGGTGTAAAGGTCATTGAGTAGGTCGACTACTTCAAGTGGCGTAGATTCTGCGGATAGTTGCGTAAATCCGATAATATCGCTGAAGTAAATAGTTACTTGATCATAAGTCTCCGCCATCACTGGCTGACCCATTATCAACTGGGATGCTACGGACCTGGACAATCAAAAATGAATTGTAAACCAGTTAGAATATAAACTATTTTGTTTAATTTTGATGGACCTATAGGTACAGATCCTTTACAAACAACCTTTTGGTAAGTAATAGGATTAATCTTTGAATATAAATCACAAATTGGAAATATAACTTAATAATATAGAATGTCATCTAGTTCATTCCCAGTTTTTGAATTTCACAAAACGTTACGATTCACATTTTTCTCCACTTACTTAGGCAATAACTGATACAAGAGTTCCTCGCATTTCCTCTTCTCTTCCAAATAGTCTGACGTGCGCTCTTCCACCAAAGCTTCCAGATTGTTCGCATACTGTTCCACTTGAGTTAACAACATATCCAGCCTCGTTGAAGTTTCGCAGTCCCTAATGCATGCGCAAATCAATATAAAGTTTTACAATGTGAAGATTAAAGAGGTAATTCATTACCAATATTCAAAATAAATTTTGAATAGCCATATAGTCTAGCTGTTAATATTCAATGCCGTTTATCATTTCAAAATCTGGAGCCAAATATAGCCCAACAGCTTTTTTTACTTAGCCAGAGAGATGACTCACTGCGTACAAAGGGATCCAAAGCAAAACCCCCATAAATCGGGTGCATTCCGAAGATTTATTTATATTTCAAACTCCATCAACAAAAATGAATGATTGACGAGACAATTTGTGCTGACGTCGCGCCGATGTGAAAACGTCCTCCCTCGCACACATAAAATCAGATATTTCCATTTAGATGTCCCATTTATTCAGCCTAGGTTCGTTTCAGTTCCCTTAACCTGTACCTACGTGGAAAAATATTTTTTTTCTTGAATTCGAGTGCCGTATTTTCAAAAGTAGCTTTCGTTATTCAGGTTCCAACTTTTGTAAGTTATATTTGTGGGACAAACAGACCCTTATTTTCTATAGATATATCCTATATAGGACACTTATATTTAAGAAAATGGGATTAAATTTTAATGATGTTCATTACGATTTCCTTGGTAGCCTTGCCGTTTGTTAGTTAAATAATTTATACTTACTTATTAATTCTTTGTATATTTTCTTTGAGCGCTGAGAAGTCGGGTCGGTCATCATCTGGTAGGGTCCAAGGTGGTTCCCCTGTTAGTGACTGGCGTGGTGATGCTGACAGTGGAGATGTGCCTCGATTGCGCATATCTGCACTCCCTAAGAGTAATGACAAAAATATACTTCAAACTTCATGATAAAAGTTTAATTGAAAGAAATGTATTGAGTAGTGATTACTCATCTCCATAGTTGATAGTAGATTGTAATATTATGCGATTTACGCATCGTTCAGCTAGTGAATTGGTTTTAAGTTAATTAGAAAAAATAGAAAGAAATAAAAATAGTAATGAAAGCATAAAGGCATCATACAATATTATTGGCAACACACCAAACGGAGATCATGGCAAAAATACGTGCAAGGCAGCAGCTTTGAGGTATGCATGCACATAATTATAAAACTAATCATATTCTCAAGTAGAGAAAAGTTAAAAAAAAAACAATTGAATGCATCACTTGGTTCAATAGTAGTTATTAGTAAGTAAGTTTATTATCAAAAAAAATAATGAAAACACTTAAAACAGAGCTCAACTAGCATTAGTGTGGCTGATTTTTTGGATCACTGCTAAAGGATAAATCGCAGTCATTGAGTATTCTCCCAAACTAGTATCTTCTCAGCACACCCAAGACCCTTCATGAAAAATTTATGAAAATCATAGACCTTTGAGAAATGGGCTCATCTAAGATATTGCTTTTGGAATAGGTACAAGTTCGCTTCGTGGAATGGTTTTGCTTAAAAATATTTTTTATCCACGATTCATGCGAATCACAAATCTTTCATCTTAACATATTATTATATTTTATCCTTAGTTAAATCAGGTTGAACGTCCGCTGCAGAAGAAACAGATTTGTCCTCTCAGCATTTTCTGGCTTTGCTTTCTTGACTGCATTATTATTGAAGTTCCTATGACGTACTTTATCCAAAATCCCATAATAATACTCGGTTTATGCATTTTTGGACAGGTATTGAAATACAGGTTAAGATATAGCTCACTTTTAAACTTATCTTCAAGTATGGCGGCGCAGTAGTCGCAGGCAAGTGTGCAGTGTGGCCTTCGCATCTCCAGCAGTGGACTGACGGCCCGCCGTGGGCTCGGCGAGTCCGCGCCCCCTGGCGGTACCAGGGACATTACTCTGTTGACAGACAGGAGGTTTTACAAGGGTAATCGACAGGTGGTGAGATAAACTAGTAATATTCTGTGCATTCAATAATTAATTTCTTCATGTTACTAAATGCAGGTAGTATTTTTTTTTAAAGTATAACTAACATACATAAAGTAGGTAAGAAGATATTTCGTAAGTTAATCTAACATTAAAATTCAGAAAAGTTTGCAATATTTGTTGGTTTACGATAATGTCTAGAACAATACATTATTATAAAGAACATCCAGAAACAGACTCAAATCTAATCATTGTACGACTGATGAATTGCAAAAATAGTTGCCGCAAGATTGCAATTACAATCGGGAGAGCTTTTGGTAGTTAAAAGTACGAGATACATATTAATGAATTCAGAGTAAAATGTTTGGAAATTTGTATAATTTGTGAAACGTCCTGAAAAAAGTTGGACATTTCCAAAAAACGTCCAGAATTAAATCGAAATCGGAATCTAGATTATAGATCGCGATAAAAAAAAACGAAACAGAAGGCAATATGGCGGGCGTAACAAAGGCAAAGGTATGTTCATGCAATCGGATACCGGTGAAAGTAGGCCATGTTTGTGGAACGGCGACAATTCGCTCAAGTGGCCGCCTCTAGTGGCTCTAGTGCACTCTGCATTTTACAATTTACATTCCGATTATATATTTTTTCTTGTTTGGATCACTTCACAGTTTTTGATTTGTGTTTCCTGACTCCTACATAACAGGGACTTTTATAGACAGAGTGAATAGACTTTTGGGAAAACGTACTACATATATGGCTTCGTATCAATCATTATCTTGAGAATGGAAATAACGATATTGTAAATATCAAGTACAATTTGTATCTGTGTTAAAACTCACAACACTCCCCTTACCATCAAGTATTGGGATCAAAAATCCCAATCGAGTATTGAGATTTTTAGTGTCGACATTGCGAGTGATGTCCAGTTCCGGGGTCATTTTGAATGTAAAGAAATTGGCTTCAAAAAAGCTGGGTGTGCTAAATAGGTCCAAACAGTACTTCTTACCACTCTAGCGGCTTCAGCTGTATAAAGCGCAGGTTAGGTCGCATATGGAGTACTGCTCACACCTTTGGGCAGGCGCACCCGCTTACCAGCTTGATCCACTTGCCTCGGTGCAAAGGCGGGCTACTCGTATCGTTGACGATCCCGAACTCACTGACGGTTTAGAACCCCTCAGCTTTCGGAGATATATAGGCTCCCTTTGTGCTACCGTACAATGGGGAGTGTTCTCAATAACTTTTTGATCTGGTGCCATTATCATCCTTCTACCGTCGCACTATTCGACGGCGATATGGACCTCATCCTCATATCCTCAAGCTGCTTTGATCATTCACACAACGATTCAGTCGGACGTTTCTACTGCGGACCATTGGGATGTGGAATGAGCTCCCCATTACGGTTATACCTCAACGCTACGATAAGGGGTTCTTCGAAGAGTAAAAAGAGCACTTCAAGGTCGGCAACACATCGGCAATCTCCCTAGTATAGCAAATGTTCATAGTCGGCGGTGACCACTTAGCTTAGGTACCATCAGGTGGACCGTCTGCCTGCTTGTCAACCTACTGACATAAAAAAAGAACAGCGTATTAATAATACTGAGAAAAATTGTGCATATTTAGTTACATCTGAATCTATATATCAGTTTTTTTTTTCAAACAGATCAATTACAATAAAAACTTATAGGTACGCCTCTTTATAATAATATCAATATGTACAAACTCTATCGAGATTATCTAAGTATAACGTTCTTGTTTCGTAATTTACATTGCCGAGAAAAGTGAGTACCTAGACCTTAAACGTTGGTGATTATTATTAGGTCTGAAAGGTGGAAGGCTATAATGATCGACTCACAGCGTCTTTAACGTCTTAATAAACAACTAGAACTACAGCTAGCCGAAACCAAAATAAATAAAAATCTAGTTTGCCAATGATTTACAAATTCAAGTTTTGTACCGGCTGCCTCCGTCAAGTTGAAAATCTATTACCAAAAATCTATTCGGTGTATTCCAGCAGTTGCACTTCCGAGCTAGATCCTTCTCGGCCACCAAAAGGCGTACCGCTGTCCGGATCCGGACCGCCGACCTAGGTATATAGACCGGTGTGAAGTTAGCAGCCAAAAGTTAGCAGCCAATATAATCCGACCAAATTAAAAAGATTTTTTAAAATCGCTTTATTTGTCTTAATAATCATGGAAAATTATATAGAAAATTAGAAAATGAATAACTACAATTGATAAAAGGCCTTGCAGACACAAAAACATCAAAAAAGGGCTTATATTCAGAATTGATAAAAAATTATTCATATGAGTTTGATGGGCGATTGGGATCTCAAGATGTCTCGTGGTCACTCTAGCAATGCATTTAAATTGTAAATATATAATAAATCTTAATAAATAACAACATGTTACGTACTTACCAAGGGGATTGCGGACCAAATTTTGATAAACAAGAATGTAGGTACACATATGGTTATTTTATTTAATCCGCGCACATCCAAACAAACAATAATTTGATATATTAGTAACATTATAAAACATTTGTAGGAAAGGATTTAAGCTTGGTCGCCAGTCATTATCTACCAACCGGACCGCCCCTAATAAACTTAATTGGTGACCCCTGTTCTAGGCTTTAAGTTCTTATCATCTTCGGCCACATCATCACTTACTACGGTGAGATTATAGTCAAAGTGTCAAACCTACCTTAAGAAAAAAAAATGATTTGGTCTTCATTACCAGTAAATAAGCACATTGCAGGCATCATCAGACTAGATTTTCAGAATTTTTGTCTATTGGCGTTGAAAAGATGTTACCTTTATGCTTAATATTGAACAAAACATATTGAAATAATACAAAAAATATATAATATACATTTGGCGCCCTTAATGGACGAGCCAAGGATAAAGTATACCCTAAAAAACCTATTCACCTTGAAGGTTCAAGGTTGAATGAGTTGTAATTACTTCCTTTCGGGAAATATTTCATGAGTATTCTCGACACTGCGGACTTTGAATAATACTCATGGAAGTCTAACAAATTTCATTTCGGGAAAACAAGTGCTGTAAATATTTCATGAAAGTCAACTCGACATTTCATAACGTTGATTTGCCATGAACACGCGAGACGATAACCTATGAAAAAGTGTTCAAGGAAAGTACACTCAACTTTAGGTATACCTACTGAACTTGACATTTCCACGCTAAGGACGTGGCCGACGCAAATCGCTTACATTTGAAACTTGTTTTAGCTGAAAGTATGAGAGAGAACATTTTATGAGAAATATTTCTTTCTCTAGTGAATTTCCTGAGTCATTATTATTTATGTGAATAACAATTGTAGTAAATATTATAATATAAAGGTCTTTTTTTATATTTTGTTTAAGACATAATCTTCGATCTTAAATTACAATTTAAATATTAAGTAGTATGTCTTGCTCACAATGTATTTTAATAACCAATGAGGTGCAATTTATGTAAATCAACGTTACAGTTCAGTAGCCTATTAGGCTTTCAACATAAACGCATATTACGACGCTATTCTGTCCACTTTACAGCTGGATATTATCCAAACCGCAGACATTTCTCTCACGTCAAAATTGTCATCAAACGTTTAAACCACAATCCGGAATGGTAGATTAATTTAGTAGGTAAATACCCTTACACAATATATCGCTCAATTTTAATATAATATTCTACTCACTATATATTTTTAGTTTATCTGCAGAAATTCAGCACTCATTACAAACCTCATAAGCATAACATTTTGACAAATTATTTGCATAACCTTTTTTATTTGCAATTTAACTATATGTTCACTTGCCTAGGGATACAAATTCCGGGACATTGCTGTTCAGGGTTATATTAAAGCTGAGATTACATTTCGTATTTTCGTTTCCGCGTGGTATTCGTCTAGATTTGTTGCCAAGCTTTTTGCAAAACTTTTAGCGTTATTCTAGATAGAGTCTAGAAATGTAAAACTGTCTAGTCTAGATTTTTTGTATATTTTAATCTAGGTCTAATTGAATCAAATTCAGGACAAACAAATAATGAAAAGGTTTTTCTATTTGAGGAGCTTATGTCATATTATCAATTGTAAGGATTTATATTTCAGAATTGCTTGTAAATTACAATTGGCTTTAAAATTCCAAACTGCAATTGAATAAACGGCTTTATTTTTAAAAACCATATCTTCTAGGTATATTACCTACTTAGCTTTTTATGACGTGAGTTTTATAATAGAGTTGTAACCAACCTTTTATCTGGGATGGGTAAGTTTCAATCCCAAATTAGTACCTACGTAACTATCGAAATAAAGCCAAACGTACCAGAATCTTTTATTTAATATCCCAATATGTTATAAATCCCACTTTAATGCGATGACAAGGCCAATGGTAGAATACATTACTCAAAAAATGCTCAAGGCTGTAGATAAAGGTAAGAATAGAATAGAATTATAAATTCAACAAGCATATGTATCTATCTATACAGGGTGATTTTGTTATCACTGGCAATACTTGCAAGTACTCATCAAAATGAACAACTTTTATTATGGGACTAACTGTGAAATCATGAAAAAATTATAATAATAATAATAATAATAATGCTTTATTTTCATAAACTTAATCAGACAGTCATAAAGCGTAGTGGAGATCTCCTTTTAAGTATAGAAATACTTGTGCTAGGAGACCTCACTCTTCCATAACAGAGTATACTTATGATTAAGGTGTAACAAATAGAACAGAATTAAATAATAATATGTAAAGCAATTAAAATAAACATAGAAATTAGAGCAAAAGAAACCTAACAAAATTATGTAATGTATGTTAATGTGTGTGTGTGTGTGTGTGTGTGTGTGTGTGTGTGTGTGTGTGTGTGTGGGTGTGTGTGTGTGTGTGTGTGTTGTGTGTTTGGAATGATTAAAAATTTGCCGTCTAAATGATTTCCAAAAGAGCTTCAGTTTCGTCGTAATTTAATAAAGATAGCCAGTTCGTTAGAATTTTTTTGCATGTATGATTATTCATGGGGTACATGTTCAAGGTTTTATTTATTTTGTTGTATAAATGG
Organism: Tetheella fluctuosa; assembly: GCA_951216915.1. Taxonomy (NCBI): domain Eukaryota; kingdom Metazoa; phylum Arthropoda; class Insecta; order Lepidoptera; family Drepanidae; genus Tetheella; species Tetheella fluctuosa. The sequence goes on from OX578234.1 coordinate 5,892,915, forward strand.
GAAGATTTGATTAAATATTGCCTTGTTGCAAAAGTAGTATTCACACGCAGAGTTTTTGTTACAAAAAAATTTCTTCTTTTATTTAATTTTATAGGGTCATATTCTAGTGTTTTATGAAGTTTCAATATTGAGTGCAGTACATACAGTTTCCTGATTGTGAGTGTTTCTGAGTTTGAGTAGAGCATGTCAGTTGGGTACCTATATGGTCTAAAGTACATAACTTTAAGTAGTGATCTTTGTGCTCTCTCAAGGTCTAGGAATTTTGTCTTTGTTGCTCCTCCCCAGATAGGTATGCAGTATGTTAAAATAGATTGTGCAAGAGCCACATAAATTTGATTCAGAAGTGTTTTAGAAGCCACATGTCTCAGATTTTTAAATATCCAAATCAATTTTCTAGTCCTATTCATGAGTTGTTCAAGGTGAGCGTGCCAAGATAGCCGTTGGTCTATCACAATACCTAGGTACTTAACCGTTCCTACTTTTGTTATGGTAGAACAAGCACAAGACGTGTCTTCAAAGTTACTACACTTATGTATCTTTATATTGAAACCAGGTTCAGGTTGAGTGCGGTCGTACATGGTGAAGCATATAAAGTTTGTTTTATTGATGTTGAGGGTAAGTAGATTTGAATTTAGCCATGTAGCGATTTTAGCAAGCCCTATTTCTGTTTTCTTCTTAACATCGTTCCAGGAAGTGCCGGTAAAGATAATAGCAGTATCATCTGCATAGGAAATAATATGACCGTCCTTTATTTCCAGATTACATAGGTCATTAATGTACGCTAAGAACAAGGTAGGGCCCAAAACACTCCCCTGCGGGACTCCATAACTTATAAACTCATCTTCACTGACTGTTTCACCAATTTTAACTCTTTGCTTTCTCTCATGTAAATAATCTGACAGTAGAGCAAGTGGGGTACCTCTTATACCTATCAATTCTAGTTTGTGGACAAGGATCGGAACAGAAACTGTGTCAAATGCTTTTTTGAGGTCTAAGAATACTGTTAAGCACTTTCGTCCTTTATCTACATGGTCCACGATACGGTTACATAGTGCTGTGACAGCGTCTTCAGTAGAGAACCCGTTTCTGAAGCCGAATTGATTTTTAGATAAAATGCTAAATTTATTTAAATAAGCTAATAGTCTGTTGTTAATCAATTTTTCCAGTATTTTTGAGATAGATGGCAAAACGGATATTGGTCGGTAATTATTGACGTCATCTGTATCCCCACTCTTGTATACAGGTGTTATGACTGATTGCTTGAGGATTTTGGGGAACCTACCTTGACTAAAACATAGGTTTACCAAATGACATATAATTGGAATCAGTATGTGTTTGGACGATTTTAAAAAATGGGTCGATATATTATCCCAACCAGGCGAACTTTTTGATTTAAGATTTGATATTACATTAAATACTTCCACAGGATCCGTTTCTAGAAGGACAAAAGACGAAGGTTGATAATAGAGTGAGTTGGTGGGGATGTGGTCTTGTATTGCATTATGTACAGTAACATTTTCAGCTAGAGCTTTCCCTATACCAGCAAAATATTTATTGACAAAGTTAGCTGATTCTACTGATGAAGCCTTAATATTTAATAATTGTATGTTCGATGTCTTAGTGGCTTTATAGTGAGTGATCTTATTTATACAATTCCAAAGTGATTTACTATTTTTCGAAGATTTGGCTAATTGCTCCCTCTCATATTTTCTTTTAAGTTTTTTTATTAAATTTGTGCAAAAATTACGATACCTTCTGTAAGTAATCTTCAATATTTCATTATGAGGATCAGATCGCAATTTTCTTTGCATGTTATTTCTATTGATAATGCAGCGAAGGATTCCATATGAAATCCATGGTTTAAGGGTGCGCTTACTTCTAGGTATGTATAGTTTTTTAGTACTATCGGACAGACTTTTTTGAATTCTAGTGATTAGTAGCTTTGCCAAGGTGTTTGGGTCGTTAAGGTGAAGGAGGTCTATAATGTTAAGATCTAAATTTTGTATTGCTTCTTCAAAATTGATAGTTATCTTAGTAGTACGACTTTTTGTCGAGTAACTTTTTTTTCCAGATAGACTTAGTAGTACCATGTAATGATCTGTAACTGATGTTTGCAATATAGCAACGGATGCAGAGTTTTTAGTTTTATTTATTTTTAGTATGATATGATCAAGGCAATTGTTTTCTCTAGTAGGCAGACAGTGACCAGGGAGCAAACCATGCATTGACAAAACATTTAAGTAACATAATCTATTATTTTTATCGTAGGTATTTTCATTAGTTCTAGATATAAGGTTAATATTGATGTCTCCCACTATTATAATTTTTTCAAAAGCTTTTATACTTTCAAGGTGATTGTTTAGAGAGCATATGAATTTATCAGCATTATTATTTGATGGAGAGCGGTAAATACATAGAATTATTGTACAATAGATTGTAATTTGTAAGCATGATGCATGCTCTAAATAAATTTCTTTAATAAGAGCATTATGCGTATTTTTTATGTAGGACGTCACACCATCATTTTGATTCAAATGTTTTGTTGTTGTAAAGGAATTATAATTTATTAGATGTGGAATAGGCTTGTTTGCATTTAGTCTACATTCCGTCAAAACTAATATGTCTATTTCAAAGTTAAGTTCTGTTAGTGTAATTTGAAAATCATCCATATTACTGTAAATGCTTCGTATATTTTGCGTTATTATTGTAAAATCAGATGTTTTTAAGTCTAATTTATGAGATAAATTCTCAATTTTACTTTCAAAGGAGCATGCAATTTCTGTATTGTCTAATTCATTTGTTGTATCGAGAGACATTTCCATCATAGATTATTTACGTAAGTTATAATAGTATTTTCTAGAAAGTGATTCGTCTTATGATTAGTTAAGTTATATAATATATGTATATTAATCTTCACATCGTGTTGTTGTATGATGCATAAGATGGCATATTCACATTTAGAGTGGTTTTGTATGTTATGAGTATGTGTTTTTTGTATATTTGTTGTTTCTGTAAGTGTGTTTAGTGAAGAGTGTGAATGTAGTTGATGTATTACAAATTTTAGTGTACCTTTATCATTGGTTTTAGTAGATTTTAAAATACAATTTAATAAAAATATGAACGAAAGATTACATGATAGTCATATTCCCTGAATTAAGTTATTCACTTGATTTTCATTAGTAATAGTAATTATAGGAGAATTTTCATCTTTTCTTACAAGAACTCGTCCATAGGAGGTCCAGCAGAATTTATATCCATTTGATTTGACAAGATCTCTTGCGAGAAAAAATAAACGAGATCCTTTCACGGTAAGTTGTTCCGAGACAAATATTGGAGTGTCTTCATTTTTAGAGAAGCCCAAATGTTTAGCGCGTAGCTTATTTTTTTGCTTTATATTGTGAGCTTTGCTCATTTTTAAGACATTAGTTTTCAGTATAGTTGAAGAGAGCTCGACTACGATAGGCGTGTTGTCTTGTCCTTTTTTTCCACGAACTCTGTAAATATCTTTAACATCTGATTTATTAATATTACAATCAATACTCTTGCCCAATCGCATGGCCATGAATTATCAGCTGTTCCATACAAAAGTTCAATACCTACTCGACCAAAATGTATGAAGCAACCATATTATTTTACGCGATATCAGAGTTAGCCCTATAATAAAAGTTGTTCACATTGATGAGTACTTCCACCCCTGCAAGTATTGCCAGTGATAACAAAATCAACCTGTATAAATAAAAATTAATCACCGAAATGTTTGTACCTGCATAACATCCAAACGACTGCACCAAATTGGATAAATCTTTCTTTTATGTGTTCGTTATTGTCAGTTTGTATAAAATAATTAAAAAAAAAAAACAAACAGAATTTTTTCTCGGGAACGCGGGTGAAACCGCGGGGGACAGCTAGTGCTAGTGTAAAAAGGGAGGAAAAGCAATATATTTAATGAGGTAGGTAAAATCAAATAATCGACTATATTTTTGTGTACTTACATAGAATATTCAAGAACTCGTAATTAATAAACATTTATAATTACATTTTAACACGGAAACATTTAATTGCGAAATGTTGGAGCTGTAAACGACGCATGGTGGTTTAATTTCCAGGAAATTAAACTGAATGGGTACATCTCCTTTAGCGTACACCTACCGCATTTCATAATGCTTGAGTACCCTCAATCACGCAATAAATTCATAGCTATGAGTCCCGGATTATGGCGGGAACATACCTATGACAGGATATACGTCTACACATGCATATTCATCGATCGGCACGTGGAAACTTCGGAGGTTGGCATATAATACTAATGAGATCGCAACGATCTTGAGTAGGCACTCTAGTAAAATGTTGGCTCGCACGATATTTCCCAAATTAATCATACCTTCCACTTCAAATATATTTTCGTGAATGGTTTTCGGATATTTTCCTTATTTTAATCATTTGAAATGTACTCTAACTCAAGATTCTTATTGTAAGAGATTTTTTGCAGACATTATGATTAATTTAAAGAGTGGAAGGACCATACCGTGATACAATATATACAGTATAATATTGTCTACCAATATTATGCAATTGGATAGATTTGAATTCTATTGAAAATGTACTTACACCTAGAAAATATAACATGGGCACAAAATGTTTTTTTGAGACCTTGAACTGAGTAGCTATTTTCTCTTCCCATATAAGTTAAATAACTATACATGAGTATTCTACGTTATTCTAAATTATAAATATTCTAATTGAATAACTGATTTAGTGAGAAATGAATGACGATGACATCCAATAAAAGAATAATGCAAGCTTAATTCTTTTTTAATTTTCATTCACGTACTTTTAACTTAGTCTGTAAGAAGATAGTTTAATTAACAATAACAAATTCAAATAGACGAACTAAAACGTGGTACTAAATATTAATAGAGCAGAGACACACGCCTTAAATTGACTTGGAATAGTGATGTAGAGCGAGTCCCCAGAGATGATAAGGCCCCAGTATTTTAACCCGTAACAAATTTAATCAGAAGAGAAATTGAGAGCAGAAAATGTGGTTTCCAACAGCCTTATTAGTCACTGCGGTAAAATAAGAGTATGTATGTAATTAAAGTATGTATGTATGTAATTACACATCGGGTGTAAGACTTTGAAACGAAGTAGTTAATGTGATTCATCTGCAAAAGTTTTTTTAAAATGGCGTTTTCACAGCGTCAATCTCCTTCGGTTAACATTTTTTTCTATCAGTTGGACATAGGTACCAGTGATTAAATTATTCGTGCACATGGTGGGATCAGTCCTAAAGATGTTGTTTTAGTTGGTATATGAGTATTCAACTTATTTGGATTTTTATTCAATCATTGTGACATCTTTCTCTCTCCTTTCACTTCATTACGGATTCCGAAGAGACGGAAATTGGCCAATATTCACACGACAAAAGCGTTTCCACAATATATCACACTCGCATCCAATCGAGAATTCGATCTCTAACTCAATTTATCAACACCGCTGATGCTCAATAATTGTATTCAAATTGCTTTTGATTAATCTATTCTTTAAGCACATGATTTTATCCGTGGTTCAAAATCAAAGTCAAAGTAATTTATTGAGCTTAGACCCTAGAAGAGCACTTATTAACGTCAAAGCTACTGAAGTTACCACCGGTTCGGAAGTCGCCTTCAACCGAACCAAAGAACCGGCAAGAAACTCAGCAAGGTTAATTTTTTTATACAGTCTGACAATATTGTTTTTTTTTCCATTAAACGTTTAATATAAATGTTTCAATTATGTAGGCACTTAGTCAATAAACTTAATTATATACAAGCAATGAGCAACGTAATGATGACCACATATCATCAGATACAATTTGCATGAGATTGCATAAAAGCGGGTTATGTGAATGGGAATATGAGCAGTGATCCGAAAAATGATGAGACACGATGTATAGAGCGAATCCTAAGTATATAAGGAAGGCCATGAATTATGCTTGTGGAAAAAAATAGATCTATGTTTGCGGAATTGAATTTATTGCCAAAGATTGCGCACTAGCATTGATTTCGTATTTTTTGGGGAAATTAGAAAGTAATTAAAGCAGCAAATTCTATGCGTGCCTCTTCCAGAATTACAATAATAATTCTGTGCATACCACTTATTGCTACATCATAACTTATCATGTTTGGATTGTGTTCAAACCCAAGTCTATATAACCCATAGCAAAACATGTACAAGTAGAATGGACGACACTAACTTTCATCGGAGATAATAATGCTTGATGGTATGTTTTTAAGTTTATAATATGTTTTTAAGTTTAAAAGAGGCAAGTGACGCCCCGGTGGATGGTAGTTATTTAGAATTTATTTTTTTACTCTGCTTGATCAAATTTACCAGAAAACTAAACATCATTGGAATATCAATATTGGAAAAGTTAATTTGATCTTAATAATATGAAATCGAAAACCAATCTTGATAATATTGTGCTGAATACTATTAAAATACGCAGTGTGGATTCAGAACTAATTAATCAAGTTATAGGATTTGAGTTGATCTCGACATCTGAAGACCACAGTCGTCTCCCTCTCTGTCAAATATAATCCATTGGGATCTCTTAATTCGTTAGCAATTTCAAGAACTGTTAATTTTCTTGAATATTATTTGGAACTTTAATTTCATGAGTTCTTTAGTTTATTAATCAAAAAGTTTTTTAGGGTAATTGTCTAGTACGTATTACTATTTATAGAAAGTAGATTCTTATTTACTTAATAAACCCATCATGTTGACCTTAGGACTATTTAGGAATGTGTATTTCTTTTTCTTGTCTGTGAATGTAAGATAATCATGAATTGTGTACAAATATAGTTTGCTCCTTATTAGGGTTTCTATACGGCGTGCCTAAAGAATAAGACTTCTTCCTAGTATTCTAGGATTAAGGGCCTAAATTCAAACGCTTGGAACATTTTTTTTATATAGGTTTGCTCGTAAACTTTTTGAGCAAACTTAACCTAAGAAATACGAAAAACCTCTCGGCACTCACACATGACGTTAACATTAGTATGTCTGCAAAACTACTGACCTGAATTAAATGTTACTGTTAGCAAACGAATGTTATTCAATATAGTAATATATTTTTGCAATAATCAGGGTATCTATTTCATTATTTACATAATGATTTACCACACAATTTACACAGGCTTACACGGTTTATTTTATAAGCTCTGTAATTCTGAAAAAGAGTAAAATATGAATAAAGTTATGACCTAATTGCTCGTACAAAATGTCCGCGGCTTATACATCGTTAGGCGGTACTTACTTAACTGACAACATTTTAAATCAACCACAACACGAAATAAAATGTTAAAGTCAGATAACGAGGTGAAACATAGGTTTCACTGTATCTATACAGTGTGTAATATTTAACTGGTACAAAGGGGAAAATGTAACAAAGAAGATACGGGAAAACATGTTTTTTTTTATACAAAGACACTTAGTTTCTTGTGAGATAGAAAACTGAGCAGCGGATTTCCTAGTAAAATCATTGCTTATTTGATAACTGGGGACCATAATTTATATTATTTTTCATACAAATTTTATCTTCTAATCTATTATTTTCTAAAATATCAAGTTTCTAGACAAAATATGCATATTTTTAAATAGTAAGTAACATGATTGAAACGTATCAAAATAATAATATTAATAATTATATTAAATAGAATTGCTTCAATACATTTTGTTATAATAATACCCTAGGTATCTATTATATTTGATATAACCTAGCAACAATGAGGTATCATTCCGCAGAGAGGCATTGGTGAGAGGCATTATCACAATAAACCAATCCACAAACTGGGTAAAGATATTAAAACAATCCTTCGGAGTAAATTTTTGAATATTTATTCACAACAAGTACCTATTTACAATAAAAATATAAAATACGAACTATAATATATAGAAAATTTCCTCTAAGCTACCGCCGCTGCCGATTAGGGGGGTTCTCAACAGGCTGGTAGCGTTCCTTCTTTGTAGTTCAATAGAGTCTACGGTTCCTTGCAATTCGAATTAAGTGTGCCTAGAACAAAATGAACAAGTGGAACTAGTTAAGACGTTCGAAGTAAATTCAAGTAAAATAAATTCAAATCATATAGATTGTGACGTTATTCAATTAAGTATAGCGGGTGCCATACTGAATAATCAATATTAGCCAGACTTTTAGCTTATTTTGCATGCAGTCTGTATAGTAAATATGGGTGAAGTTGGAATAAACAGTCTTGCATCCAGCAAATGTTAACAATCCACTTTCAAATTCTTGGCCACGTTTCAAATGAAGTCAAGTAATCCTTTCTTTCAACATCCTTGGAGCTATGCAAATCTATTTAACTCGAGCTTCAATATTTACTTATAAGGGTGGTTCTACTCAGGATGGACGAAAATGAAGTGATTTTTGGCACATTTTTTTGGCATCTAAGGTCAGAAAAGTAGCTTGATGTCTAGTTTAGATCGTTCTTTTACTGATCTCAAACGGGCCAGTCAAAAAAATAAAATATACCAAATTTACGACCATTTAAATAAAATATGGGCCCAGGATACTGAGTATTGATTCAAAAAAACTTAAAAACCGTTGTAAATATTTAAATAAAATTGTTTTATTAATAAAAATAGTATGGAATACTTCTACTATTTATTACAAACGTATACAAAACAAGTTACAAACAAACATTGATTATGGAAACAACAAACACAAGAACAAATTAGACAGTATGCAACTCAAAACATGTATACACTTAATGATCAACAGGCAGACTAAATTCAACTACAAATATATGACATAGAAAAATAACAGTAAAGCATATTAATAAACAATACATACAAAAACAACATACACACAAAAAGAAGAAAACGACACTATAAATTATTCATTTGTAAATTTTTTATTGTTAGACCTTGAATCAAAAATAATCACAAAATACGTTTTTCATGATCCGATATTTTCGATACTAATTTTCTTTGTCCCTTTTCTTTTATAGTTAAATATTTTTGCCGACTTTTTCTTTTTGAGCCGCTAATTTTGTAGGATCATTTTAAATTTTTTGATATCTAAGCCTTTCAGCTATCCTTTTCTTCTCTAATCTTTCTTCCTTAGTAGTATTTTTTAGTTTTACCATTTTCTGTAAAAGAATATAATGAAATGTATACGGTTTTTACGTATTCAAATATTATACATATTTTACATTTTTATCTAAAAACTTATATAAGGATTAAAAAATATAAAAGTATGATTTTTTTTAAACAATAAATAAATAATAATGAAGTTTTGATGTTAGAAATCGGAGTTTTTGCTTCTTCAAATTCCTAGCTTATTAATTTATGATAACTATGTTAATAATATGTAACGAATTAAATAATACATAAATGTACCAATGATTAATATATCATCAAAGATAACTGGATTACTAATCCTGCGGAACCTTGATGACTCTCAGTCTCCTGATTCATCCTCAGTCTCCTGGCTATTATGTTTCTAGGAGACTGAGGACAGGATACTGAGATTATTTTAAGTTTTTAGCCAATAACTACGTCAATGTAACGTTTAATATTGAAATTATGCAATTATGTACTCTAATGTAACTAATTTACGACCTATGAATGCAAAAAAAAAGTATATAGAAAACAATGGATTTTAAATAAATACGTCCCAAGATACTGTTAAGCTGATTGGCCGCAGCACAATCTCACTCACACGACTCGCCGTAGAGACCAAGCAAACCGCGAGCCGAGACGGACGCGAGTGGTTGCAAGCTAATTTCACTTCGATTTTTCACTCAGACCGAACATTAGACGCTAGAAGCCGTAAATTCAAACAGATGTTAACCTGTTTTAATGTAGCAGGAGACTGAGGTAAAAACCGAGAGACAAAATATAATGCTCTTTTTTTTTAATTATTTTCGCATTTTAGGTAAAATTAGATAAACACATCAAAACTATATATATTATACATTTCTATTTTAGAGCAGATATTACGTCGATACTCAAAATAAAGTTATGATGCAGCCTTTAAGCTTTCATTTCGTCCGAGAGACAAGCCAGGAGACTGAGAATTTGGCACTTCAAAGTACAATTTTTTAAAGATATATATTTAGAAGTGAGCAAATTTTTAATGTCATACTAGAAACCATTTAGTTGTACAGTTTCGATCGTAAATCAATAATAATTTGCCTACAAAAACTATACAAAATAAGACGAGCCGCAGAAAATTCCCGTATGCCCGATTGTCGGCGTGATTCAAGGCCGATTTATTTTTCTTCAAAAATACATCTTAGTCCTCTTTCCGAAGTTGTTCTAATCTCTTCGAAAAAAAAAATAATACAACCGAATTGAGAACCTCCTCCTTTTTTATAAAGTCGGTTAAAAATGGGCACTTAAAGTCAGTTTTTTTTATTAATGTCAAAAAGGTTAACAAACTGTAGTAGGTAGATCTTTTTAATGTAATATTTTTAAGTCTTTCATTTGTCCCTATTCAGAGATGTATTCATTGTCATATTTTAGCCTTTCGATAAAATAAGAAAACAACTTTATGTAATAAAAGAATACCTAGGAAGCTCTCCGGAATACATTTATTAACATCACTTACACCCTTCACAATATCGTTAGTTAGTAATATAATTACCACAGAGTGACGTTGCGTGTAACATTTTATTTTCATGAGCTATTTTTCCTAGGTGAGCACTAAAATGGCCGTATTTTAGGCCTCAAAAACCCCGTCGGGTTTTACGTGTCCACAAAAAATACATTATTCATAAAGCCACAGTTTCTTTAACGAAGCTAAATTAATTTAATGAAAGGATCCTCTTGGTCGTAACACTTTTGTAACGTTGTTAATATTTTTCGGGTCTTCTGTTTATACGGGCTCGTTTGAGTTTCACACTCTTGTTTTAATACAATTTTGTCTTTTATTATTTTACTTATACTTAAACGTACCTATTTATATTAAAAATAATAGAAGCCATAGTTCTGGGACATAAAATCAAGTAGGTATTGAACTAAATAATGTTATGGATACCAGTGTGCACATTTTTTAGAGTCGGTAAACTAAATTCCCCACAGACTAATTTCCTTATGTAACCATCCCCAAGTTAGTTCAACTGGCTTATATTGCGTGTTACCGCGACTTAAAAGCTTTATGTATAATCGAAACTTTAGGAAAGTTTGAACACGCTTATCCTTTGGAATAGGTACTTACTTAAGCTATAAGTACTTTCTCATTGTCACTACAGTTTGTGCAACTTGTACAATTATTGAAGTGCAAGAAATATAAAAATCGGTCAAGTGCATGGTACATGGCACGGTGCGTGCTCCTAGAGCCCATAATAAAACTTGTTCACATTGATTGCCAGTGATAAAAAAAATCAACCTGTATAGGTTAATGTAAAAGTTTCAGTATTATATAGGTACATTCTGAAGGCCCCATTTACTACAATGGTGACCTGAAAGGGCCACTAGAGTAAGGGCACTTTAGTATGCCTTTATTCATTTGCTTCCTGTAATTAAATTATTTTACTTAGATATTAACATGAAGGTAAAGGATGTTCAATAATATTACGTTGTTGGAAGAAAAACGCTATCTACTCCTACTACACAACTAAAAAAACAGCTACCTTTTGTGAATTACATTGCAAATTTTATTTGATATATTTTTGGTACGATAAATTTTAAACGCGTTTGGGCTAATAACGATGAGTCGTTATTAAGATGTGAGCATCTTTTTGCGTATTTTGTGCACAAAGAGAAAAGGGAAATACCGCATGATGAGGAATTTCGTGGAAAATTCCACCAAAGAATTAAGTCTTCCATAATAAATCTTAATGACTTGGTAGGGAAACATTTCAGGCTCATTAAGAAAGAGCAATTCTGGCTTCCTGAATGTAACTTTAGGCGATATAGGTACCTAACTTTGTGCTCGGAGATTCTTCGTTGGTTAACGAAATTACACCACGGTTAATGTTATGTTCGGTTCAAAGATCAAAGTGTAAATTATTTGGGTCTATTCAGGGACCTTCATTTAAATACGATAAATGAATAATTAATAGAGGAAGTTAGGACCTACTATGACTGACTGTTGGAGTGAATGCTAATAAGATTAACAAAACAATATTATTTACTTTAATTTCTATGTTAAAAACTGGCTAAGTGTGAGTGGGTTGGGTAGATTAGGTTTTATATCAAAACTATTGCAGAAATTCATTAGAAATATATCAAGTTTGACGATTGTTTGTAGGTATTATCGTTGTGAACAGGTGCCGCTTGTGGGGGTTGGTCTGTTTGAGTTTGCTGTTAATTTATATACTAAGTAACTCATCATTTAGTTTGTTTTCCGTTAATACACAAATATTGTTAGTGAGACTAGATAAATAATTTTATGTAATAATTCTGAGTTGATTTTGAAACCTAATTGCAGAGTTTATTACCGGCTCTTCTCAACAAAACCAAAAAGCGTTAGAGTCAGACTATTCATAAGTGCTTGTGAACGCCTATTTGAATAAAAAATATTATCATTTCATTAGGATAGAGCAGGACCAAAAATGTTTATGACATCGGCCCTAAAACATGATTGATACATAAATATAATACTTGTATTGTAATATTTTATACTTTATACGAATACCTTGATACTCTGAAACATAAACTCAATATAAGAAATGAAGTTAACAGAAGAAGATATTAAAATCTATAAAGTTTTGAATAACTTTATAGACATTATCGGGAATGAAGACTATTAAAGGAACTTTTATACGAAAGCATTCACTCCGTCTAGTCTTTAAAAGGTGGAACTTGATATTACAATACAACAAACTACAAAAGTTATTGAAACCCTAAATGAACAGAAGGTCCTTCAATATAGTTAATGTTTCGCTAACTTTCACAACTGTGAGTCATCCTGTGGTCAAATATAGTTCGTACATTTCTATTTTTGTCAGACTTCAAGAAAATAAATGTTCGACTAGATTTTCAGCCTAGCAAAAATCCGAAACTACTCTTGAAGGTCCGATTTTTTATTTTATCGGTAAATATTAAACTATGTCACCACATAAAGTAATCAATACATATAAAACTAAAAGTCCTGACTCACTCATTGACTATTTGTACAGATCTCTGTACAAATTTACAAAAAAAATGTACAAAAAACGCCCGTTTTTTCGGGAACCTCGGAGAAGTTAGTAATAATATAATAGTAAATAATAACGAATTCCTAATAATGAAAAGTAATATTAAATTAGAAAAAAAAATCCTCAATACCATAAATTATGTTTTTAATTGAGTAAAAGCCTTGAACATATTTGTAGTACCTACCTACTTTTAAATATATATCCTGGATCAACTCACATACAACCACCTGATCGCAAACTAGGTAGATCATGATAATAAAGAAATATTTGGTGTTACCAGTAAATTATAACTGTCTTACCCCCAGGGCTGTTGGAGCAACTGCCGTTAATACCTACATACGAAATGGGATATGTTATAAAAATAACTAAAACAGTAGAGCCTTACCAAACTTAATAAATTGGTCATAATAATTATATTCTCGCTAGAAATATAACGTGATTGCATGGGACAGTACCCGAATCATACGAATGTCCTATTTCCACCTATATTGAAATAAATTATAGCAAAACAATTAGATAGATTTGGTAAAAAATTATTAGGTACACATTGTAAAATGTAGTAAACTGCCAGTGCCAACTCATAAAATAAATTAAAAATTAAAAAATCCCGCACGAAATTTCGTAATGAAATCCAAAATTAGATGCTCATTTAGATGGCCACAATGAAATAGTTAGATAAACATAGAAAAAAAGTTCTACATGAAAAAATATAGTACAACAGTAGTGAAGCAAATCAGAAAGATATAAGTATATATGTTACAGTCAAAAGTCTTGATCGGTCAAAACCACTTTTGACTGAAATTATCTCAGTCAAAACTCTATCCTGGTAGGTACATAAAAAAAAACCTGTAACCTATATATACATGAGATTTAATATTCAAGTAATAAAACTCTTAGCATAAGTTAGGTGGTGCAAATAGCGCAAATAATCATGTTACATTGATGGCCCATGAACACTTAACAGTGAGCGAGCCGGGTCGTAACGGCCACGGATGATTACGTACGCCAAAGTTACCACATAATCTCGCATTCTTGTGTCCGACAATTAGTTTACTACATAAGCTGTGTATAAAGATCAGTGATTGAAAAGTTAAGATATGTCCATCCGAACATTAACTATAAGTTTCTACAAGAAAGCCATATATCTGTTTGATTGTTTTAGTATTTTTTTGTGGACGGAATGTTCGAACTTATTTAAGAACTATAGTTTTTGTTTTTGAGCATAAAATCACTTAGCTAAGTGATGATGTGACCGAAGTTGGTAAGCACTAGAAGGAACTAGCTATCAAGTTCACAGCCGGAACACCAATAGTTTTAGCAACGCGCCGGTTCAGGTGCCTACAAAAAGCGTTGTTAGTCGCTACGACGGCTGAGGCTACCCCGCACACTTAGCATCAATTGGCCGCGAATAGAGGGCAAAGCTACTGGTCGCAGCCACCATCAACGACTACCAAGAGCATTAGCTATTGCCCTAGCTTATAAATTGGTCGCGGTGACTCGTACGCAGAGTGTGCGCCGAGTTCATACAAAATGTATAAGAGACCTGAATCGATTGAGCTATATATAAAGCTGAGACCTAGTTTGTAGGATCTTATAGTGATTGAATCAACGGAAAACATCAAAATTACATATAAAATAGTATTACCTATTCCAGGAATCGCGAGTCAAGTTATTAAGTAAAAAATAAATAAATCACAGCACGGCAACCGCATTATAAAGTGAGAAAGTTAAAGTCCCTATAAGCTGTATTTTTATATTTACTTTACGATAACTTATATACCTATACCTATACCTATATAATTCTCTATTGACAAAAGAATTCACCCAGAAACTGTCAAATTCCATTAAGTCTAAATTATTCTCGGTTGGTTGGTTACTAACTTAACAAAAGCAATTTCCTGAACTAATATCTGATAATAATGTAGGTTGACTACGCGTTTAGGGAGTGCTCATAGGTAATAAATAAAGACATAAACTTTATGAACCAATTCGCATTACGGTAGTAATACAATTATTAAGATGTATCACCCTAATTCATTCATACATGATGGTAACCGTCGGCAATAAACACTGTAGGACTTAATTATAATATACTATATACCGTTGTTTTTTCTAAGAGAAGTACAGCATTCGATTCATCAAGAAACGTGTGAAGAGATTTTTGCAGGGTTTTTTCAGCATAATGGCAGTGATACTTCTAATGTTGCAAGCGTCAATAGGCTACGGTAGCCGCTTACCATCAGACGGGCCATGATTATTTTCTTTTCACTGCATCAATTTTGATATAAATTGGTGGAGAAGTAGCTTAGACCACGAAAATAAATAATACAATACTTATTGAATGAAAAAAAATTGTAGCATATACTTACTTATAGTTTGTATTTAATACAATTATTGTAAATACTAGTTGTAAAACAATAATCTATTTACACTTTTAAGTAGATATGTTATTAGAAACCGTTTGAATGAACGGGAATAAAGGTGAAAGAACTTTCCATGAGGATATTGTCAGGGAAATAAAGAACGGTCTAAATCATCCGGTCAATGGTCGGAGGCGCCGCCGAGGTAACTTGGATCCGGGCCAACGTTAAAAGTGTTAAGATACATAAAAATATTTCAATAAAACACTTTTGAATACCACGTTTTTAAAACCAACCAAAAAGTATAAAATAGTACTTAATTTATTAATTTGATGTAAGCTACTATCATTTTCAATGCCAATTCTTCTTAACGACAGCTACCCTCTTAATACGTAAGATATTTTTACGCAAGTAAGTTTTACGTTTTTCGTTTAAATCCTTTTATAATTTTTATTTCGTCTTAAGTTACACGTAATTTTTTTCTGGTTTATTTTCTTGTGCGACAGATAAACAAACAAACGATGTCGTTATGTTGTATATTTGAGGAGTTCCTATGGCAACTTTCTGGCTCCATCATCAAATCTTGGACACCATATAGGGCTACTAATTTAATTAATACATCTTTTCATATTTTATTTTCATTAAATCTTTATTGGTAAAATGACATAAATCTTAATTAAGGTATGTCTTTACTGGCGGCGAACATTTCTGTCTATGTCAGAAATTCAGAATTCTAATATCCGCAATAATAATCTTAGCTAAGCATATTATCAAGCTGTTCCTTTAATTAACATACCTATGTTAATATCTCTTTATGTTAAAAAACTTCGAAGTAATCTTCACAAATAAATATATTAAATTTCAAGAATTATATATTTAATTTACGAATAAAAATATTATTTTATTTTATTCGGACTATTTGCCGAATCATTCATGCAGGTGGAACAAAACTATCTTCAATCTATATGAAATGAAAATATATTTTTTTTTCAAAGAAGTCTTCACAAGCTCCTATGAATAGCCTGACTCTAACGCTTCGGTTCGGAAGGTTGCTTTTGCTGAGAAGAGCCGGCAATAAGCTTAGCAATAATTACTCTTTTCAAAACGAAAACTGATTGGAGTGCTACTGACGATATTTGTGTTTTATAAATAAATAAAAAATAACAAAATTATGAGTGACTTAGTAAAAATATAGCAAACTCTAGCAGACCAGCCCCCACAAGCAGCACCTGTTCACAAGTATGACGCATGTGGCAGCCATCGCCCTTCTCGCATATATTATAAGGAAGTGAGCGACCTGTCACACGGCAAGCAAATAAAGTTCCCAATGTGCAACTAGCTTAAGCTTACTAAAAAGAAAAAAAAATCAAGGCATTCCTTGTTACATGAATTAATTTAATATAAAATTACATACTTAATATTTGTACAAACTAGCTTTCGCCCCATGGTTTTAAACGCGTTTATGGGACAAAAAGTAATAGTCACGGTTCTATGTAAAATATCACGTCTATCCGTTCTACGCTGCTACCTGAAGGAAGGACAAAC
Organism: Tetheella fluctuosa; assembly: GCA_951216915.1. NCBI lineage: Eukaryota > Metazoa > Arthropoda > Insecta > Lepidoptera > Drepanidae > Tetheella > Tetheella fluctuosa. The sequence continues at coordinate 5,909,962 of OX578234.1, forward strand.
CAACAAACCTATAATAAGGCAAAATGTGTTAATCAATTTTGGATTTTTAAATCTCTTCACAACGCGTTAGTTTACAGAGCACGTTATACTACTGAATCTGTATTTGATTATTATATTGAATGATTTAGGAATCTCTACTGACAAGAAAATTTATTCGGCAAATAATTAACATAACAGTATGTATATTACATTAATCAAAGTAAAAAAGTCAACTTAATATTATTCAATTTGCAAAATTATGTTTACTTACTTCAAGCTTTGTATAAGTTATATAAAAGTACTAGCTTTTGCCCCGTGGTTTTACCCACGATCCCGAAATAAAAAGTACCCTATGTTTCACTCTAGTCCATAAAGAATCTCAATGATCAAAAAATGACGCTGATCCGCTGCATGAAAAGATAAACTTGACGCATATTTATGCAGATTCCTAACCGGTTAGTTTAAAAGGATGAATTAGAAAGGACTTAAAGCATATGATATTAACAGCTGCATACATAAATAAAACACCTCGGTACTAATATATGGAGTGACCTGAATGCGTGGTTCCGCAGGACCCTGGGCTTAAGTAACATCTCCATTGCAATATTGACCTATATATCCTGCACTTTGTTAATTTGTATCACAACAAAGTCTGAAAAATAAACCAAGTATTACTCCATAGTTATATCCTAAAGCAAGAAGTATCCTAATTTATAACCGAAACCTATAAGAGGTGTTGTGTATTTTAAATATAAATAAAAGTTGAACTCTATAGTAGCTGCATCGTTGAACCATAATAGGTAGCCAATTGACATTACAACTGACCTTAAAAACTTAAGCACTTTTGTACAGGAACTATTTTAAAAACACTACTACATAAGAACTTGACATTTTAATCTAATACTACTCATATCTTTTACTGTACATAAATAACAACTATTAATAATATGTATAGATGAAATAGTTATGGACAAAATCATCTATTAGCGATTTCACCCGCGTTCCCGTGAGATCTTATGTTATTTAGGGAATAAAATATGAATAATAAATAAGAATGAAATAATATTTAAGTATCTTATGATCCGGGGTATGATCCATCTGTTTACCAAATTTCACCACGATTGGTTGTTCCGTTGAGGCATCAAGAGGTAATAAATAAACAAACTCACTTTCGCATCAATAATATTATTATTAAGTATGATTGTTATATGTGAGCTCTCACATAATAGCCTCATCCTTATCCTTCCACAAGTAATTATTTTTAACGATTCATTTGCACATTCCTTGACCAGTTTTAGGAGCAAGTGGGTATTATGTGAATATTATTAGGATGCTTGTATCATGTGGCAACTCCCACAATAATTAACTTTTATAATTATATATATATATATTTTGCTTTACTTTCGTTGTTACATAAGTAGGTGAGTAGGTATATTCTCATAATATTTTTTTAATCATTTAGGTTATCCAACTCAATATAACTGCCCGTTCATAAACTTCAGCAGATATAAATGTCATCTAGATCAGAAACACAATAAATGAAAATACTGTCACATATATACCAGTACAAAACGTAACGACAGTAATAAAAATAAATGGCAGTTGAAAAAAATGGGTTTCCATAATAAACACACGCTTAAAAATAATATATTCCAGTGGAAGCATATCCAATAAGCCTGCCATTTATTTTGGAACAATCGAGAGATTAATCTCAGAGGTGCCAGCGTTGGTTGCTACATGGCTATTGTTACACGGACGTGTCTGAACAACACGTACCTATATTTGTAGAGGATTTATATTGTCATTAATAGGTAGGTACTTTGTTTATTATTTGGTTTTATGGATAATTTTTGATGAACATAGATCATTACAAAGGCTTAGAACTTGTATTTGTAATGGATGTATAATTTATTTATTTATATGTGCTTGAACATGTCTGTTTGTGTATCAGTTTATCTAGATTCCATAGTTCTGCTTACAGGAAAAATTACACAGGATATTATTTTATTTATTTATTAAGTATTATTCTTTATATATTAGACTAAAGTGACATCTCTATAGTTCAGAGTTTTATTTTATATTTTTAAGTGAAAACTTCTTTAGGCGCTTTGAGCACTTTTTGGGTGAACAAAAATCATGGAACTCGCGTCATCGTCACCGAACACTTTCAAGGATTAAAGTTTAAATTGGTTAGTTTTCACTTCTATCAGCAGTCCCCAAAGACTGCCACGCGTGATTTTTTTATTCTTAAGAGTCTGTATCTGCTAGATCTATTTCATTCTTAATCTACATTATACTTAAAAAGCACATTTTCACCGTAACGACTTTTATCGTTCTTGTAACAATTTATCACCATATAATTATTCAATAATAATCTATAAATCTTTGTGACTTTTCCATGATAAGTATCGAATTGACCTTCCCAAGTAGAAATAACGCCATGTTTACGTTAACCTATCACGCAACCTGAAGACATTGAGAATATTTCATACGGTTTCTTATAAAATCACAAATAATTAATAAATATCTTAGAACATTTTTGTCTTAAGTTTGGGGTCAGATGGCCGTGTGTGAAGAATAATGTCCCGGAATATATTATTTTTATTTTTCATTTTCTGATCCCAAACTAGAGAAACAAATACCTAATAATCTACAGCTTCTATCCTTCTTATAAATATATACAACCAGACTCAGAATAAACCAACATGTTTATGTACACAAATGTGTGGGTGGGAAACTTAACCACGATCTAAGGCGTGGTATTTAACCTCCACGGCCAAGTATTTATTATTTAAATAATTATTCCTTCACTTAAAGTAGTGGTAACTGTATCACCTTGACTTTTATAAGTCCCTTTCAAGGATACAAATAATGGACATGAATTATAACACACTTTGAGTATGTCAAATATACTTATTGTCTTATTTTTTTAAGGCGATGATAGCTCCGTGGTAGAGACGGCGGATGCCGCGGCGAAGGTCGTGGGTTCAAATCCTACAATGAGCTTGAGTTTTCAGTGAAGGAAAACATCGTGAGGAGACCATGGCACGGTGGTAGGGTACTTTGTAGGTAGTACCCGCCTGGCTGGCTACCACCCTCAAGTTGAAAATTTGTCGCCAAACACCTAATGGTGTGTTCCGGTAGCTGCACTTGAGAGCCAGTTCCTTCTGGCTTTTGTGTGCTTACCACCTTCGGCCACATCATCACTTAATATAGTGAGATTGTGGTCAAACACAAGCCTATAGAAAGTAAAAAAAAAAAAACACTAAATCTTGCTTCCAGTTTATATTACGTAATAGCTACTTATCCTAAATGTTGGAAAACTCCGGGAATTCCTACAACAACATCAAACCCTAAATAAGTCCAACGTACTGACCCAACAGCGAAGGCTTCGCGGGAACCCGATCGTATATCAAACCAATTTATAGGTAGCACAGGTTGAGTAAAGTACTTACAAAAGATAGAAGCCTATATAAATTAGCCGAAAATAAACAGGCATTGTCTCGGTATAAAATTTGTTTTAGATTTGGCTCAGTAAATTTGAATGATTAGTTTACAGATAAAGGTAGTTATAGATCTTATAAGCAAACGACCTAACAATGAATATAATATTAACTGTATAAATAAATAAGGTTGTATATTAAATAAAATTTTACCAACTAGTATACACTACAAATGTGAGTAAAACCCGGGTCGAATAAAGCCGCAGTACCAACAATCTATGAAGTAATATAATGCTAGATATACCATTAATACATCACACAAAGGTCAGAAAAGGGTCATTGACGAGTTACGCATGTCACATCCCTTCAAACTTTAGGGCTGCATTTGATAAGACGATAAAATAGAAGTAATTGATGTCTGAAACTTTTCAAGGATCGTTCTTGTATAACGTAGTATTAACAATAGTGCTAGGTATATTTATAAAGGGAAAAATATTCCTGGATAAATTATTAATATATATATATATTGTTATTGTTAGTATAATATTATAATTGTTATAGTGGGAATAATTCTAATTAATATTATGTCCGTAAACAATCAATATATAAATAAACAAGCTGTTCCCCGCGGTTTCACTCGCATTCCCGGGATAAAAAATGACTTATAACATTCCTCAAGAACTGGGCTATCAAATGCAAAAATATTTTTTCAAATCCGACTGGTAGTTCCCGAGACATAGCGTTTCTAAACAAACAAACAAAAAATTATTCTCTCAGATTTATTATATTATAGATATCCTGGGATATTCCTCACACACGGGCACCTGATCCCAAACTAAGCAGAGCTTGTACTATAAAAGCCAAATAACTGATATACTACATTTACTATTACCTAGACTCAGAACAAACAAAACATGTATGCAAATGTGTATCGGTGGGAATCGAACCCACATCGCGATAAAACATCTTACCAAACATGCCAACCAGCCTGTTAAAGTTTAATACCTAGAATGTGTAAAAATCCTGTGTTACAAAAATCTGGAACGCATAAACCTATGAAAAGTATAAAACAGTTGTATGAAAAGGAATATAAAGACTGATTATAATATATATTATTATTGTAACCCCGGCTTCGTCCGGATGCTATTTACTAAAATGGCGTCGCGGAATAATGTATTAATACCAAGTTGTCGTAAATATCCCTTGTTACTTTTTTTATACTAAGTTCACTATTGATTACATATGTTAAGAAAAAACAAATACATTTACAATCAAATTTTGAAAAAAAAAAACAATAGTTATGTACTCTGCACTTAACTATTATATTCTGTATTTTTCTGTAAGCCCATTTTAAAAATAACAATTCTTTAAATTGATATTTTGATATATTACTTAGTGTTAGTTCTTAAGCCATGTAAGTACCTTTTTACGACTTTATTACAAAGCATTATTATTTTTCATTAGGTACATTTAATATGTATATATTATAAACCTAAACCTTCCTTCAGTACCTAGTATAGTAATATTAAATGACGACACAGACAGAAGTGGAAAAAATGGTTTACTGATAACATATAAGTCAATAGTACCAGAAGTAATAAAATAATAAAATGATAATGTTTTATTTATATCATACCATCATACCCCCATTTACAACTATTACTACAATTTTATTTGATCGGTGACAATGGAAGATTAATTAAATCAAATCTTAAGCTCAAGAATAAAACATTTGTTCAAATTTTAATATTATTGTAAAAGCATAATTAAATATAAGATGGAACAAAATAAATAATGCCTGAAAGAAATCATTAATCTTAAGTTTTTTAGTGTTTTACAGTAATAAATTAAGCTTGAACTTACGTTAAAAACTCAAAGCCGAGTCACAAAAAGTCACTCAACACATTCACGTATAGTCACAATTGTTTTGGTAAATAAATCTCGTGACGTTGGTCACGTCCGTCGTTCTCGTAGACGCGCTACGAGCGTAGCGGGCTACGGGCGAGGCGCGACTGTAGCCCGTAGAGCGGGTAGCGCTCGGCCTACGAAAGCTCTAGCGGAATTCCACGTTCTGATCGATGAGGCTTCTCGTCCAACATAGGGTGTGCTATGTTTGTCCCTGTCACGATTTATATTAGAAATACAGATAGTAATAAAACTTTTTAAATTAATATTCCCAATTACATAATTCGCTGTCGTGTAAAACTCTTTTACTTTATTATTTTTAAATTTAATTTTCATTTTTTGTACCAACTATACAACAATAATTAATGTGTAGAAACTTCGAATGTTCAAATCTACGCTGGTATTCAATGTAAACGAAAAATAAATGAAAATTTTTTGTCGGCTCACTGGTTTATATGTAAAACCAGTCGAGTTTGAGTTGGACTCGCTCATGGATGGTTCCGTACAATAATAATATTAGTGGCTTCGTGAATGTATGTACCTATAATAGGTACCTAATAAAACTGTTAAAGTATTCGGCTCAATAAAATCTTTTGAGAGTAATGTTTGAGATGCCAAAAATTAAATATGACATTTTTATATCTTTCTAATTCCATAAAAACTCTAAATATATAAACTAATTTAGATTTTTCTTGGGTGATGAACAGTAATTTTAATCAATAAATCAAAAATAGTCATATAGACAGACATACATATTGACAGTTTGAAAAACGTAATTTTTTTTATTTTCGTTGTTGGGCGATTTTATAACTTTACGATTAAATTCAATTTATGATATTCCAATTGAGGTTTCCTTCCGAAGTTACAAAACAATCAAAGTATTATAAACTTAATTCCGCAATTAATCAACTGAAATGAAGACACCAATTACTTACTTTATAACAATATTATTATTTTATTTTGCTATATTTTTGTATGTACAGGCGATAGCAAAATAAATTTCGAATAAATAAATAATGAATAAATTTCATTTTAGATAATGTTTATTTTTTACCCCTTTTATTGTTCGGTTGATACGAAGCCGAAGTAAACAGGAAACGTAACATAAATAATAATAACATTTTATTACCCACCATTTTGTTTGTTTGTTCTAGAATATATTTATTGCAAGATAACGATTTACCTATTTAGGGACTGACTATGCCATTGTTATTATTTTAAAAAAATACTTAAATAAAACTTTATGGTATTTTTGAAGTGTAAACTTCTTTTAGCGCGGTACGCATATTTTTAGATGAGGTAAAACCTCTGGACTAGCGACACCGAAACGCAGTTTGACGTTTAGTTTCTTTTTTTTTTCTCCCATTAAAATAATTGCGGCCAGTAATGTCGCTAGTCGCTGGCAGTAGTTTTGGCGCCATAACAAAACAAACTCACTCAGAAAGAAAATCTATTTTAGATTGTAATAATTTTTTATTTCATTTTCATAATGATGATGATACAAGAGCTCAAACTCAATCTGTCAAAAAAAAAAGTTTTCACTTCTGTCGGCACTCCCGGAGTGCAATTTTTTTGGATTATATAAACATAATAGTATCACAGCGTAATTATATACAGTGGTCTAACGCGTTTGAAATGCCCCGCACGATTGCTCTGTCTAGATGTGTCCGTTGGCCGACTATAAGAGTTACATAGACTGTGAAAGTATATTATATAACTATATATCATATCACAAAATCAAGTATATAGGACTTTTTACCCTGGGAAACCATTCGATCCATCGTGAGCGCGGTTCTGCGCATGCTATAGTATATTATAAATTGTATTAAATTTCATTTCAGTTAAAGTCATTCACCTACATCGATTAATGTTAGATAGGCCTATGTTAGATAGGCCTCACCATCACTTACCACGGCAGAAAGGTGGTCCAAACCTTTATAAAAAAAAACAGTCCATAAACATTAACCATAGAAAAAACAAAAAACCCTAAGCAGAGCTACAAACACTTTGAAGTAAAATACTACAGGAATGCGTGTACATGAAAAACCAACAAACCTACTTTGCGACCAAATTCAATCGCAAGTAATGTTCCAAACGAAAATTATTTGATTTTTTCTGAATTTACAAACACAGATAATACATATCTTATACAATTAATTAATTCCAAATCTTTTAATGAATTTAAATTTATGTGTGACTATTTGTAGCGACTAATTTACATTAAATCTGCCAAGAATTCGAAAAGCATTAGCATTGTTTGAGCAGCCTTTTTAGGGGGCCAGAATTTCACCGTGGTAAGTGATGGTGTGGCCGAAATTGATAAGCACACAATACTTTGAGAGGATCGGGCTCTCAACACGCCAGTACACACCAGTAGATTTTCCACCTGAGGGTGGTAGCCAGCCAGGCGGGTACTATAAAGTACGCTACCACCGACTGTATCTGTAATATTTTCAGGGACTCCGAACACGAAATTCCATTGGCGATGCAAAATTTAAGCCAAACTCTTTGTTCGATGTTTATGTCCATAGTGAAATTCGCAATACACACTAGATATGATCTAACTAAAAACAACACTGTATTTAATCAAAATAACGTAAATAACAGATGCAACTCAAACTCCGCGCCAAAATGGAAAACAGTTGTGCCAATCTAACAACAAAAAAAATATAAATTTAATTTGGAACCATAAACAAATCATCCATGCCCGATACTTTTTTGACCGAAGAATCCACGATCATTGTCAACGCATGTGACTTCACTACCACTAAGATATTATATCCTAGACAATGTTTGTGACGCAGCAAAATCTCGCGATAAAAAGTATCGCGGATTTAAAATACAATTCTTAAGAATTTTATAGCCCTCAGTAAATTTTTATTAAAAATTTAAATGTACGTTTTCCAGACAAAGCCCGTCAAGCGGGTTAACGCTATTTTTACTTTGATAAGGAACACGTGTTCAAGTGCTACTCACATTTATAAGACGGTAATTTTATCCACATAAAAGCGTGAGTATACATACATTTCATTGCTGTGAAGTAGTAACGAAGGATAGAGGGTGAATTGGTTCCGGGATCTGGGACTCCTAGTTATTGACGCTCCAACACATATATTGACTTTCAAAGTGCATCAAAGTAATCAAACCTTTGCGCCAGGGACTTGGAGAATACGTTAACATATATGACTTGCAGGATAGTTAAGACAATAATTATTTAGGATACAACTTTTGACAGTACAGTTTGGGTTGTTTGTATAAAAGTAGAAGTATTTCTATAGGTATAAGAAGCCCATGAGTTAGCGAAGTGAGGAGCCTCAAAATGTGCATAAATTAAAATTTTCCTTGTAATTTTGCATAATAGGATGGTTAGCTCCTTCGATATATGCATTCTGCTAGACTAATCACCAAACTTTTATTAAGTCTGTGCATATATCAAACAAGTTTCAGAACCGCTGTACTGAATTAATTTTCATATTGTGCTGCAATTAAATATAATGTTAATCGAAGTTAGTTAATTACTTGCAATAAAACCGAAGCGGCGATGCAGCCACTATGAAAATTGAAGTTGAGAACTTTGCCGACGGTGTAGCCAGCCCGGTTTATATTATTTACACATAATATATAATACTGTTACAGGTCTACGAGTATATAGTAACAAGCTCGGCAACTGAACGCTGGAAATAACTCAATCGACGTAGTAAGGTATTTTCTTCTCCACACAGAAATAATTAGAATAAAAGCAAAAAATGATACAGATATTTTATAAACTCTGTGCGAGCGAAACCGCGGGAGAAAAGCTAGTATGTTATAAAAATAGGTAGGACGGTTGGGAAGCAAGATAAAACCTTTCTCTATCAAACAAAAAATAAACAAATCTCTCTGCGAACAATAAACTTTTTCATGAACTAAAAATATGGAGGATATTAGATGAATCATCACGCAACAGTAAATAAGGTAGGTACATACTGATTTCACAGTAAAATTAAATTACTAAAAATAGCGTAAAACAAATTCAAATTCAAATTCAAAAATCATTTATTCAGTTTAGGCCCTAATAAGGCACTTATGAACGTTACAATTGATTCTACCATACGGAACACTTAGTAATATCGAGTGAGTATTTATTAGGGCGAGCTCGGACGGGTCACCGATTTGTCGTAAACTGCATTTCTAGTTTCAGTAACCAATAAAAGTGCTTCCCACTTTAGTGTCCGACATGTCCCTCGTGAGCTTTTCTTTTTAATCTATCATAAAAGTGCTATATATTTGCCATCACATTATTTTTTATGACAACTAATTTTAGGGTTCCGTACCCAAAGGGTAAAAACGGGACCCTATTACTAAGACTTCGCTGTCTGTCCGTCCGTCTGTCTGTCTCCAGGCTGTATCTCAAGAACCGCGATAGCTAGACAGTTGAAATTTTCACAAATTATGTATTTCTGTTGCCGCTATAACAACAAATACTAAAAATAAAATAAAATAAATATTTAAGGGGGCTCCCATACATACATAGTTACGCCAATTAATAAAGACCTCTGAGTTGTATCGGCGCTCATACAATCCTCCTAACCTCAAATAAGGTAAATAAATAAAATTGTGCATTTCCCGTGATAGACGAACGATGGAAGTTTGTACGGAACCCTCGGTGCGCGAGTCCAACTCGTACTTGTTATTTTACATTAGCTCGAATTAAGTAGTAAACTACCTACATTTTTATTGCTAGACATAATTAATTTGCATACCAAATGGTTCACTGTGGCCGCTGTTCTTTAGCATATATTACTACATCTGTAACAACTTATTTGCACCCTACCACTACCACTACCTTGCTATGGTTTGCTCACGATGTTTTGCTTCAACGAAAGCTCAAGCTCTTGTAGGAATCGAACCCGCGACCTTCGCCGCGACATCTGACCTCACTACCACTGAGCTATCATCGCCTTATGTTTGTATAAAAAACAAAAAAATATAGGTACCATGTTTAACATAAAAGCATATCTCTAATATAATAAAGCAGAGGAGTTTTTGTTCTTTGTTTAAAGGCCCTAATCTCTGGAACTACCAGTCGGATTTGAAAAATATTTTTCATTTGATAGCTTAATTCTTGAGGAATGTTATATTCTATTTTTTATCCCGGGAATGCTGGTAAAACAGCAGGGAACTGCTGTTTATTTAGTTAGAACATACATAGCCATAAAAAGATAACCTCGGGACAGATTTTTGTCTGGATCATATGACAAGTATGTTCTCTCGTTTCCCACTATTATATATACCAGATATACCATCAGTGGATGCTCTTGGACCAAAAAAAAATAATGGTAATAATACCAAACTTATGCACTTGAAACGACTTCATAAGATCGTAGTGGGGTTATCCAGAAAGAGCTACTTGCAACTTTGTTTAAGTGTCATGACCTAATGTGAATTTTAAATTAACAAAGGTACCTACTAAGTCGGCTACTATTCCTTAGTTCATTAAAACAAAGAATTTTTATATTCAACTTACTTATGGAATAGTTTTGTAGATTATTGCTTATCTACTATTATGTCATGTTATAAATAGGTTATTTATATACCCATAAATAACAAATTTTAATTTTAAATGTAATTATAATGTTAATTTCTCAGCTCAGGTCTGCTTACAGCTGAGTTATATATATTATATATTATATTACCGTATTATTTTATTGTAAGCTTAAGACAACTTTTATAAACAAAAACCAGAGACAATTCCTACAGGATAACCACCTTGTAACTTCAAATTCGACTGTTAGTAATCTTGTAGAGTATGCAAATATTTTATAAATCTAAAAATATGCATCTTATTTTGTAAATTTTATAAATATATTTTACTTGAGTGTGCTGGAGTATCTACCCACATTTTTAACATTTTTATTTCCTACATATTCATTCACAACAAAATATTTTACATGAATACATAAAAATGATATATCGTCCATAGGTAATTTATTATTCATAAGTTCTACAGAGCCGCTCTGAATAAATGCTCCATTTTACTGTGAAGGTGTGGTGGAGCCTACTAAGTATATGAAAAATCCATTTACACAAATATTACCTCAGATTTTGTTAGTTTTAGAATGTCTTAATTCATTTAGCTGACTTTGCGATATGGATTAAAGAAAGTGCTTTATTTAACCCGCAAGAATGATTCGATAAATTAATCTGAAAAAGATTTTGTTGGCATTAAAGAAGACTTGAGACAAAAATGGCATCACTTTCCAAATGTAGAATATTCATATACTATGTATTGTTGTAAAAACAACATAGGTGTATGGATCATAAAAAGATTTTTCACGCCAGTTAAATTAAAAGTAGGCACAGCTTTATATTTCACGTGGAGATTTAATATTACGGATATTAGAATTCTGAACATAGACTGACAGGTTTGGTACCGCCCCAACATGACCTTTTCATTTTTGCAAAATATTTCCTGAAAAAATAAAATTTGATAAAGTGCCCGTTGCAATGAGATTAAAAGTCATCGATCAAACTAATAATAAAAACTAAAAAAAAAAACTTTACTTTGTATTTCTTTGTTTAGTTTTGAAAAAATAAATTTAAGGTGACGCCGCGTTAAGCTTAAAAATCTGAAATTCAACGTGCTGCGTCCCGCTCCCTACTATAGCGACCTCTCATAGAAAACCCGCGTAAACGGAACGGGTGTATGTGACAAAATGGTTTTTATTGTTTAATTTAAAAACTACAAATATATTTCATAAAACTTAAGTGCAATTTATAGTATCAGTTTCAATTAATATATGTAGATATTTTGGAACCTCAAATCGATCCTCAATGTCTGTAAAATTGGAATCTCTTATTTGAAAGAGGTATTTTTGATTAATTATTTTGTGTTATAAAAGTTAACCAATCGTGTTATACAACGTACAAAATAAAGTCAAAGACATGATGAATTCTTACAATAAATTTCAGTTCGTTCGCTTCAGTCATTGTTGAGAAAAATCGGAATCCTTGCAACCAAAATCTTCAAGGCGTCGCCTTAACATTATCTGCCTGCCTCGTTTCTAATCTGCTCAGTGCAAATAATGCGGGTACGACTCAATCATGCATTTTCAATGGTTTTCTATTCTTACTATTCCTGCTCTTCGGTTCGGATCCAAAATATCATTTGTCGATATTAAATAGCAAGAATTTTTAAACATTCTATTTTAAAATAAACTATCAGCATAATCCTTTCTGTAAGACAAGCTGTCAGTATTTTTTTTCTTAACAAAAACATGATGAAACAAACAGTTTGCCAGCTATATCTAAATATTGCGCGAAGTCCACGCCTAACCTTTGTGAATAAAGCTTCGTAAGCTGAAACAGGATTACAATCCTCAATTTATTATAACAATGTCACTTATGATCTTGGGCTTTCAGGTAGATAAATGGCTAAATATTAAAATGTATGTCCATAATAACTGTACCATCTACAATGATATCTCAGTTGTAGGTATGTTGAATACCGGGACGAGAAACGTGGATTTAAATCATCTCTTTCGATCAAAGAAAATATCGTGAGTGTTTGCTTTACTACCCTCATAGCTGGCAACCACTTTCATAATCAAAATCTGTTTCGAAGAACCAGTGTGTTGTCGGAAGCGGTACTTGAAAGCCAGTTTCCTTCTAGGAATCGTGTGTTTACCATATTCGGCCACATCATCACTTACCATGGTGGGATTGTGGAATCACAATCTAATCCATAATAAGTATACTTTATCATAATCGTGTAGATCAACTCACAATCGCTAATTGAACTACTTTTACACCAACTTGTGTTATTTGAAACTTACCAGTTATCCCTATATAATATTATAAAACTGAAGAGTTTGTTTGTATGTTTGGTTGAATCTCAGGCACTACTGGTTCGGATTGAAAAAATATTTTAATGTTGGATAGCCCTTTTACTGAGAAAAGCTGTAGGCTATTTATCTCGGAAAAATATAGGATCCCTCGGAAACGCGACTGAAACCGCGGGGAGCATCTAGTAATATATAACAAGCCGAACACTAAGGCCTGGGGTTAAGAGTACTCTATCACTATAATCAACAGCTCATACACATCTCCATACCAGGTGCACGAGATTCCTCTAACAACTAGAATTTTAAGACCTCGTGGGCCTAATATGGATTGATGTCACATTCCTTTGAACTTGACTTCTCAGGCATATACAGGCACAATCTTAAACAATATTTTAACTCTAGCGTACATCGTATGTGTAAATAACATAAAACCAATTTCAGAAATTACTTATTATGAGCAAAGCTTATGGGTCATCGTTCGCATTTAAGTCATTGACCCGATAGGAACTTGATTAGATGCGGCCGTGACAGATCATTTGCCTTAGCAAGTAGCGTACATATATTCAGTATATCAATTCTTGGAATATGATACATTGTATATAGGAAAAATAAGCAAAATATTTTTCTTAGTAGGAAATAAAGGCCGATGTAATACGAGCTTTTTATTGATAGGAAAATTTCATTATTCCAATGGTTGAGGTCAACGTACTTCTCCAAATAAGGAAGATTGCCGCAGAATTATGTTTCAATCATGAAACTAGTTTTCTTCTTAAAGAAAAGAAACATTGTTATTCGCTAAGCAGTAGAAACCTTATACCTACCGTCCGGATACAAAAAGAAATTCACAAGAACAAGTAACAACACAAACATTACTGAAGTTCAAAAAACTGTGCACGCTTCCGAAAAGGCATTAATGTGAATCTAGTATTCTTTTGAAGTTTCACTACTACTTTATATTCGGTTACTACGCATTGGATTGTCGCCAAATCGGTTCACAATTCACGGCTGCCAGCCAAGTAAGCAACCTGAAAACAAAATTCGCAGTTACCGCCTCACTATGACAACTTATTGTAGGTAAAAAAAATAGATGTTTGTCGACAAGAATGACAATGAGAAAAGTTTTCTATTTGTGATGTGTGCGAGAAAAAATAATGTTTTTATTATTTCTCTTTGGTCCACTTCGTTTGTGTAGATCTATTTTGTCCGCTCGATAATCATGACTAGGAAAACGAAGTTTTTGAACAATTTTGTGTTGCTTACGTGGATTCTCATTGGTTTTTTGTTTTTGTTTTTTACTTTGTTTAGACTTGTGTTTGACCACAATGCAGCAATGTCACTATGGTAAGTGATGGTATTGCCGAAGGTGGTAAGCACACAAAGCTCTCAAGTGCAGCTGCTGGATCACACGGGTAGATGTTCGGGGACAGAATTTAAATATAATTGTGCTATTAGCGTACGATTCCTTCATTGAAAGCTCAAGCTCATTGTAGGATTCGAACCCTACTACGACTACACTACTACTGAGCTGCCACCACCTTGTTTCTCATGCGTGAAGAACACAAAAGACACGCGTGTCTTACGTAATTTTTTAATTATTTCTTCATAGCTAATTTTCATTTCCTATACGTAATGTAAGTACAGCCATTTAGAAATAATTGCTTTGCGGTTGAGATTTACAAAGGAAGACATGAAACTTAGTTATAATAAATTCCATATACTTTAGTTCGTCGCATCATGTTTTCCTTTAGCATTTTCAACATGAATTTAGGGTTCAACACAGAATGTTTTTGATTCGACAAACGACCTTTCCTGCTTCTTATGAAACATTTTCTAATATGTTATGTTTCTTTGTGATGATATCGCCAAAGGTGGTAAGCACACAGTTTGATGGGAGCTGGCTCAAAATTGCAGCTGCAGTAACACATAATTAATTACTTGATGACAGATTTTCAATTGATAATAATTATTAAATTTATTTAATTAATCTACTCTACTCCTATTATATATCAAATTTTATTATTGTAATGCCAAAATATAATAATTAATCTAAGGTAGTATGTAATTCAGGTAGGCTAATTCATATTCCATAAATTGCAACACCCTAACATTTCATGTACTGTACGGTGTTCTATATAATTTATACATAGGTAACATGTTATATGTTTTAGCAATAAATAAATAAAATTCTAATTCAGGGTGGCATCAAGTCAATGAATACCTTTTATTGCTCAGACATTTCAAATTAAAAAAGGCCGCCGAAATTGTTTTCACTATAGTTTGTCTATGTTATAATTATGAGAAAAATACAAAATACAATTATATATTTTTTTACAAATTAACCTCACTATATTTTCTGTCTTTATTTTGTAGCCACGTGATTTACAACAAACTACATATATTCATTTATTTAGTGAATACATTTTTAATATTTCATAAAAACAACAACCGTAACTAGATATTTTTTTTTCAAAAACTGTCTATGTATTTTTATAATTTGGAACTTTTGCCATGTGGTGTTAACAAAATAAAATACTAGCTTCCGTCCCGCGGTTTCATCCGCGTTCCTGAGGTATCTACGATTTTTCAAACATATTCATTCATACAAACCTTGTCCTGACAAAACACAACAAAACAAGAATTAGCCAAATAGGTGCAGACGTTCTGAAGTCATACAATCGGCAATTGATTTTTATTTACATACAATTGTATTCCATAACACCTATTTTACTATTAGGAGAATACACACATTATAACAAAGCAGAGCAAATTAAATAATAAACACAAGTAAAAAACCACTCCATATATTTTAGAATCAATAAGTATATAACTATCATCATGAAATCGAAAAAAGTTATAATATACTTACCACAAACTTTCACAAACACGTGTTCAAACTCGGATGTCAGAAATGAGATGGAATTTTTAAAAGAAAATTCCAGATGTTCCGGTAATTTACGAAAAACTCCAACCGTGAAACGCCACTTGAAACTTGTTGAACTTAATGTGGTCTAACAGTAAGGGCTCTCGGATTTTGGCATCCAATCTACCTCTGAATGTCTACAAAACAACCTTTAAGTCAATATAATTTCCGAGTTTTACTTTTGCTTATCTACATTTGCGAATAAATTTGCTTCGGCATAATGTTTCAGCAACTTTAAAACTTATTTAAAGTTAAATTCAAATATACATAGTAATAAAGTTTAATGCTTTATTTTATTATTCTTTAAAATAGTTATTCCTTTAGGTATTTGAAAACGGAATTCGTTGTGCCTAGAACATTCATACGTAAGCTTTCCACGGGCCATTTATTTGAAACTACGAATTTACAAGATTCCATCCCGTGGTTTTATACGTGTTCCCGAGGGATATGTTTTTAAAAAGATCCATATTCCATGGATTATCCATGATCTAAACATACGGTTTATTAGTTCATCCCTAAGCACATGCTTAGTTTCATCCAAATCCTTTGCCATTTCATTGAGTACCAAACAAACATACAAATGTTTGCATAATATCAATAGAAGATGCTTGGGCATATTTATAAATGAGCATTCGTCTCACATCACTCCTCGGTGCCCTCCAGGACAAGTCCCTAAGGCATACCCGAAACATTTAAATAATTTAACTCTGATATTTTCGATACACCCGGCTCAAAAACTTTGACAGGCAAGTTTCGGCAAACCGTAAAATATCATGTCTTTGCTATAACATATGTTACTGATAAATTTTACTCATGTTAGAATATTAAATTCAATGAAACAAAAAGGACTAGTTTAGTTGGTATTGTGAATAATATTATCTAATTCTACACTAATATTATAACGCTGAAGAGTTCGTTTGTTTGGTTGGTTGGTTGAACGCGCTAATCTCAGGAACTACTGGTACGAATTGAAAAATTGTTTTAGTGTTGGATAGCCCATTTATTGAGGAAGGCTATAGGCTACTTTTTATCCCGGGAAAACATAAGATACCTCGGGAACGCCGGTGGAACTGCGGGGTGGAAGCTAATTTAAAATATAAATATGCAAAGACAAAATAGTTAAGAACCATTGTCTCTTGTTTGTGAATCGTTTTTCTTTAATTAGAAGCTATTGACGAGCTTTAGTTTTATCAATAAAAAAAAACCGGCCAAGTGTGAGTATAAAAACGGCAAAAAAATCATATCTGTTTTGTGGGAGCTCCCTCAAATATTTATTTTATTCTGTTTCTTAGTATTTGTTGTTATAGCGGCAACAGAAATACATCATCTGTGAAAATTTCAACCGTCAACTATTACGGTTCATGAGATACAGCCTGGTGACAGACGGACAGACAGCGGAGTCTTAGTAATAGGGTCCCATTTTACCCTTTAATAATAACAATATAATTCGTTTATTCAAGTGACTATGACTCATATTTGTTAGTAGGCTTTGGGTACGGAACCCTAAAAATGGAAAAGCCACAGTAAAGTGTGGCCGGGTTTAGTTAGTAAGATTAAAATTGTCATCACTATTATTTCGTCTTTTTTATTATTCCGTTTTTATATTTATTAAGTTTTCTAGTTTTACAATATTATATTGTTTATTTTAAATTATTTTTCATTCATGTTTATTATCCTTGGTAAATGTTGGACGCGCCTTGTGGACGCCCCCTTAAATGTTCACATTCGTGAAATTTAATTAAGCATATTAATTTTATGAATGTGTCAATATGTATTCTGTTAGTGAGTGTCGTATATAAATAAGGAAAGGGTATGTTCTTCTTCAAACCACCCAAAAAAAATAAGGTAAATATTTGACGGAAAAGTGGAATGGAATACAACAAATACCTAAAAAATGATGACAAGAAAACCCACGTATCATGCCCAATGGAATTAACCTAAATTTACCTACATTGTCTATCTTTTTTCTATTGAGTAATAAACAAATACTCATTTTTATTTATCCGTATCTATTTTGACAATTCAAACTTAATATCTACTTATGTACGATTATTTTAAACATTAACATTAATATAGACAAGTTGTACCTAGTTGCAACATTTCCGGATTTATATAGGTGTATTTTATGGCTGGAATATTTTTTCACAAAAAGAAGGAAAATATTTTCCACAGAATTATTATAATTACTGTTCATTGTTATCTCAAATTAATGGAAACCTACCAGTATTGGACGCAGGCCTGCCCCAAAGGGTAATGTCCTAATTACAAAACCGCTGGGTAGCCAACATGTAGTTGGTTTGTTTGAAATATATAACACAACGAACGCTGTCAATTCCCAGCGGAATTGAATGGAATTTTGATGCGTTTTATGTTTTATTTCTTTAGTTTCGGTAAATTTATATCAAATGATTTTTTGAATGCATATATTTTTTATTCGACAGGTAAGTAATTGCTTTCGGAGTTGTTAAAGTGTGAATTCTCTAAATCATTACTTTGAAATAGAAAAAAAATTATGTTGTCAAATCGATACTTACTTCACATACAACGAACAAAAACAATCGAATATCTATTCTCATTACTGACATTACATATAAAAATCCCCAGAGGTAGCAATAGCGAACTGAACATAACAATTCCGTATACACCGTTCCCATCAGTGATCGAGATAGAAGCCATTATCTAAGCAAGAAACAGTATAATATAAATAAAACATACAGTTTCCATCTTATTGTGGGTATTGTCTAGACTACGGTATTCTGCACCCTTACCGATTTTATTTCACAAGTTTCTGTTAGTTTTCTCGGTATATATAGGTAGCTCAATCGTTTACGATCACTTACTCCTTATGCTTAGTGCAAGCGATGCATTGCTAGGAACTACTAACATATATTATTTATAGTATATAAAGGACCTATTTGTTTAAAAGAGCCATGTTTTATTTATCTTATCATAATTTATGATGTATTGATTGGTTCCGTGGTTTTATTAAAAAACCTCAATTACCCTCTCTTAGTTTGTCAGAATCGTTTTAAAAACGTATACAAAAACAAAATACTTACTGCAGATACTATTCCAGTTAATTTTTATTATCAACATTAGAAATATTTAAACAAATCTTTAACAAATTTTAACTTTTATCAAACCATAACTTTACTCAGCTTATGTAAGTGAAAGAGACGACACGATATTTTCATTTAACTCGAATAGAGCTGCATTTTGTACACGCCCGTATACTACAGTACTGACTCTAGGCATTAAAATACTCGTTTCATTTGCTTTTATGTCGATAATAAATGTCGTTATAGGGCCAATTCAATTTTATACTTTTAAAAGGTCCCTTTTAAATAAAATAAAATACGTTTAAGTAACAAACACGTAAGCTTACATCTAGATTCTTGCGTCTTTCTGGAAAATAGTGAACCTACAAAATAGAATACTGTATTCAACATGATTGTAATACAATGGTGTATGGTAAATTTAATAGGGAAAAATACAATATTGATTGCATTCCATGATAAAATATTTTCCATTTCGATACTGTTTGTACTCACTTAAATCACAATAGAAAAAGGAAACTGAAAGAAAAGGACGATCTTGGTAGATGATTATAAATATATCGTAATTAGGTACGTTCAAAGTCATCTTTATTTATACCTTTACAGATTTCTAAAACGGTGGTTTCTCACTACAGGGCTAAGGATCCTGTTTTTTCTATAGATTGTGTGATAATGGATTGAAAAGTATATAGGTACTCATGTAACAATAATACGGGCAAGAATTGAAATACAGACGCTGGAAAAGAGAAAGAAATGAGGACGGAAATGTTATGTCCGTATGTACATAGTTTGCGTTTGTATTATAAATTGCTGCATTTTTTTTTTTAATAAATCAAATTCTCCATTCATTATAAAAGGATTAATTGGTACACTAAGTTAGTAAGAGGTAACACTCCCACACACTTTGAAATGACATTGCATTTTCATCGAAGTTCCTCGCTACCCACAACCGTCCATTGTACACTGCCTCAGGCCGTTGGTCTTTGTGACCGTTTCCTTTGTTAACAAGCTTTGAAGCTTGAGAATGTTTATATCTACAATTAAGGATATTACGTATAATTATTTCAGCCTCTTCTCTTATATAAATTCTAGGTTTGTTTCATGATAAGAAACAATAAGATTCGTTAGAAGAATGATCTGTTATGCTTCTTAGATAATTATTTAGGTCTCAGAATAAGCTTTAGAAAAATCTTTGTATTAAACGTGTGCTACTGAATTCTTATCCTTAAACATAGGGCCTTACTAGTAGAATTTATTCAGCATAATTAATTTTATAAAGGTTATAAAAGAGTACAACTAGAAATATGTACCTACTAGAAAAATGTAACCTAAATTTGTACTAAGTATGATATAGCAAGTCAACAAACCTGGGCTAAGTCCAGACACGTTGCAGTTTAGGATAAGTAAAGGTGATTTATAGGTGTGAAAACGTCGGCGACTAGAGAAATTTTCTGATAAAGCATCCTTAACGGATGTGTTACAGGTATATCTAGGATCTAGTTTAGGATACGAATGTGTTTTATTATCTATTAAGTTTACTTACTAGCAAAATAGTTTGTGTTTAATAAATTGATTGGAAAAACACATTGTATCCTAAACTAGATCATAGATATACCTTGTCGTCGACTCCATCTTCATGTATTTTGTAACCTAAATGACAACAAAAAAGTAGGCAAAAATGTATAATCTATAATGCTATAGGGAAAACAGATTTCCAGTTAAACGTTTCATTACGCGAAAACAATGAGAATTTCGCCAGATGGATTTCATTAAAAAAAAATCTTTGTGATTTTGTATAAAGTTTGCCTCCATTATAATATTAAGACTTCTTTTGATTGCTTTTATAATAGATTAGGTCGGTTTTCTTTGTATTAAAAAAATATTTAATACAGAAATAACGCTGTTCTTTATCAAAAATAATTTAATTTATATAAAAAAAAAATATTGAAAACTAAATGAAGAAAACTTGTATACTGAAACACTTCCGTATGAATATTCGCGAGATAATATTTTACTGGAAGGTCAGTGAATAAAGTCAGTTATATTAAAGTAGTATAGTTAATTTGGATTAGGTATAAAAAGATGTTTTAGTGGTTTTAAAATTATTATTGTTCCAAATGTAGCGTTGTAAGACGATGATATCTCTGTCGTAACGTTGCCATGGTAAAGGTTAGGTTTGAAACATTAGGTTAGGACCTTACCATGCAACGGGGTAAACCGCGGGGCATAAGCTAGTCACATAATATAGTCTAGAAGGGAACAGGGAACACACCAGACAGGCAGGCGGGTACTAAATAGGTTTAGTTTTTCACCCGCGTTCCCGAGTGATCTTATGTCTTCCCAGGATAAAAAAAAAGTAACTTATGTGCTTTTCCTGACTATAATCTATCTCTGTTCCAAATTTCACCCAGATCCGTTCAGCCGTTCTGGCGTGATTGAGTAATAAACATCTATCCATCCATCCAAACTTTCACATTTATAATATTACTAGCTTCCACCCCGCGGTTTCACCCGCGTTCCCGAGGGATCTTATGTTTTCCCGGGATAAAAAGTAGCCTATGTTCATCTTCATACCATAGGCTATCTGCATATTAAATTTCATCGCGATTGGTTCAGCGGTTTAAGCGTGAAAAGGTAACAAACAAACAAACTCACTTTCGCATTTATAATATTAGTTAGGATTAGGATTAGGAGTAGGAGTAGGATAGGATTAGGATAGGATTAGGAAGTTAGGATAGTAGGATTGCCATCTTCAGTTATATAATGTCTTACCTTAATGAAAATATGGTTCAAATACAAACGTTTATTATAAGAAAGACACACTTATAGCATGCTACAATACATATAAACAGTACAAATATATAACTGTAACACGGGTTTTGCTAATGAACTGAATATCATATGACCTGAATAATTATTTTGACAACATTTACCCAAATATTACGCTCTGCTGAGCCGTTCAAAGCGATGAATACCATTCAATTACACATCACACACGTTTATACAAGCAATTCCAACAGTTTATTTCCAATTAGTTACATCAAAGAAAGTTGATTATGACATGAAAAGGCTGTTCATCCAAATGTGGATGGTGAAAAGATTGTATCCGGGCGCCCGGGGAGCGATGATGAATTATGTTTTAATTACTTCGTTCCATTTATTTCGTTCACGAAGGTCACAGTCATGAGAATTATATTTTATATTATATTAACTACTACCCCGCAATTTCACCCGCGTACCCGAGGTATCTAATGTTTAGCGGAAAAAGGAAAATTAACATTATTTTAAATATTAAGGTGCCAATTTTTATTTAAATAGGTTGATCCTTTACGGCGTTTTTGAGTAGTTTAATTTTAACTATTTATTTATTCAAATAAGCCTTCACAAGCCCTTATATATAGTCTGACTCTAATCTAGTATAACTCTAATTTAGGTTTCTTCTGCTAATTTATACTTATCAAAACCAAGATTTATTACATAAAACATTTATTCAAATAAATATAAATAAATAAAAATTCTGGGACATTGTACAAACATTACAAATTATAGATAAACTAGCGGTCCCCCGCGGTTTCACCCACGTAGCGGTATGAAATATACTTTACGACCGATTCTCAGACCTACCAAATATGCACAAAAATTTTCATAAGAATCGGTCAAGCCGTTTCGGAGGAGTTTGCAGACAAACACTGTGACACGAGAATTTTATATATTAGATAGAGAATAGATGAAAAAATTGATAAAATTTGTCAGCGATCGTTGGGTAGTAAACAAACCTATACTTATTGAGTATTAATATGATAATACACAATATAATGTAAAGAAATTTCCTCCATTAGTTCTTATATTATGTTTTGACTCACTTACATTGACTCAAGATGTTACATATTATTATGATAACGATTTTAAGTATTTTTCAAATTATTTACTAAACATAAACAGATACATTTTTATATCTTCTTCTGAACTATACGTACTAGACGTACTAGATTCTGCCCCGCGGTTTCACCCGCGTTCCCCAGGGATCTTATGTTTTCCCGGGATTAAAAGTTGCCTATGTTCTTCTCCGTACCATAGGCTATCTGCTTTCATCGCGATCGGTTTAGCGGTTTAAGCGTGAAAAGGTAACAAACAAACAAACTCACTTTGCATTTATAATATTATATTATAGTTAGGATTATTTCTAGCCATTTAGATTCTTTTGTGTAACTTGTAATCTGATCTAGCAAACTGAAACGAAGTGTGATGTACTCACGACATCCATCACGGTTATAACGTGGGTGGATATTCAGTGACACGTGTACCAACCTGTTCATATCAATATGTAAGTGGGTGTCAACATGATTTTTGATAAATTAACCTTGATTCTTTAAGATATAGTATTAATAGTCTAGGGTCTGCAGTCTCGACATAGATACAGATGTCATCGCAAACTACCGATCACTAAATAATATAATGAAATCGGTATCTTATCGATTTTTCTTCGAACTTCGACCATTTTTGACAGCCCGGTATCTAGGCTTGCATTTGTCGTAAGCATCGTCATGGCAACCAATGTTTTTCGTTATTATTTAACGATCGGTAGTATGCGATGATACCTATTTCATATATGTCGAGAATGCAGGGCGGTCTTGTGAAAGTCGGCAGAGCTGGTACTGCTAATGTCCAATGTCCATAGGCAACTGTGGCCAATTACTTAGGTACTTTAAAATTTTCCCGAACTAAATTCTTGTTTATAGTATAGTATATCGAGTCTGTGCCTGAATAGACCTACATATAATAAAATAAACCTACCTAACATTATTTTTGCGGAAACCTTGTACTTTAAAGCAATTGGTAAATATCTTATATAAGTAAGTAATTGCACACCAAAAATCAATTATAAGCAAAGTTATATATAAATTCTAATAGCGTTTTATAAAGTTTGTCGTAGCTTTACAGGAACTTAAGTTTGTCCTTGATTGTGATAGTAAATACAATGTCTAGCCAGACAGACGTCGCCTTCGTCTCCGTTTAAACTAGCTTATCGTATAATACGCGTAATAATAATGTTTAAGAAACAATGTTCCTCTCCTCCTCACTATAATGATGTGCAAAGCACAAATGGATTGACTGTACACTCACGAGTATAAATATATAAACACTTAGTAAAATTCGAATGTGATTTCCTCGTGAAATAACGATTTAACTTAGTGATAAAATCTGTATAATAATGGTATTTGGTTTGAAGATACTATGTTCGTAAAACAATTCTTTCTATACTTTAAGAGAAAATTCCTATATGGCTTGTTGCTGTACCAATTGCAGTGTTCATGTTGGAAGTAAAAACAAAAAACTGTTATCGGAGATAAGTTTTTTTGTTTTTCAGTGACATAAGTTAAACATCTGCCGTTAAAGCTGTTGCTAATAATATTAAAGCTGTATTTACAAAGTAGCAAGCATAATAAGAACAATTGAGTTGTGCTGTTATCGTAGCCGTAGCGAGAGCTACGCGGCTTCGTAGCCGCCTACGTGACTCGCGTAGCGATGCGCTTATTATTGCGAATTTGATACCTCTGCAATGAAGGCAGCGATGGGAGATAACTTTATTGTAAGTAAATAGACATGTTCAAATATATATTGACATTTAATAACATTATTTACACAATTTTGATGCTTAAATTGATATTTAATACCCAATGATTGTGACGATACATCTGCTGTATTCTATTTGAAATTACAAGAAATAATAGATAGTACCTGGATGACCGGTATTTTATTTTAAACGACGTTTTCTAATAATGAAACCTAGCTAGATCGATTTATCGCCCCCGAAACCCCCTGCATACTAAATTTCATGAAAACCGTTGGAGCCGTTTCCGAGATTCCGATTATATATACTGTGAAATCATGAAAAAATTATCAGCTGTTCCATACAAAAGTTCAATACCTACTCGACCAAAATGTATGAAGCAACCATATTATTTTACGCGATATCAGAGTTAGCCCTATGATAAAAGTTGTTCACATTGATGAGTACTTCCACCCCTGCAAGTATTGCCAGTGATAACAAAATCACCCTGTATAGGTATAAATATACAAGAATTGCTCGTTTAAAGGTATTAGATAGATTTTATGTTATTGGAAAAACTGAACGTTATACGATGGTTGATTAACAATTTCACTTCAATGCTTCTAGAGAGTCTCAAACTTGAATAATCCTAGAGTCGAACTGTCGAACTAAGAACAAACTGTTGCCTTCACAAAATGTACCTGTAACGTTGTTTGGAAATTACCCAAAAGTATAAATAGATGAGTATATCTATTCGACAAAACATGTTATTCGTGGAATTTTCCCCGAAATTCAATGTGAGGAATGTCGCGTAATTTCAGTAGTATAGTCACGTCGAGCTCTCAATGTCATGTCACCGCGTCACTGTAATGAACGCAGAACGCGTCTCTTGCTTTCTTGTTTACTTTCATTCTTATCGCAATGTTTTTTGAAAAATTAATCTTATTCCTGAGAGTTAAACTATCAACAAAAGTTAGCACTTATTGCTATATAATAAAACAACAGTTAAGATTTAGAATAATTTTAAAGTAGTTGGTTCGTAGGCAAAATATATGAGTCGTGTCTTCTCTTAATTAAACACCACTGTCCTGAGAGCGACGTTCATGTGAAGGTGTGGTGATAGCCCCCAGCGTAGCACACAATGGTTAGAGTCCAGGTTGTCTCAATGCCCAGGTCCTTGTCCAAATGACGGTTTGCTAGTAGGTGAATAGATTAACTTTTGTACCTAACGTTAGGAATTTATTTTCTACATGTATCTACTATTCTTACTACCGCCACATGTCTCCGTAATCGATTCAACACTCATATATCTATTGGTTTCAAAAAAAGAATTAATAGATACAATAATAAATTAAAACGGAAAAGAAACGGTATTAATAGGTACAAGTACCTAACAAATAAATGCGAACTACTAGCTAATAAATGCGGATGTAGAATGAGCTCCCCATTACGGTTTTCCCTCAGCGCTACGATATGGGTTTCTTCAAGAGGGGCGTAAAAAGAGCTCTTCTTAACATTTGCAATCCCCCATATAGGTATAGCAAATATTCATAGGTGACCACTAACCATCAGGTGGGCCGTCTGCCTACTTGTCAACCTAGTGACATAAAAAAAAATTTACACGGCCTTATTTATAAAACGCTATACCTACAACTACCGATTATGATACCTACAGAACGTCACATTGTTTTACAATAACAGTAAGGTGACAACTTAAACAGTATTTTATTTAGCCGCATGTTTGTAAGGTTGCCAAGATTTTAAAAAAAGTATTATATCATTGAATAGTTACACACGCCCAACATTTGGAGAGAACAATTCATTTAAATGCTATCTTATGTTCTACAAAATCAAAAACTTCATAATACACTAAACTTCTTACATAACTTTTATTAAACTAACTTTTTAAATGTATAAACAGAAGTTCTTGAATTTTTTAAGATAATTTTACGAAAGAGTCTTTAAATTTACTGAGTCGGGTTATATAGTACAACAAGTCTAAGGTTTTTTTTACTTTGTACCTATAGATTTGTGTTTGACCACAATCTCAATATGTTAAGTGATGATGTGGTCGAAGGTGGTAAGCCCACAAAGCCCAGAAGGAACTGGCTCTCAAGTGCAGCTGCCGGAACACACCAATAGGTGTTTGGCGACAGGTTTTCATGAGGGTGGTAGCCAGCCGGGACTACAAAGTACCCTACCGCCGTACTATGGTTACCTCACGATGTTTTCCTTCGCCGAAAGCTCAAACTCATTGTAGGATTCAAACCCACGACCTTCGCCACGGCGCTGACGTCACTACCTCTGAGCTATCATCGCCTTAATATATTATGTCTGACAAGAAAAAAAAACTTAATATTATTTGAACCATACAAAGACTATCTCGTTACAAAGGAGCGTTATACAGCACGGCATAAATGTTACACTCCCATAGGAATACTTCTTTCCGTTAGAAAGGTGTAACTTATTTCGCTTATAGTCTCGCGGGGATTTCGCTCCAATAACAAATAAATTAAATTATCAAAAATGCTAGCAGAACATTTTTATCGATGTTACTTATTTTTTTATTACAGTTCAGAATAAACTAGGGAGAATATAAATCAAGATAACACTGGAAGTACTATTTACCAGTTTTTTTTAGCTTTAAATATTGCTTTTAGTCTTTTTTTTCATATTATCTATAAGTAAGTAATAAGTATAAATCCTTATTCTTAACTAATATTATCCTAACTATAATATTATAAATGCGAAAGTGAGTTTATTTGTTTCTTTGTTTGTTACCTTTTCACGCTTAAACCGCTGAACCGATCGCGATGGTACGGAGAAGAACATAGGCTACTTTTTATCCCGGGAAAATACAAGATCCCTGAGGAACGCGGGTGGAACCGCGGGGCGGAAGCTAGTATAGATATAAAGCTGAAGAGTTTGTTTGGTTAAACGCGCTAGGAACTACTGGTTCGAATTGAAAAATTATTTTAGTGTTGGACAGCCCATTTACCGAGGAAAGCTATAGGCTACTTTTTATTCCAGGAAAACATAAAATCCCTCTGTAACGCGAGTGAAACCGCGGGTGGAAACTAGTGTAGTTTATCCCGGAAAAACATAAGTTCCCCGGGGAACGCAGGTGAAATCGCGGGGCGGAAGCTAGTTTATAATTTACTAGCTGCATACCAAATTTCATCGCGATCGGTTCAGCGGTTTAAGCGTGAAAAGGTAACAAACTCACTTAGGATTGGGTATTTAAATTTATGTAGACTGTAGGTAGTCAGTACATTGCTACTCAGGGCTTATAGAAGTCATGATATTTAATGAATAATTTTAGTATAAACTTAACGTTTTTTGCTAATAAATTTCTTAATATTAAGAGCATTAGACCTTTTCTTCCTACAACACGTTTACAATGGAAGCTAAGGATAAATGATACAATATAAAATTAAACGACAGTCTTTATTGTTATTTTAAGTAGTTAGCATAGTAACTATATACAGCGTCTAAACATAACATTGTATAGGAATAAGGAATTGTTTGTTTTTTTTTTAAACACAGTAAAAAAAACATAAGGAATTTTCATATATCGGTGAGTTATTGAGATAAGCCTCATATAATAATACGTACAATCAAAATAAGGTTGCTATATAAATAAATATATTTATCATAGTTGCAACCTCCTTGTATCACCACATCTAAGATAAAAAAATGATTTTAAATAAATTTCAAAATTATCACAAATATATTTACTAAGAGGCCTTAGTCATTTTCACAAAAATATTCACTCATCCTCATCAATATAAACAAATTAAAAAAAAATAGTTCTTTCTAATTTTAAGCAATCCAGAATAATTTGTAACTATTTTAGCAAGCGGAATGTAAAATTAATTATATCTAACAAATCGTTATTGTCTCTATAATTAAATATATAAAAATACAAAATCTTCTTAATAAAAATCTGTGTAAACTGACGTGATAATAACGCGACAAAGTTATTATCAGTTTTGTAATCAAAAATAAAAGTAGTAACAATTTTTTTCAAATTCCGTAAATACCTACTAACACGACTTCTACTTGCACCGACACTCACAATTTACCACACGTCAGTTTGTACACAGCCTAACACACACAGCTCTCACACTGCCTCGCATAACATTTTTTGACTCAACATGAGTCACGTAAAATGTCGAAATATATTCAACAATTTTATATTATAATATGTTCATGGATTTTATAAAAAAGTATATGTATAGTTGGCATGTATAATACGTATATAAATATCTATTTCTATTTATTTGTCTGTGTAAATATATTTGAGAAGGCACCGTTATTTGTACTGCTTAATAATTATGTGAGGAAAATAATAAAATTTTACACTAAATATAGTAACTATTTACACTAAATTTACATGGCACATACTGGGCTTTGATGCATAAACTCCTTTGAAAAATATCCTACCTATCATATAAATATCTACTTTATTTTAATAGATTTTTTTATTATTTTTACACAAATCAGAATGGCACTGGATTTTCTACCACTACATTATTTTTTATATATAATTAACAATCACAAGGTATCATAAAATACTATTAATTTAATAGTCTAAAAGACATTACATTCATTTTTTATTCCACAAATAATAATTGATCGTCTATTTTATATAATATATGAAATAAGTCATCGTAATTTACGTGAAAAAAAATCACACAGAAATATACGAGTACGTAAGATTAATAAAATAATTTCCCACTATAAAATAAATCGAAATCTATCACTTCCTAAAAATTTAAAAACAATCATTTTCAACAGAAATAAAATGCAATGAATAATATTCATTAGATTAATAATAATTATTTCGATATAACAGAGATCTCTTAAACATAACGTAAAAAGGACGCCATATTAGTATATCAAAATGTAATTAAATAACTTCAATAGATTTTTAGAATCTTTCAAATAAGGCTAGATATAAAGGCAAAATTAGTTTCTCCCTCGAGATTCTAATTTTCTTTGTACTTACCTAATAAACTATGTCACTATGCTACTACGTTATTATACCTTAAGTCTTTTCAGTAGCACTTAACACAAAAAGTTTCTTCTCATAAAAGTCACTTTATGAATTTTCCGAACGAATCCAAAATAAAGGAATTAACACTTCAATAAAACTTGTCCTCTTCGACATCAAGATTATTCTTATTATTAGGTTGATTGGAATGCCTCCTCAATGTTCCCATAGAGTCGTATTCGTTCGCTATGGCCTTAGGGTATAATTTGGGGGTCGTCATGGCGTTGTTATGGTTGTTGGGGTTGGAAATGTTGTTGCTTTTGGAAAGTATGATGCCGCTCGTTCCACTGATGCCCGTGAAAGATGGTTGGCGTTTCGCTTTGCGGGGCTGGGGAAAATAATCATCATACATTTTCCACAATATAAAACAGCATCATTTTATTTTAAATAATTTACAATTATATCATATTAAAAAAGAAACACTTAATTAACCTACAAATAACAAATAAGTTTATACGTCAATCAATCTACATATCTACCAATATATAAAACAAAGTCGACATTTATAACTCAACAACGACCGGAGGGATTTTAGGATATTTGGTTTGTTGGATTTGCTTTCGTCTCGAATAGCAGAATAACTAAAAAAACATATTCTGGGAATGCGGGTGAAACCGCGGGTAACAGCTAGTAACCTATTATCAAGGAAAACCAACTCACCACTTCCTTCAACGGTACAGTGACGTAGCTGTTCTGTTTGGCAGTAATATAGTGAGGACTGGACGGCACTCGGTTAGATCTCTTCCACGGCATACGAGTACCGCGACGTTGGCAGAATATCACTCCCGCGAGACACACTAGGCAGCCTAGTCACAAAAAAAAAACAAACAAAAATTTATTTATTACGAAGGCTGTAACTTCAGTAGCTTCGACGTTCTTAAGTGCCCTCCTAGGGCCTAAACTGAATAAGTGGCTTTGACTTCTGCTTTGATTACCACCGCAGTACAAGTTCATTATTCCCAAGCGATTTGTAGTGATAAAACTTTTATAATGTTACAGTAGAAGATACTGGAACTAATGTTTAACATTTATTTATTTTTGTCGAATTGAGAACGTCCTCCTTTTTTGAAGTCGGTTAAAAAAACAGGCAAATATATTATTATGTTACTAACAAAATGAATACTATAATCTGAAATAAAGTATTTTATATTATATTATATGTGCATAAAAAAATGTGGTCAAGTTGTGCCTTAACCATTTTGTGTGTTCCATCCTTGTCAAGGGGAGTGCTAACCGTCTCTCCTTTCAATAGACACATTTTAAATCCAAGAGCCATCGTATATATACCAACTGACCAAGAAAACTTCACTAGCGCGATTCAGGTTTTTCATGAAAAATTATAACAATCGCTTAAATGAATAAGTTTTGGTAAATTGAATCCATAAATTAATAAGACACTTCTCAAACACTAATAATATTGTTTGTGTACGTAATCTTTATCATGGAAAAAAAATAAATAGTCAACATTGCTTTATATTGTCACATAACTAGCGCCATCTATTAGGAATATTTAGCACTACATTTTGTATAAATTTTATTTATTAAAAATATCTATTTACCTAGACGACCATAAAATCATATCATTAAGTAAAATTACGATCACAGTAACAACCATATCCAATTTGATTAACAGGACAAATATTCCAGATAAAACTATCTTACATGAATTGCCAAAAATAAAGACTGAATCAAGTCCCCTTTTAAGACTCTTATTATAGAGATATACCAAAAATTATTAACCGACTTTATGAAAAAAGGGGGAGGTTCTCAGTTCGGTTGTATTTTTTTTTCTATTCGATATAATATAAATTTACCGGCTAAAATGGCTAAATGATAAATAACTTACCCATAACAAAGGCGGCTACCACGCAACCGATAATGCTTCCCAAACTGAGGGATTCATTGTTAGATATTGTTACGAACGACGCCATTTCCACGTTCTGGCTGTACGCTGGCATCGCGTACAGTTCTGAAAAGATTGTACTTATAAAATAGGATCACGATCTATAAATAAATAAATCGATTATTGTAATATTATATGACCTCGGGTGAAGCGAACCTGTCTTTTAAATTTATCATCAGTTTAACAACTCAGCGCAAATGGTTCAACATGTTCTAGCTCTGTTTTTGTAAGAACTTTTATTTATTTTTTCTTTTCCAAAAAATGGCTTAATCAATTGAGATGTTTGTTAAAATTGCGAAGCCCATTTAAATACCATTATATTACTAAAACCAAATCTCCTTACCATTGTCAACATCATTTTGGTCACCCGAGCACCTGGCCACCTGCAGCTGCGCCCCGACGCAGGCGCCGGCCTCGCAGCCGCGACGCCGCACTCGCTCGCCGGACCCCTTGTCGCACGCGCCCCACTCGCCCCACGCGCCCCAACCTGCTTCTGAATCTGGAATAGTATCAACTATTTAATTCATGTAGGACTGTTTTAAAAAGTCTAAGAATGCGGTTTGTAACGTTGTTACAGTCATCAAAATTCTAAATTGATGATTAAAGTCAATTATAATCGTTATTATCGAAACAGCCTTAGCCTTACGTTTATAAAACGTTAATTAAAATTTAACTAGCGCTTAATAACGTTGCTTAGCCCTAATCAGTTACTAAGTAGCGTCTTTTAGGAGCTCTCAAATCAACCACTGACCGATATATCAGCTGATTCGATATGTATTGTGCATGTGACTGAACTATCATTATATAAAATCCTTTTTATATTTCGAATGTAAAGCCATTTCACCACTTTTTTAAATATGACTTCGAGTCCAAAAATATTACACATGGCGGTATTGGCAGAGTAAACTATTTTTTGTGACATGTCGCTCCTAGCCAACGTATATAAGTAGAAAAATGTAAATCGCTTTTTAAGAGGTTAAGAAGTAACTAATTAATTAGTCACTAAGGTGAGTTAGTACATTTTTAGGGTTCCGTACTTCAAAAG
Source organism: Tetheella fluctuosa (assembly GCA_951216915.1). NCBI lineage: Eukaryota > Metazoa > Arthropoda > Insecta > Lepidoptera > Drepanidae > Tetheella > Tetheella fluctuosa. Next base: position 5,942,643 of record OX578234.1, read on the forward strand.
GTAAAAAAGGAACCCTTATAAGATCACTTTCTTGTCTGTCTGTCCGTCTGTCCGCAAGTTGAAATTTATACCAGATACTGAGGTCCATAGTCCCTATTAGGTGTATAAAAATCAAGGTCCTGAGTCAACACGATAAAAAGATATGGGCAAATTTAGATATTCGCGAAAACTTGTAAGTACCAAAATTTACCTTTATTTTCAACTTTTTTATTTTTCGGAATTTTTCCTTTACTTGTGTTTTAAGGCCTTGAAAAAATTGACAATTCTAGGTCAACCGGAAGTACCCTATAGGTTTTGGGTCGAAAACCTATATGGTAGTTCCCGTTGACCTAGAATCACGAAATTTGGCAAAATACAAGGTCTTACCTTACAGCACAAATAAAGGAAAAATTCAAAAAAATAAAAAGGTGAAAATGAAAGGGTGTCCCCGTACATACACAATTGACGCCATTTAAGATAGCCCTCTGAGTTGTATGGGTGCTCATATAATTTAGATGTCTAGATTAATTGGCACCTACCGCAAACAAGGTAAATAAATAAAATTGTGCTATTGTGTGAAAGAAAACAAAAGAATATATTTTGGCGGTATAATTTGTAGTTACCCTCGGCGCACGAGTTCGACTCGTACTTGACCGTTTTTATAAGTAGGTATGGCTGTATCTTAGAGTCCAATATTAAAATTATTTATATCGACGTAATTCGCACGTAGGGTGGAATATTAATCGTGATACAGAATTAATATCATAAATTCATTTTAATTTTCAAATTTTAAATGAATGAGTCAAAATAGTAGACACGGTCGTTGTATAATGTCGGGCGAGGTAGTTACCAGCGCAAGTGTTGACGCAGAGGCGCCTCTCGAGCGCGGCGGCGGCGTCGGTGCAGCCCTCGGCCGACAGGCACATGCGCGTGCGCGTGCGGTGCCCCGCGCCCGCCTCCAGGTGCCCCGCGCCCGCCTCCAGGTGCCCCGCGCCCGCCTCCAGGTGCCCCGCGCCCGCCACCCCGCACGACCCGCTGCACTCGCTCCACTCGCTCCAGCACGACCACTCGCCTGATACATTACATGCTTTGTATCAAATATTTATATTATTCTGTCGCAGCAGACTGACAAGTTGATGGTGAAAATTTGTAGATTAATGTTTAAGAAACTCTACAATCATAACAAAAAACATGGTTAACTAGCGAAGACTGGCTATCATCAGGGGTATTATGTTTTTAAAGACTTAAGCTCGGAATAATTGAGTTGATTGATACCGAATCGTCGCTCCTGATCATTATGATCTTCTTCCTTCACTTTTTCCCAATAATTTTAGTATCTTCTAGTGGAGTTGTAACTGCATAATAATATGCTATATACCACAAAGTATTGTTAAGTGACTTACCAGAACAAGCATGAGTATTGCAGGCCCGCAGCATCTCATGAGATCCGTTGCAAGGCGGGCGCCGACAGCGCCTCGTCCTAGCCTGCTGGCCGCCCCCACAAGCGGCGGAACAAGGCTCCCACCCTCCCCACTCCTCCCATCCGGCATCCTCCTCTGGTGGACTACTACTGCACATGCCGCGGGATGTGCAGTAGCGTTCTTCTTCCCGAGCTACTGACAGCTGTAAGTAATTCAGGATAAAATCATTTATTATCAACATTTTCACTAACTAAAAATATAAGCGATCGATCGATGAGCATGCTAGCGGAATTAAAAACGATATAAACTGGAGTATAAAATTGCTCAAACTCACTTTTAACTGTTCCGGTGATGGAGCTTTGCATAAGAACTTAAATCTCTTTTCAGTGTAGGTTCCATCGGAGAAGTTTCCTGGAATTTTAGAACCCAATAAGGTACTTATAAATTTTTAAACATAATATAATTTTACAGCTGCAGCTCAATAAAGTTTTGTATATAAAAGTGTAACGCAAAATTAATTATTCCAAATGATTATTCGTCTCACCGAGTATCTGCACCCAGGGGGTCCAAGCGGTGGCCTTGCGCAGCTCGCAGGGGCGCATGTCGCAGACTTGCCTCTCGACCTTGGAGCCGTCGCAGTCGGCGCCGGAGTACTTGGGCGCGGGGCTGGTGCAGGCGCGGCGCCGCTCGCGCCACCCGCCCGCCGCGCCGCACCCCGCGCCGCCCGCGCCCGCCGCGCCCCCCGCGCCCCCCACGCACGCCGACCACGCGCCCCACGGCGACCACCCGCCGTCCACCGGAGCCAGTGCTGGGTCTGAACGTAACTAATCATTGTATTTGCTGTCAACTTGACGATACCTGTACGATTTCACCTATGCAGATTTTATTTTCAAATTTTTTTAAATTCCAAATTGTCGGCAAGCGAGTATACGGCCCGCCTGATGGTAAGCGGTTACCGTTGCCTATGAACGCTTACAATACCAGGGCTATCACTCGCGCGTTGCCGACCCTTCCCCCCTCTCCGATGAGCTCTGGCGACTTCACGCGCAGGAACCCAACTATAAGTAATTTGGCAGAGGTATTTTTTTTTTTCATTTATTTATGTATTGTGTAAGGTGTATCGTTTCTGCCCTTTACTTATCATTATCTGCTATCTTAATTCCAATCATTTCGATCATCCCTTTCATCCTTTATCTCAGAATTGACTCTCATCCATCAATCTCTTCTTCGACCTTCCTATTCTGTTATACAACTTCACATTCATCACTTTTTTAGATCACCTTAGAGAACTTTAATAATACCAAATTCTCCTACATGGATGGTTTCTATAGTACAATACAACTTACTATTGTTAACTCTATTTTCATAATATAACTACCCTTTAACTTACAGCAAACTTTTAAGGAGGAATATTACCTGGACATGGTGGAAGATTAGCGCAATAAAGATCATAGACATCCAGCCCGACGCATACGCGACCACCAAACTTCGGTTCGGGGGACGTGCAGGAACGTCTTCGAGACTTGACAGCTATACCACAAGTAGCCGAACATTCCGACCATGCCGACCAGTTCGACCAGCCTCCGTGAACTGTGCAGTTTGTCACTGATATACTAGCACCTGAGGATACAACGAATATGTCAAATCAACGAGGTCATGTTAGGTTAGCGAATTTTTTGATTTCAGCAGAATTATATTTTTGTTTCTTTTAGATCCAAACTTGTACTATTAATTATACAAAACTTGTTATTTCTTGCACTATACATGTGATAACTTTAGATGGCTGACCCATAAAGACGTAAGATTTTGTATTACAAAGCTTGTTTCAATATATTATCCCAAAAAAATGTAGATACGATTTAATTTTTTCTGTTCCTAAGATTACTAGAACTCAAACCAGTTGGTACGAAAAATATTATTTGAATACACGAATGCAGTAAGCCAATCGAAGTTATAATTAATTGCATTACCTTCACTAATATAGTAAAACTAAACTAAATTATAGTGGTTAAGTGGTCAGCTACATGATCAACATCTAAAAAAACAAAATCAACAGTTACCTATACACCCCTGTCCGCCATTAGCAGGTGTTGGGTTCTCGCACAGTCTCGTGCGACACATGCACATGTCTGGTTTATCATCACCGTACGCGTTCACTGAAGTGCCTTCCTGCATGCATGGCTCCCATTCCGACCAGGATGACCAGCCTCCGTCCACTGTCATAAATGTAGCTATGAACATCATCATCATCTTAACTAGTAGTAAATTATTTAGAATTCTGTTCCTGATAATGTTCCATTCAATAATCTCATCATTAATGTAAGACCTTTAAAAGGAGAATCAGTTATCTACTAAAATAGGGAATCTTAATGTTAATTGACCAGGTACCTACATCATAATCTAGTTAGCGTCAATAAATTGTTTTTAGGGTTCCGTACCCAAAGTGTAAAAACGGAACCCTATTACTAAGACTTCACTGTCTGTCCGTCCGTCTGTCCGTCTGTCTCCAGGCTGTATCTCAAGAACCGCTATAGCTAGACAGTTGAAATTTTCACAAATTATGAATTTTTGTTGCCGCTATAACAACAAATACTAAAAACAAAATAAAATAAATATTTAAGGGGGGCTCCCATACAACAAACGCGATTTTTTTGCCCTTTTATTTGTTTTGTGGTAGTTCCCGTTGACCTAGAATCACGGAATTTGGCAAAAAGCAAGGTCTTACAACACAAATAAAGGAAAAATTCCAAAATATAATAAAGTTGAAAATTAAAGGGTGTCCCCATACATACATAGTTACGCCAATTAATAAAGACCTCTGAGTTGCATGGGCGCTGATACAATTTAGAGGAGGTCTAACTTTATTGGCACCAACCTCAAATAAGGTAAATAAATAAAATTGTGCATTTCCCGTGATGGACGAACGATGGACGAAGTTTGTACGGAACCCTCGGTGCGCGAGTCCGACTAGCACTTGGCCGGTTTTATTCATAACTATTATTAGCTTTTATATTATAACATATAACATTATATGTTTAGAAAATTTTCGGAATATAGACGACAATTGTATCAGAGAAGTTTACTTTCAACAGAGAACAATTTTGTGCTGTTACGAAACTATTGGATGATATTTGTAGTTATGGAGTTACAATTAATTAAATTCATGTTTTCACATTATGTGGGTGACGTGAACTATTGATATTGCACTACCATTGTGGGTGTTGTTTTATTAATCAAATTAATAAGATCGTAGGTGTAACGGGAGATGTGGCCTCATTAGCAAACACATGTTATAAAAATTCAGTAGGCGATAAGTTTATGATGTAGGCTTTTACATAATTGATTGATTCTTAATCTTTTACGTCCATGACAGTCGGTCATATTCTTAGAAATAGATAAATTACCTTAAATTCTTAGAACAAAAAATACGATTATTGCACATACTTATATGAAGTACCTAAAAATAGTTTAGGTTCAATTTTCAAACATTATTTAGAGCTAATTGCGATGGTAAAGACTATAAAAGGAAACAAAAGAGTCGAGGGCAGGGTGATTCGTAAAGTGTGGCATACCTGGCACATGTCGAGCGGCACACGCCCTGGTGGAGTGCGCGAAGTAAGGCTGCAGCAGCAGGTCGGGGGCGGCGCGCACGCACAGGTCGCGCCGCTCGTCCCAGCCGCAGTGCGGGTCGGTGGCCGCCACGCAGCCCGCGCGGCTCGCGTAGCGCCCGCAGCGGACGCTGCCCACGCGCAACACGCCTGTTTGGCTACCTATGTATAGTGACATCTGTGGGACGGCGAAAAAAAGTCTTTAGAAAAGTATGCACATAAACGTTTAAAAGTTTAGTCGTTGCATTTAGGACCCTATGTGCTCCTCGTCAAAGTCTTATAATGTTTATTTTTTTACAACGGATCTATCAAATAAATAATAGTGTTAATATACTCACAGTTTCCTTCACAAACTGCATAGTTTGTACGTCAAAGCCACCGTTTTCGTCTTTTAACTTCCATCTCTCAACCAAGCAAGCTCCTTCTAAACTTGGCAGTATAGCAAGCTTCATCACGTCTCCATTTTGCGTAGCCACGAAAACCACTAGCTGTTTATCCACATTCTTGGCAGAAGTGACGTCAACAGTGACATGGGTGAAACGCTCTTTCGTCATTTTGTATACTGGCTCGCCTGATATAGGCTGCACTGACTCGTACATTAGGAGGTATCGGTGGTATTCTATCGCTTGGTCGGGCCTGAAAAAAATACAAACTTTTAAAAATGTTTATTCTCTACGAGGTATAAAAGTTTAGAGGATAAATAGGGAGGTTAGGGTAAAATTTCTTATTATATACTCATTTGATAATACTTAATATAAAAGTAACTACTAACTAACCTAGTATCAGGCATACATCGGAAGTGATCCCTGGCCTGGCGCGAAGGTGATCTCGGCTCCCAAGTGGACGTGGGAGAGTCCTGCACTTTGTACGGTCCTTCAAATGCCGCGTGAATGTCCGACATGTTGTAAATGCATACTGCACTGCCGGCTATACTGTTACTGTTGATGAAAAAGTACCTATATTATATCTGATACTAATAACAAAATTTGCAGTAGATTTACTAAATTTCTCTAAGCAGCAACAGTATCGGCAAAAAAAAAATTTAAGCGAAACGAAGAATTTGTCACTTTTTGAAATGAGAGGAACAGAGATATTATCATTACACTCCCAATTATGTTGTAAGCAATATGCTCATTCAGTATGAAGTGTTAATAGTGTTTAAACTTATGGATTAAGATTAATTCAAATGAAATTAAGAATGTTGTGAACAATATATATTGATAATATAGCTCATGTATTGACATGAGCTATTATTTACGGCAAATGTTGCTCAGTTTCTTATGCCTAACAGTTGCTTAGCCACATCTAATTATACAAGCTCTTCATTGTGATAAACCACACCTCTATTTACTTACGTGGGTGTAGTGAAAGTGGCAACAAGGATCTTCTCCTGCGGTAGATATTCGACGCTTTGTACTTCATCGTAGTGGAAAGGTACGTCTCCTGGTACAGGACACTTGAGCCGAGCCTTGAGGAATGTACTCCAGTTATCTTTCATCATCAGGTGACCCCCGGAGTCATTCTTGCAAACGCGAGCGATGCGGGAGTAGATTATCTGAAAGAAGCGTCTTATAATTTAATTTGTCTTATAAAACCAGTTTCGGAATTACTTTTGTTAAAAAACAAATAAACTAGTAAAACTTGTGTATTTTTCCGAAAAATTCATGCAGCTTTTTTAAGATTCTTTGATTTTATCATCAGCCTAATTTATCTATGTTTGAAATACAATTTCCTCTCAAATCTGGAACTACAAAAAACGGTCATTGCTGTCAGCCTACATTACTTTACTCACTAATGTATTCAGAACACGCTTCCACAACGGATCTATGCATTGCACAGCGGATGTTTAACCAATCTCCGTTATTTTTGAAAAGCCTAGATCAAGTAATGCAATTCTGAGTACAGAGACAGACAAGTTTTTAATACATACCTTTCCACAATTCATAAACTCAACAGCGATCTCCCTGAAGACAAAGTAAACGAAGTGGTCGTCCTCAAAACTTCCCACAAATTGTGGCTCATTCAGCCAATTCAAGTCATACTGCATGGTACGAAGTGTGCCTGCGTCGTGATGGTCTGCGCCGCGACTCCTGGTCATTTTATGAAAAATATTAATGTGAATCAAGCCAACAACGTTACAAGCCATCCTCCTAAACCTTTTTTTGCATGGATGTTGGACACAACTCGTCAGTTTGATTTATACTAATTCCTTGACGCTACCTCAGTCTTTATTTAGACTAAATTCCACATTACTAATCATCTATGAACAACAAAAACCTAATTTACATTCCATATATCAATAAGGTGTTCAAAATATTACCTAAAAATGGCAGTCTCAGAACTAGTAAAGTCAGTGGGAGTCCCCACGAAATATTGTCCATTGCCAGCTAATATAGCAGTGACGTTAGAATGAGGATTGTATGGACAGTGAGCCACGCCGTTTACCCACTCAGTGACTGTTCCAATTGACTCAATCTGTAAAGAAACATTTCAACCTGCAGTTACACAAAAACAGAAGATAAGTAGGTATTCCACAAATCATTAACAATGAAATATTTTAACCCACTCAGAAATTTATCCTTATATACAACATACTCGTACTCTTTCAACCTTAAGTCGATGGTCCCCAATTCAATATCAAACGCATATTTTATGTATTTTAATTTATTATATGAAGCGTATATGAAACGTAATTTTGAGATTCACACATGGCATGTACGTATATGAACAGATCAAGTATGTATTCACACCAAACCCCTAGTACAATTTAATATACAAAAATCTTGTACTTATATTGATAAATAACTTACCTCTCTCCAACTGCATACAGGACTAAAAGCATGTGTACCGCACGTGAACAGCTTGTGTCCATACGACAATAATACTTTCATGTAATTATGGCAGTCTTCTTCTGTTTGACCCTTGTCTTGACATAGCTTTGATTTCTCTGAAGGAGTCACCCAATCAGCGCGCTCCAGCTGGCTTAGACTCCGAAGGGAAAGGCGATACAGAGTATCTCTGAAGGACAAAAAACAGATTATGCTAAGTAGATGTTTCAAAAGTTAAAATGCATGACAATTAGATAGACGAGGTAGATGAGGTCCCTAGAACCCACGAGGGGTTTAAAGCTCGTGTTCAAAAATGAATAATTTAGATGAGAGAGAGAGATGAATAAAAGTATTTGCGCTAAGCACTAAATAATCATTCAAAAATCATCGTTAATAAAAATTCCCCCGACTGACGACGTCGCCAATGACGTCAACACAAATGACGACCCACTTCCACCCGCGACCCATGACGAGGTGAAAGCGATCATCGGGAAGTTACACCCTCGTAAGGCCCCGGGCTCGGACAAGATCACCAACAGAGTGATCAAACTCTTCCCAGCCTCCCTTATCATGTTATTGACGGCCATCTTCAATGCCGCCCTGTCAAATAATATTTTCCCACACCAGTGGAAAGAAGCCCACGTGATTGGGATCCACAAGCCCGGCACACCCAAGTCCGAGCCCTCCAGTTATCGTCCCATAAGTCTGCTCAACGTACTGGGCAAGATTTATGAGAGAATCATTTATGTCCGCCTTAAAGCATTTGCCGATGCTAACAAACTCCTCCCAGACGAGCAATTTGGGTTCCGACCCAAACACTCGTGTGTTCATCAAGTCCATAGAATTGTTGAACACATCTCCTCTAGTTACCAGAAAGGTCACATGACAGGCGCCCTTTTCTTCGATGTCGCAAAGGCATTCGACAAGGTGTGGCACACAGGCTTGATCTACAAGCTTTACACCCTTGGTGTGCCACCGAGACTCGTGACCATCTTACGAGACTTTCTGTCGAATCGCCTCTTTCGATATCGGGTCGAAGGCGTCCTGTCCTCACCTCACCCCATTAGTGCCGGTGTCCCGCAGGGCTCGGTACTATCTCCCTTGCTCTTCACGCTCTACACGAGCGACATCCCTAGAGTCAAGAATACGCAGTTCGCTCTCTTTGCAGACGACACTGCCGTATATTGCTCAGGCAAAAGCCCGCCCGCGATCTCTAAGAAACTCCAGACCGCAGCCAACGCCCTAGGCGCATGGTTCCGGAAATGGAGAATAGAGATCAACCCCTCCAAGAGTCAGGCGGTTCTCTTTTATAGAACCGACCGAAAAAGACGTCCCCCCATCCCCGACCCAGTCACACTATTCGGCGAGCCGATCCCTTGGGAGAGGCAAGCCAAATATCTCGGTGTGACCCTCGATGATCGCCTATCCTTCGCTGCACACATAAGGGCGGTTCGCGCGCGCGCCGCCTTTGTGGCAGGACGACTCCACTGTATGATCAACGCCCGGTCTAAACTTGCCCTAAAAAGCAAGGTTAGACTCTATACCGCGTGTATCCGTCCAGTCATGACGTATGCGAGCACCGTGTTCGCTCACGCTGCTCCCAAACATCTCCACACCCTTCAGGTGATTCAAAACCGCTTCATGCGCAAAGCCACGGGCGCCCCGTGGTACGTGCGCAATGAAAACCTCCACCTTGACTTAGGTCTCCCTACAATCAAACAATTTATAAAACGCGCCTCGCGCCGATATTTTGATACCGCAGCGCACCACGCGAATCCCTTGATAGTCAACACTATCACATACACCCCGTCCCTTATTTCCCGCATCCGTAGGCCTAGGTTCGCCCTCAGCGAACCAGACGATGCCATTACCTTAGCGCAGATCGAGGCCGAAGAAGCCCGCAAACAAATACAGATGCGAAATCGTCAACCTAGATTTCGTCCTCGCCGGCGAGGACCGTCGCGACGTCCTTCCCAGTCTCGTCCCGATTAAGCGGCCCGAGCTGCATATTAGCAATCTGACCGATCCCCAAATAATATATTTGCATGCTAAGTCCTCCCTCATTCCCCAGGCAACGTCCTGAGCCGAGGTCGAGCCCCACAGGGGGCACCCTCAGGCTACCGTTGCCCAAAATTTATTTAGTTTTAGTTTTAAGTAGCGGTTGAGAGCCCTCAGCGCTCACCGCAAAAGTCCGCGTAACGGTGGAAGAAGGTCCCCTGGACCCACCACCTTCCTGTTCCAGATCAAAAAAAAAAAAAAATCGTTAATAACATTATAATCATAATAATGATTAAAGACCCTGCAGCAATTTGATATCACCAAGAGCTAATTAGTATTAGTTATCTTACGAAGCTACTGGCTATGTGCCATGTGAATCATGTTACTAATTATTTTGATCGTGTGTGGCCGACCTTATGTTGTAATTAAGTGCTGACCACACGCCGTGATTAAAAGGACAGAATTTGTAACAGTTTGCAATTCTATGATAGCTAGTGGAATTTATACACTACACTGTGTAGAATTAAATCAGAAAGCATACATTAACTGGAGTCTTACAGTTAAAATAGGTCGCATTATAACTCAGAATATTATCCGCCTTTAGAATTACCTACATGTAAATAATAGACACGTTAATCTATATGAATAAACTTACTAAAATCTTTCTACACAATATAATCGACTCAGTGACTTTATAAATTCTAAGCGGCGCATTTCATCAAAAGTTAATCGGCTTACAGTCGACAATGATACAAAACCAAAAGATTGTCTCTCATAATGACAAAGCTCATTCACACCTCACACTTTATAATACCATGGATTTAGATCAGTGGTGTAAATTACTCGCGGTAAACATCAAAAAGGAGGAAGTGTATACATTATGTCAATACATACAAGCCAGTGCTATGTGGTGAACATTTGGCTAGGTTATTAAAACAGTTTTGTTTGATCAAGTGGTTTTCGTGCTTGGTACGTGAAGTAAATGCGTTTATCTACATCAATGCATGAAGATTAGTGAGGTGTGTGTGTGTGAGAAAGTGTGTTGTGAGTAGGTCCGTACAGTAGGTTCTCCAAATTCCTCCACATTTTGTAACACCTCGTAAAAATCGTTTATCGCCGCCGTATCTCTAGTATGAGATATAGACACCACTTCTCGTTAAGAAGGCTACACAGCAAAAACATTTTTGTAGCGTTGTCAAGAACTAAATAAATCAGAAATAAGAAAATAAATGCAAGAAAAAAAGATCAAAAAGTAATTATTGAAATAAAATTTTATGATAACGCGAAGATGCAAAAAGCAACTTTACTAATAAGACATTGGACAATGAACAACCAGTAGCTGAATACCAATCACAGAAAAAACAGTCAGACCTCTCAGAGACACAGATAGCTATAAATTCCGCATTCCAGATTGCCTAGGAAATATCTTTACTATTGCATCTGTTTAACTACCTATAGAATTTCAAATTACATATCATTATAACGCGTATCATCCGTAGTTTAATGGATACACTTCGGTCGTTTGCACACGCGCATTAGAATTATTGACATAGTAGAAAATTATAAGTTCTATCTCTGGATATATTTTACAGAAAGATCTTTTTAGGGTTCCGTACCCAAATGGTAAAAACGGGACCCTATTACTAAGACTTCGCTGTCTGTCCGTCCGTCTGTCTGTCTCCAGGCTGTATCTCAAGAACCGCGAAAGCTAGACAGTTGAAATTTTCACAAATTATGTATTTTTGTTAACGCTATAACAACAAATACTAAAAACAAAATAAAATAAATATTTAAGGGGGGCTCACATACAACAAACGTGATTTTTTTGCCGTTTTATTTGTTCCCGTTGACCTAGAATCACGAAATTTGGCAAAACGCAAGGTCTTACAGCACAAATAAAGGAAAATTTCCAAATAATAAAAAAAATTAAAGGATGTCCCCATACATACTTAGTTACGCCAATTGATAAAGACCTCTGAGTTGTATGGGCGCTCATACAATTTAGAGGTCCAACCTCATTAATTGGACCAACCTCAAATAAGGTAAATAAATAAAATTGTGCATTTCCCGTGATGGACGAACGATGGACTAAGTTTTTACGGAACCCTCGGTGCGCGAGTCCGACTCGCACTTGGCCGGTTTAATTTTTGTTTTATGTCAGAAGGCTGACAAGCAGGCAGGCTGTCCACCTGATCGTAACCTGGTTCTGCCTGCCTAATTAGCAATTCTAGAGGCAATGCCAATATGTTACCGACCTTTATAAAGCCTAGAAGGCAACAAAAATCATTTGTGTCTAAACTGAAATATTTTTATAGGTTAATTAAATGATTGAAACATAAATAATATTGCTTCTCTAACTTCTTTAACTATAATTTCATTAATTATTTAATATTAATTAAGATGATTTTAATTATTCATCACGTATGACGTACGTTATAAAACATACTCATTTCGCACCATCACCTTTATTAGATAACAATTTCATTTTTATCAAAAACATGTTAACCGTCGTTTATTTTATGATAGACTGTAAGTACCATGTAAAGATAAGCAGATACTTAGTAATATTAATTAAATTTAAGCTCTGTGCATTGAGCAATACGAGCTTTATGTTGATTAGGTAATATTATAATATTTACATGAAATAAGATTATTTGATTTAAATCATCGGTCATTTGTAATTAAAAGCAAAAAGGGTAAAATTTCACACAAGTCTCATAACCAACCGATAACTTCCTGATTATTAAATACCGCAGTATTACTTTGTATAACATTCCTATAAATCAAATCGATATGGTTGCTGTGCCGTTTCGTTTGTAGGCGCTAGGTACTATGTATTGATTACGACTACTATTACAAACAAAATGATATTTGATACTTGACATAGTAATCACGATTGCGCTGTTTGAAAGTATCAACTATGTTCAATTTTATATACTCAGTTTAATTGGAATACAAATTATCCTAAGATGATATTTTTATTACTAACAATATAAAAAAAACCGGCCAAGTGCGAGTTGGACTCGCGCACCGAGGGTTCCGTACAAAAAAAACTACTTACTAGATCTTGTTCAAACCAAGTTTCGGTGGAAGTTTGCATGGTAATGTACATCAAATATTTTTTTTAGTTTTATCATTCTCTTATTTTAGAAGTTACAGGGGGGGGGACACATTTTACTACTTTGGAAGTGTCTCTCGCGCAAACTATTCACTATTCAGTTTAGAAAAAAAAAAATGAGAAACCTCAATATCATTTTTGAAGACCTATCTATAGATACCCCACACGTATGGGTTTGATGAAAAAAAATTTTTGAGTTTCAGTTCTAAGTATGGGGAACCCCCAAAATTTATTGTTTTTTTTCTATTTTTGTGTGAAAATCTTAATGTGGTTCACAGAATACAGCTACTTACCAAGTTTCAACAATATAGTTCTTATAGTTTCGGAAAAAAGTGGCTGTGACATACGGACGGACAGACAGACAGACATGACGAATGCATACGGGATTCGTTTTTTGCCATTTGGCTACGGAACCCTAAAAACTATGATTTATATCGGCGGGAATTATTTTATAATTACCTAATTATCAATTACTAGCTGTCCCTCCCAAGAAAAAAAATGCCTTTAACCCTCTCCATACCATAGTTATTTTATTTTTTACAACTAAATAGATTTGAAAGGTTGCACTTACTTATGTTCAATTTCAGATAGCTATGGTACTGAAGTAGATTATCATTAGTCTCACAAATGGAAACAAATATCAGAAATGTAGTAACTAAACTTATATCAGTCCAGTATTTTTTTAAAATTATTACACAGTCTATGTAACTCTTACAGTCGGCCAACGGACACGTCTAGCTTAGATAGAGCAATCGTGCGGGGCTTGCGGGGTGAGAGAGGGGCGAAAGCGAGCTCAAGCTGCCATACACTCGCTTGGGACACAATGCAGCAATGACGAATGCCTATACAAAGCGGCATTTCACCCTGTCTCTTATTGTCGGTGTTTTTTTGTTTTGTTTTCAAGGGTATTGGTAAATGGCAACAGTCTTCTTAATAGACGACTGTTGTCAGGTGGATTGCCAAGGTACTGGCGACCTAACAAAGAGTAGAAGGCAGGCTGAATTTTATGTGCAACTGGCGGAACATACCGGTAGGAAATTGTTATCCTTTTTATCATTCATACATATTCCCTTGGAAGCCTTATTTTTTTTTTATCGTAAAACCACTCACAAAGCGCAATAATATATAAATAAACTAAACTATGCATCCCAAGAAAACATGGATGTCACACAACAAAACATAATTTACCATATTTTATGCGACAAATTAATAGTTCCGTTTGAAGCCAATTGCATTGCAAATTACGTACACGTTTACCCTTTATGCATTACAAAAATTAATTCACTATTAATGGACATTGAACTATCGCTGGTTGAATTTTATTTAAATAATACAATATTAGCTTAGAGCATTTTATACTTGAGACTTCAATTTTATGGCAAGTATTGGAGATAAAAATAATCTATCTGGAATTATGCGATTAGATCAGATCGATAGATCTCAGCTATTGAGAAACAAGTGAGAAATAATAGAATTTCCTCCGAGGGACTGAGTTGAATCTCGAGAACAGCGAAGGGTCCTGAGCGCAGCGAAGAATACAATAGCCGATATGATATTTTTTTCACGAGTTATGTACTCTACTTTTTATCATTAACTGCGAGAAAATAAATATAAGTTTGGTGGCAACAAATTATCTACGTTAATTGCTGTTTTAGCACTAAATGATTCCGGAGTCAGTGTCTCATTTTCATCACTGGAAGAAGTCAATATAATAATATGTTGATTATAGATTCTTTACGCGGTATGTTACAGACTTTTGTTCCAAGCAGCACATTTCCGTTCAGCACATTTTAAATAGTTTTTTGTATATAATTCGTACCTATATTTGAGCTTGTTCTAAATTCAAAATATAAATATTTTCTCACTAAAAAGCGTCTTTCTCACGATAGTCGGAAAACCCCTTTTCGAGTGGCAATGGTAAAAATACTTCTTCACAAATAATTATGGTTTTGTTTTATATCGTGCTATTTAATACCAACATAAAAATATAAACAGTGTGATTTAATAAATAAACTTACATTACAGCGCATTCAATGCAATCTGTTTTGCGATCACGATCTTTCCCACATTACGCTGTTTTGTATCGTAACGAACGAGAAACATTTTGTGTTTTGCTTTAGGAATGTTTACTTACTTACTTTATTCCGACAAACTGACGGTATATAGGTAAGTATTATGTAGATATTATAAATGTTTCTTTATGTTTTTGAAGACTTTTGTTCACAAAATAGGGAGAGTGTATAAAACAAATTATTAGAGCTAGCTGTTAAGATAGGAAATGTTATCCCAAATACGAGTAAGTGGGTTCGAATACTACAACGCTTTTTAGTTTAAAGTATTTTAAATTTAACACAATCTAGCTTTAGGACAGAATTTTCGAGAACAAGATACGGATTAACGATTTTTTAATGATTAAAAAATGAGTCAACGCAATACAGTTAATTAAATTTTAACATTGCGAGCTTATTTTATTGCGACAGCGGCGCTGTTATATCAAAAGAATAACATAAAAATGCATTTTTAATCAATTAAATTAAAACACGCATTATCAAGATACATTAAGTCGGTATCCCGGTAACCAGTTCCATGTTTCTGGTGGTGCAGTGATAACCGCACTATCTTATATCATAAGTTGACAAGCAGGTGAACGACTCAAGTTGTTTGTACAAGTTAT
The DNA here is from genome assembly GCA_951216915.1 of Tetheella fluctuosa. Classification (NCBI taxonomy): domain Eukaryota; kingdom Metazoa; phylum Arthropoda; class Insecta; order Lepidoptera; family Drepanidae; genus Tetheella; species Tetheella fluctuosa. The sequence continues at coordinate 5,958,269 of OX578234.1, forward strand.
TAGGCCGAACGGCCGCGGGCCGGGTACACACTGTTATCAATATTAAAACTAAATTATGATATCATATATTTTTATGACTAATGATTTATGTCGCTTTTAAATTAATCTGCGGGATACGGATGCGATAATAATAATCTTTTAATTCATAAACAAGTCAAAGAAACTGGTGTATTTTGACAGATCATCGCATTCAAGTTAGATAAACAAACATATATATATATACATGCATTTTTTTAATTGCAAAAATAACAGACGATTCAATTAATTAACTTGTTTTTTTTTGATGATTTGATTATTATCTATTAATAATTTCCGGTAACAAGTTTCAATTAACAAAAATAAAAAATACACCATCAATAAATAAATTCAACTGAGTACGAGTTAAATAATATAAGGTAAGAAAACTAACAGTTAATCCAAAACATGCGACTATTATGTCTTAACTAACATATCGTTAAGATACATTGATAAATATCACAAACACGAAAACTCAATAAAATCAAAGGAAACGGGATTCCCACGTGCATACGATACAATCACGAAACCAGTTTTGTAGGTATTTAAAATTCATCACAAATCTTTGTAGTAACATACAAAGATACGCAGTTTGTATTGTAGTGACGCCAGTCGCTGCCGCTGTGCTGCCGCGCCCCATTGCGTCGTGGGTTCGAATACTATAACGAGCTTTAGCTTTCAGAGAATGAAAAAATAGTGGTAAGATACACGTTTACTATTTTTGGCACATTCATAAAAAAAATTGCATCATTGTGATAAACATCGTTATCTAAATAAATGATTGTAAACTAAGGTTTATGATTTAAATAGTTTAGGCACTCACCTTGCGCCCACGATGACTTGATCTCTTGCCACATCGAACAGCAGTTGCGAAAATGATTTAGTACTTTTATCTTCGAAGATATCGCTGTCCGACGCCAGCAGATCTGTAAAAGTATGTGCTTGTTTAATTAACATATACCAGGGCACTTAGAAAGTTTTGAGAAAAAAAGTTTTTATGTATGTGATGGCACTGGCCAGTTATAATTTATTTACAAAACACGATTATTTATAAGTAAAAATACAAAGATTCCAATTACAAAACATCCCTCCACTTTTTTTAAAAGCTAATTTCTATCTAGCTAAACTATCGTGTCTCATTGAAAAATAGATCGGCGTCAGGAACACTTTCGCGCGATGATTTTTTATGATTTCAAATGTCGTCTTAAACCGGACGAATCGTAGGATAGACTTCAAATGTCATTTATTGATGAAGGCCCTTCTAAAGCAACCGTATACCACTGGTATAACGAATTTCATCGCGGTCGACTAACTTTGAGGGATGAAAAACGAAGTGGTCGCCCTTTGACATCTGTTACGGAAGGAAACGTGCTAGCAGTGAAAAAATTAATTCAAGAAAATAGGCGAATTACGTATGAAGATCTTCAGCACATACTGCAAATTGGTTCGGGAAGCGTTCACGAAATTCTACATGAGCATCTTCGCATGAGGAGGATAGTTTCACGCTGGGTGCCGCATGCGCTAACAGCGTTCGAGAAGGCCATAGAAAAGGTGTCTCGCGGCGGATTGAAAAAAGTCTTTCGAAAATTGGTTTAGACGCATGAAACATTGTATAGATACTGGTGAAGAGTTCTTTGAAAAGAAAATATTAAATAAAAAAAACTTAACTCATAAAACTTTTTTTTAAAGTTTCTCAAAACTTTCTGAGTGCCCCACGTATGTATATGGTGTTTCTCATTTGTATTTCACCATAACAATGTAATTTCTTTCCATTGATTTAAGCATCATACTGGAATTTTCATAGACTTAAAAATACTGAATGATGTCACATACTCACACAAGATAACTAACTCTATATCAATTAAAAATATTAAATACTTTTACGTACACAAATAAGATAAAAGACACTACACACAATTAGTCCACCTTGGATTATCTACCGATGAGTAAAACAAATTAATAACAAACATTACTCAAGCCAATGATATTATAAATAAAAAGGTGTAGTTATAAGCGCTCAGCAAACGGCACGTTTAAATGTGGCTAATTGGCCAGACTTGACCTCAGTGTCGCGTTGCCGGCGTCAACGGATGCACTTCTCGTACCGAATTATTTAGTTATTTATATGTTTTTGAAGATCGAATGTACGTAGGTACCTATCTACACCATTTTATTTATAATAACATTGACTCAAGCCAATACACATAACAATATGTTTAAGTGTAAATATTTAATCATTTTACTGTATTATTGTTCATTAAATATTAAATGGTAAATACGTGTAACGTCCTCGATAAATCAAAGTGGCACAAATACTTATGTCTGCGATTCTAGAAATCGATTGAAAGATTCTTGTTTATAGGTTTTTGAACCCTAAGGCTATTAAAGTTGTGCACTTATGTGTCTGTGTGATCTCTTATACTAGTGACCCGCCCCGGCTTCGCACGATAGTTCAGCCATTTTGTACAAAATATTTATAAATTGTATACACAAACCTTCGTTTATCGCTCTTTCTAGTGAAAACCTTTTCAAAAACCGATGCGTGATTTAGAAGAAGTAAGTGGAGTGAGGAGAGTGGAGAAACAGAGGCAGATAGCGACTTAATTTATTTTATACTATTTAGAGATAGAGATACCTAAACAGAACAGAGAACTGACCTCACTGACGATTTACCTATTCAAGCTAAAACCTTTTAGAAATATGATATGTATCCTCAATCATTAAAGTTCAACTTTGAATAATTTAATTATGATACAGTTCACGCTTTCCTATAATAATTATACTTGAATAAAATGTAGTTGTAAATGTTAAAGTTTAAATCAAAGTCTTTTGTTTACATTCTACAAATCACCGAGACCTCTCCCACACGTGGTTATCAACAACCGTTATGTATTACATGATAAGTATACCGACCGCCTATTGAATATTTATACTGAGTAAGTATCTATTCTAACGATACGCTTCTCATAACTATAGACGTTCCATTTTAGTTCCCATACTTTTGTATAAAGTAGATACTTTCTTTCATCATTGGCGTTCTTCATCAATTTCCACTGCTGCATATAATATTATGATAACTCCCGATATATTCCCCCTTATTCAGACCCATTCGGATACCATTACGATCGGAAAGGACGATTTTATTTCGTTAAATTTAGGCTGATGCTGTGTTAGTCGCAGAATTCATTTGCCGCGATCGTGTACCGATCGACTGGCTCGTTCCAATTGGAAGTCTGAAATGAGAAAATAGGAGCCATCCTATTCAGTAGACTACTCACTCGGTTTGTCTACCCGATCGGGACCCGAGCAGGTCTAAATAAGTATGAGTATTATATGAGAATATTATACGAGTATTTAATGCCATAGTATGTTAGGACTATTATCTATATGTCAATGTATGTATATACACTTAACATGCAAGTTGATGAGTGTAGCTATACTATTTCTTGATATTATGTTTTGTTTTCTATAATATCTGAGAACCGTGCCTGATAACTTGCCCTAAGTTTTTTTTGTAACTATACTATACCCTATTCTATTGCCTTTGGAATAATAAAATTGAGAAAAAAAAACAAAGACTTTAAACTGTTTAAGATTTACAGCCACTGTAACCTCGACACGCTATTGTAAAATTTATGGCTCATAAAGGCACAAAGCACTTACCCTTTTTATTTATTATCCTGAAGTCATCTTCTGGGAGATCTCCTTTGCTCAGGGCACTGAGGATTATCAGCGCCGCTACTTTGTATATGCACCACATTTTGGAAGACTTGATTACTTGATGAACTGCAACAAAAATAGCTTTTTAATTCCTCTCATAACATTAAACTAAAAGACACTCTAGAACTGCCTTACCTAGTTAGGCTGAAATTAATCAAGTCCAGTTATTATTTCAAAATAAAATATTGTATACAACTAGGTAAGTTAAGTACATGCAATATTTTCGCAATACTTTTGTGACTATTCAACATTATTGTTTGCTCGTCGGCAATAAGGCATTCATAATTTAGTAAAGGCCTACATTTGGCACCAATTAGTATTTACATGATGACATAAGGTTAATCAATTAATTACACAAACGCACATTACTAAGGTTTTGATAGAATTATTATAAAGGAAGCGAGCAATTATATACGGTGACGTTTATAAACAGTGACAAGGGACTGGATTTATGAGAGGCGGGGATCTTGCAATTGTGAATTGACTGGTTTCTTGTACATTCTCTGGAAGAGATAACTGGTTTATCTGACGACATAGGGTAGGTATACCTAGACGGATGTAATAAAACTATTAGATAAAAACACAAAAAAAAACTATAAGCTTATATAATAACGCAGAAGTGTTTTTTGTTTGTTTGATTGTTTAATGGCGCTAATCTCTGGAACTACCTGTCGAATTAGAAATATTCTTTTTGCATTTCAAAGGCCAATTCTTGAGGAAGGTTATAGACTATTTTTATCCCGGGAATGCGGGTGAAACCGCGGGGAACAGCTAGTGTAGGTATACAATGTTTTACGCTAAAATCGCCATTAATTTTCCATGTACTGGACATTAGTAGTGCATGTACGCAAACGGTTTTAAAAGTGTAGATCACGATAATGCATTAAGTTCAAATCCCTTACTTCACCTCCCAAGAATAGCCGTCGTAAATCTACAAGCGTAAGTTCAAAGCTTCGTTAGCAAGAAAATTGTAAATGTATAACGCATTGCCAGTCGTCTTTCTTTACAAAACAAATTAAGGCAATTAGTTTGTGTAGCCATTTGCTTGAATTAACTAAATATAGATTTCACGTAGATTATTACTATACACAACAGAATTTTATTAAATTAATCTATTAGTTATTTAGTAGGCAATGTAAAAAAACTGTATAGTTGAAATAAGATTAAAGAAGTTCTACTTTAAAACAAGGTACAGTTTCAAGCAGATATTAATTCAAATTATTGGAATTACATTAAAACCAATTTATTTAATTGCCTATACATAATTCCGTTAGAAGCTAAGATTAGTTAAGTTTTACTGTTATTCAAATACGTATTATCGACCCCCACTGTCAATCTATGTCCATTTGTCTATCTGTCTGTCAGTGCTCTATCTAGTTCATGTCGTGAAGCTTAATGTTTCATTTACCATTTCCGATAAAAGCAGTGAGTCTGAGTACAAAAAAAATACAGATGTTTTTCAGCTGGTTCGCCTTTTAGATATTTTTATTAGATCATCTTCTGGTAAGTGCTCTCCGATATTATATTTTATGCATACAATACGCAAACGATTTCCGAACAACTATATAAATAAATTTGTAAGTATTTGAAATGGCTTAGAAGAGCACTTTTTATAAATATATAAAAAGTTGCCACCTGTCGTAAGTATGTTAAGTAGATTTATCAATAAATCATTGACAGGCACCCGTAATGACTGACTACTTTAAATTTCTAAACCAGTATGATGTTGTTTTATTACTTCTAATAAGACTTGATTGCTTTGCCTATAGTTTTTTCAGGTTTTACTGCGATTGGATTTAGATTTAAAAATGATACCTATCCGTTTTGGCTAATAAAAAAACACACAAATTTAAACCATCAAGTTCTCCATTTCGTTATGCCTAATTGATACTAATGAAATGGGATGATAATCTTATTGTAAATACATATTTGACTAGAAAAGTTTATTCCGTAACTACACTAGTCATAATCATAACCATCAAAAAAACAAATGTAATAAAATCACAATACAAGAAATTCTCGTTCTAATTAAAAAAAAAATTAAGAACCAAATGAATTAAATAAATATCATAAAAAAATGTTAGAATATGACCTTACAATATACAGCCTAGTATTATTTAAGTAAATTAATTTAAAATGATATTTTTATATAATATATTTTAACGATATTTTTTTGTAACTCATTCGAACAAACGACCTCAACAGATAACATTATATTTATAAATTCGTACGCCTGCGTATTAGGTACATTTATAATCTCAAGTAGGTTCAATGGTTTCGACCTACATATTGAGTGCTCATTAATTTCATATCTAAGATATGGTATTTTTTTCGGTAACCGCCTTCCGTATTTAGGCACAACCCTAAAGTAAACTGAGGCAAACGAAATTATCAATTTTATAAAAAAAGGTTGATTTTATATAATATTATATATATCACGCATCGGGCTTTACCTACTTAACAAGAACTACTTGTTGAAGAAAGTTAGACAGCTATTTAGAAGTAGGTTAGGAATATAGCAAGAAGTTGCACTCTTATTAGTTTTCAACTCTGAATCCTAAAATCAGAATTGGTTGGACATTTTATTTAATTTATTTACTACCACTACTTATTTAAATTTTAATTAAGCGGGCTTGAGCTTACGGTGAAGGAAAACATCGTGAGGAAATCATAGCATGATGTCAGAGTACCTACATTGTTGTTATCCGCCAGATTAGCTAGCTATAGCTACCTATCACACGCTGTGTTCAAGTATATAGCTGTACTCAAGAGTCAGTTCCTTTTTAGGCTATGTTTACTAACTTCGGCAACATCATAACTTACCATGATGAGCCATACTATTTAAAAACAATACTTTTGAGTAGGTAGGTAATCAATAAATAATAAAAATCCTACTACCCTACTAATATTACAAATGTGAAAGTTTGTACGTTTGGATGTTTGTGGCTCAATGACGCATAAACGACTGAATGGATTTGGATGAAACTTGGCACATAGATAGATCATACCCTGGTATAGCATATAGTGATGTAAATTCTAATAGCAATTACATTTAGCCATCTCTATGTAAATACGTATTGTGAACTACGTTAGGTAGGTTAATTGTAATTACGAATTGTAATGCATGCGATGTGTGTGGCCGTGTCACTTAAACATGCACATTACATATTTTCTTTGCATACAATAAAACAAATAATATAATATGTATACTTGTATTCTTTGAAACGAAGATACAATTCATGAACATTTGTATGTATTACCGTGCTAATTATGTTTCTGTATATGTATAATTATATGATAATCATTTTCCAAAATTAATTTAGTTTTTATAAAATTTAACTTTAATGCACGTATACAGGTTGATTTTTTTAGTCACTGGCAATACTTGCAGGGGTCCAGAGGGGGACCAACTTTGATATTGCGTAGAATAAAACGGTTGCTTCATACATTTTGGTCGAGTAGGTATTGAACTTTTGTATGGAACAGCTGATATTTTTTTTGTGCTTTCACAGTTAGTCTCATAATAAAAGTTGTTCATATTGTTGAGTACTTCCACACCTGCAAGTATTGCCAGTGACTAAAAAGTCACCCAGTAATACTTCATCATAACATAATTACACGGGCCTGTAGATAGTAAAGAAAGAAAAAAAGTAAGTAAGTTAAAAATAATGTCAAAAATCTTATCGGAATATATTATTGACAATTTACCTGAAAATATTTTTATTTACAAATGATTTCGTAAATCGATAAAGATAAGAGTCAAACATAGGTACCTACATAATTTCAAATCGTTTACGATTGCTAATGATAACACCTACTAAGCACTAAACAGATTGACCCAAATTGATATGACAAGTGTTTACTCATAGTCAGTAAGTATCTAGTAAATTTAACTGATAAAGATGCCTCTTATCGCTTTAAATTACGTACCTGAACTACTGTAGGGGAAAAATATTGTAAATAAAATAATAAATTACGTTTTAAATTTTTATAACCGCACATTTTCCATTAAAAAAAATGAATGAACATGACAAAAATAACATGATAAAATAAACTTCATAAATTTAGAAGATATTTAGACATTCGTTCTTTTTTTATGTCAGAAGGCAAACAGGCAGACGTCCCACCTGATGGAAAGTGGCTACCGTTGCCTATTTTATTACCTACTCGTTACCCTACTATTGTAGGATTCGAACCCACGACCTTTGCCGCGGCCTCTACCACTGAGCGATGATATTCGGCCGGCCTGTATCTGCCTACATGTCTGTCACAGGGCTGTATCTTTTAAACCGTAAAAGGTAGCTATTAATTTCACACACTATGGTATTACGCTGTGGTATTACTATGGCCTCTATCAATAAAAAATACTATCTATCTCTATCTACCTCGTGCAACGCGCGTTGTTAGGAAGAGCGTGTCCCACCCAAACGGTAAGGGTGAGTAGCTACAGTCGTTGGTTATGTATTCTGACCCAAATAACCCTTTCTTTTTTTTTCTTTGTTAGCTCAAAATAATTTAATTCCTCATTATTGAAAACAAATATCAGTATTAGTAAAACAGGCATACACTACCAATAAAAAATATACAAGTGTAGACCGGGACACCCATCAAAAAGTTATGGTGACTAAAAGTTCACATTTTGACAAAAAAAAAATAAGTCTCGAAAAAAAAAACGATATGACAAGAACCCAACTAACCCTTAGTTGGGCCAGAATACATAGATGATTCTAGCTACTCACACTTATCGTTTGGCACACGCTCTTCTTAACACCTGTATAGGTAGGTTTCAATGATTGAAGAGTCATAGTCATAAAATGGAGTACCTATTATCAAGATTATTGATTGTTCCCTCAAATGTACATAATAATATAGATAATACTAAATCTAAAGTAGAAGTCCTACGTGCTTGGAAGCATGTTGTCCATGTCGAATCCGTCAACATATCGCTGAAAACATAATCATAACTATTAATATATATCGCATAGTTAAACAATGGACTCACAGAGGGTAACGTTGTGTAGTGTGTATGTAACCAAAGCGAACAAGAACAAGAAAGCTACTGTTTCTGAGAATAGGTACCGCAACCGTTGAACCCACAATATCAGCACTCGACTGGGCTGAGATCACGCACTACACGCACGCTCGTTAAAAAATAATAATAATTGTAATATGTATGGTATGTTATTTTAGCTACGTGTGACTTATTGGTTGCTACGATGCCTAGATACATTTTCAATAAGTATTAGTTGTAATAATTCCCAGCAATTGTGATTTTCTCAAATATTAGAAACGTTCGGCAAAATCTAGGCTAAGAATTTATTTAAGTACTTACAAAAGTAATAACTACAGACAAAAGGCGATTAGTATACAGCCTTTTTATTAAAACAATTAAGGTCTGTATCCAACTTCCAAATTCAAATTTCTAATAGGTATTTAATAACTAAGTCATATTTTGTACCATCATGAAGCTTTTCAATGAATTTACATGGACCTTATATCCTTTTTTAACCGACTTCTTATAAAATCATTTCCTGGTTATTTGTTCAAAAACCTTGAGTCAATTTACAAAACCTTAATGCAAAGTACTTAATTAACGCAATGAAAGTAAGGATTTTAATTATATTTTATCGTTGTTTTAATAAGGGGTTTAGCAGTTTTAAAATACCAACTTGAAATATTGTTCATTATTACATAATAAGACATACAAAAGCAACTTTTTTTGTTTTATGAAAAGGTTTTATGTTTATTTGCTACTAAAGGTTGAGAATGATTTTATTATTAAATATATTACAATAACTAAAAGTAATTATTGCAAAAGATTGAACAACTAAGGGTCTACTAATACCCTTGTCATTATAGACCGGACATTACACAAAATAATAATATTTACCTAAAAATAATGGATATCTATAATGCACGCATACTCCAAACTAAAGTCTACACCACTAAAGTAGTCTCTAAGGCCCACCTTTATCTCAAAAGAAATAATATCGGTTTTAATAAATTCTACGGGACTTCTTTGGTTGGGCGAACTCTAGGGTCAAACTCTGTTGGAATTGGTCACTTTTACTCCTTGGTCTTGGTGGTGCGCCACTATCTTCAGCATAGATCCAGACAGTCTTCTTAAATGAGCAACATAACTTATCTTACTTCTTGGGAGTTCAAATGCTTCCTCGGGATAAAAATTATTCTATAATGTTTGTACTTTAAATCCTTCCAATACGGCGTGATTGGGTACTAAACAAACACACATTTTCGCATTTGATATCTATCTATACTTATATTATAAAGCTGAAGAGTTTTTTGTGTGTTTGGTTGATCGCGTTAATCTCAGGAACTGCTGGTTCGAAAAAAAAATGTATTGGATAGCCTATTTATCGAGGAAGGCTATATATAGGCTACTTTTTATCCCGGGAAAACAAGATCCTTCGGGAACGCGGGGCGGAAGCTAGTTAGTTAATATTTAATAATATATATGCTAGATTTAGTGCATTAGGTCATACATAACATAGATCTCGTAGTTGTTTTTTGGCTGTTCCATTAAAATTCATCCGAAGTTGAGTACGATGCTTTTGCATCAACACTAAACAATCAGAGCGTATCAGCATAGTATACTATTATGTATTCTGTGGTATCAGTCACAAAGTTCGATCAGTTCTAAATTGCATTGCAACACTGTGTCAATGATTCGGTATTGTATTCGTTATTTATTACTAATTTTTATTTATTGAAACTGTTATACTAAATTGACGGTTGCGACATAACAATACTAGTGAATAGGTATATAGGAACAAAACAGTTCTTTTTTCGAATAGGGTATTTGCCTGTATTCAAAATAAATTATCCAACACTAACCAATGAATAAAACTTCTAAAAAAAAGGGGAAAGCACGATTATTTTATTAAATTTATCTTTATTATGATTTTTAATGACCAATCTAACCATAAAGAGTATGCTATATAATTATGACGTCCCATGTGTATGTTTGTATTTCATACAAAACTCCATATAAACCTATCGTTTAGACATTTCATAAAAAGTTGCTGCTATGTTATTCTGTACTCAAACTCGACAATGAAAACACGAAGTGACTATTCTCTGTCTCACTCGTGAACTCCTGATTACCGAGTTTCGCGAGCGAGACAGACAATAGTCACTTCGAGAATTCACTGTCGAGTTTTAGTACAGAATAGCATAGCTGATTTGAATGTTAGTCAAATACCCTATTTCGAATATATGGCGCGTCCCGCCAAATTTATACAAATGTAAGTATGATTGTAGAATTCAATTTTCGTATTTTTTACGCTTTTTAAGAAATAAGTAAATCGGTCCCCGTTATTGTCTAACTTTAGTAGGTACCTAACTATCGTTCTCGCTTTGAGCAAACAGTGAATTATATATTATGTATCAAAGACCTAAAGTTGACTTTGACCCCTTGGCTCTATATATCCTTTCATTGTAAACATCATATAAATTGACTCAAAATAGAGATTCTATGTCATCATCATCATCATCATCTCAGCCGCAAGACGTCCACTGCTGGACATAGGCCTCCCCTAATGATCTCCAATAGGACCATTTTTTGAGATTCTATGTGATAAGACAAATCCATTGGTAGGTAATTCAAAGAGATTCTGATGGGAGTTAAGTTAAAGTTGGCCATTAGCCCCCTGTTTTTCAAATTGATGTCTCTGACATCCTTGTGTATTTTGTTTTTTTTTTTTTTTAATTTACCAATTGACTTAGATATGGTGTTGGAAGATCAAGATCAGATAGCGGAACATCCAGCATACATAGCATTAAAGGTTAATCTTTTTTAGTTACACTCGTAGTTATAAACTTAGAATAATAATGGCTATAAATATTTCGTTTTCTAATCTCTTAGTTTACAAACCTTTTAAAACTAAAAAAATTACGACATGGTTACTTCTTTACTCAATCGTCACAGACTATAGGCCCCGGACTAAAAAAAAGCTGTTTGTCACCATGCGTCGAAAAAAAAAAAAAGGTTCGATAGTAGGTAGGCCATATTTTTAAAGCTTGCCGAGACTGATCCATCTACTATTCCTACCAAACTTTGTTACTTGTTGTAAACGTTTCATTGTGAAACTAACAATTAAAATATTTTAGTTAATAGCTTTTTCAAGGTTTTTATATTTTGCGTAATGTCTAATTGTTTGATAATTTATTTCATTAATTCAACACATGTAGGAGTTAAGACGAAGCAGATGTGTCTTGACATTTTAAAACTATAAATTATTGTACGAAGGTGTATAATATTATGTTTTATTTAGACGTTTTTAGGTAAAGCACATACAGGTGTAGGTTAGTTCAATATATCACCTGCTACATTATTTATTTACCTACGCAACTGGCGCATTGCAAATATAAGCGCTAATATATCTACAACAGGTTACGTAAATGCTATTTCATAATTTGTGTGGGTTTACTACCGACCTAAGCCTGGTAAATTTCGCATAGCGCGCCAAAACTCATGCGCCTACCTTCATTGAAAAATTTTAATGTTCTCTCCCAAAAATAAAAAGTTGCTGACAGAAACTTTGATGAGATGAACCAAGCATGTATAATAAAAAAGAAACAAAACTCAAGCAGGTCCGCACGCAAAAAAATAAACTTGCAAGTTACGAAACAAAACATGAAAACTTTTTCTTACCATAAATGTTATGTGGGTGAAGTCGCAACGAAATTCACGTCCAACCAGTGAACGAAACCCATTCTCATCCTGAGTTTCCAGTTTAGATCATTGTTTAATACATCACTTTCTGTATGGAGCGGCAAGTAGGTTGTACCGATCACTGTTTATTATTATTTGTTGACACAAAACGAGGTTATTGCCGTTTGGTCTAACATCTGGCTTTACTCGAGAGAGATTTCACTTGATGCATTAAAGTTAACTGAGTTAGTTTATCAAAAAACTGATGGTTTAGAAATGAAACGAATATGAATCGAAAGAATAACAAAGATTGAAGCACTAGCAGGTATACGTTGGCCTGAGAAGCAAGTGGCTGGTTGAATACGAAAAAAAACAAAAGTTCACCACACCGCCCGCGATGCACACAACATTCACAATGATCGGTGTACAGTAGTGTGAGTGTACAATACAGACACACACGCATGCGCGGTTTCTCTATCAAGATAAGCCTTGCCAGCATCGTATTTATAATATTACTACATCGTAGTAAATGTTCAGAATAATATGCTGATCAATTTCAATCTTTTTTAATAAACCCGATAACAAAATAGAAGTTCCAGTTGAACAACTGGATAAATATTAGAAGTTGCGATATCAAGTTGATTGCCCTAAGCTTCAAGCTTTACTTAATAAGCTCTAAAGCATCTAAATGCGTTTTTCTATGACTGTTATCTATGCCATTTTTCAGAATCAAGAAGACGGCATACATTTTGACAAAGATTCAATTTACCAGTGCTAGTGATTTACTTAGTCAGCTGTAGATATTTCTTCTTAATTTAAAATATTTTCCAATAATATTGTTTATTATTCCTTCTATTATACATATTTACCTACACGTTGCAGCTCACTTGGACTCTGTCTCTTTGTTTTTCTGTCTCTCAAGGCATTTTCTGTTCGCCCCATCTACTTCCCCATTTAGTTTCTTCTAGCTGCTTGTTTAATTAATGAAATTTGTTTGTAATAATTATTTAACGCTGTTCCCCCATTCCGCGAATTTGTCATAATCACTTGCAAATTCCACATCAAATTCAATTGTTACTCCCAATATTTCAATACCGTTCCATCAATCAGAAAATCTTCCATATATAGTACTGTCTAACAATCAATATTATATTTTTCTTCAGTTTATTTTTTGTAATAATTATTAAAATTCTTTCAAATTGGTTAAAGAAATCTGATGGCAACATTAAACACCAATATTCTTTCCCCGCCAAGACGTCTAGTTATACGTACATAGCAACCCACGCACACTACGAACCACGAGCAGTGATTGGCTAAGAAGTTGTCGAGCATTTGCCTCCGCCCGCGCACCAACGTCCTTGCAGCACGGGCCACCGACCGCTGTATGTATACCTCGCCTGATTCTATGCGTACTTTACTAACACAAGTTACAAAATATTAATCTTATATATGCCTTTGCCCAGTGTTTATTATGATAACCAAGCATGACTGCTTCGGAGTCTGATACAAATCGCTGCCTGATAAGTTGGAGCTTTTTATTTAATTTTGAAGAGAAGCTTCGAAATTATTCATGTTTTCTATAAATGTCGGTAGGTTGTGTGAAATCCTATATCATTTCCAAGATGCTATTTCACGCTTACACGATAAAAACCTGTGAAGAGAAACCAAAATTGCGGTTAGTGGCAAGCTTCAGTAACCCGGTTGCTCCAAAACCCGTTTACGTTCCAAGAATTACGATTATCAACTGTCAAAATTTGATTTAAATCACAATAAGATGAATATAATAATTTGTAAGACGATCAATTTACAATTAGTACATATTTGTATTTCAGAATGCATTGAATCAGATTTTTATTGAATACGATATCAATCTAATAACCTACATACCTGTATATGCTACATCAATCTTTAACGAATACAGATTACTTATAATAACGTCATGAGCATAATATGTCGCCATGCACCTATCGGTGTGTTTTGTCAGCTGTACTTGAGAGCAGTCTCTTTTAGGATTTTTGTGTTGAGCACATTCAGCCACATCATCACCTACTTACCATGGTGGGATTATGACCAAACAAACACAAGCCATAGTAAAAAAAAAATTAACTACATCTTCCCTTACAATAAAATATACGACAACTTTTATAATCGAAGCAATTGTCCTTTAAAAACAAATTACTATGATAATACGCCAGCTTAAAAACCTTCAATGCGTAAATATTTCATGTGGGTGGTAGCATTGCATGCATACAGCATCAATTTTATTGAAATATTAAAAAAATTATAGACCTACGCATTGTTATGTACTTGCAAACATGTAAATGATTTTAACTGCCTCGGGCTATTCCTTATTTAATATGAATGTTTATACTTATACCCATATTATTTTATTGGTAATTGAATAACTGTAAAGATTATGATTTAAGTATACTTACTGTATAATTGCTATTAATTCTCTAGATGCGCAATCTAAAACAACTGTTCCAAAATATAATGCTCTTCTTTAAAAATGTTGTTACTTGGTTAATGAAGAAGTTGAGTAATAAATGGTAGTGATTAGTATGACAGTACCTAGTTCATGAAAATATATATTTTATGTAATGTTAATAAGGAAAATTAATAAATTGCTACACTTTATATAGATGCCAGTGATAATATTCAAGAAAGAACCATTGACGCAAAACAATATTCTTTTATTATAAATCAATATACAAACTGCACCCACTCGCATGATAACAATATCATAATATTACACTATACAAAAAATTCTGTGAAGTGAATCTACATCTGCATAGTGAAGATAAAAATGAACTGTGATAGTGGAATATTTACTAGTGTAGATATAATGGAATGGAAATTAACGCCTACGTACAAGTACTTCCATTACGCAAAATCACCGATAGGAAAGTTGATTTTTATCTCTCATACTAAGATTAGATTGTAGTGCAAGGTTTCAAGTGAGTAAAATGTGTATTTTTGTTAAATAGATTGTGATCCACTTGCCTTACATGCATTTGTATACGATGCAGCAAAATTTTCCTTTGTTTAGTCTTATTCGTGATTTGTTCTCGTAATTGTTAGCTTCTTTTTGTTTCTAGTCTAGCTCTCAGTCATCATTTACCCCACTTTTACCACCAAAGGTGATCTCTTATCAGTTTAGATTATCTTCAAATACAATTGCTGATTAGTTTTCATGACATCCTCTTTACTGTGGAACACTGGTTCCTTGTTATATGGTAAACCACTGGTGTATGTAATCCAAAAACGTTAAATCAGTACCATAACTCATGATTAAAGTGGCTCCACGCCTGCCCTTATGACGTAACGATTACGCTATTTGATTTATATCAACAGTCAAAAGAAACAACATCTATAGATTGTCAGCACGATACCAACCTTTCCATTTCACACCTCATTTGTTTTATATTACTTACATTCATCAATTGGCATTAACTTTACTTGTAAAGGATTTCAAAGGTTTGTCCATATCATAGGTATAATATTGATTCTACTATTGGCCTTGTTTCGTAAATTCAAGATTCGTCATTGCTCTTATCTGTGGGGATATAGTCAGAGGATATAGCACAGTATATCTAAAGCACATCTCCAATCCCAGATAAGATAAGGAACTCGATATCAATGGTTACACTTTGTGGCCTTGGTCGTGATTTTAGTAGTCTCACCGTCTACCTTATTTATATTCTTTAATCAAATTTGACGTACAAACAATACATATAAAGTGCCTCATATTAATTTGTCAATTCAGGGATATGCTCAAGAATTTTAGTTAGATTTTGAATAACGCAGATCCAAATAGTAAAAATAATAGGGTAACTTAATTTAGGGAGAACTTAGAATGGACTTTATCCTAAACACCATTTATTTAAATTAATCGTCGTATTATAGATATTTTCATGTGAATACTAATAATTGGTAATTATTATCTATTAAGATAAATTAAACATTTTATTTCAACAAATCAATCATTACATATTACTTCACATTTCAACCGGAAAGCATCTCTGTTACACAAAATTCCTCGGCGACAAGCTGTATTACCAGAAACTAAACCATAACGGAACCCAGCGCTCACGTGGGCCGGTGTCACACATATCGGTTGCGCTTGCGCACACTGCACGCCATTTTTGTCACAACAACACTTTTTGTGCAAGCTTTAATCACAAGGACCCACAGTGTGGTCCGATAACATCATCCAACGTAACTGGAAACCGTAGTACATTACATTGTTGACAAATTATTTTAAGTGTACTTTTGCAAGGAACATACTTTCTAAAATTCCATAATAGGCTCCCTTTTGTAAGGTTTATCTCAAGATTGTGACCACACAGATCGATTGATAATGACGATACCTTATAGTGAGCTTGAGTTTTCGTCACCTATCGTTACGTTTTAGTAGCAAGAATCTCTTCTAGTTTTTAGAAGCACTCTCGTCTATCGTGTAATGTACCTACGTATTTATAATATTACGCACATTTCCTCGATAACGTTATCACTAATTACATTTATAGGCATATCTCAGGTACTGGGAAGTGCAAACATCGTATGCAACATAAACAATGATCTCATCGACTTGACATATGTTTGCCGTGCGCTGACACAGATGCGCATATTCTGCGCTTTGGACTTCTACAAGATAGGTACCTTTCCATATCTTAATATGGTACCTAATGGATAAGATTTTCTTCTTATTATTATGGATAGGGTTGTGTTTGACCACAATCTCACCTTGGTAAATGATGATGTGGCATAGAATGTCGTTTTTGGGAACACAAAACCAGATACGTATAAAGTCCAATATGGTCTTCTTCGTGAAATTAAGAAGAAAATAATCTACTTTTCTGATATATGTATATCCGCTACGTATCTATATAGTGATGTAGTGGTGTTCTATATGATATAGTTTAGGATTTTTGAAAGTGTATTGCCAAATACAAAACATTGTCTCTTCCTTAGTTTTTTATGTATCTTCCGGCCCACAGCTGTCACTTTCTCCACATCAAGACATATCAAGTCGGTGTATGTCAGCGAATGTCTCTGTATCTCTCAAAGCTCATTACATTAGTCACACTTCATCATTATTGAGACAGATAGCAATGCACACTTTCTCAGTTTAATATTATGTGTTAATATTAACTCGTTATCCTATTTTTGATAATATGCAATGTTAGTATAGTTTATACTAAAGTCTCTACGAAATCTCTTACCCCAAAAAGATTTTCATTAAAAAAAAACGGCTAAATGCGAGTCGGGACAAACTTATAGGTATGTAAATAGTTCGTTCATCACGGGAATCTTAACGATAAGATATACACACGGACAGACGGTCAGACGGACAAGAAAGTGATCTTATAAGGGTTCCATTTTTTACC
Organism: Tetheella fluctuosa; assembly: GCA_951216915.1. NCBI lineage: Eukaryota > Metazoa > Arthropoda > Insecta > Lepidoptera > Drepanidae > Tetheella > Tetheella fluctuosa. Next base: position 5,976,068 of record OX578234.1, read on the forward strand.
TTTTAAGGAACGGAACCCAAAAAATAGTGTAATGCAAAAAAACATTAACTAAATGAAACTCGCAAAGTTATGGCTTTTTGCTGTATTAAGCCCATTCATTATCATTATATAATCATGGTTTTACTTATGTTGGTTCAGATAACATGGTTTCAAAACTATTGCTAACGATTCTACTAGTGATTCTGAACTTTTTTCAGGTTTAGTGTATAACTAGCTTCCGCCCCGCGGTTTCATCCGTGTTCCCGTGGGACCTTATGTTTTCCCGGGATAAAAAGTAGCCAATGTGCTATTCCAGACTATTATCTATCTATGTGCCAAATTTCATCCAGATCCGTTCAGCCGTTCTGGCGTGATTGAGTAACAAACATCCTTGTATTTTAACAAATACAAAATCATATAAAAAGTCAATAAAATATCTGAAATAATATGTTTTTACATAAAACTGTTATCATGTAACTAAATGAAATTCAAGGAGATCTGTTAACGTACTGAAATTATGTAAAAACATGTCGATGAGTGACAAAGTGCAGAATATTAAAAACCACTTAAGACATAAGTAACTACCTATACTAGGTATTTTGGACTGAGACCACACTGAAGGTACCAGCCTTGGAATGAACAAAACAGTCGCATGTTAATAACAAGAATGGTTACAATGTGCAACAAAAACGACAATATATACTTTATAAATTACTAGCGACCCGCCCCGGCTTCGCACGGGTGCATTAATTTGATCTATCTTGTAAGGTTTAGCCAGCGTTTGCAATGTAAGCGCACAAAAATATGTTTGTTACGACATCACATTACAAATCTTTAAATATCTCGACTTTTTTGTACTATAATATGCATGTATTATACATATAAACCTTCCTCTTGAATCACTCTATGTATTGCTGAAAACTGCATTAAAATCCGTTGCGTAGTTTAAAATATCTAAGCGAACAGATAGCGGAAGCGACTTCATTTTATACTATGTGAAGATAAAGATGTTGATCATGAATAGCGGTTTCCTTATTATTAAACAATCAATATTTAACATAACATTTTATATGTAGTTGTATTTTAACTAACTTTTTGTTCAGTAGTAAACAATCGATGCAATGCTGTATTAAAACATCTGTGTATATTGTTGTATTAAATAACTACTAATATTGCAAGTACCTAAGAGTATTTATTGCTTAGGTACTATTGTATTAAAGTATTTATTTAAATGAACAAAGGTCTTCAAATCGGGTGAAGGTAACCTGCTACTGATGCTATGCAGGTCTAGATTGTGGTGGTATTCAACTATGGCGTAAGGAAATTCATAACAAAGCATTTGGTCACGCAATAATACTTGGTATAAATTTAAACCCGGGTTATTTTGTAAAACAACTTTATTACATGCCATTACTAAACAAATCAAGCGCCCGGAATTATAATGCAGCGGAGCTTTCGAAACCAGAATTAGATATGCTCCAAATGTAATCAAATTTGTTGCTTTATTTACATTTTTAGTGTGAACAGTGCTATAACGATTAACCTATATAACCTTTTGCCCTTAAGGTTAATATAAATTATTTTAAGACTGTGATGTTGGTATAAAATGAAAAAGAATCATGGTATTTCTGTCCACAAAAAAATCCAACTACAGAACCATAACCACAATGTGACCACAAAATAATTCCAAACATATAGAAAAAATAAGTATCATAGAATTTATAATACAGGATTCGAGCGTGGAAATATTTCAAGTTCATTGAAAGATCCTAATCAAGTTTCTTAGATATCGAATTTCTTGCCTACCTTTAACTTAAATACAAACATGGCTGTCAGAGATATCAGCACATTCCCAGCTGGTAGGTAATTGTAGATGTAATGCATAAGTAGGTAGTACATTAAATTGATCCTGTGATAGCAAAACTGGGACAAAACGCATAGAAGAAGATGAGTGCCTATAACATCAGCGATTTATACATTTTGAGCAATTAGCAAGTTTAGTAGAGTTTTAAAATAGTGATGCAATTTATTTCTGCATTATTTACAGCAAAATATACCTAGGTAATTTGCGAATATACCTAGATATATAGATAAGTTGTAGGTACCTAATGTAAAATATTTTATGAAGCTCTGAAAAATATAAAACAAGTGTAGCTATTTTAAACATAATGTAACATTGCTTATATATATGTATAACGTCAATAAAAGAAATGTTAGTGAAAGAAATAAATTATGTCAATTAATTGTGTCAATTTTATTGTTCCTAATCAAGAACAGACCCTAACTATATCCAGAAGCAATCATGTTTTCATAAATAGAATCGGATATATAAATAAGATAGGACTTAATAATTTCAGAATAATCTATGGTTCATTCTTGTTAATTATCCCAGATTACAAGTTTACTAACCCCATAAAGCGATTATTAAATATGATATTTAATATGGAGCTGGTGTTCGGGCAGGCTGCTTGATATGGTAAGCTCGCCGCTTTCTATACTCTGTGACCAGAAATACTTGAACTACGGTCGATGCAGGAACTACAGGAATGTGTAAGCGAACTTTGTTATTGTGAGACTACTGGCGCATCCATCTGAGGCGCACTTATAATGGTGATGGTTTAGTTTCACTTCGCTTCTGTAAGCCTGGGGCAAGGCTTTTATTACTCGTAGGTGTTTTAACGTCGTTTCGTTCTCTTTGTATTCCGTATGTTGGTGCTAACATATTTATTGACACGTAAATATTTTATGATGTACGGCATTTCTATCCCTAATGAGTATATATAATTATAATATTTTGAAACCATGACCTGTGCCGTAGAAGTCGTTTTTTTCTTCTTCAAAAACACTTACCTATATTTAAAATGTTGAAAAATCTATTGAATCTTTAAATTTTTTAATGAGTCCTAATCATCAGTCGAATCAAAATAAAATATTGCCCATGTTAGGTATTTTAATATAATCACGATGCAGTAAGTATTAATAATATGCAAGTGATTATGGGTCCAAGGTTTGGGTCTCACCTGGCAATTACAAAGCCGTATCTCGGTCAAGGTGGTTTGTATTTTTCATTTATTTATGTATTTATTCAACAATACCATCAATCTAAGGCGATGATTGCTCGGTGGTGGTGACGTCGGATATCTGGCAAAGGTCGTGGGCTAGAATTTTACAATGAGCTTTCGGTGAAGGTTAGCTTCGTGAGAAAATCATAGCACGGTACTTTGTAGTATCCACCTGGCCGACTATCACCCTCAAGGAACACTCAATTTTTTTTTATATCTAGGTACTACATAGGTGGCAAACAAGCTTACGCCCCACCTGATAGTAAGCAGTTACCGTAGCCTATAGATGCTCATAACACCACGGGCAAAGAAAATACAATATAATATTTTCTCTGCCAGCGGTATCACTCACGCGTTGCCAACCTTGAGACATGAAGTTGTTAAGTCTCCTGTGCCTGTAATTTCACCGGCTCCCATACCTTCCTAACCGAGACACGGTAATACAAGTACACTACTATTTCACGGCGGAATTAGATATGGTGGTAGTACTTCCCCGGGCAAACACTGCACTAAAGAGTTCAAAAAAAAAATATGTCATCAAGCATATACATTACTAATAAGGATACGATTTAAATTATGCTCCTCGGCATGCTCTATCTGTAACGCTCGCCCTCGCTTGCAACGATATTTCCTTTTTGAAATACGCAAAATTACCGAGGCACATTACTTTAATTGTACTGTAAGAGTGTGTTTGAGCAGTTTAAGATATAGTTCCCTTCTAGGCTTATTTTAGTTAGTTTTGCTTCACGGTAGAATTACTAAATGGATATTATTTTGCCCGTATACCTAAGCAACGATATTTTATAAATGTAGCAACCTAATCAAGTAGGTAGCTAATGATATTACCTATTCACTAAATGCAAAAGAGATTTGTATTATTTATTTTTCATTATATTTTTAGTGCTTAATCATTGAAATTGGTTATTGCAAAAACATAGACAGTTTGTTTTGTAAGATTTAAATACTGAGCTATTGTATAATTTCAAGTATGTTGGTTGTAGTTGGTATCGAGCTCGTAAACTTTAATTGTTATTGTTTTTAACTCTCATAAGCTGCTCTCTTACACCTCATATCAACTTTTACAAATAATAAAACAATATCTTATGTTTTTACGCATACAGGGAAGTGAAGTTTGGCCGTGACGTGATCTGTGGAGGTTACAAGATCCGTTCTCTATTTTATTAAACACTATTAACAATACGGATCTTTAAAATGTCTAGAGAAAAACAATTAAATTGTATTATTATACTCGCTCGTAACGTAACTAGTACCAAAATAGATTATTTAATAATAAAAGTCAGATTCAAGGTATATTTGCTCGAGAACAGAAATTGTATAAAAGGCGTGCATTGCTTGTATTGCAGGTAAATAAAAACTATTTTTACGATTTGTGACTTGTGTTTTGCAAGAATCTAATCATTGAAAATAAAGAGCCTGTGACCCTCAATCAAAGCTAATAAAGATAGCTGTCAGTAGTAGCTTGTTTTATTTAGTAGGTATTTCATTAGGGATTTTGTATTAAATTGCGACTGCACGAAAATATAAACTGACTAGTTTCTGCCCCGCGGTTTCATCCGCGTTCCCGAGGGATCGTATGTTTTTCCAGGATAAAAAGTAGTCTATGGGCTATTCCAGACTATAATCTATCTCTATGCCAAATTTCATCCAGATCGGTTCTGTTGTTCTGGCGAGATTGAGTAACAAACATCCATCCATCCAGTATAGTAGGATTAGTAGGATAGGATGTGGTGATGAGTTCAATTCAAAAACACTTAAGGAAAATACATTTTAAAATCTTTTTAATAGTATTTCGGTGAAATTGAAACAACACAACCGTTAAAGCTATTATCTAATTCAATGCGCCATATGGTGTTGTCTTTGACAGAACATAAATCTCAAGATTACCATGAGCTGCGCCGGCGCCAAAATTTGTCACAGTTTTAGTCGGAAAACTACATAAAATCGGCATATATAATCCATAAGCTGGACTACTAACGAGATTATAAATAAAATTCATCGTGATTATTTAATATCTATACTGAATTCGACATACTAGTTCTGTTTTCGAATAAAATTAAATGCTTATTTGAATGGACGAAATAATTTTGAACAGGTCAATATAACAATTATGTAGATTTGTCAATCAACGGGTTTTAATAAGAGTCGTTTTTAATTTGTCATCTTTTTGTTATTCTTGACTCACTCAAGTTTTAAACTATTCGTAAGATTTTTGATCAATATTCAGTTCACATTAGGTTTTCTTTATCAAAACATTTGTTTTTTTTTTCAATGGAATCGACTAATGCTAACAATAGGTATTTTTGGGAATATTGCAGGAAATGTACAAGAGCTTGAACATTAAACTTTAATCCTTAGATGGAACGTGATGATGCATGTCAATAGAGACTTTAATCTTTTAAATAAACTTGTTCACTTAAAATTCATCAAGATCCATCAAAATGTATTCATTCCATACAATGTTGAAGAACAACCAAACATAATTGATGCTCGCGCAAGCGCCGAATTAATTCTACAAAACAACAGACATCATGTACCCACCTGCAAACGTTATAGCAATACTTCCAGAATACTGATTATAGTCATTATACGTAAAAAGTACATAAAGATAATAACACGACAATTGTTTTTAAAGTGATTGAATTAAGGGTCAAAATTGTTTGAGAAGTAATAGCTGCTATTAACGCAATACGAAGTGGATTATATAAATAATGGTTTCCGCATAAATTCTTAGGTTTTTTTAAGGATCTATATATATATAGTAAAGTGTTTGAGGTCTAACAGGAATAGGGTATTTGCCTGTATTCAAAAAAAATTATCCAACACTAACCAATGTATAAAACATCTAAAAAAAGGGGAAACACGATTATTTTATTAAATTTATCCTTTATATGATTTTTAATGACCAATCTAACCATAAAGAGTATGCTATATAATTATGACGTCACATGCTTGTATTTCATACAAAACTCCACATAAACCTTTCGTTTTGACATTTCATAAAGAGTTGCTGATTTGAATGTCAGTCAAATACCCTATTACCGGTTAATTATTTTAAAAAAAATACATGAAATAAATTAAGTTTTTAAATCGCTAGTTTTTTTTAAAATTCACAGGCAATCGCGAAAATGAGTCCTTAATTCTTACTTTGAATATTCGATTAAAAGTTCTATAGTATAAGTAATGCTCACCAAAATGAACGCGAAGTCTTTCTGTTAGTATCACCATCAGTACGATAAAACTATCTATTTATGTTCACCATTCGTACACTCGTTCTCATTTCTACCACTTTCAAATCTTAAATTGAATGTTAGCACATAATTGTAGGAGTCTAAGCAAAAAACGTCGGCATGCAAAATGTGTACGCAACGCATTTTAACCAACTCTCCGGAAATGTTTATTAGTAGAAATTTTGGTAATTACTAACTACGGATATACAAAAGCAAATAAATTAATCACTGTGCCAGTTCATTTCTCATGTGTTTATTGAAAGTTTATACACGCGAAATATAAACTTTCAATAAACACATGAGAAATGAACTGGCACAGTGATTAATTTATTTATTATTGAATACGTAATATCTCGCAAGTCTAGGGGATTCCTTAAAATTGCTCTCTCGGTCGCAAACTTAGTATGAGCATTACAATCAAATTAATAAAAAAATATACGTGAATTCATACAGAGAAATCACAGCATCCACGCAAGCGGAGCCACGACCAACACCAAGTGGGATATTACAGTACAATTTGAAAAGAGCAAAATCCTGCCCTGCAAGTACAATTGCCATAATGGTGTTTTCTCGGAGGCCCCTAATGGGCCGCGTCCGTACGACGGTTGTCGACCGACCGCTGCGCACGCGCACCTATCATTCATACGTGACGACGCTCTCAATGACTTGTGTTGCAAATCATTACGGCGAAAAAGGAGACGGCTGACCAGCTTTACGTTTATGTTTGGGGAAGCAGGATATAGTATACTTATGCTTTTGTCAAATTGATTGTTACTTTTTTTTATGTCTATCTGTTTTAGTTGCGGAGTATTAAATATACGTTGACGCTAATGTCAAATTATATGAATCTATGAGATGGTATAGGTGCCATCGAACTACAGAATTTCATGTAAGTAGTTAAATTAGAAAAAAAAAGCAATAGATTTTTATTTCAAAAAAGTTTCTCATTTGCTCCGAAATCCTCCTATACCTCTAATCTATAACAGAATATTGGACCTATCTAATGAGCAAGGAAATATGACAACACAAGATACGCTTCGTTAGAATATTTCTAAGTTACTCAGCTTATTTTTATTACCGATTCGCAACATAAATAAAAGAAATGCCAAAACCGGTAAACATTTCCTTGTCAATGAGAGCAGCTAGAAAGCCGCCTGCAATGTTGACCGCGACCGGCGCAAGCGCACCAGCCCGGCACAATATTGACACATTCCTGTGAGCCGGGACGAGTCTCCATCTAAGGAAGACGACCTGGACGTACTAACTGTAAACCGGCTTTGCAAAAAGATCTCCTCTAATTGCTGACAGACCCCAGCCGAGGGTTATTCGAGATTTGTCGATTGACGCTGCGACGAGAGAGCGGAAAATTGCAATGGAAATCGTGTTTTTATTATTATCCCCAGATTTAGTCAATACCCGTACTGAATTATAAAAATGTCTAGTCTTGTCTATATGAATGTTCTTACAATACAATACATGCCAATCAGCCGGATAAGATAGATTCTTCAGATAAAATCAAACATAGTTACAAATGTAAAAGCTATTCAAAAATCTATCATATTTCTATTGTGCCTTGAGCTATAAGAAAAAAGATCCAATGACCGGTTTATGACTTCCTGGTGAGAGGTTTGCGAATTTACAAGACAGGAAACAATTCGTCAAAACCAAACGTGACAAGAGATTAGCGCAAATTGAATTCAAAATCATTTCTTTGATATATTATAATTCTCATGAAAAAAAATTATAGTTTTGTGAGAAAGTATAATGGAAAAAAAGGACTTACTGAATTCAGTTTCAATTAGCGAATTGCCGATGAAAGTTATTTAAATAGTTGAATTCAGATAGAATAAATTCAATTATTCTATATTCTACATAATATAAGTAAAATTATTATATATATAAGGCACAGTTATTATATATATAAATAAAATAAATTAAAGTAATATAAACTAAAAATAATATAAGTACTGTAGTTACAGAGATGCCATATCGATGCAAAACGATGCCGATGGTACCTACAGAGTATGTGGTTACGCAACAGTTTTTCACTATTAAAACCCCATGGTTTTTCGATCTGTACGTGACATCCACATAAATAGCAATATAAACGAGACGAGAGGTTGAATGTACTCAATGGAATAAGTGGCCATTGTAAAAATTCAGGATTTATTGCGAGCGCGTATTTTTGCTTCAATGGATGTGAATGAAAAAGTTTATGGTACATCTTATTTATGTATTGATATTGCTTGCATCAAATATTTTAAGAAAATCCAATAATATAAAGTTTTGTTAGATATAATGTATTATTAAAGATTTTACTACACTTTTGTCGATATCTATTGATAGAATCATCACCTCAAACTATGTGAACAACAATGTATTAATGAGATTTGGCTTTATGAGATTTTAAAAATCTAATAAAAAAACGTAGTTATTTCTAGGTAGGAAAAGGGTGTGAATTTCATAGGCAAATTTTTATTACCATCATTACCCTGGATCACATTACAGGATCTTTTAAAGAGGATATGCCAATTTACACTTGAGATACTAATTAGGCCACATCACAGCAGTTACAAAACGATGATGTTTGCTTTGTTTTGTGGTGGGAATCATTTTTATTTATATCAGCCTGCCGGCAGGCTGACTAGCCGGCAGGTGGTCCACCTGATGGTAAGTGGCTACCGTCGACTATGGACATTAGCAATACCAGAGGGAATGCCAATGTGTTGCCGACCTTTATAAAGCCTAGAAGGCAACTGGCTCTCAAGCGCAACACAGTGCCGAAACACACCAATAGGTGTTTGGCGACAGATTTTCAACTTAAGGGTGGTAGCCAGCCAGGCGGGTACTACAAAGTACCCTACCACCGTGCTATGGTTTCCTCATGATGTTTTCCTTCACCGAAAGCTCAAACTCATTGTTGAATTCGAACCCACGACCTTCGCCACGGCATCCGACGTCACTATCACTGAGCTATCATCGCCAATTGTAGGCGGAAGACGGAAGATCACTGGTTTTTAGGACATAGATATATTAGTTCATTAATCTCGTTTGGTACATTTTATAGTAGTGGATTTCTTAAACAATAGATAAGTAATAATTAAGTTATTTTATTAAGTACTGAATAATAGATGCTTAAAACAAATTAAACTCAGTTCACACATCACACACTAAACAAAGCGGCGTTATCTCTACATAGTTAATAATGTTGGTATAATTTGTATGTCCGTCAAAACTGAAGGTCTTTTTATTCGGACGAGACCTTCGGTGACCTTGTCTCTATAATAACAGCAGAAAAAACCGTTTCCTTCTTTTCGATGTTCAAAAGTGGGACGAGTTAACAAGCATACTGCACTGTATCCGTTGGTCATCTCGCTTTTTACACGCTTTTTTATGTTGCTAGTGGGAGCGAGATTACGTAAAAAGTCACTTTTCCATACCGAATACTCGGAAGGCGATAATAATTGCGTCGCTAACGAGACTAATGATAACGTGAAACGTGGTGTTTTGTGAACTTCGTACATATGTATGTAGTTATCGTACGTACATGTATGCCGTTAAACCCGTGTCTAATTAACATAGCGATGAGAATTACATTTAAGATTATTTGACTCATGTTTTTGAGCTTTCATAATAAGACATACGGTTTAGATTAATAAGTTCTCTTTTCAGTTTACCTAGTTAAGGGGTATTGAATTCATACCTATAGTTAATATTAAGTTGTGCATATTTTCCAGGTAGTTTAATCGTAAACAATTCCACAGTGTATTGGCAAAAACAAAGTAGTAGTATTTATGAATAATGATATCCATAATTATTGAAATAACCAATAATCTAGCCTAGTTGTTACAACTAACAAGTGATTGAATAGGTACCTAACTGCATATATAAATAAATATGCAAGTCGTCTAGACGATGAATTAATATTGTTGACACCTCAGGCACATACTTTTATAGCCGCCACCTAATGGACATTTTATACGGTACCTTTCGAACTACATCGATTTATTATTCTCATAGATTTATGATAATAGGCCACCGTGAAATTTATTCATGAGCGTATGTGTACATACTCGTAAATTTAAAAAAAAAAGGCTTTTAAGTATGCTCATTGAATAATAGTGCTACATATAGCAAGGTATTCCATTTCTAACCTAAGAACTTAAACTCCCAACTAATTGCGACAGTAATTCTTATTATAATTTTTATGTAAAATGAGCTTACGTATGGCCTTAAAGAACTATTATTTTTCAACACTGATCTTTTAGCACCGTATAATAAATATTTGCTTCAAGTACGCGTATAGACTCTATGAATAAAACATAATAGTTATTAATAAATGTACCTAAATGACCAGCCCTAAGTTCAGCTATCAAAACTAGAATACTTATTAACAAATCAATTCATTACCGTTTCATGAATGCTCCGTCTGACTTCAATATTATCATCACCAACATCAGTTTATACCATTCTAAATGTAATTGAAACCGCTGCCTACGCACTCCCTTCACTAGTTTTAAGTTATCAAATAACCTACAGTTCTATACTTAGCGAAGGACAACTGGGACGATCAAACGCAATGCAATTGCTGCAATGGTAGTAGGTACGGTGATATGATATCACGTTGGTAAAATATCGGTTTCAGTGCAATTGAGAACCTAATCTTTCATAATATACACAAATTGGAATCCAAAAATGTATGTAATGGTAAATATACATAAAATAAGAAAATAGTTTCCTTTCCCACTTTTGATCCGAACGTTCGTGCATTACTTTAATAAACGGGACAACAAATTGTTTAGCAACTAGGCTGGGTCACACGCAGGCGCAGGCGCCGACTAACTGGCCCTGGCTACATAATGAGGCGAGTATTTTAATTGCGATCCAATATCACGCCTAGAGAACCTACGCCTGCCTGGGTAGAAAAGGCTACCGGTATTTGCATACCTATTTAATTGGAGCAGAGATTTTCCGTATTTTTTTAAATAGTAAGCGCGAAATGGTATAATTATTGTAAATCAAGTAATAACTTCATATATTTTCTAACCTTAATAAGTTAATTGTTAATTATTTAGTAATAACTATCATATTATGGCAACTTCAGGGAAAACTTAAAACCTAAAGATCCACATTAATAAGTATGTATGTAATCCAATGTTTGAATAGATATTATTTAGATTATATGTGTACATTATGTATTATTTTTGGAGGTTGATATGTTCCTGGAATAAAACACGAATCACTGCAAGAAAAACATCTTGTTTTTAAAGTAAGTATGGTAAAAAGAAACAATTTCCCTATAATTTAACTATAATTTGTATGAAATATAAAAATTAACATTAGTCTAATTCGAGTAGGTAATATACCTTTCCAATTTACTACATCATACAGTAGGTAATCTATTTAAATCATACATTAATGTTATGAGAAAACCATTTCTTCAAATACATCTATTGTCTAGAATTCATAATATTGATAAGCCTGACGCGTGAGTAAAGACATTATTAACATGCCAGTGAGTTTGCTCAAATACCTATCTAATGTATAAATTGCCATAGGCACTAGGTACTAGATACTGGTTAATATCGCGTGTCTTGATACCTAATCAGCTTTATAACCTATCCAGATATACATATGTTATGGCTAGGCCAGACCCACAGTCCAATCATGATTATACATATCTTCCACTTTGGTGATCCAAAAAAGCAAGTCAATAACCATATTCAAATTTTCATCCAGAATTTCACCGCGACTTTCGTGTAACGGTAGATATTCAACGTGAGCCCATTTCAACATGGCCAGTCTTGTAGTTATTATGATATATATGCATTATCGGCGTCGAACGAATATTTGAGCATTAGCATACACCTTAGCCTAAACAATTGCCCTCAGGAATGTAACAATATTTTGTCACGGCACAATGTTCACCTCGAATGACTTTAGCAACTTAACTTGCAACTGAATGCCAGAGATTTTATTGATCGCCTACAATATAAAAATCTGCATAATCTACAATCGTAAATAGCGCATAATATGCACAGGTCACCTGTGACAGGTGATTATTAGCAAGCTTTAGTTAAAAAAAATGCAATTATTTGACTGATGCCTGATAAATGTTTAAAATCAAGCTGTCAATAGAACTTTGATTTTGACACTTTTTGGTTTTTCTGCTTCTTAGAAATAATGCATTGCTAAAACCTGAGTGATTAAGGAAAGAATGTGTTAAGTATGTATATTATAAATGAATGTGCCCTGTCTGAACGCGATAAACTACTGAACGGATTTTCATACGGTTTTCACCAATGGACAGATAAAGGAGGATGCCCGCGGATAGTACTCTTGAGAAACGCATTGTGTCTCATAAAGTTAATGAGTATCAAAAAGCTAAAATAAAATAGTATTTTTTTAATATGATCTAGTTATTATTTATAATGGGATACTTTTTTGAGGAATAAAGAGTATTTTTTTGTTTCCGGCATTTTTACTATCGCCTGTCAATGTTAGGGATGTCCATTTCATCTATTGCATGTAATGTAATTCACGATATCGATTCCGTGTTGATTGTTCGATTTTATTTATTACAATACTGGCAAGCAGGCAGGCGGTCCACCTGATGGTAAGTGGCTACCGTCGCCTATGGACATGGATTGCCAGTGTGTTACCGACCTTTATAAAGCCTAGACTAGACCTAGACTGTCGCTAAACACCTATTGGTGAGTTCCGGCAGCCACACTTGAAAGCCAGTTCCTTTTAGGCTTTGTATAAGCACACAAAGCCTTCGGCCTTATCATCACTTACCATAGTGAGATTATGGTCAAACACAAAAATGAACCATAAAAAATGTGGCAGACCGTTGTTAGCCATTTTTTTATTTATTATTGATACTGAAATCAGAATTCTTTCCGACTCGCTTAAGTAAAAAAACAATAAACAAATAAGATAGGTTGATAAACAACAGAGATTTTTAATCTGTATTTTATTAGAAGATATATCGGATTATTTAAATCATTTTTCGACACGGATACAACCCTATTTGACATTTTCATCTGTCATATTTTTGACAATCAGTCAGTATGTATTTTCTGTTCGGTTTCGGTTTGTTTGTGTACAGAGTTTGAGCTTTTTAGTTCCTCATTTACTGTTACTAAACCATTGAAAATAACATACTTTTGACGCCGCTGCACCGTGCATGTCTGTGTTGTGTTGTTTATTAGTAAAGACAGGACTTTTTGTGATATATTGGAAATGGCGACTGTGAGACGATGTCTCAACTTCTTGTAATGATGGATAGCCCATTTATCGAGGAAGGTTATAGGCTCCTTTTTATTCCGGGAAAACGTAAGACCCCTCTGAAAACCGCTGGGTGGAAGCTAGTTATCTATATAAGTATATATTTACAAAAGAAAAGTAGCGTTATATCAGTTACCTGGCTTCCATAGCGTAATTTTTAACACTGAGCTACTGGCTATCATAATGACGACTTCTTCTATGCGTCTTCTATGCGTTTTAATTAATCGTAGGACTGTGAGGACCAGTCGGATTAAGGTTTGGTCGAAACTAACCTCAAAATATTAATTTAACTTTTGTTAAATATCTTGGAAATGCAATTACATTTTGTGTCGAATTTTTTGAGAAAATATTTAGACATGTCATAGAGTAGAATTAAGGTGATTTGATTAAGACACAAAAATCCTGAATGAAGTACATTTGTCCATACTGCCATGGGCATTCTCCTTTTCACTAAATTATCGTGTAAATTGGCTGAAATATGACGATGATTGTTGAAGATGTCGGAAAAAATCATGCCGACTAGTAAAGCTTATTAAAAATTAAGGCGTATCTACATGTTCTGCTACCCGTGCGAAGCCGTGGTGGGTCGCTAGTTAATAAGTGTGACTAATAATGATGTCGGTTAAAACAAGAGCGCGAACAACTCGGTACATGTGACCGAAACTATAGCGTTGCTAGTAACGTTATAACGTCCTTACGTTGCATTACGTTACATACCTATAACATGTTACACTCAAATTCAACCTTGAGATTTCACTCCCATCGCGCTCAAAGAAGTTTCACTTTTTAAGGCGATGATAGGTCAGTAGTAGTGAATGACTTCGGACGACGCGGCGAAGGATCATGGGTTCGAATCCTACAATGAGCTTGAGCTTTCGGTGAAGGAAAATATCGTGACAAAACCATAGCACGGTGGTAGGGTACTTTGTTGTAGATCACTTACCTTAGTGAGATTGTAGTCAAACACAAGCTTATACAAAGTTAAAAAAATAATATTCAATACTATAGGTAACTAAACTAACCTAGTATCCCAAAAATATATACTTACAGCGATACCATTTCAATAGCTGAACTAGAATCAAAACAAATTAAATTACCTTGAATATGTCACAAAATGCGGGTTCTTCCACATTTTTACTGTAAATTTATCGTATTACACGCTATAAATATTTGCTATCAGTTCTGGTACGTCCTGTGGATTATTCAGTGCAATTATCACCGACATCCGGCCAATCCTAAATGTTTAAGAATCCATTTTGTCAATCACAATACATTGGATGCTTGTAAAGTCGTGTAACTTGCGAGTATGCTGATTTTATTACTTTTAATTTTAACTGTTGGGAGTGTCCATGGCAGTGACTACAAAGGTGAGTCTAATAAATTTTCTATTTAATTTAATATTACTAGTTACTGCTACAGAACTTTGAACGATAGTCGAGGTATTAGTTTAGGTGGGTTTCACAAATGTACACCTAGAAAGTCAATATAAATTTAATTTAAAATTCAGATGTTCTCTTTGTGACTCCAGGATGACGTTGGCAATCGTTACATAAATTCTTCGACGTAGAAAAGCAAAAATATATTTCATTTTTAGACTTTCGTTCGTAAATCATAAGATTTTTGTATTGTAGGTACTAACCAAATATGAGGATGGGTAAAAGTGTTTGCTGCATGTTAAAATTTATGATGTTGAACTTGACTGTATTATTTTTTATAGCAAAACATAATTTTCATTTTTTTTTTATACCACTAAGGCGGCAAACAAGCATACGGCCCGCCTGATGGTAAGTGGTTACCGTAGCCTATTGACGCTTGCAATGGTGTTGCAAGCGTCAATAGGCTTGGGCATCACACGCGCGTTGCCGACCCTGAAAATTACTATCTTTCATTACCATCTACGGCATAAGGTCCGTATGGACATAAATCATGGCAATAATTGTAATACTATTGGCAGCTCAACTGGGTGACCCGGCGTGGCAAGAGGTCATCTCAGAAGGCGGCATACACATCGGAGGTGGAAGAGCAAAGCGATTTGTCGAACTGAATGAACAACAGGTACAAATTGCTGGCTTATATATTTCTCAACTATTCATTAAG
Source organism: Tetheella fluctuosa (assembly GCA_951216915.1). Lineage (NCBI taxonomy): Eukaryota > Metazoa > Arthropoda > Insecta > Lepidoptera > Drepanidae > Tetheella > Tetheella fluctuosa. Next base: position 5,991,744 of record OX578234.1, read on the forward strand.
GGTACCGACCGTCAGTCGTGGAACTCTATTAGAAACTCTGTTTCCAACTGAATTTATAAGTTTTTTTTTACCAATTTAAGCCAAACGTACCGTATCAAGCATGCATTCTGCCAAACGGCAAGTCTGGCCACTGCAGGCACCTACAACATTGTGTTCAAGAAGACTTCAAGAACGACTTCCTCAAGTTCATGGACTACCTCTGTGTTATAAAGAGAACGTAAGTTTTCAACTTTACTCGTATCATCTTTATAATGTGTACGCCAAACATAGGATTTTAAAACATAAACAGCGATACGAAACTGTCATCATGAGCCAGAACCATGGATTATTATGTGAACCCCTAATACAAGCACTATTAAATTATTGTCAGATACACAAAAAACATTTTTTTCGCGTCTTCCTGCCAGGTCTATTGGAGCGTGCTGTCCAGATGATCTAAGTGGTGTCAGCTCAGACGGCTTAGCCGGAGATCTACCCGCCACGGCTCCCAAGGAGGAAAAGAATGAAGCTATCGTGAGGGTAGTCAGAGCCGAAAACAGAGGTCCGTAGGAATTACTTCATTAAATGACTTCCATGATATTGACTTTGTTTCATTTACTAGATTTGTTTTTTTATCAAGTTCTTTGGAAATCATAAACAGAAATATTATTTATAACCATTCATAAGTTCTTAAATTCGTTGATTTATTGTACCTGTTAGAAATATTTTATGATCTGTGCGTCACTTTAATAAGCAATTATGACGAAATATAATATTGCTATTATCCTTTAAATCAAAGGTAAGATATTCTGTATCATTAAAAATTACATATATATAAAAACAGTAGGAACATATTTCTAGACACCTATATTTTAATTGTCTTAGGTTGTGGCCTTAGCACGAGAGCAGTGGGCCGCGTTGCAGGAGCCCGACCAGCGAACCCTCGTGAATGGCCGTGGATGGCCTCTATCACCCCTGAAGGCTTCGAGCAGTATTGTGGGGGAGTGCTTATCACCGACCGACATGTGCTCACTGCTGCTCACTGTACTAGAAGGTTACTTATTAATGTGCATTTTTAATTTTAAGGGTTCGACCATTGTCAGCCTATATGAAACTGAATTATTCTATTACTGCTATTTTATAGAGTGCCCTATACTCATATACTCAAGTATTGCTCAAAAAAGTGGACCTTTTTTGTTTCGTTATTAGAAAAAAATAACAAGAAATTCATTCATTAACATTTTTACCATTTCCAGATGCTTTAATAAATTATTTTCTCCTCAGATGGAAGGCTGAAGAACTATACGTTCGCCTTGGAGAATATGACTTCAAGCGCACAAATGACTCCAGATCTTATAACTTCAGAGTGGTTGAGAAGCGACAGCATGAAGGCTTTGAATTATCTAGCTACCATAACGACATAGCCATTCTAAAGCTGCACAGACCTGCCATATTCAACACTTATGTGTGGCCTATATGCCTGCCTCCACCCAACTTGGATGTTACTAATGAAGCTGCTGTTATTATTGGTTAGTAGGTACATACCTACTGTTAGTTTGGATCCTACTATTATTTAAAGCTTTTACGACACCCATTATTTATTTCCCAATTTTATGATGTTTGCTGTAAGTACCTACCTGATGTCTCGATTTTGATATCTTACTTTCCATAAATTCTGTAAATCTCATTCTTACGTCTCTAGACTTAAACTTACATCAAATGTTCAAATCTTTTTTTTACCCACTAATCAAGGTTGGGGCACACAATCCTACGGCGGTCCACATAGTGACGTTCTAATGGAGGTATCAGTACCAGTTTGGAGTCAACAGGAATGCATCGAATCGTTTGTCAACTCCGTGTTTGACGAGAATATCTGCGCTGGTGGTCATGAAGGCGGGAAAGACGCTTGTCAGGTAAGAAAGTTGTTGTCTTAAATCCGTTGAATAATGGCATTTGTAATAACGCATATGGCAAAATTTTATGTACCAAATGTCATATAAACATACTAAATCAAACTCATTGAAGTAATTAAAGACGTCATTTATTAAAATACCCTTTTACAATAGATCACGTATTGCAATCTACGAAATCACCTGATAGCATTCCAGTTCTGTCTTATAGGTAATCTTCTTGTTTGTACTGGTAATGTTAAAATAGCATCAATTTTACAGGGAGACAGTGGCGGTCCACTGATGTACCAAATGGCAAGCGGCAGATGGTCGGTCATTGGAGTGGTATCATGGGGCATTCGTTGTGGAGAACCAAATCACCCGGGGATGTACACTCGAGTTGACAAATTTTTGGACTGGATTGTCCAGAACGCACAGTTCTAGGTTAATGATTCTAGAAACTTCTTTTGTAATTCTGACTACAGATTCCTAGTAAATTATTAAATTTATTCAATTTTATTAAACTTTATTCTCATTTATAGTTATTGATTCTGCACAATTTCATACATCATTATTGTTTCTACGGTTTAGTTTATTGTGAACTTATTGTATATTATACCTACTTATTACTTACGCATGTTTGGGATTCGAAAATATTCCAATCGTTAATTACCTATATCAAATCAATGTGTTCAGAGTTATTCGTAAACGTCTAGTAAGACTTATACACAATGGGAACATTTATAGTCGACTAGCTGTCCCCGCGGTTTCATCCGCGTTCCCGAGAAAAATAGTAGCCCATGTCCTTCTCCATACCATAGGCTATCTGCGTACGAAATTTCATCGCGATCAGTTCAGCGGTTTATGCGTGAAAAGGTAACAAGCAAACAAACTCACATTCGCATTTATAATATTAGTTATGATTTAAGTCCTATTTAACAAGAACTCATTACACATCATCTAGCTCACTATAACAGAGAACGATCTAAAGTCTCCCCACAATCTTCAATAGCTTGCAACATTTCAACAACTTGCTTGTCTTCAAGCACTGGATGGCAAGTGAAGGCAAGACGGAAGAAGTTCTTGTGTTGACGCAAAGGTGTGTAAGCAACCATAAGACGAGAACTGAGGGTTAATAGTTCTTTGATTTTTGGTGTTATCTGGAATATGACAAAAATTTATTACATTTTTTTGGAGTCTTGGAACGTCCAAAATATTAATAATATCAAAAATATTTTAATTTCGACATAGTGATGAACAATGGGTAATTTTGTAGGAGACGCGTCCCCAAACTGTTACACTTTAGTATAAGCTATTGGTGATAGTTGGCCAGTGGCCAATGGCCACATCAAGGCCATAATTTCATTCATGATAGCAAGTCTGGATTGCATGGAAGAAAAAGATATTCACGTAAAAAAATTATATGTAACTTATTTTCCGTTCCGCAGTTTTAATAACACTTCTTGTGTTTTCCTGCTATCCAGGTTAATATTTATCTCCAGATGATTTCATCTAAAGCCCTTAGTCCTTTCCGCTCATATTACATACTTTTATTTTTTTATGAATTGAAATGTCCGAATCTATTAAACTTCTGATATTTACCTTATGCATCAGCTCCCACCATTCCTCGTTTTCTTCCATGTGCCTCATAAATCTCGGTATGTACCAAAAGCAGACATTGGGACATTGTATCGGGTTCGACACTAGCCTGAACCCAGGCTTTCTGGATACAGTTTCTAGACAAAACTGTGCTACTTCCATTGTGTGATCAATGAGTTGATTAAGACCGGTGTCGCCTCTCGCTTTCCACATCAACCAAAGTTTGAAGGCGTCTATCTGAATATGAACACATGCTTTTATTATTTGAGAAGTCGAAATTGAGTAGCTATATCCTTGTAACAGCAGCATCACGTTATCGTACAATTTAATAAAGTGAAATCGCGTGCATAGTTTTATGGCACACGTAGATACGTCGGGCAGCTGCACTTGAGTGCCAGTTCCTTACTTCGTGTCTTTACCACCTTCGGCCATATCATCACTTACCAAAAAAAAAAAACTTTCGCTAGAATAACACTTTCTTTAGAGATTTAAAGAAGTCAGCACATCATAAAGGTAAGGAACAATTAAATTCTTCAAACTGTACTATCAAGTGAATCATCTCGTTACCTTCCTTCCACATTGTATGCTCTTGTCCCCAGTATCATAACTGACATCATAGAACTTATCCTGTTGGAACAGATATTGAGCTGCAGCAGAGTTCGCCTCGTGAAGTAGACCTTTCTCTCGCACCAGGAACATTGAGCATTGGAGTGGAGCACCCGCCATCTTGTGCGGGTTCCATGATAAAGAATGTGCTCTGTCAAGGGACTTTGAAAGTAGGTACATAACATTTTTTTATACTCAATAATACTTGCTCTTTCAGAGTTTAAAGAGCGAAAAAAACAGCTGTTCCATCCATATTAGTTGGGTAGATATTTGACATTTAGCTATTGGTTAAAAATATCCCTGTAAAAAATATATCTCAAAAGATTTTCAGCAGATATCGTAGATACTGAGATGTTGGCACTAATGTACCTACGTATACCTGTATGTAAAGTAGCTATAGGTACCTACCTATAGCAGAATATAACTATTACAGATTTGCAAAATAAAATACCTTTCTATTCCTCTCAATTTGCTTCTGTGTTTATTCGACAACATCAAGCTGCCACCCCAACATGCCTGCAAATTTCAATTTTATAAATGAATACCGCTCTCAATTCTTCCGATTATTTGCCACCAATATCCAGTCCGCTTCTTTTCGGAACTATGACTAAATATACTTATCAAAAGAAATCTTTGAATCACTATTCAATATGCTATTAGTCTAGAAACTCATTATCTTCAGCCTTTATCAGTCCACAGCTTGATGGTAGGCCTCTTGCATACCTCGCCACTTTTTTAACTTTTTTCACATCCAGTGACGTAGCAGTAAGCATATCTAACTTACACGGCCTGTCAATTGATATCTATTAACCTACTGACCGTCTATTTATACAGATGAGCGGTCCTGTACTGATGTACTTACATCAACATGCATCCAAACGCCATATTTCCTGCAAACATCACTAACAGCTTCAAGATTGTCGATAGCACCCAGGACAGTTGTACCAGCTGTTGCATTTACCATTAAAGGATACCGGCCCAAATTCTTCTCTTCTTTAATAGATGCATTTAACTCTTCAATCATTATCTGTCCTTGATCATTCGTTTTGATGACCCTCAAACTATCTGTCCCAAAACCGAGCCAGTGCGCCGCTTTTCTTATAGAGTAGTGACTCTGCAATTTTTAAGTTTTTTAAATTACTTTGGGCAACACACTGCTACAAGGAGGAACATTTATAGAGATTCATTATAATTATACACCAGAGCATTATGCTATGTACGTCAAGTTCGCCGGCATAAATTATATTTATCAGACAACGTCAGACAATCGTTATAGTCAATTTCATATTACGCCTCGTATTTGTATTTATATTGATACCATAATTTGCCAGACTCTTAACTTGCATGGAAAACTACTCATGAATCATAATTTATTATTTTCTTTTGTTGGTATATAGACATGTCACAATTGATTGATACATTTCATGTTTATTGTATTTAAAGTGCTCAGTACATGCGATACCATCAACTGTTGATTTCGGCAAGAACCTAAATTTAACTTTGCCGTAACTTATGTGGGTACTTTTTACTTACCAATAGTTTTATACTTTATTACTTAATTAATGTTGAACATGAGTTGCTAAGTAAGTACTTACATCCTCAGAGGTAAATATGACCAGTTCAGGCAAACTCCTCATTCCTTTACTCTTGACTTCGGGAAATGCCTTAAACCTAGCAGCAACAACAGCGTACAGCAAAGACATACTGCCTCCTGGACTGAATATCCCATCACCATCGGGAATACCGAACATCTTCAACACATGTTTGAGTATTTTCATCTCAATAAGTGTGAACACTGGGGCCACTTCAAATGTGTACCTGAAAGGTGAAAATAATGGTGAAATAAAAAAATTGTTGTGACCACTTTGTATGATATCTACATTTAAAAGATCTCTAGCATTTATCGGTCATTAACGTAATATAACAGCTTTAGCTTGTTATGATAAATCAAAATATATTATTTTTACCGCAAACCACTAAGGTAGCAAACAAGCATACGGCCTGTCTGATGGTAAGCGATTACCGTAGCCTACTGACGCGTATTGTTTCATATCAAACTATTGGGACCTTCGTTGTCTTGTTATATTTCATATACAGCCCTTACAAAAAATAAATGTACTGGTAGATGTGTTTTGGATGATGAACGGTGAAACGGCTAAATAGATTTGGAATTAACTCATAGCATTACGTAACATTATTTCCCTATCAAAAACGTGTTCTATAGACGAAAATACTTACTGGCTAGTATTAAATGCTTCGGAGATCCACGCTCCAGATAATCCATAAGGGTCAGTCCCACCGTACAGCTGATTTCTGAAAGTACCCTTGTCTGTCTTCACGCTGTAATGCAGAACATTCCGAACGCATAGTTCTAGTTCTTCATCATTTATTCTTTTTGATATGTCTAGGTCCAAAAGTGCCTGGAAATCAAAATATTGAATGCTCTTATGCAGGTAAAGTCGATTCCTTTCTTGAAGTTTTATCTAACCTAATATGAGAGGTATGTACGAAGCTATAACTGTAACTGTAAGGTAGGATACCTAAGCACCTTATCCACTTTGATAACCAAACGTATCGATGAATACCAATAAAAGGGTAATGATGAGAAACTAAGAGCTAGGTAGGAGAAAATTAATTTGCCCACAAGATTTCGATCACCTAGAGCAGTTTACCTCATGTGCAAAGAGATTACTGGGAGGGTTTCAACTGTATTTTTTAATCCTTCTTCAACACGTGAACGAGAGACAGAAATGAAACCAGATTTTTTCTGTTATCGTTATTCTATTTAAAATGTGTTTAAACATCAATAGTGCTTTCTGCAAATTACAGACTAATGAGTATATTTAACGATGGTTAAGTTTGTTGATCTTGAATACATTCGTGAAATATTGGACCACATTAGTAATGCAAAATTGGGTATACAGACCATGTGTGACTTGTCCTAGTTTGTATAAATATTGTTATAGAAGTCGACAAAGTCGAGAATAATATGGCTGATCAACGTACAACTGTATTACAATCCGCCTATACCAACTGAGCTGCTCTGCAAAGACCGGCTAACCGTTTTATATTGCGTTCGACTGCGACATATAGATATATAGATATACGAGATAAGTATTAGGAAAATTAATACATAATCCATGAATTTATTGCTGGAGTTCGTTCCCGGAGCAGGTGAAATTTCGGCCAATGACCCATCTGTCGCACAGTTGCGATGTGCGAGCGCGACGGCAATACATTTATGCACGAGTGACAAAAATATGTATAGACCGAAATTCCGCCTACTTCGAAAACGCACTATATCTTAGCTACCTATTTCATTGTACAAGAATTTGATGATGAAAAAAGTATTAGAATAGCAAAGTGGTAAGTTAGCTACTTTATAGTACCCACCTACCTGTCTGCCAGTACCACACACAAGTTAAATAATATCATCACACCGGTAGATGTTTGGCGGCAGATTTTCAATATGAGGTTGGTAGCCAGCCAGGCGGGTAAAAATTAGCCTACCACCGTACTATGGTTTCCTTCACCGAAAGTTCAAGCTCATGGGATTCGAACCCGCAATCTTCGTCACGGCATTCTACGTCTCTACCACTGAGCTATAATTTCCAAATAAAGCCCATACGTGTAGCCTATTACAATTCCACTGCATTACCTACTTACGATCGTAAATAAGTATGACTTTAAATGGTAAAACAACATATACAATCTAATTTTGCCATATTACATATATGGCAAAACCTAATATAGGTACATTAGGTTTTTCTTTGTTTAACTAAAAGTCAATTACATTTTTTTTTACACACGGCTATCTGATTTCATACACTCAAACTAAACAAATCGTGAAAGTAGTAAAAGTGGGAATCGAACACACGACCTGCGGCGTCTAACCTAACCCTCACATCAACTGGCCCATTTATTATAACTCAGCCAAATACAAAAGAGCTTTTGTTGCATAAGCAACACAGTTTTAGGTGCATTCACATTAGGTAGGTAGTATGTTACTGCCTATTCATTTATAAAGTTGCATCGATATCAGTGAAAATTTTAAGAGGCGAAAGACAGTTATGTAGTTCCTAAAATACGTAATTACTTTAGTACTAATAATTAATGAATCCAACACAAAAATGTATTTTTGTGTTAAATAACATACTACGAAGTCTTAACTTTTTTGGAATCACTCGTAACGAACCCCTAAAAAAGCATTACCATATATATTATTTTATACAAGGTTATTTACAGTACACCTATATTGAACCTGAAAATAGTTTGTTCAGATTTACAAGTACTAGTAGAATTGATTACATTAGTTTATAAACCATTTTATTTGAACCATCATAAAATAAAATCTTCATTGAAAATGTATGGGATTAATAAAACATACACATGCAACATTCGCTTTTTTTTGGACTACACTATTTTAATGAAAATATTTTTGAATAATATTTAGTATGAAGTATAAATAACCTTGTATCTAAAAACACACTATAGATTTACCTCCAATTCTTTCGGATGCTTAAAATGGATTAAGGGAACGTTTTCAGCCTTAACATCTTTCACAATGTTGATCACTTTGTCAAGAAACGAGTGTCCATTTGAATTCATTTCGGAGAGCACAAGACACGACGATGAACTCACGACACTAGTCATGAGAGCAGTCTCTACAATACTGGTTAGTATGCTGGTCACACGCGCGCCTCAACAAATATTGGTATATACAGTGTTATATAGGCTGTTCGTGTAATAATCTGTAATTTGTTTTGTTGTCAATTTATCATTATCATTTACTAATAATGACGTTCTAATATAGCCAACTAGGTACTAATTAGTTACATTTCGTTGTTACTTATAAGGAATTGTTTAATACCTAATTGGTCCACTATATTGTTCACATATTGCCTATCTATGGAATGTATTTATAAGGTTTTTTTTTATTATTACACAGGTCTGTCAAAAAAAAGTTTCTTGAATAATTTCATCTCAAACATGTAGATGTTGGTCTATCCTACCTATATAGAAAATTATAACGTTTTTAGGGCTCCGTAGCCAAATGGCAAAAAACGGAACCCTTATAGATTCGTCATGTCTGTCTGTCTGTCCGTGCGTATGTCACAGCCACTTTTTTCCGAAACTATAAGTTGAAACTTGGTAAGTAGATGTATTCTGTGAACCTTTTAGATCATTAAGATTTTAAGATACAAAAATAGAAAAAAAACAATAAATTTTGGGGGTTCCCCAAACTTAGAACTGAAACTCAATTTTTTTTTTTTCCTCATACCCATACGTGTGGGGTATCTATTGATAGGTCTTCAAAAATGATATTGAGGTTTCTAATATCATTTTTTTTTCTAAACCGAATAGTTTGCGCGAGAGACACTTCCAAAGTGGTAAAATGTGTCCCCCACCCCACCCCCTGTAACATCTAAAATAAGATAATGATAAAACTAAAAAAAAAATATGATGTACATTACCATGCAAACTTCCACCGAAAATTGTTTTGAACGAGATCTAGTTAGTAGTTTTTTTTAATACATCATAAATCGTAAACCGCAATTTACCTTTCATTCAATCAACTCAAATATTTAAAAAAAAATTGGCAAAAAGCAAGGTAGGCTTACAGCACAAATAAAGGAAAAATTCTAAAAAATAATAAAGTTGAAAATTAAAGGTGTCCCCATACATACATAGATACGTCAATTAATAATGACCTCTGAGTTTTATGGGCGCTCATACAATTTAGAGGTCTAGCTTAATTGGCACCAACCTCAAATAAGGTAAATAAATAAAATTGTTCATTTTTCGTGATGTATGAACGATGGACGAAGTTTGTACGAAACCCTCGGTGCGCGAGTCCAACTCGCACTTGGCCGGTTTTTTTAAAGTGTCACGTCACATTATTTTTGCATATAAAATATATATTTAGGAAATTTTTAAACGCCTATAAAAGCTTAGGCTGTAATATGAGTCTGAAAATTATTTTTTTGAAATCTCACATTCATAGTTTCATAGTGAAGAACAAGGTGAACGGTTCCATCAAGATGTAAAAGAGATGGAAAGAAAATATCAAAGCCGTTGGGACGTTAAATGATGGCGGACTATTGAGGGATACTATCAAAAGAGTTCAATAACTTAGCGATCATTTCAATAAAGTAATAATATCCTGAAGTTTATACATCATCCTCATCTTCATCTACAGTCTATCTTCCACGGCCAAAGCGCCACTAAGCGTCCACAACATAGCGGGAAATAAGAATAGTAAACATTTTTTTTCCCGAAAAAAAATACCAATACATATATCCCATTCCAGGACCTAAAGTAAACGTCAGCCATTACGGAGCTAAGTGATAATAAACATACATACATGCACACATTTTTTAAAAATGTAGGATACGATCACCTTTACAAAGAAGGTTTTACATAGGTACTCTTTGCAAATAGTGATCGGCTTGCATTTTCCAATAATTGCCATATCTTCTCCACATGCCGCCCAAATGTATTCATTTTACCGTAATGTATATTATAAAAGGGTATTTTACATTATTATTATTTATTTATAATTTTGCACATAGATACCTAATACCTACAGCGTAGGCATCCACTAAGGAAGGATTTTAGGAAATTCAACCCCTAAGGGGGTAAAATAGGGGTACGCGGGTGAAACTGCGGAGCCGAAGGCTAGTTTTATATCAAATTCAAAATTTTAAGGGATGTAGATATTTTAATTAAAAATGTAATTAATGTAATGTAGTAATCAAGTTGATAATTTAAACTGTAAATATATCGGAAGGACAGGATATATAAAGAGTAAAGACAAACAACTAGCTTGAATAAGAAATGAAAGATGCGTAGTTAAAGATTAATTTACCTACAGTCGTCGTAAATTAATATTATCATCAATCAATTTCGAATACAATAAATTTATTAATAGTATAATAAATCGATGAGTTCATTGTATTGTTGATTATGATATGCAATGTAGGTCCCTTCCACATTCAGTCAATTTTAGGTTAGGTATAACAGTTTAATCTATACATACCTATAATAAATCTGTAGAACCAGGATCTGAATATTTATTATTTTTTTTATCAAAAATGGAGTGTGGGTGATATAGGAACAGAATGCAAAGAGACCTTTTTTCTTGTCTGTCTGTTTAAATGCGTTAATCTTAGAAAACACTGCACGGATTTTCATATTTTCCGCAGGTTAATGCGGCATGGTGCTTGGCATAGGCTTTGTTTCAAATTGGCTAACGGAAAAAAGTTATAATTTTTCATAATGATGAAAAACTACACTCTCGAGCAATAAACTGGAACTTCATTGCGGGTTGCTCAAGACCAATTTTTAACCGAATTCAAAAAAGGAGGTTTATATTTGACTGCACTATATATTTTTTTATTATGTATGCTTATCGATTTCTCCGTCAATTGTGAAGCGATTTTGAAAATATTTTTATTTGTTTGAAAGGGTACACTCACGAGGAACTTTGAAGATATGACGGAATTCTTCAACAAAAAGGAGCACGAATATCACGATTGAAATATCTTATTCAGTATTGTCGACACTTATTATTGATATGCATATCCTCGATCAGTGACAAATCTTGATAGGTAGGTATTCAATACGCATAAAAAAACTAAAAATGGAAAAATCTAACATCAAAACGAGTTCCAACATCATTATTTTATACTTTTTAGTGAAAACCCTCTTTAAGTCGGTTTTACTTTTTGTTATAAGTTATTACAATTTCTATGCAATGAACAATGGATTCTGGTATATCATTTGAAAAGTAATTTTGTTAGCTTTCTACTTCTTTCAATATCATAACCAAAGATTATTCACTTTATGTCATGGAACGTGAAAACAAAAGACACCAATTTTTATAACAATACACCATATTGTTTGAGATCCTATAAAAAAGTGGGTGTTTATGAAAATTGGTCATTAGTCCAACGTTTCACGTCACTGGGAATAATGAAGCTAAAAGAAAATGGAAATCACACCTACAGAAGACCCTCAACTCGTCATCCTGATCCAGGAAGGATTGTCTCAGCGTACTATCGCTCGACAGCCTCATCTGGGCCTTTGCTGATATCATTTGAAAGGTAACTTTATTAGCTTGATGATATCAGATATACCACAATAGTTCATTGCATAGAAATTGTAAAATAAAATATGTTTTGAGCAACGCGCGATGAAGTCATTTCAGTTTATTGCTCGCGAGTGTAGTTAATTATTAATAATATAATGTACTTATAATAAACCCGGGAATAGTTCATTTTAATGCTTTTAGGCTTTTTTTAACATAATGTTGGCTTGATAGGTACCTACTAAGTTTTTTTTCTTGTTTGAAATGAAATGAAATAATTTATTCATTCAAATAGGCCTTCACAGGCACTTGTGAATAGTCAGACTCTAACGCACGGTTCGGAAGGTTGCTTTTACTGAGAAGAGCCGGCAAGAAACTCAGCAATTACTCTTTTCAAAACAAACTTGATTTATTACATAAAATGTATCCTGCAAGAGCGAGCGCTACATCCAAGCATTTAAATATTCATTAATGTTATAGTATGCCTTGTGTACTAAAATGGACTTAACACGTTCCTTAAATGTATGTAAAGGCAAATTTAAAAGTGCAGGAGGGATCTCATTATAGAACCGTGTACTCAGTCCCAAAAATGAACCTTGCACTTTTTGGAGTCTATAAGCAGAGGTCACTAGTTTATGCTTATTTCTAGTATTAATAGTGTGCATATCACTATTTTTTACATAAAGACTTATATTTTGTTGTACAAATAATATGTTTGCATAAATGTACTGCGATGCTACTGTGAGGATACTAATTTGTTTAAACTTATCTCTGAGGGAAGCTCGAGAATTCAAATTATAAATAGCTCGCACCGCTCTTTTTTGCAAAATGAAAATAGCTTCTATATCAGCGGCCTTACCCCAAAGCAAAATGCCATAGGACATAACACTATGTAAATAGCTAAAATAAACTAATCGAGTTTGATACCATGATGCAGATCTCAGGTTACTGAGATCATACTCTAAAATACATATTTTAGATAGATTTTCGGTCTTTGAAGCCTTGTTAGTTGGCTACCTACATTTAGTTATTTGTAGCTAGCATTAATACCTATATTCAGATGTGAACGTCTATGTAGCTATTGTATGATTTTGGTTTATAGCAAAGGGATAGGTACTATGAATGAAAAGATAATTATTCTCTTTTCTATTGTTTTCAAAAAGAAGCTGTAGTTGATTTTTTTTGGATAAATGGTACCCAACCAAAAAAAAATACAGGTAGGCAAAACAATGTGGTATGTATGACAGTACTTGACGTTGCCAGAATTTATATTTTTTTGTGCCGTCATATCATCTATATTTTGTGCTTTATTTATGCATGCTTTGTGTAATTATAAATATAAATAAATAAACTATTTCTCCGATTGTGTACGAATTTATGATTGTTTCTGAATTTTCGCGGCCTACTATATCAATAATTAAATTGTATATAACACAAATCATTCACGGCCTAATAGATTTTTAACAATATTAGGATTAAGTGCAAAGTGACCGTACCATTTCATTTGGACAGATTTTCAAACCAAAATTTATGTAAAACTACAAAAAAACACAATAAAAGATGAATTTCCGAAGGCCTCGCACACGCTCCCGTAGAAATTCGATGAATGTGATGGTAAATACAGATAAATGGCGGAATCACGGTAAGAGGACGTCCCGCCGAGACAACGAGTTCATTGAGGAAGACTCTGATGATGATGAACCAAAGTATAACGAAATCAAAGACTGGGTACAAGAATTTTTCAGCTGCAAGAGTGAATCAGACAAATTAGATCAAGATGTTGAAGTTAAATTGACGAGAAAGCAAACCCTTCTTCTATCGACTTTGGTCCCTGACGAAATACTGCTGATAGACAAGTAATTTACTTTAGTATTAAGTATTACCACAGCGTAAAAAACATACAGTGGTCTATCGCGTTTGAAGTCACGCGAAACGCCGCTTTGTATAGGCATTCGTTGCTGCATTGTGTCCCAAGCGAGTGTATGGCAGCTTGCTCCGCACGATTGCTCTGTCTAGACGTGTCCGTTGGCCGACTGTAAGAGTTACATAGACTGTGGTATTACTATACACGTAGTAGGTATTTAAGCAATCGTTATAGTGTGACTTTAGAATTTTCACATTTTTTGTATAGAAAATTGAATAAGCTGACAAAAAGCAAAAGCTTGAAAATAATATAGGTACCTACTTGATTTATTCCCATTTCAGATTCGGCTGTTCGGAACCAAAGCGTTTCGTTGGAGTTCTATTAATGGCAGATGTTTCTGGATACACTGCTTTATCTGAACGATATAATAATGCCGGAAAGGGTGGCACATATCGATTAACAGTAACCTTAAATACATACCTTGGTTCACTTATAGAACTCATTTACAGTCACGGTGGTGATATTCTTAAGTTTGCTGGCGATGCCTTCCTGGCACTTTGGAAAACCGATAAACGTACATTTCTTTGTCATACCATTCATACAGTCATTGCATGTGCTCTTATAATACAGCACTCCTATTCATCTTATGAAACCGATGTCAAAGTAAATTTAAGAGTTAAGTTAGCGATATCAGCAGGAAACCTCATATTTGCACCTATTGGTACTGGAATAGATATGAATTTTGTTATTACCGGACTACCTGTAATCGAAGCAAAAGTTGCAGAAAGTGTTTGTTCTTCAGGGGAAGTTATATTAACGCCAACTGCGTGGGGGCACTGTTATTCCAGAAATTATGATCACATTGTCCATGATAACAGTCATGTTACAATAAGATCGATTTTGTATGATCCTCATGAAAGCGATGTCACAAAACCTTTTGTGGGCTTTGGAACTATGATCAGACAAATCAAAAAACCATTTAATGCTATCGAAAATCTTCCCGATTTTGTGTGGGATACTTCAAAAAACTTGAGTGTCCTAGATGCTTTAAAAATAAATGAAACTTTGAATCTTCGTAAAACGATCTTACTCGCAGAAAAAAAGAATATTGGATCTGAAATTCGCAAGTTTATGATACGTCCCGTTTTAACACAGATAGATGCACACCAACCGTTGGAGTATCTTACTGAAATGAGACAGGTTTCTGTTTTATTCATAACACTCAAACCTAGAGACTGTCCTTTCCCTCAGCTAATAACAATAGTGAATAATGCATACCAGATAACTTGCGAAATTGTCTACAAATCCATGGGATGTGTCAACAAAATTATTCTATTCGACAAGGATGTTATGATCTTAGTCATATTTGGTTTACGAGGTTTTAAACACGAGTCTGAAGCACAAGCTGCTTTGAAATGCGCGTATAGTATAAAAAAATCGGTGTCAGCTTTAGACGGCGTTTTAGAGGTATCTATTGGCATAACAACCGGTCAAGTATACTGTGGAGTAGTTGGTCACCCTCTACGAAGAGAGTTTACTGTGATTGGTGCCATCGTTAATAAAGCTGCTAGGTTGATGTGTGTTTTCCGTAATAAAATCACATGTGATGAAAGTACCTTTGTCAAAAGTAAAATGTCTACTAATGGCTTTACTTTGCAACCTAAAACTGAGTTAAAAGGTATAATACAGCCAGGTAAAATTTATGAATATACAGAAGAAATAAGAGTTAAAGAGTTATACAATATACCGATGATACCACCCCTATTAGACCGATCCGATGAAATGGAATATTATGAGAATTGGATAAGTGATAGTCACTTATCGTTCAGGGATTTTGACGCGCTTTTGATAGTGGGTGAGTCACGCATAGGTAAGACCAGACTTTTAGAGTGGATGGCACGACTTGCGAGAAACACTGGTCATCATGTATGTTATGTTAATTTGACATCTATTCATTCAGCTACTGCTTATTTAGCATTAAGCCAAATCATTAACCAAATATTAGGGCTCGATGAACCAATTACTGGATTCGTAAAGGAAGAAAAAATTGTCCAGCTTCTCAATACTTACAGTGAAGATCTTTGTTATTTAAATAATATAATTAAAGTACGATTTGCTTATCATGAAGGAATGAACTCTCAAGATGATCAAATACGCAAAGAAAAAGCAAAAATTGTGTTCACAAAGTTAATAATGTCTATAACAGAAACACAAATCATATTCTTAGATGATATACACAATCTAGATTCATCTTCATGGGAGTTCATATCACTAATGTTTAATGCTACGAAAATATTTACAGTGCTAACCGTAACACGTGGGAAATTTAGTTCAGTACACAATTGGCTCTACAGCGTTTTTATTAATTCCAATATAAGAAAAATTGTCCTAGGACCATTGAGCTCAAGTAGTATTGCTCCACTAGCGTGTCAAATACTAGACGTTGATGCAGTTCCTAACGATTTGTGCAATGCTCTAAGAACAAAATGCAAAGGCATGCCAGGTCTTGTTGAAAGTTTTATTATTCATTTGTTTTCAAGTGGAGCGGTAGAATTAAAGAAAATTAAGGACGATGAAATAGAAAATTTTAAGAATGAAGACTTGCAATTTCCTAATCCAGTATTATTACATCCACAGGCCTTAAATATAAATGATCAATCAATTCTTGACCAACACATACAAAATAATTCCTCAGGTGAACTAGGAATATGTATTGTAACTCAAAAAGATGAATTAAATACTAACATAAATGTACAAAACTTAGATGCACTAATTATGATACAAATCGATTCATTAACGCCATATCAACAACTCCTTTTAAAAATTGCATCGGTTATCGGAAACGTTCTGTCAAGGGAACTTCTGGAAAGTATTATGTATGAAAATAACCGGCTGACTACTGCGAAAGCAATCAAAAGGCTATTTGCTATGCGAATATTTTCATGTGCAAATGCAGATAATTATAAAAAAAGTCGTAGAATAACTTCCCTTACGAGTATATCTGTTTCATCTAATGTATCAGTACATATAAATTTAGCTTGTGAATGTTGTTTTGAGTATGACCCTGAAACTAGTGAAAATCTTCCTAAATACGCATTTTGTAAACTCATGAAATTCAGAAATAAAAATTCCCGAAAAACTTGTTACGATTTGCTGCCAATAAATCAGAAAAAGGAATTTCATTCTCGTATTGTCCATTATTTAGAAAATAAGAAACAGAAGTGTCCAGAATGTGGTGGTACTATTATGATAGTTCAGTCTATGATGAATACCTATCCAGGTGCATCTCGCAGCTTTGACTCTTTAAACTCGACAATTAATAAGGATGATAATAATTCAAATGAATCGGAAGAGGAAGTCATAGAATGCACTGAAGACAACCAATGCTCGAATAATAGTCAAGAATTTACAGAATTTGGGAAGATAACCAAATCGGATTTCACTAGCAAACCTACTTGTATGACAGGAACTGCAAATAATGAAATAATCAATCGTCGAAACTCCGAAAGTAATATTTCTTCAAGTAAAAGTATTTTTCAGTATGCACCTATTTTAAAAATGAAACATGACCAAGATGTTCCAAATGTAAGCCGAAGGTCAACTAAAAGGGTCACCATGACAAATTTATATTTCAGAAATCTTAGCTCAGATGACATAGATAATTGCAAAATATTCGATATGTTACGTGCTGTAACAGAAGCTAATGACGTTAATGATTGGCATAGACTAGGTGCATTTGATAGTGAAGATAATTTAAGCGCTGACAAACAAGATAAAAACAGAAAATCATTTGGTATAAATATAGAAAAGGGTGTGTCTCAAACTAATTTCGGGAGATGCACTTGTGCTGAATTGAACATAGAAATTATTGAACAACTTATACACCACGCACAACAAGCCGAAATGAGAACAAAATCTATAGAATTCATGATTCAATTTAGCTATTTAAATTTGCTCAGTAACAATGTCGATAACGCCCTTCCCAAACTTGCGGATGCTGAAAAAAATTGTTTAGAAAAAAATGAGACCCTAAATGCATTCGATAAAAGAAGATTTTTAGGAAAAATACACTCGTTAAGAAGTGCTGCACATTTGATAAATGGAAAACTTACCGCTGCTAAGTCAGAACTGGATCAGGCAACACGAATCTATCACATAAACATACACAAAGTTCCAGAATTCTTAAAAGTAAGAAATCTTATATCTTCTTTACAAATAAAACGACGAAAACATCGTATTAATGAACATATAATAAAATCTGATTCCGTGTTTTGTCTGAATATAGCAACCTTATTGTATTCGTCATTAGGAGAAGAACGATCGTCAAGAATGTCTGCTCTTCAGGCACTCAACATAGTGCAAAATGTAGAATGTGAAGTAGTCGATATATGTGATGCGTATAGTAACGCTATACAAGTCGAATTAAATCGCGGAATGCCTGAAGCTACAGTAGACATAGAAAGAATGGCCACTAATTCATTGAAAAAACTACCACAACCAATCCAGGCTGATGAGATTTACGCTATTGGTAAACTCTTCATGGCTAGTTTTCGTGCTCGTATTGCGAGGGGCCAAATAACAGGCTCCATTCGGTCGGGATTCCGAGCTCTGGCTGTCAGCCGCTTTCTACAAGCAGACAACGTTTCTTTAGAAATTTTACCAGACCTGTTCTACATTCTACTATCACGAAGGCGGATTGATGAAGCTGTTGATATTGTTCAATTAGCACTTCGTCTTGCTCAGAGCCAATTACCACGTGAAAGCGAGACTTGGTACTATGCCTTGTGTATAGACATGATATTGGACGCTGGGTTTCAGCTAGAATCGCCCCATGAAATAAGCCGTTTTGCGGAATACGCGCTTTATAAAGGCAAAGCGGCCGGGCCCAGTCGGCGACGTTTGGTTGTGGGATTATGGACATATTGGCTTCGATTGGATATTGAGAAGAAGGCCAAACGATTTGAATCTGAGGCACTAAGTTGGGTCGAGAACGATGATGATGATGAATCATTTACTACCTTATTTAGCGCTATGAGACTTGCTGAAGGAATGCTCGAGAGCTTAGCTAGAAAAGTGGATGACTTGCGAAAGGTTGAAAAAATACATTAATTTATGTACATAATTTTGCTGCTTAATAAGGGCAAAAATAACCAATTACCAATTTTCAGGTGGTAGACTTAATGGAATTGCGGTCAATAGCAGATAGAGAACTTATCCGATTAGAAAATGATGCTCGATTATTGCGGACTTTGCATCCACGATGGATGCTATTAAAGGCTAACTCTTTAAATTTATCGGGTCGTATCTCGATAGCTTCTAACGTGCTTAATCAAGTAAGTAAATAAAAACATAGAATTTATTAAAGCTATTCACTTTATTTTCTATTTACAACTTGATTTAAAGCCTTTTCACGAATTGATGGAATAAGTTTGATGAACTTTCTTTTAAGCATCAGGTTCATAGGCATAAAATCCTTACTATTCTTTATTTAAATACTTACTATCTCACTTAAGCACTGATGATCTAAACATACAGGCTCTGGACGAAGCGCACCGTATCCACAACTGTCTAGAAGAAGCGTTGATTAGTGCCACCACATCCAATTCTATATTCTGGATTCAGAGTGCGCAAGCAGGCTGCTTCCTCAATTGGCGCGCAGGTGCTGAACACGCACGGAACGCATGGCATCAACTCCTATATAAAATAACGACAACAAGACATCAATAATAATTAAATGATGTAAAATATCGATCACCTTTCTTTTTAATTCATTAAATACGTAGAAAAACCTGATCAAATATATTGGCAATCCATCTAGGTACGTAAAGACTAAACAATTTATATCCTGAATTTACACGTGACTAGTTTTTCAAGCTAATGCTAATTGCTAATTAACTAGTAACTATGCCTTGCCTTCGTGTATACAGAACTGAAGATAGCTTCCTTCGCCAAAAGCTCAAACTCATTATAGGATTCGAACCCACGATCTTCGCCGCGGCATCAGACGTCACTACCACTGAGCTATCCATAATAAGTACCTACATATTTTCTTTCATAAAATTGAAACAAATGAATGTCGATACAATTATTTTTATTTTATCTTGTATACATCAACTTTTTATTTACATATTTACAATCAATGTATAAAATACAAACTACGATATATAGAAAACATCCTCAAAGCCTTCGCTGCTGTCGATAAGCAAGGTTCCCAACAGGCTTGCAGCGTTCCCTTTTTGGATGGCCAAGCTTATACGTTGGCGGAAAAAGCTCCCAGCCCGTCGGTCTCCCGAATCCTCGATGAGCTTGGATGATAAAATCCGAGCAAATCGGCGAGCCTCGAACCCCCATGGACCCATGGTTTCAACTGCGAATGGCATGAACGAAAAATTAGTACCAAGACAAGCGTATTTTTTAAATTTGGATTTTTCAGCACTTGTCTTGTATTGACTGACTGACACTGACAGTTTTAGGAGTTCGTTCGAGTCATTCATTCGAGCGACTGAGCAAATCAAAAGTCATTCATTCAGTCAATTTCAGTCAGTGTCAATACGAGTATAATAATATAATCGGTCAGTATCAGTCGGTCAGTGTCTTCAGTCGTGTGTGTTTTTTACGTGCGTACAATAAAATTGTATTCTCTGATGTTATCGTAAAGATTGATAACATGTTGACTTTTAAAACTCTAATCAGTCAGTAACTTAGCGGAACTGCGTGCGTAACAAAAACGTCCTTCAATTTAAATTTATGAATTTAAAAGATGTCTGAAAAATTAGTATTTGTTGGAATAATCGTGACCTCGTCTCCTGATAGAGATCTTTCATTATTCAGTGGTTATGTATCAATTGAACATGGAAAGGTAATTTATCATCATCACACCTCATTTTTCAATATAAAAAATAAACTTATGAATCTTTTACGAAACATCTAGCTTCCGCCCCGCGGTCTCACCCGCGTTCCCGAGGGATCTTATTTTTTCCTGGGATAAAAAGTATATCCTATAGAAAGGCTACTTTCTGACCAGAATATCCTATATGTTAGTCCAGAGTATATTATATCAGTGTGCCAAATTACATCCAAATCCGTTCAGTAGTTTTAGCGTGAGACTGTCAAATATCTATCCAGACATCCTCACAAACTTTCGCATTTATAATATAAGTTTTATTATTATTTTCATAACATTACATTGACTATCTAGGTACCTACGTAAAAAGTCAGCATTTCCTTCCCTTTAATTTTAGATTTTATTTTATTATTTCACAGATCACAAAAAAGGGACCAATAGAAGAGTTTGATAAACTATTTAATTCTGGGTCCTTCCCTGGGTTCAAGGTAATTCGACTAACAGATGACCAGCTCCTCACACCTGGCTTTGTGGACTGTCACACTCACGCACCTCAGTTTCCAAATATTGGGCTAGGACTGGACCGGCCGCTTCTTGAATGGCTTGACTTATACACATTTCCGCTGGAGAAACAGTATAAAAATGTGAATTTTGCAAATAAAGTTTATGATAAAGTTGTAGTAAGTATAAATTAATATTTCCAAAATATTCATGATTTCATAATACATGAGAATTCTTTGAAACCCTAAAAAAATATTGATTTATTTTGTATCAATACTTCAAGCTTCTGCCCTGCAGTTTCACCTGTGTTCCCGAAAGATCTTATGTTTGCCCGGTATTATAAGTACCATTTATCTTATTCCAGGATATTGCTTGGCATATAGATCATAATCTATGAGTCGAGTTTCATCCAAATTCATTCAGCCATTTATGTGTGCTTGAGTCAATATACAAACATTCACATTTATAATTATATAATTTATATTTTATAGAAAGTAGGATAATATATATATTTGTAAAATCGAAGATGGCTGGTATATGCATGATTGATTATTATGATAATGAATGCTACATAACAAATTAATAATAGTACAAAAATGTGTAAATTGATTTTATTGATGGATGTTCTGATTCCATGTTGTTTTACAATTTATTTATCAATACTTTTATGATTAAAATAGATTTAGCATGTAAACATTTTTAGTATATCAAGGACAGCAAACAAAACATGAAACAGATCACATTTTCTATGAATATACTTACCTGTCTTGAGATAATAGTACAAATAAAAATTATTTATAATTATTCATTATTTATAATATATTTAACTTTGCAGTTTTTTACCTAATTACTTGTATAACATATTTTATTATAATATTTAGTGTTAGTAAAGTTTTTTTTTTTTTGAATATGGAATTTTAAATTATTTCATTCAATTAAATAAATTGTTTAAGTATGTAACTGAATTTCAGTTAGAAATTAATCATTCAGAACACATTTTTTTTAGCAAAGGCTCATTAAAAGTGGCACCACAACAGCATGTTACTTTGGATCTCTAAGTCTGGAAGGTACCCTGGAACTGGTGAAGAGTGCTATCAAGCATCACCATAGAGCTCTAATTGGTAAAGTGAGCATGAATATCAACAATGATGCGGGTTACTATAATAACACTGAAAAAGACTTGGAAGATACTGAATCTTTTGTCAAAAATGTATTAAATTATAAAGTGAGTAAATTGATCAATCAAAATATTTATTAGCGTCCCTTCATAATACCTACGCCAATTAATATTTTTGATGTGCATGTACCTTTTTTTTTAGGTGGGGAAATCCTCATAGGATACCCGGGCATTTTCGGGGGACGTGCCTGGGTTATGTTAGACTTTTACTGACTAAAACCACCACCGTATTCCTTCTCTGCCACTTGGCCGGGGCTACGGGAGCTAAGTTTCAGCCGCGTGCCTTTCGAGCCCTCTTTGGATCGGGGCTTGGCAACGGTGATGGAAATACACACATTGCTAAGCCCCGCCCCACCTCCGCTGAGGCGCACAGGAATACTTGGGCGCCTCCAGCTCGGGATCCTTAGCGTCGGCGGCAGACCCCCGATCTGCCGCCCACAGGTCCCCGAGAGGGCCACAAATTATAGTTGGACATCTGTGAGGGCCGCATAAATCTATAATTGAGGTTTTTTTAAAACAAAACGGATTAGTTAATTTTAAATGTTCGTTTTATTTACGTAAAACTGAGGCATTAATGTGATTTCTGGGACTGAATTTGTGTAGCAAGGTTTTTATTATCTGCCTGCATTTTCGAAGTGGAGATGCGCAGTATTGCCTCTAAATGTACATCGGTTAAACGTGAACTATGCTTGTTATTTGGTAGTTAAGAATTGAAAATGTTTGGTCACATAATTATGTAGGTACTACCAAACATAGTTATCATTTGCTGAGCAAACTTTTTCAACTCTCCATAATTATCAGAAGCCAAACTTCCGTAGAAATCCACCAAGCTAGTGCTTTCCTTAAATGCCGTTAGTCCGGTCAAAATAAACACTCAAGGTTATATAAATTCCGATAGAGCTGAAAATTGGTAGAAACCCTAGGAACACCATCACAAATAAAAGTGCAAAAGTCCCCATCGATACCGTGTCGCAAACAAAGTTATATAAGGTCAAAGTTGCAAAAAAAAAACATTTTAGTATTTTTTAGCCGAACGGTTAGTTTTATCAAAAATAGGTAAGACAAAAATTGTAGATCATGCAATTTTCTACAAAGGTTGTTGAAACACTTTTTTCCTAAGAGTCACCATTTATGAGATGCGATGAGAGAGTGAAGTTTACGGGGCGGCCGGGGCTGAGCGGCGGGTAGCCGGTAAATACCGTTAGATTATAATCTATCTCGCGATATTGTAAACTGTCGAAACATTGTGAACCGTAATATACTGTTTACAATTTAACGCATTATTTTTCAGTAGATTATAATCTATCGAAGTGAAACCGTCAAATTGTGAAATGGCATGCGACGGAACGCACCTCGCGCGCTGATTGGTTGGACGTCATATCACGGTATTTACAATTTTACGGCGACATATACATAAAAGTGTAGAGTAACAATATCGCTGCCCGGTCCATTGTGCCGACCGTAAGCGTAGTAACTATTTATTAATCTGTGCCGTAAGCAAAATTGTTATAGATATTTAGCTATGATAAAGCGCTTTCATAGCGATGTTCCATGCATCTGCACCCGCCCCGCGTCTCCCGCATACCCTTCATCATCATCATCAAAAACCCACTTCTGTGTGAGTGGGTATGGTTTCCGCACTTAGTCCTTGAATTGGACCCGCATACCCTTTTGAGATCCTTCTGTGTTCATACTTGTGCTTTCGATTCATACTTAGTAAGGCGTGTTCTATAGCTTGCTTATGTATACTCTTAGGTCTGTACCAGACACATTAGAATAACCTTTTCATTTCTTGTATATTTAACAGAATGAGTTGGTGCAACCAGTGGTCACACCAAGATTCGCAATAAGTTGTGACTTGAAACTGATGAGTGGTCTAGCAAAAATATCTGACAAATATAATTGTAGAGTACAGGTAAGAAAATAAATATTAATAAGTACCTTCGAATGGTTGAATTTAATAAGAAATCGACTCAAACTAACCGCAACTAAGTAGGCTAAATGTAGATTAATGACTACCTATTGGTATTAAAATTAAAGGACAATAGAAAATGAAAACAATGAGCAATAACTCATTTCCCTTATCAGTGTAGTGGATGGATATTTATGAATGCTCGTGTTGATATACACAATGATGATGCAATAAATGTGCCGATTGTTATGGAGTGATCATAAATTATTTCAGTTATTTCACTTCCCTAGAATCTCAGTATAGAGAGATAGTTGTGGTACGTGTAAGCGAGCTACACTGTTTTTTATCTTGTTTACAATACAACTGTCCATTTTGCTGTTATTTTCGACTCATATATACCTACTATAGCTAGATCACTTCCTATCCTACCGTAATAAATAAATCACTAGGTACTTAAAATAGCTGTGGTAATGACGTCGAATGCCGTGACGAAGATCGTGGGAGACCTTGAGCTTTCGGTGAAGGAAAACTTCGTGAGGAAACCATAGCACGGTTGTACTTTGTAGTACCTTGGTTACCACCCACAAGATGAAAATCGCCAAGCACCTCTTGAGAGTTCATCACAACAACATATACCATGGTGAGATTGTGGTTAAACACAAACCTATACCTAGTAAATATATTATATAGTTTGATACCTAATGGCAGAAGTTTGAGTGATATAAAAGTGGAACTAATTGTTAACAACTTTATAAGGTTCATTTTCAGTATCAAGGTATGGTTTATGAATTACAGCATTACATTCTATATAATGTTCATAGCTTTGTTTATTATATTACAGAGTCACATTTCGGAGAATCAAAAGGAAATAGAGTTGGTATTGAAAATGTATCCTGAATGCAAAAGTTATGCAGATGTCTATGACAAATGTGGACTTTTAAATAATAGGGTAAAGTATCCCTTAGTATACTATTTATAAAGTAACTAACTGTCCCCCGCGGTTTCACCCGCGTTCCCGAGAAAAAAGTAGCCCATGTCCTTCTCCATACCATACGCTATCTGCGTACCAAATTTAGGTTAGATTCAGCGGTTTAGGCAACAAACAAATAAACAAACAAACTCACTTTCGCATTTATAATATTAGTTAGGATTAGGATCATTAAAAAAGATTTTTCAAAATTCACAGTGCATCATGGCTCACGGTGTATATTTGACAGAGGAAGAGATTAAGTTAATTGTAGAAAAGGGCGTGTCAGTAGCACACTGCCCATCCTCAAACACCAGACTCAAATCTGGACTTTGTCCGGTTAAGAAGCTTCTAGATCAACATGTTACAATTGGATTAGGCACAGGTAATTCTAGTCTTATCAAACCTTGTCAATAGGCTACCATCAGGCGAGCCTTATGCTGTTTGCCGCCGGTATAAAAAAAATGTCTAATAAATTATACTGGGTGATTTTTTTGTCACTGGCAATACTTGCAGGGGTGGAAGTACTCATTAAACAACACAACATTTTATCTTGAGACTAACTCTGAGATCACAAAATATTATCAGCTGTTCCATACAAAAGTTCAATACCTACTCGACCAGAAATATATGAAGCAACCATTTTATTTATGCGATATCAGAGTTGGACCTCAGAGTGTAGCTCTTTTTTTCATGTAAATATCTTTAGTCAACTTGTAAACAGATGTATCGGGTGGCGACCACGCAACGATACTGGATGCGATACGTAGAACGATGGATGTATCAACAAGCCTCGAGCTATTGGGCCACCAGCATCACTCCATTGATTGGAAGGAAGCTTTCTATTTGGCTACACTGGGTGGCGCTAAAGGTAATTAATTATCATGTACGATAAGCCCGTTCTGGCAGAGCCCTCTCACCCCTAAAATCGCTGATATCTTTTGACCCAGGGATGGACATATTTTGATAAATTTGCACGGTTGGTATAACAAAAATTTTGCGAGATATTTATCATGATAATCGTTTCTACAGCTTTACAATTGGACGGAAAAATCGGCAGTTTTGAGGTGGGTAAAGAATTCGACGCCCTACTGATTGACGTCTTCGCAAATGGTGGTCCGATAGACAGATACGATTGGCAAACAAATATACATGATGAGGATTACGCTGTCGGTCTTTTACAGCGATTCATTTACCTTGGCGATGACAGAAATATCTCACAAGTGTTCATCAAAGGGGTAAAAGTTAAGGATATTTCGATGGATAACGTGGCTCAAAAACCTTCCAAAAGCAAATGTTTCCTTAACTGATAGTTAGTAAGCTTAATTCCAAAATCAAACCGACTTTATCCAGGTGATATTTTATTGCAACTACATATTTATGCCATATACACATAGTATACATTTTTAATTGTTATTATTATAATGTGATATTTTAATAAACTTTATACTTACTGGAATATTTTGTTTTAGTAAATAAAATAAAAACAAAAATAGTTGTTTGTTATACTTTTATTCTCGTGTAATTCATAATAATTTGTGTAGAAAAATGTGCAAATATAATGTGACAATAAGAACTGAATTTACACAAGCGAATACCATAAGTAGTAATAATAATACTAAACGGAATTAATATTTATTAAATCCGTTATTGGACATTAAATCACATTGCGATGACCTCCTAGGACTAGGCACACTAAAGGATCGAGCACATTACTGGCATATAAATTTGATGCGCTTGCGACGCATCGCTTGTAGTGTGCGAAGGTCTATACAAAATGTATTTAAGTGATCTCGATCCTTTTATGTGCACGATCCTCAACACATGCGTGCTAGCTAGTGTTAACTCTGTTACATAATGTTAAATAACAATAATTTCATATCAATTACAAAAATTGCCTATAAAACAACACTGTTAAAATTTTAAAGCGTTGAGATCTAATATAACATTTTAATGAAAGAAAATAATACTCAAATGCAACTGGTGTTAAATACTTAAGTCGGTGGAATGATAACATATAAATGTATTCGAGGGCTAGCAATAATAAATAATAATAATAATAACATACGAAGTCTTATAAAATGAAAAAAAAACTATCTAAACATTAGAGCAGCTTGTTTTATTGTACAAAAAAGTTATACTCGTATCTCGTTAATAGTGTTAAACATTTAAAAATATTAATAATATATTTAAAAAATATGACGCACTTGAATAAAGATGAAAAATATTCAATTATTAGCTAAGGTTCATTAAAAAAAATGTTTTCTATCATTATTGCTATCACAATGAAATGAATCCATGCGCACGTAACAGCAAAGTGAATTAATCCACACTCTATACTTTTTGTGATGGCAACCATAATAATAATTTTGATCTCAAAAACGGCTACTCATTATCTGCCTTTTTATTAATCCTATTGCTAAATCAATCAACACAGGAACTTGGACGTGCAAATCCAAAAACTGCAAGCCAGGTATAAATTTAAACATACAATTTTGATGTTCGGAACAAGACGCCCACTAGCCCTTAATTCATTATTTTTAAGGGCAATGAATTTATTTGACGTCCACGAGCTTAGCGCGGGGCAATTGACGATTATCATATTTATGATTCTATATTTTGTAATACAGAGTGCAGTTGAGCCACAAAATTAATATTATAATGTAGCTGCTAGCATTTATTGTAACAAATCCACCAGTCAACAATAGGGGAAAACGAATAAAGTTCTTTATAATATGGCCAACAAACAGCCGAATCAGTTGCTACTCGCTATTACTAACTACGATACGAAAAATCTTTAATACAACAAAATTATTTTGAGCTGTTTTTCATTCACAAAAATAGCATTCAGATGTGTCGAATCTGAATATTTTAAAATAACGGCTTCCGACTTGCATTGAAGCATCTAACCTAAAACAGTCTTACAAATACAAACTTATAAATAATAGGTACACAAGTTATAAAAATATGTGCGAACCAATTTGCCTAGTGACGGACGACGGACGACACTCGTATCGTACGTACGAGACTACACACATTTCAACGGAACGTTCATTGAAAATATAAAAAAAATGTATGGAAAAGTATGTCACATAGTAATAAAATAATATAAGATATAACTAATAAAGTCGTATTTTGCAACAATATTTAAACAAGTCTTTATTACATTTATTATTGCTCATTCAACAATCCATTCCGTAAAAACGTATGTAAGCCCGGCTTATAAACTATTTATACAATTTATTAGTAACAAAAATTATCCTCTAATAGTCTTATAAACTGAATAACATGTCATAAGTAACTAACTATTACAATCAAATGAAATGTGAACAATACTTTTAAAATGTCAAGTATAGAAAACCAAATATTTTTGAATTTTCATAAGACATTTCACAATAAACTAGCACCTAGAATACACAAGATCCGAAACGTTATACATAGATAGATACATTATTTACATAACGCTTTGACATTATAATTTATTCGAATATCGATAACTGTAAGTTTATATGTATAATCCAATTTGTACTATTCAATAATAGACAACATTTTAATTGCAATTCAATGCAGATTGTGACTTCGCTATACTATTCATTGTATATAAAGTATGTAGTAGTGTACCAATCAATTTTAATAGTCAAGTAAGAAATTTACAAAGATATTTCAGTCTTTTATATTGTAGCTCTATTTTTGGCGAAATCTTGTTACAATACCCTTTATTATGTTGTCAAATAGAGCCAATTTGCTACCTGTAATTTTGGCATTGTGTGATGTAGGTATTTATGAGAAAATGGTTTGTATTTACAACATGAGCAAAATATTGTACCGGAATTAAGATACAAACTGAGGTAGAAAGAAATGCTATGTGATAATCATTGTGATTGTGGTTTCTTACGCGTGTACTAATAACACTAAACAATTTACTCTTTCAACAAACAATATGAATAAATGTATTTATTTCGCTATAATCATAATTAAACTAATAAAATAAATATTTACAGGAATGTTTTTAGTCTCGATAACTAATACGACATTACACCTATACATCGCATGGTTGTTCGTTCCTTTTTTAAGGTATTGTAATACCTAAAAGTGAATAATGGCAAACAACATAGGTATCATTATGGCACTTGCATTTTTAATGGAGCTCTGCCTCATTCAAATACCTATTAGTTTATAAATTTGGTGTTCGATTGTGCGATATCCACTACAACTAGCAATTACTAATCATATCAGTACGATGCTCCAGTCAAAAAGTAAAAAAAAATTAACTTCGTGTACTTTGGCGCTGGAAAAATAGAGAGCATAAGTTTGTTTTGAATTTTCGTTAAGACAATTCGATTTCAAAATTGTATCAAGCTTCGAAGCGTGCCCGATACTAATCGAATGATCTATAATGAGATCTTTTTAAAAGAGAAGCCAATCTCTGTTTATTTGGTGCTTTGATTCCAGTTCAACATGACTGGGACTGGAATATATCTATGTTTACTTAGTTTACACATACAAATACTGTTACAAAATCGCTTCCCAACACTTGAAACACGGAAATAAATTTTATTGCAATGCAAAAACTGCATTCGAATTACTCCCTACACAGACAAAGCTATATATATATATTTATTATTTAGAATTTTCAAATTAGGAGTATCGGTAATGGGGGGATCATCTCTATTTCAAAAATGTACGAGTCGACATCATTATTTACTCGACAGTTACCATCAGGGTATCGATAGTATTGTTACATCGCAATATTAGCTAAACATAGATGCACAAAACATCTAAAGTCTCACCGACCACTATAGAAATATTAATAAATATTTTAATGAGTTATCCCAATTATCACAATAACAAAACGAGCATACAGCAAATATTATTCAATACTATCGATACAGTCGCCATGAGCAACTCTAACACACGAACGCGAACGACGAGACTTCATACTAGCCGAGAATTGCGCAGCTCGGCGCTCGTAGGTACGAAGAGTAAATAAAGGTGCCCTTACATAAGCAATTAATATATTTTGCAATCACGACTATACCCGGCAATTTGTATCAATAGATCGAGAAATATAATTGCTCGATAAATTGCTATAAAATTACCCGGGTAAAAGCACCTGAAGTTACACTCATATCGACTATTGCAGAACCCGTCAGCGGGCCGAAAGGTATCGGCACAGATCCTGGGTGGGTTACCTGGTGTAGACGAGGGGGGCGGTGGGGGGATCGCGCGAGGGCGGTCAGGCGGTCACTTTACGAGGCTGGAGAGCGAGCGCGATTTCAGTGTCGGAGTGGTCCCGCGCGCGACAAGCGGCGCCGCCTGCGCACACGCGCGCCCGCCGAGAGCGCCGCCGCGAGCTGCGCCGCTCGCCACCTGGAGCTGGAGAGTGGGGGCGCCCGAGTCACGAGGGTGCCGTGGGAGCCGTGGGAGCCGTGGCTACGGCTACAGCTACTCACGTCGGTTACTTCAATGAACGTAGCTGAATATTTTGGTCGTAGTTCAAGCGTGGTCGACTCAGGTGCGTCTATGCTAGACGAGCCGAGCACGAGCGGTGCCGCTCGGCGCGTCGTCGCTAGCGGCGTCAAGTGTGGACTTACGACGAGCCTACAACGATCACTGTCCTCGAGCGCGATGCAAATCTCTTTGTGTTCGTCAAAAAACTGACGATTGGCGGAGCACGAGACAAACGCGTGCGGCGTGCTCGTTCGAGGCTCGTAAGCCGGTCCACCCTACACGAATTCGTGCTCGGCTTGTGCTCCGCTCGTGCTTGGCTCGTTTAGCGTAGACCTTTACATTTCCGATAAGGTACAAAATGTTTCCATTGTTATTTTGGTGGACAGACGCTTTATTTAACTGTATATTAAGATAATATTCAGCCGCTTTCATGATCAACCATACATACGGTATTCGATATCGAGAACTAGCTGAGTTGACCGATCATAATATGTTTTTAAAATAATTTGTATACAATTTTGAGAAACCAACATTCGAATACAATATAAACGTCAATGGCTGTAGCATTCAAGAAGAAACGAGCAAACAACGAAAAAGAAATTTTTATTTCACGTTTTCAAATTTTATTAATTTAAGTTCGGCATTTAATTTTCGGTTCATTACGAAACCTAATTTTTAATTTACAAGTAAATTAATATCAATGAATAAACTTCAATGGGTAAGAATACTCAACGGTAAAAACTCAGATGGCGCTTTTATAGTTGGTACCTTTATTGTTTTGAGTTACGATTTGTATTTGTTTTCGGTGTTGAATAGATAAAAATTGGTGTGTTAGGAAATTACAAACAATCATGTATTCTACGTAATAAGTAGCGGAACATAAAGTAGCGTTACGTTCTTATAAGTATAGTGAAAAAAAAGAAACGAAACATCACTGTATGTACATATAAATAAAATAAACAATAAATTCCATCATATTTTTACGCTTTATTGAGACTCGAATTATACAGGATGATTTTGTTATCACTGGCAATACTTGCAGGGGTGGAAGTACTCATCAATGTGAACAACTTTTATTATAGGGCTAACTCTGATATCGCGTAAAATAATACGGTTGCTTCATACATTTTGGTCGAGTAGGTATTGAAGTTTTGTATGGAACAGCAGATAATTTTTTCATGATTTCACAGATAGTCCTATAATAAAAGTTGTTCACATTGATGAGTACTTCCACCCCTGCCAGTATTGCCAGTAACTAAAAAATCACCCAGTATAATTATGACTATAATTTACTATTGACTTTATTTAATCCCAAGACCTAGATAAAAAAAATACAAATTATAGACTTCACAGTTCACAAAGGTACCAAAGACAAGACACCACCTGGCGGGAGAAATTGTGCCATTCCTCCCCATTATTAAATTAAGGAATAACTTATAATTTCTTTGAAAACGCGACATTTCATAAGCTAAGATTAATTTTCCATTATATGTAACAATAAAATGAAAATTAATCTTCATCTGCTAAAATATTCAGGGAGCAAATCTTATTATTTTATAAATATAGCCCATAAATAATAATTAAAAATGAATAAATATCTAAGAAAAATAATTTCATCCATTGCTCCCTCATCATTATTACAAGCTAAAACGTATAAATATAAAATTAAACATTTATTACGAAAAAATTGCAACAATACAGTATGATATTTTATTCCAATGCAATGTTTAATAGCTTAATGGCTGTGACTATGCAAAACACTATGTGTTCGACGTAATGTGACTGATAATGAGCATTTATCAAGTGCTTACACATCACGATATAGAACATGCTAAAATGTAATCAACATAAAATATCCAAAATGCTACACTCTTTGTACTATTTGACACATGTACTCGAAAACATGCTTCAATATACAATGCAATCACTACTTCAAGAGTTTACAACTCTGCAATGTTTTATCTACCAATTTGGCATTTACTATATTAGCAATTTATTTAACTTGCGTTAGATATTTAGTATTCCAGTTGATAAATTTTAGAAAAATGTACGATAAAAAGCGATTTAATTAACGATTAGTTTATCCCTGTAATATTCCAAATACTTTATATAGTAAAACATAAATTGAGAATTAGTTTTAGTGAAAAGAGAACAAGAACTTATGATGCATATACACGAGCGGACAACAGAAAACCATGCTGTGTGAATAATGTGCGATGATATAGTACAGTGCGACATCGCATGCAACCCCAAGCAGGAAAAGCGAGCCCCGTAGCGCTAATACCGTGGGGTGAGTCAAGCATCGAAGGCTTTTTGCTCTTAACGATCTGTCTTAAAAATTAACACGTAAATGTAGCAGACGTTTACATAATGATACTTTAGCGCATTTCGAATTAAACTGTACATAATAAATGTATCAAAATCTTGAAGGGACTTCCAACTCGAAAATATGAAGGGGTATTCCGTTGTATGGCCGAGCCGGTGGTATAAAATAATGTATTCGATTCGAGCGACAACATAAACAAAACACGAAACAACAACGAACAGAGAAGAAAGCCTTCGACCAGGGCCGGTTAGTCCTCCGCACCGAAAGCGAACGAACACAGGGACACAGTACCGGGGCGCGGGCTTAAAATAAAAAGTCTAGGCAGGCCACAAGCACGTATAGAGCCGTGCTCTCCCCGCGGGCCTCGGTCGCACAAGAGCGCGGCAGTAGCGAGGGCTGCGAGGGCTGTGGGGGCTGCAGGGGCTGCGGGGGCGGTAGGGGCGGTGGGGGCGGGGGCGGGCGGGGCGTCGTACCGGCGCGGGACCGCGGCGCGTCCAGGGAGGCGGCCGGCTGCAGGAACCACTCCGACCGGGTGCGCATGCGCGCGCGCTGCCGCTCGTGAACCTACGCCAACGTCATCAGTCACTCGCTACCACCTTACGCAACGGAGGGCGGGCGGGCGTCCGTTCGGCCACCGTACGCGACGACCGTTGCATTTTCAAACCAATTCACTATCGGCTGGCATGGGCGCGTTATGTCTTATTAACTACCCCCTGTTCCCACGAAAAAGATGATAGTTCGATAACGTAATGAGGCATTTTTAAAAATGATCGAAAATTGTATTTAGTTCTTTTTGTTATTAGAGGTGCCTTTTCACATGGAAACAAGGGGTCCTGGAGGATAAATGACATAATGTCGATCTTTCGATTAATATCTATGACACTGGGATATACTCTATTCAGGCTCGAAGGACAAATGAAAGTACCCACCCTAAGTTAATTAATATGACCTCTGACAAGTTAATACAGTTAACATGAAACGAGAGCGTTAGTTTTGTATTAGTATTAATACGATTCTACTATTAGTTGATAACAAACGCGTAGAAACGTGTTAATTACCTACAGCATACATACTCTCAAAAGGAAATACCACAACCTCCAAATTATGTTAGGAATGTAACACATAATAATTTATCGGCAAAAATAAACTACCTAATCGCAGTCACATTATGATAAAAAGAATATATAACTTGATTTCCTAATAATATTGATGGTACATATTTGTGTATGTGTGTGTGCAGACGAAGCACCCATACTGTGCAGCTATAAGCTTGGGTGTCGTCAACACATGTGCAAGTTGCCACTCCGTCCTCTATGAAGCACATACGTGTTCAACATTTACCTATTAGACTTCATGGTGTCGCAGTAAGTGACCCTTCTGTCAGTCATAGAAAATAATTGTAAATCAAGTAGATAATAGGAAATGACTAATATCTAACAGAGCAGCCACAACTTGACCTAGATATTTCAAAGGGAAACAGATATCAGTCATGCGGTATTCAAGAGTTTGAATATGGACCACTGGTAAAATCATAAAACAAAAATTATTAATCAAAGGACAACAGAGGTTACTTACTTATTTATTAACATTAATAACATTTATCTGATTATGTACCACACAAAGAGTTTAATAACAAAATTAACTCTAGTAAAAAACCATGGTTACAGAATTTTTGAACACTTAATGTAAGATGAACCCCTTTTGATAACTTAGCTGATGTTTTTGCCAACGGTCCATATTTCTTATAGAGTACAAAGAAGACAGACTGCTGTAGACTCTACATGTGGATACTGAGCAAAGTCTCTTCACCATCACTTATATAAAATGTCCTTGAGTGAGCGCTAGAATTCAAAGATACGACTTGTTTATATAAACTATTGATAGTTCAGAATGAGATGCATAATGATGCACACAAATCTGAATAAATAATTATTGTAATATCAAATTATTTACTAAGAATTTAAACATTTTATCAGCCTTATAAATGAAGGAACATAAAATATCTAGACAAATTTTAATTGAAACGTTTACACTGTTTTTTTTTTTTTTGGGTTTACATTAGCTAGTTAAAGCAGATAAATGCGCATAATTATGCGAGAATCGAGGAGAAGAATCGTAGTTTCAGAAAACACTCTTTATTCTACTAATAATAAAATTATCTTGTTATTAAATACTAGCTGTTTAGCTGTTCCTTGCGGTAATGTAACGTTACCGGGATACAAAATAGCCAATAACTTTCCTCAAGAATTGGGCTATCAAATGCAAAAATATTTTTTCAAATCCGACTGGTACTTCCAGGGAATTTCAGGGTAATTCCAGGCTTTGTTATATTATAGTATAGATATTGAAAGGATCTATAAGAATCTACCCACAGTAACCATATAATAAGAGAAAAACTTAAAAGTAAGAAAAAAATAAAAGTAATATACCGCCTATGAATATTTGCAACACCAGGTAAATTGCAGTGTTGCTGATCTTTTCATGAAGTCGAATGTCATAGCAAAATGTTCAACCACTTTTTTTTATAAATTCAGCTAAAAACAAAGAGTGTTTTCAGAACAAATAATTATTTGAGACTTGAGATTTTAGATGGTGAAGAATCGAGCCAAGTATTTCACATACCTGAGGAAGATACGAGAGGCTCTTGGTGCTTTCCGCGTACTTGTTGATGGCGCGCAGCTCCTCCAGCGTCATGTGCGGGCTGGAGTTGCTGCGAGACGACTGCGACGATGAACTCACTGATATCTGCGATCAAATAACGTACACGTTAATAGTGTTTTCTTTATTTCTATTAAAATAATTTTAAGCTTATATATATGAATTTATTGCGAAACTATGTTTTTACTTCTTATAGTAGCCTATACGAAGTAAAAACATATTTTCGCAATCAATTCATATTTATTTACATATACACAATTTCACCATGGTAAGTGATTATGTGGCCAAGGGTGGTGAGCACACATAGCCTAGAAGTAACTGGTTTTCATGACATTTTAAACTCGAGAACAGAACTTCAGCATCGGTAAATGTGAAACACCCAAGGTGATTTTAGAGCCAATGTAGCTCTACGACGCAACCAATACTTAAAGCGAACGAGATCGGCGGGTGATAAAAAAGTCGTAGGCAAGTACTAACTTTAAAGATGCTCTCCTCCAGCGAGATGGATAGGCGCGTGCAGGAGTCGAGCAGGCTGTGCTCCGGGATGATGCCCAGCCCCAGCGCCGCGCCGCCCGCGCCGCCCGCCGCGCCCGCCAGCGCCGGCATCGACTGGCACTCCTCCGACTTCGTTAGACCTGCCGATACACACCACACCTCTGCGAGGGTCACCACGTACGTCTATTTCGATCGCTGACACTTCATAGGAGCACCGGGCGTCCAGTTTGAGCGTCCCCATAGTCAATACGGGTCAAAGTGGCTTATGCATGGGGCCAGTAATTCAGACGAAATATTTCATAACATGAACCCTGCGGTAGCGGCCCGAGGCAGAAAAGATAATATACTGCTTCACCAGTGCAGTCAATGCTTATATGTTACTAAATCCCGCTCT
The DNA here is from genome assembly GCA_951216915.1 of Tetheella fluctuosa. Classification (NCBI taxonomy): domain Eukaryota; kingdom Metazoa; phylum Arthropoda; class Insecta; order Lepidoptera; family Drepanidae; genus Tetheella; species Tetheella fluctuosa. Next base: position 6,028,495 of record OX578234.1, read on the forward strand.
GCTGTTTTACCGGACCGAGGGACCAAGGGATGGAATGTTTTCCCGGGATAAATTTATAATATTAGTGAGATATCAAAAAATATTTTCTCTCATCATCTAACGCTGTGCCCATCGTGTATCTTTCCGGTGATCCCTTTGTACAAACATCACAAATGACTACGACTATTTACTAGAAATTTTAACACCATGAATACAAATTACACCTTAATTAATTCAACTTTTTAAATACTTATTGGACAAGGATTAAGACCACATATAAATTAATAATGTGAAATTATTTTATCACTATCCCATCCCAATTATTAGTGTACTAATGAATCGTAAATGTATGCAACAGCAGTGGGTTTACTAAAATATTAGTGTAATCTATTATACTCCAAATATTACTGGAAATATCGATTGAACCTAAAAATCGTCTGGTAATCGTTAAATTTCAAATTACTGATGCAATCCAATAATTTATTAATGTTGATGGCCCATCAAAAATTTTAAAAAGAGATAATTTGCGACGATATTATCAGATATTATATACTAATTTATGTACTTTCAATTACTTATTTCCCCAATAGGTATTTTTTTATCTTCGCTCCATAATATCCATGCGATTTTTAGGCAAAGAACTAGGTGCAACCAAAAACTATTCCCCTTTTCAAAATATTATTAAATACCACAGATACATAAGGATTTATATTAATCGATTGTCAATGTGAATGTTAATTATACTCCCAACTCAATGTCACTCACCAAAAAGATATGATACAATATTGACTAGGTAAATTGTAACTTGATTATATTTAACAACTTATACGATTTTCGTTTTGATGACCTGCGAAAAACATCCTGTTATGTAAAGATCCTATTCCGAAACTACAAAATAATAGTAAGTTCATATAATTTGTCATGTTTACCTACCTTCTAAATTAAATTTGTTGCCCCAACGATCGCATTCGCACTGTAGCCAAGTTTTTTCAGCCTCTAAAGACAGTTGCCCTGTAAAAATAGAGAACTATATTTCAAATTTGCTTGCTTTAAACGTGAAGAGAATCGGAATAGTCCACCACGCGGGCCATTGGCGAACTGCTACACTTCTTATCCGATAGATCTTTTATATAATTTATACTAACTAATAATGATGCAAGCCAAATTTAATGTTATACTTGGTCAGCCTCTCATAAGGTGACTAAAGAATAAAATTATTTAAACAATGGTGTATTGTGGTTGAGATTCTCATAACAAGAGGTCACTTTCCGTGTTTTTTAAAACAAAAACTGAGCACTGATATTCACATGAGAGATATCAGATGAATTGTAAACAACCTCTGGTTTAAATTGTTTACTAATTACAACTTATTTGCTGTCTTATCTTTTTATAGTTAGCCAAAAAATTTATGGCAATGTAGAGAAGTTAGAGGTCCGGTTAACTATTGACGTCAAAGCAAAAACTAACTTATACAGTCTGCAACATAATAGAGTTGCTGGATGCAAGTTCGTGAGTGGAAATCAATGATGTCAATATATTCAGAATTTTTATTAAAAGATATTTAAAATTAAGTTTGACAGTAGACAATGATCCTTGTACACGGTGTACGTGTGTTTTTGACCACACTGTTTACTATAGGGTGTCATCTTTTAGTTCACCTATTATTCGCAATACCAGTAGAATAGCTAAGGTGTTGCCGACCTTTATAAAGCCTAGAACGCAACTTACTCAAGGGTAACTGCCGAAACACATCTGTTTTCGAAACCATTTTGGTTCATATTATTTTTTTATACTACATAGGTGGCAAACAAGCTTACGGTCCACCTTATGGTATGCGTTTACCGTAGCCTATAAACGCTCATAACACCACGGGCAAAAAAAAACAATCCTAACCGAAACACAGTAATACAAGTGCACTACTATTTCATGGCGGAATTAGATATGATGGTAGTACTTCCCCGAACGAACTCTGCACTAAGAGTTCTACTACCTATATACCTACCTACTATAGGTTATTCAGAATGAATAACTTTTACTATGGGACCAAGATAGGAAATATCCATAAGTAGGAAAATGAACCCAATCTTCTACTCCGAAACACCGAAATCCTTTTTATAACAAACTTATATAAATGTATACTTACTAGCGTATGCCTCCTGGTCACGATGGTGCCTCGGCGGCGGCGGATCACGAAAGGAGCATATCCACTCATCTTTCACACGCAATATGCGGCCAGTGACACGGGCGTAATACTCGTAATTATCTCTGCCGAACAAATCGCCAGCGCTGAACTGCTCGATTAACTGGCGCATTATGCGAGTCGCCACCTGGTGTAGAAGTACCATTATGAAATGAGCTGAGTAAAACATGTTACCACTAATTCGCAAGCCTCTAGAAGGTTCTAATAAAAAGTGGATTCTTCTACAAGTATTTACATAGCAAGTGTTTTTTCCCCTATTGAGATTACGAGTAACTGAGAAGTGTTGAAGTGTAAATTTGTGTAGGTAAAAGGTGTTTTTTCCAAGAAGAGTCAATTGGAAAAGCAACTTTCTATCGGAAAAAACTTTTTCATTCGTGCTACAAATTAATTCAATGTAACTTAAAATAGATTGTAACGAAGGGAAAAATATCGATTGTTATTATTTATTAATGGAATTCCAACTGGCCTCGATTGCATCGACTACCTAATATAATTTATTCATGGGCATTCCTATTACCTATCGATCGGATACTGTTCGGTACTACTCGGTCGTACATTGACATTTACCCAGCTGTTTCATATAACTACAAAGAAAAATTACTGGCGACAGATCTATCAAATATAGCTCATAAAAAGTAGTAAAGCAGCTGTTTGAACTTATCTCCGAAACTGTACATCCGAAATCGAAAAAAATATATTTAGGATTTAAGTTGCATGATAGCTCAGTGGCAGTGACGTCGAATACTCTAGCGAAAGCCGTCGGTTCGAATCCTACAGTAAGATTGAACTTTCGGAGAAGGAAAATATGGTGAGGAAATCATAGCACGGTAGTTAGAGTACTTATTAGTACCCGTCTGGTTAGCTACCACCCTCAAGTTGCAATTCTGTCGCTAAACTCCTACCGGTGTGTTCCGACAGTTGTACTGGAAAGCCAGTTCTCTTCGCAACACCATCACCTACCGTAGTAAGAGATCTACAGTAAAACAAAAGAATAAAAAAATTACGTAAATCATGAGTCTAACAAAAAGAACGTGAGTAACTAAACTAATTCATGAATCAAGCCGTTATCAGTGCAACGGAGTCTCAAACTATACGTGAAATAGGAACTAAATAGGTGATGCACAGGTATTGAGGTTTTATACACAATGATATATATCTGGGAAGGATCGTAGAAATTGTCCCGCTAAAGGTTTGTGTGTTTAGTGAGATAAATAATTACAGGAATCATATCACTTGAAGTATGTATTCTATGTATTTTCAGGGTTATCACGTAGGGTGACTTCTACAATTGAAAAAGCTTACTATTTTCGCCTATAATTGACAGAGAAGGAAAATAAGCGTTCAAAATAGACTATTGTGTGTGATACATTACTGTTGTGAAGCGTATATAAAGCAGTTCTGAAAAACTATAATGTAGTAGTAAAAAGCCGGTAATAAAGCCTGAGAATTCATAAGTATAGCCACGCAATGTAGAAAGTAACTATCGTTGCATAATTTTTAATTAGTACTCACGCAAACTTCAGCCTTTTGCCGCATGTTTAGACAACATAAGTGAAAACATGTTCCAAGCTATGTACAATGAACGCAGTTACATTGAAGTATTATATTCGTACATACATTATACATTTGTAGTGTAATCATCTGATATGAACTGAGATAATCTTGTACCAGCTTACTTTATAATGTGAGGCGTGAACCGATGGACATTTCACAAATAATACGCCTCTAAAATAAAATACCATTTCAGTTAATTCGATTTTTCTTTTGGTAGACCATCAACTGGATATCTAGGGAATCGCAGCAAAGTCTTGGATGCAAACCGGGCACGGTCGAGATGAGGGGTGTATTAGAGAGGATGGACCCAGCGTAGGTAGATGTGCCGTGAACACCTCTCCCTCACCGCGCAGTAACTTCCGAGACCGTCTCAGTTAAATATATTCTCATTAGTCAGTTGTTCAGTACACTGCGCAAGCACAATAAAAAATTAAATTTAACTCTTATCTGATAAAACCTGTTTATTAACTTTTGATATGAACTCTATGATAAGAAGATTAAGTTACTTTATTCTTCTGACTGCGACTTTCTTATTCGGAATATAATTAAATTATAATTTTACATCTGAGTCAAATAAATAATTCTTAACTAGAAAGTAGTCTAGAATGTAAAATCAATAAAGGAAAGTTATGATATTCATAACGTTATACAGGTAGGTATTTCATATTTAGAAGCACGAATTTATAGAGCTGTTTGAATTGATTGGGACACAATGATCTATTAATAAAAGAGAGCTATTGAATTTGTCATATAACGACTATAATAGTATATCGATTATTCCGAAAGTATTGCGAAACCGATCATTAACATATAACGGCTTTTATCAGCACTATGATGCAAAACTGAACAGATGTCCAAATCAGGTGATTACACAGAAACTCAATATATTTAATCGTAGATAATGGTGCAACTATTGTCTATGCCACTTACCAAGTGTAATACAAAGGATGTATTACAATTACAATACTATACGTAGTTATGAGAACATTGTGTTTATCATTTATACATATATAACTTAATACATACTCAAGAATATAATCCAATAAACATAGAATTGATATCGTTTGAGAATCAAATAAGCTTATCCGGGGACATCCATAAATTACGTAACGTAAATAAAGGGGAAATTGTACGATACTATATATTTAATAATAAAATTGTGGGCTTAAATCACGTGACGCTTATTTGGATGGCTCACAGTATTCCTATTGACACTTTTGTTAACCCTCCACTCCCCCAATATAACCTTAAGGCCACATGACTACACCCCCACCCTATAATTAGTGTCGAGTGATTAATGAACGCCCTCAAAAATCTTAAATCATTAAAAATCTACTAAAAACAAAGTATTTTATGGATCATTTCTATCATAGGCATGTGACATGTAACAGAGTTAGATGACACACGGCTCATTAAACAATATAAGAGCAGCATTGTTGCCATAGGACAATAAACACGAACGAGGACTGACCTTGAACCGCTGCACATCCTCCATTGTAGCCGTTTTCCCGTCCGACACGCAAGAGTGGAAAAATGATGGGGCAACTGACACGCCCAGGGCCTCGGACGTCATACCTGTACCTGAAAATGTAAAACGAAGTGTGAAATAACTAGAGGACCACATAAGCGTCGGACTAAATTTGACCACTCGACAACGGATATTTCTAAGACGCCGGACACACAGCGCGCGATTTCGAGTTGTGCGTTCAGAATCCACGATCCATGATTTGTATGGGAACTCCGAACGCAGAACTCGAGATCGTGCGTAGTGGGGCCGGCGCCTAACGGATATGTTCAAGCGACAGAAAAGGATGAAGATAGAAGAATATCCGAGTGATCAAATGTGGTTTGATCCTAAAAGAGGACTGTCGGAAAAACATAAAATAGATATTCTGGGACATGCGGTCATTCTTCACATACGGTCATCAGATCCAAAACTAAGTAGAAGTTGTACTAAGGAAACGAGATAACTGATTTACTATACACTACTACACATGTATAGATACATTTACACCCAGAGTCGGAACAAACACTATATATATTTTCATGCACACAAAGGCGATACAAAATTGTCGATAAAATTATCCTATTATCATTTGAGCATAATGATCAGTCTTGAATCCATGCATTCAGAAAAGCAAGCTAAGTGTAACGGTGTATGAACCTTTCTTAACAATGTAATGAGTGAATACATCTAGGTAATACAAAATAATATATACATTATATACTTGGAGTATTGGTCTTTAAGAGAAACGATTACTCTTATATTCCAAATTCAATTTATATTACATTACGAATCTAATCTAATTCTCATGTCAATCATCTCATTTTCCGTGAAGCTATGATGATGGTCTTGAATCATAATGTATTTGGAATTTCATTAGCTGTACAAACGATTGGTGATCATGAAACATTCGATCGTACAGTTCGATTCACAAAAAAACTGTATCGATAATTACTATATGAAACTACTCGTAAACACGGCCAATTATCTGTAAGTATTTTATTTTATCAAACAGTGAAGATACTGTACAAATCACTTGCGCTACTACTACAATACTACCTACTAGTTATAATTAAACTCAACTAAGAAATCAATACAATTAACTTCAAGTTAAACCTTGGCCTAGATTATGTTAAATAATAAATACGCCTGAGATTTCGAATATATGAAATTAGCCTAAATAAATTGACCATTTAACATAAAAACCAATTAGAAATTCCCCCAAATTAAATGAATGCAACAAGAGTCATCAAACAGATCCTTACAACACCGGAACTATATTAGCATAGTGAATAATCTATCGCTAAACAAGAATGCAACGATGAATGACGTCCAGACTAACAGACGCATGCGTTTACGTATACAATATCTTGCTCCATATACGATCGACAATTGCGCACGACTCCTTTGTCGGCGGCCATACCATTGTGAAGCAAAGCTGTGTGGTGCGATATTAAAACGCGACACATGTCCCGGCGCAAGTGTAGCTCATTGTGGTTTACTTATGACATGTTCCGATGGCAGACGTGTCATGTCTGAGACGTTTGATTATACTTGATATCGGGTTTGTTTCACTGGCCACACACTGCGCTACCGATCGTTTTGTCTTTAGATACTAATATAACAAAAGTGTAGTTTTTTTGGTTGTTTGTTTAAATGCGCTAGTCTCTGAATTCCAATCGGATTTGAAAAATTTGTTTTGCATTTGATAGCCCAATTCTTGAGGAAGGCTATAGGCTATTTTTTATCAAGGGAATGCGGGTGAAACCGCGGGGAATAGCTAAGTAGTACTTAATAAATCGTGTTGATGTAGATGATAATTCTAAAGAATCGATAACAGATCGAAACACAGGCAATGGAGTTGATATTTTTGCATACTTATGACACTTTGTCCAAAAATGTTTACTTAGGTCCAAAACAGATTCAGTTTGAGTTACGCTCCATTAATTTGTCAAAGGTATGACTGCACGATATGCTATCAAAGGTAAGTCAGTATATTGAGTAGAAGAGAACAATAGTAATCTCGAAAGATTACGTTGAACCGTAACTGAAGTGAACTAGGCCAACCAACAAACCGAGCGAGACGCTTTAAAGATTAAATAATCGTACAATTAATGTAAAGCGGTTGCATCACGCGCACCCACGCGATCTCGCGTGTAATTGGCATAATTTAGAGTAATTATTTCGGTTGGCCACTGCCAAATGCCTATATTGTGGTCAAGTGTAAGTAGGCATTAAATCAAATATCAATGTAGGTTACCCGCGCGATTTCATTCGTTTATAGGATTGGTGGTATTAAATTCGCTTTCATCCATCTAACTTGTTTTAATCCTCTTATTTACAACGACTTATCAGAACTTATTTAGTGAAGCTTCGAAAATTAAACCAGATTCTTGAACAATTTTAATTTCAATAACCGTTTTATTCTCAATAATTACTCTATACTTAACAGAATAGAGTAAAAGTGCCATGCAGATGACAAAGAACATAAGGTTAGTGTGGGAAATAAAATTGCGTCACCAGCGCCGGCGCCGTGCCGTATGCGCAGACAATCTTGCCACATAATTATCATCTTGTGTGCATCAACACTGACAAGACTGTAGCAGTCGACTCAACAGCTTCTCAGCTAGTCACGTTTCTTAGTCACGATTTTAATCACACAGATTTACCAGAGTGTATCATTGTATGAGAATAAAGATTAAATTAAAAGTTGTATCTTTAGCTGAAATCTGTTTCATAGTCTTTAAATGATTCTAAATAAACAAAAAATTGATGAAACATTAAAAAAGACATATTCCAGCATATTTAAAGGCGCCTTTAGCTTAACTTTAGTCTACAACAAACCTGCTTTATCAGCATTGGAGGCCATCACTCGAAACGTGCCAAATAGCAGCACCAGCAGTCTTTGAGTACAAACTGGCAGCGACATTAATAATCTGTTGACAAAAAATATCATTAAACTTAACCTGAAATTAATGTACTTATACATACCTACAGATTCAAATAATATTATGCTTAATCCCATAAGACAGGATAGGTATACCTACCACTGTATGTTACTCCTTTACTAATAAAGCAACAAGTTAAGGGCAATCTCGTTATGCAATAGCTTTCGAATGTCTACGGGAAAATACAGCATGTTTTGAACACTTGAAATGGATCTAAGGAATGACTATGTGACATGTGTCACAATTCTGCGGAAGTCAAAGAGCCGGCGGCGGCCTATCAAAAAGACTTCTAAAGGGAGATATGAAACAACTTTAATAATAACAATATTCTTGTAACAAATTCATCTGACAACAAACTTGTTTGCAGAAATTAAAACCCATAAACATGATTGCTGAATTCCCAAATGAATGTATGACTAATGAAGTATGAGACCCAAAAAAATATATGAAGCCGCTACACAATGTACATGAATTTTTCATAATCTAAATGAACTAATCACCTATTATGAGTAATATTGTACTTTAGTAACACAACTTAGCTTCATTAATTAGGACAGGAAAATATGGGAGGAAATATTGTTAACGAGGTTAATGGTCATACAAAGCAAAACCGCAAGAATAACGTTGTTAAAGCAGATAAGATTAATATCAATGAATTGAACGAGTGCGCGTAACGTATGGGCATCGAGCGGTGAATGTTAACGCATGAATAAGCAGATGTTACGTTAATACGCTCAGCTTGATGCTAGATTATACAATACGATGGTTTCGACTGTAAACTGTACGTACATTTACATACTAATGCATAAAGATGCAACTTTTTATATAGACGATCTAATCGTCGCGTCGTCTATTAATTATGCATGCAAGTTTTCTTTCGTGACAGACTAATATAAAATTGATGTTTGCGTTATTTCATTACTTTTTTTTTTGTGAAATGATGAATCAAATCCTTCGTTAAATTTTCCCAAAGTAGGTATTTTAGTTAGTTAACTTAATTTAGTTTCTTGAATTAGTTTACACCTTAGTATATGGGATATACATCTCGAGCCTCGGCGTGTCTTGCCGTGTGTACAGTCAGGGTTTTAGATAATACAGGAATTGGCTCAACCGTAGCTGTCGGAACATGTCGATAAGTGCTTGGGGAGCCAAACGGGTACCTACTACAAGATACATCATACTGTACCATGGTTTGTTTTACCGAAAGCTCTAGCTTATTCTAAACCACGAACTGGGACCCGCGCTAGAACCGACGACACTAGTTAGTAGCTAGTGCCTACCAACTGAGCTATCATTTATTTTAGAGAGAGAGGTTACCTACTAAACTTTTGATTGAATTTACATTATTTACATAGGTATTTAATTCAGACGCCATAAAAGACAATACGCAAACTGATTGGACTACGTGTGCCTTCACCAGTATGCGTTTGCGCATCAACTTCCCGCATCAAAATTCAGGCCGCATGACTATAAACAACCATTGTTCCTATCCATAATACCAGCGTATTGTGAAAGTTCATTATCTACATAGTGTAGATTGTGGTAAGCAATGACTAGTTATATTATGACCACCCTCAAGATAAATGTCATTTTTCGACTAGCGGTATCTCGTGAGTTTGCTTACTTGAAATGTTAGGATAAAAAAACACCTAATAATCTACATGTACACCAAATAAATGATAGCACTACTAATTAACTGAGTATCAAACCTTGTACCTACAACAAAAATATTAATTACATATTAAAATTACTAACTAGTAATCAAAAATAACAAATGCGCATCTAATAAACGAAACACGATAGTCTAAAATATAACTTCTAAAATCTGTTCCTATTCAGAAACTACACGGATACTTTATGTTAGAAGTGTATAGCGATCGGGAAGCGCTGCGACCGATCGCCATACACTTCGTGGTTATTTTTTTTCTTTCAATATTAATTTATTTAGATGTACAAATCTTGGTGCGAAAACAGTATTTGTGATGTACATATAGTATATTCCGTGAGGAAAAATTTTAAAAAAAATGATGTGCGTTTAAATAGATAGATTTATTGTGCGCTAGTTATTATTATAATTCATAAAAAAACGTCCACTTTTAAATAAGTAGCAATGCGTCACGAATATAAATTGTTGCTAAGATTATAATATTTTGAGTTAACTATTTTGCCGTGCAATCAGTATTTTTGATAAGGATTCGGATTTTTTTTTAATACAAAAGGAAGATTTTTTGATTTGCCGTTAAATACTACTCATAATAAATAATTTGCAATATTAGAAACTTCTGATCATTTTTAATTTCGTAACTGTCGAGCTGACAATGATCTTAAATAAGGTAAAAGGTTTAAGCGATTTCTGTCATTTATAGTACCTACTCCAAATCTGTCCGTCCCATACTCTCAGTCGGTCCCATAGTCTTTTGATCCTTATAAGAAACAGATCGATTGGCATCAATAAAAGTTTGCGTAAATTGCCTATTTTCTTGATGACTGTACATATTTCTAAAATTTTTAAAAAAATTCTAAAAGCTATAGCTACAACGGTTAAGGAGTACGGGGTGGTAACCCCGTCCCAAAAATCCATCCTGTATAGTGCCAATTTAATAGTCTCCGAGTAAAATGGCTGCGACAATACCGACATACAGGACAAAATTATATGGGTTCAGATTTTTGCATTTTGTCACGGAACCCTTAAAATCGAAAAAGATTATAGAGCTAGACGGCATCAAGGACTAAAGTCTCAAAGAACACTATCACGCCCAATGTGAGTTTTTATCGAATTTAAATTAGGTACTACGTAACCCTATCCCTATGGTATGCATTGTCCAACATGCACTTGGCTGGTTTCATTTTAAATCTATGAGTAAATATGTATGTACATAAAGGTAAATGAATGAATGAAATGAATGAAAATATTTTTTATTCAAATAGGCCTTCACAAGCACTTATGAATAGTCTGACTCTAACGCACGGTTCGGAAAAGGTTGCTTTTACTGAGAAGAGCCGGCAAGAAACTCAGCAATTACTCTTTTCAAAACCAACTCAGATTCATTACATCAAATTATTTATCTAGTCTCACTGACAATATGTTTGTGTTATATGACAGTAAGGAAAAAAATATATATCAAAATTATGAGTAACTTAGTAAACAAATGGATTGCAAACTTAAGCAGACCAGCCCCCACAAGCAGCACCTGTTCACAAGTATGACGCATGTGGCAGCCATCGCCCTCCTCGCACATATTATAGGGAAGTGAGCGACCCGCCACACGACGCCGCCGCAAGCAAAGACCCCAAAGTGAGCATGACTAACTTAAGCTTACTACAAATAATACAAAGATAAACTATTTCGAGAAATACGAATTATAACACACAATATGTTATCACTGAGACTATTAACAGGTTTATAAATCAAAATAATAACAATAATAGTACACAAAAGTAACAAATCTACCAAGCATTAGAGTCTTTGAAATAATCATTTACAGTATAATAAGCATTTTCTACTAATACAGCTTTAATCCGTTCCTTAAATTTTTGCAAAGGCAAATTTAAAATTGAAGTAGGGATTCTGTTATAGATGCGTGTACTTAGTCCTAGAAATGAGCCTTGCACTTTCTGGAGTCTATAGGCAGAAGTTACAAGTTTGTGCTTATTTCTAGTATTGATAGAGTGCACATCACTTTTTTTCGAAAAAAGACTAATATTTTGATGCACAAATAATATATTTGCAAATATATATTGAGATGCAACTGTGAGTATGCCAGTTTCTTTAAACTTATCTCTGAGGGAAGTTCGAGAGCCCAAGTTATAAATAAACCACCTGCATGTCCAAGTCAATGACTGTATTTCTTTATGATATCTTGATACATTACAAAATCAAGCAATGCTTGGAAGCTATTTCACAATAGAAGACTTATAGCCCAATAAAGACAAGTTTTTTCCATCTTCAGGGTTTATGAAAACTAAACTGTACATCAAGTATTCTATTATTTACTTTCACTCAACTCATGTAGGTAGATAATGTGGTTGCTAACTCATGCAAATTAATCTGTGTAGTGTATACATAATGATGCCAAAACATCTTTTCGGCGCGCATCCGTTAATTTAAACAATTGAACTAATGTTTAACCAGTTTTGTAACTTGCTGATAGCTAAAATTACTTAAATATTGGTTTTGCACGAAAAAACAAGACTCATTGATAAGCATTCAATTAAAACGCACAATTTTAATTAATTTACAAAACAAGTTAGAACACAAAACTCCATTACATTGGTCCTTCACAGAGTGCTGTGTGATCCATAAAACTGTGCTTTTAATTTTAAAACATTTCCAAAAGTTCAGTTTAAAATTAAAATAAGTTAGCTTTTAAAGTTATCATACCTGCGTATTTCATCAACTTGCTGTTCCTCAGCCAATTCCACTGCAGTAAACAGATGCATCTCACCGTCACGTCCAAAGACACCACCTGGGATTTTCCTATAGGAGAAGTTCTGAATTAAAATCATAAATAGTGACTGCATTTTCTCCTTGAATTTATTTTGAAATATTTTATGGGTATGTCTAAGTTCAGCTGAAAATCCTTGGGCTGAATAAGATAATAATTTTAGACATATCCATTGTTACATTTTCAACTCATGCATGTGAATCAGAAATTTGTTACATGCTTTCCGCCCCGTGGATCACTATTATAGGATGATTATGAGTATTAGGAGTAAAATTTTGAAAAGCTTTCCTTAGTGCTCTCCTAGAGGAATATATCCTCCAAATTTAAAATCTCTTTGTCCACCGGTTTAGACTGTGCATAATCTGTCAGTCAGGAAGTGTAAGAGATTTGTAAGTTTTGTCTCATTTACTAAAGACACCTTGACCTTAAGCATTATTGTTATATTATACTTAGACATTATCATGGGAAAAGGTCATTAGGTAAGTGAAACCATGTATGTAGGCAAAGGAAACCCAGTCTTTACCAAATGGAAATTGGTTAATACAATCAAATAAAAATGAGGAGTATTCAGTATATTTTCCGGGATATCAACAGTGGAAACATGCAAAACTGATATTTAAGAAGACTTTCAGGACAGACATCACTCAGCATTGAAGAGTATGAATGAAAAGAATCCAATTAAATGTTATGTCTGATGATTTATTTTGAAGACAGTTCAATACAGTGTATTTTGATCCCCTTACATAGGAACAATTTATGATTTTATTTATATTTTTATTTGTAGATTACAGAAATATAAGAAAAAGGGTCAAACAACTTTTGGTTTGAACCTGTAGATAATGCCAATGTGTTAATATTATGAGATGAGCAACTATTATTAGCTGATCACATACCAATAAATGTTACAGGTAAATAGAATTATACATTGGAGAAATGGATTACTTTATCATTTATGATAAGCCTAAAAAAAATACACACCAATCTTATAAAAATATATAAAAACAAATGGTCAGAGAGTAGTCTTAGGGGCGGTTACAAATTGTTTGTTTGTAAAATACAAAAATCAGGCAAAGTCCTCACCTGAGAAACTTTTTCAGTACACTGGCAATAGTGTAAACTGAATAGTTGTCCACATTAACTAATCTTCCTGTTTGCAAGAAGTGTATCAGCTTTTTCATTGCGCCCTGGTGGCCAGGCGCGCGAAACACGTCACGACGGAGTGGAGCCTCTTTGTTCAATTTCAATATCAGCACCTACACAACACCAAGCATTTTTAGCATCAATAAACACTGCTAACACATTTTACGAGGATATAGAAATAGATAATAAATCACTACCAATCCCGAACCGCAAAAAAAAATATAGCCACAAGAAACAAGAAAAATAGTAAGCTCTTCGAACTGTACGAAACCCTGTGCTTGTAACATCAGATTGTATTCTCATTGACTGCCTGGGCGGTGTCAGAAGTAGGTACTTCAGATACTAACTAGCAAAGGTCCAGGTATGTCATCCTTGCAAACTTCGTGCAGTGGAGCACCAAATTTCACTTTTTCCAGTCTTCTCGGATACGGCAGAGAATTTGGATGCCCGCAAGACGTAACCACATTGCTCAATGTAGCAGCTCGCCGATGCATCCTTCTAGCCCAGTTACTCATTTTGCAAGGAAGGATAACAATTAGGTTTACTTATAAATATATCTACACCCACGACGCAACGATGAGAAACATTTTTACAGTTGTGCAAAGTTTCAAGATTGTTGTAGTGAATGAATAAGGTTCCCGATTTCCCGTTTTCGATCGTTGGCTTTGGCTAGTCGACCGCCGTCGCCGCATGCACAACATGTATGCCAAAGAGTATGTATGTATGTAAAAGAGTAAAATAACAGACCTTGGTATGTATGTAGTAAGTAAGTAACACCAGTGCTGCCATAAGCGGGAGGCATAAAATCTGTATTTTCATTAAAAAAATCCGTACATAATCCGTTACGATGAAAATTCCGTAAAATGGAACTGATATGTTTATTTATGCATATCTTTATTGATTAGTTTTAGTAAGTAGTACTTAGTCGTTGGTAAGAGCAAAATGAAAACCTCTAAAAACCAGTAAATTGATTCAAAACCTATTTGATTTCGCTTTTTAAGAAAACCGGTTTTTTAAGGTTAATGTAGAGCTGAACCTAAATATGATGCTCCTACTGTACTTGACACTGATTAAGGTTTGAAAATTAACCGCCAAACAAGCAAGCCCTGGTTCATGGTTTCGAACGTGAACTATGTTAGGGGATTCGCTAATATTTGCATGCAGTATTGCCATGACATAAAATAACATTCCATCTGGCATACTTCATTAAAAAAATATGGTTAATACCTGTATTACGACGAAAACGAACGAAACAAAAATATCGGAGTAAGTTCTGTACTGCATCTGATTAATAAGAGCATGTCTGTAGTCTGTAGGTAAATCCGTATAAAAATCCGTAACCATGGTTTATCCGTATTGGACTTCCAAAATCTGTACAAATACGGACAAATCCGTATATATAGCAACGCTGCTCCGCACGCACACACGTACATATATTTTTTTTTTTTACTAAATATACACAGATAATCAAAACCGATAAATGTCAAACGAAAGAGCGAGCACAGTGTAGAAAAAAAGTTAAGCTGCACGTCCACTCGGTAGCATTGGCAACTACTTAGTTACGGTACGGATTTTCTTATAAAAATAATTTATGCATAGAAAGTCTTAAGAACTTATAGATAGATTGGATCTTAGTATGTATAAATTTCCAGTCGTATTCGATTCGTTCGATAGAGTAGTAGTCTATCCAGCATTTATAATTAATAAAAAAAATACATAATTTGACGAAAAAATCGCACGAAAATATTGTTAAATCTAAATGGTTGATTTTCGTATAGTAGTAAAAAAAAAGGACACGAGTCCCTATTTAATGTTTAGAATGTTGTGATTGATTTCGCAAAATATAAACTAAAAATCATAACACTTTTTCTTAAATCTTCACACAAAAAAAATAATTACCAATACATACCACTACACGTGAAAATAACATTAAGGAACGTTGTCACTGAAAAAATGGCGGCGAGATGGTTGACGCTACCTGGCTAGCGAGTAGACGATACCGAATGTCAAAATATGTTCCGGCTACCAAATTCTATACCAAGCTGCGTATTCGTAATGCCTCATTTACATTCAGCCCCTATCGCTGCTCCTCGCGCTGCCGGCAACAATTCCCTTAATACTGCTGTGGCAGGATCGAGGGATATGTGTTTTTACATACTGCCCTTCCCCTCACTTCGCTTTCAAGTTCCAGCAATGGCAGACGTTGAAATTTTTGCAGCGTCCGCGCTGTGTCTTTTAGCGATACATAATTATGTGCGTCAGTTAAAAATAAATCAAATGAAAAAAAAGAAAAGACGTCGTAGAAGATGGTGGATGATATCTATTCATCGTAATAGAACTTTGTAAGTACCTACCAACCTGCTTAAGATAATATTTTATAATGCAGAAGAATTCTACGAGGCATTATATTTGAATGTAAACACGCCCTACCGCTCGCGCTGCCGGTCCTTTGAAGTCCGCACTAAAAACCGCTCTTTTGGGGAGCGCTGGGTAGCGCGAGTGGCATTAAGCAGTGGCAAGAGAAGTATACGTTTACATACTCGTCCTGCCCACTTCCCTGCTCACTACAGCTGAATGTAAATGAGGCATAACGTGCACGAGCGTGACGTCGGAAAACGTAGCAACTGTCAAATGTGTCAAACGTTTGGCACCTTTCGATTTTCAAATTCCCATACAAATTTGATTTAGGGCACTCGACACGATGACGCTGCGATTACGATAGATGTTCGTGCTCGGGGCATACTTTTTCTGTACCAGTCAGTGATGCCAGATCGGGAGGATCGGAGGGATCCGAATTCGGGGATTTTTCAACTCTGGGGGGAGATTTGGGAGGACTTTTGGGGGTAAAGTAAACGGTGGAAATTTTGAAGTTTTTTGTTTGTTAATAACTTAATCATATTTGTAAACAAGCTTACAGCCCACCTGATGGTAAGCGGTTTTAACCAATTTGTTTGGGGCCAAATCTCTTTTTTGTCTGTCGTGATACCCTTCATTGCCTGTGTCCCACAGGAAAATATGTTTTTCTACGGCTACAATAAGCCGTTCAACGTCGTAATTTTTACCCATTGTCCGAACCAACACGATGCATCCGTTCAGTATCAACGCTAGAATCAACGGGTAAGTCGGAAGCTGAATAGGATGTCTATTTTTCTCTATCCAGAAGTATGCACGACATTAAGCAACCAACTCCAAATTATATGATTGCTTAATCCAATAAGGGTTTCCGTGCAGTTAAAAAAAAACCACTTCTAACCTAAAATATCCGGGTAGTTTCTGAATAGGAAGAGAAAAAACGGAATGTTCTGATTATTGACATAACTGTACTTTAGAAAACAAACGACAACTTAGTCAGGAGTTTGCGCATGCGCAGTAGTATAGACTTGGTTCTACAAATTAATGCGGGTGTAATTACATAAAAAAAGGTATATAAGATCGGACAAACGCATTTTTTCAACCGACAAACGATAACTACTTGTGATTGATTGAAAAAAAAAACAAAGCCAGATATCATTATTTCAAGAGCCAGATTGAAGTTGTAGGGGGTGGGCGTAACGGAAAGTCTATATACTTGAAAGTTATGTTTATTTAACGGATTGCCCGACACGTAACATAAATTTAGGAGTAGCAAATGAACTATTAACAAAACAATATGAGAAAAGGCGCGAGAATCGAGAGCGGCAGTGAACGTGACTATGCGCTGAGAGCGATACCGGACGACTCTGTGATTCTTCTCTCTCTTGCGCTTCATCTGCGCGCGCATCTAGCGGGTGGCGCGATAGGTATCTATGTATACTAACTACGTACTGCCGCGTACGCAACGCCGAACGTTCTAGACCGCTTACGATGTATAGCGAGGGGGGAGCTTACCTCTAGTAGTACGGGCGGGACGGTCACACGCTACAAAGTCAAATTTTCGTTTTTTTTATATATTTTAAATGAACATTGAACAAACAATATTTTTTTTGCGACAATCAAAGACTAACGACGAACAATCGAATTAGCAAAAAAAGAAACAAAAATGTTGATTTTCCCCCGCCAACTTAAGATAAGTCACGACGTCACGTACACGGCGCGGATAGCTCTAGTATATAGTGTATTATCTATAGTGCGGATAGGGTCGCGGGTCTATCCGAAAATGCGATGACTGCGGCGCATTCGACACGGAAAGGAGCGCGTCCACCTTTACTATCCATAAAGTGGTTATTACACTATTCAATTTGTAGAAGCTCTAATTAGGAAGTTGGAAGCTAGTGATCACACGCTAGACTAAAATTGAATTATAAATCGGATAGATGACTCGTAGTCAGAGAACTTTTTTCCTCGTACATTAACAACTAAAAATCTTGTATTTTGGCTTCCAAACCTCGTACATTCATCAAGCTTTTAAAATGTTATAAAACAAAAAAATAAAGGCGTATTAAATGAGCGTAACTCTAGTAGACATATGTGAATTCGAGAAAATTTTAGTCGTCCTAAATTGTAGCGATGCTATTATACTTACCTAAATCGTAAACAATTTAGGAAGTAGTACGGTCGGGACCTTCTAATCGCACTAAATTGGAATCTCTAATTGTTCTAACTATGATTAAATCTTCCGATTTCCTAATTAGAGATTATACAGCACAAACCATACAACAGATAATAAATAGAAACAACTTTTAAGCAATTTTTTTATAAGTTTAGTACGTAGAAAATAATAGATGATAAAATAAATGATTATCTATTCTAACTGTTTATTTCGTGACGCTCTTTAGATTATTAAGAAATATCTAATTCTCAAAAATTGAATTAAAACTTCGAAGATCGACTCTGAAAAACGATTTTCGATTCAATCAAATTGAGAAGGGAACCTCCCTAATTTATAATTTCTTTTCCGATCGATCAAGCGCGGTTTCCGTCGGTTGTTTTTGATTTTGTAACTTTTGTGTACTAAATAAACAAAAACATCACCTATAGATAAATACAGCAAATCATACTTCGTAGATTTTAATATAAAATAGTTCCCAATACTCGAAAAATGACGGATTGGGAAGACGAATGGCCGTTGAATGAGCCGGTGGTTACGGCGCCCGCAGTACCAGCACAGAATTCTTTTACTTACAATGCAAGAGTATATCGGCCAAGTTCCAGCCGAGGTGGGCGAGGACGCAGTGATGACAATAATTGGCGCGCACGTGGTAATTCAAGCGGAACTGAAGACAATCGCAGTAATCGACGCAACTTCAATCGTCAAGACGGTGCTGGACCCGGAGGTAATAAAAAAGTTATATACGTACCATCGTTAAAAGTCGGTCGAATTATCGGCAAAGGAGGCTCGAAAATTCGAGATCTCGAATACGAATCCGAAGCTAAAGTGAAAATCGGAGATACCAATGGGAATGAGACAGACATAACTTTGATTGGATCTGATGAATCTATTTCTAAGGTAGAAAGTATGATTAATGACTTGGTGGTGGATTATAAGCCCCCTCAACCGAAAGAGAATAGAGAGAGCCATAATACCAGTGGCAACAGTGCAGGCTCTGGTGATTTCTTCAAGAAAAGTAATGAAGGTGTTGAAGTAATTGACTGGGATAAACTTAACGCCCATTATGATCAACAACAGAAAGAGATATGGGATAAGTTGCCTCCTATTGTCAAAGATTTTTATAATGAAGATCATGAGGTGAGCAATATGCATCCAGTTGAAGTAACTCGCTGGCGTCTTGAAAACAATGACATACAAGTGAAGAGGACTTTCAATGATAAACCTGGCTTGAGACCTATACCAAATCCAGTGTTAACTTTTGAGCAAGCTTTTCAAAATTATCCAGAAATTCTTGATGAGATTTATAAACAAGATTTCAAGCACCCCTCACCAATTCAAAGCCAAGCCTGGCCAGTTCTCTTGAGAGGTGAGGACATGATAGGTATTGCTCAAACTGGTACAGGAAAGACTTTAGCCTTCCTTCTGCCAGCTCTGATACACATTGATGGGCAAAAAATACCTAGAGACCAGCGTGAAGGACCAACAGTTTTGATTTTAGCTCCTACAAGAGAGCTTGCCATACAAATAGACAAAGAAGTAAATAAGTATCAATACAGAGGCATTAAATCTGTATGCCTATATGGAGGTGGTGATCGCAGGGAGCAAATAAAAGTGGTTGCTAAAGGTGTGGATATAGTTATAGCGACTCCTGGCAGGCTTAATGATTTGATTGTTAGTGGGCATTTAAAAATCATTAACTTTTCCTATATTGTATTGGATGAAGCTGATAGAATGTTAGACATGGGCTTTGAACCACAGATTAGAAAGTCCCTATTTGATGTGAGACCTGATCGTCAAACAGTTATGACTTCAGCCACATGGCCATCAGGAGTTCGTCGCCTTGCTGAAACATACATGCAAGATCCCATTCAAATAAATGTTGGATCCCTTGATCTTGCCGCTGTGCACACTGTAACTCAACAAATTATGTTTGTTGAAGAAGATCAAAAAGAAGCTGTCTTATTGGAATTCTTACAAAATATGGATGTAAATGATAAAGTGATCATATTTTGTGGCAAAAAAGCTACAGCAACACATATCACTACAGAGTTATGCATGAAAGGAATTGAGTGCCAATCCTTACATGGAGATAGAGACCAGATTGACCGTGAAGCCGCTTTGGGGGATATGGTTGATGGTACGGTCAATATCCTAGTGGCTACTGATGTAGCATCTAGGGGTATTGATATTAAGGACCTCACTCATGTCATTAACTTGGATTTTCCACGCCATATTGAAGAGTATGTCCACAGAGTAGGCAGGACAGGGCGTGCAGGAAAAACTGGTATAGCCCTTTCATTCATAACTAGAAGTGATTGGGCTCATGCCAGAGAACTTATTAAAATTCTGTCAGAGGCTAATCAGGAAGTTCCAGATGAGCTCGAGTTGATGGCTCAGAGGTTTGAAGCTATGAAACTGAGAAGGGACAAAGAAGGTGGAGGTGGTGGTCGCGGTGGAAGAGGACGGGGTGGTGGGGGCGGCGGTTTTAGGAGAGATAGATGGTAGAAGAGATCTAAAAGTTAAATATTCAATATTTAGATATTTTCCTTAACTTATGTAACATTTAGATTCCTTTCATTTTAGATATATTATATATAATATAATATGCTGATTTGAAAACTCTGTAGTTTGAGGCAGGTAAATAGTAGTTTAGTAGTCTTCTTATCCCTTCAATGTGATATAATTTAAAACTCTAAATTATATTGTCTTCTAGAAGAAGCCACTGTAATACTAATCTTGTGACAAAACATATATTCCTGTAGATTGCTAGTTTGGACTACTTTGGAATTAAGCATATATAATATAATATGCTGATTTGAAAACTCTGTAGTTTGAGGCAGGTAAATAGTAGTTTAGTAGTCTTCTTATCCCTTCAATGTGATATAATTTAAAACTCTAAATTATAATGTCTTCTAGAAGTAGCCACTGTAATACTAATCTTGTGACAAAACATATATTCCTGTAGATTGCTAGTTTGGACTACTTTGGAATTAAGCATTTCTTTGTAACAGTAAGTTTATTACAAAACTACTACCTTGATAGCAATGTTTAACCATAGACTAGAGATAGTATATTATGACCTGAGTATTATGGGTACCTGAGCACAAGGAGTAAATTATAAGCTCCTTAAGCCTGTTTGTTGTGTGATTTAAATTACATATTCTTGTATTTTTTATAACAGTTTGGTAACAATAAAAAGATGTAGTAGGTTATGCATGTATTTCGAGTTTACAATTTTTCCAACCATACAACAAGTAAGCGTCATCTGCAACTCAAAATCAAATTTGATATCTTATCTAAGAAGTTGAAATTTTGATCAATAATATATAACATGTAACACTTATATTTAATATTAATATGAGATAATGCACAGTTAAGCCTACTAGCAAGTGCATCTATAAGTTTCGTGCGATACATTAGCAAAATTTTAATAACATTGATAATCTTTTTAATTATATGGTTAAAATAAAACTATCTCTGAACAGTGTCACAAAAACTTAAACCTGACAACTTAAAACTTTGGACTGAATAATTTACAACAGTAAGTTAACTGAAAAAACAAATAGAATAAATAATACAAATAATTACTAAAGGACTATACAGAATTTAAATACATAATCTTGTAATATAATATTCAATATAAGCGTTACTTAGATGATCTCTAGTCGTTTCATTTCTTTGAATAGTTCAGCACCCATTTTGGCTGGCGAGCGAGTGACGATGACATTGGCTTTTTCTAAGGCTTTGATTTTATCCATGGCACCGCCTTTGCCTCCAGAGATGATCGCACCAGCGTGACCCATACGTCTGCCAGGTGGAGCTGTCAAACCAGCTATGAATGATACCACAGGTTTTGCTTTCTGGCCCTGAAATTGTAAACAAAAGATACAAGGTCGGAGGTCAGTCTGTGGCTTGAATCATCTGACAACTATAATTACGATCGGGGATCGGATCTCTTGCTGTAAGTACTAATATCCCAATATTGTTTCTAAATAATTAATTTTACATGGTCTCAACAGTTAGGATAATGTACCTACTTAATAAAATATAACAAAACAAACAGTTCATGTGGGGAAAAATACTAGACTCTAATAAACTAAATTACTTCTATGATGATTGCACAAAGTATTCTATGATAGTTATTGATGAAGCAGGAAGGAATACGATACGCATTTATTTGTAAGATTGATTGCTAACTAAGGAAATATCTGTTAACAAGTAAGGAATGCAATATGTTTTTATTTATATTTATAAGATATATTGATTACTACGGAAATACCAAGTTACAACAATACTCATAGTACATCATAAGATCAAGTTGATCAAAATAAATAACCATAAACCAAATGTATTAAAGATATTTAATAAAACCTTCGGGCCAACTGTATCACACCTGACTCTGCACAGGGACAAAAAAAATAATGAAATCGTGAAAAGTATGTGAAAATAAAAAAAAACGTTAATATGTAGGTAACTTGTTGTAAATTAATAATATACTTACGGTGTTATGCTTGATAAGATATTCTGAAGCTAATTCTTCAGCATTTCCACCAATTTCACCAATGAGAATAATGCCTTTAGTTTCAGGGTCTTTCAGGAATACTTCTAGGCAGTCAATGAAATCTGTTCCATTGAACGGGTCACCACCTATACCAACGCAAAGAGTCTGCCCCAGGCCAGTCTGAGGATATGCATGTAAATCATCATCAATAAAATTTAATCAGTTTGGTACATATAGAAATATTTAAAATCCGGCCAATTGCATGTTTGAACAAGCGCATTATAGGGATCCGTAGTCAGTACAATATGGTACAGTCTAACTAAAGCCTAAGCCTGTACATAAATTAATGGAAAGTTAAATTCAAAATGGTATGCGCAACATTTATGCTAATTATACTGTCATTATTTAAACTAGTAATGCCTACATACTGGTGATTCTTTTCTTTTTAAATTCATCATAATATACATATATGCTACTACTGTGAATATTTAAAAAAATTGTGATGAGGGAGGATTTTGAGTGGGATACTCAACTGCAAAACAAAACTGAATTTAAAGATTGATATTTCGTAGAGGTGCTATATATCAATTGGGTGTTTGAGACAACCGTCTATATTTTTAATAGACAATGTGAACAAAAAAAGACACCCCAACTTTGTCTGAAAATTTAGAAATAGGGAATCCTATTGCTAAAGCTCCACTACCTACACATTTAGATAATGGTATCATAAAATGCAATAGGTACATTGAATGATACCAAGAATAAAGGTAAGTACATAAATACTTTCTTACTTACTTCAGTGGTCTGATGGCAAGCTTCATAGGTCAAAGTTCCTGAACGAGATACCACACCAATGCATCCTTTTTTATGGACAGCTGCAGGCATGATCCCGATTTTACATTTCTCCGGAGCAATAATCCCAGGGCAGTTAGGACCAACCAGACGAGACTTATTCTGCCTCAACAAGGCATGTTTCACTCGAACCATGTCCTAAAATAGTAAATTAATGTGACAAATGGTGGATAATGTCATGTTTACTCAAACACTCGACAAATACGTCATACAGTTACGTGAAGCCAAATATGGTTACATAATTTGTATGAAAATAAAGAGATAATCAATAAAAACAAATATTTCAAGACCTGTATGTACACAATATGTACCAACAACTTACATGTTGAGGTAAACCCTCAGTGATGCACACAATAAGTCCAACTTCAGCTTCAACAGCTTCCAAAATGGCTGCAGCAGCTCCACCTGGTGGCACATAGATGACAGAAGCATCAGCCCCAGTAGCTTGTTTTGCTTCCTTTACTGTTGCAAATACTGGTTTTCCAAGATGCTCTGTTCCTGCCTTTTTAGGTGACACTCCTCCAACGATCTTAGTTCCATAGTCTAGAGCTTGCTGGCTGTGGAAAGTTCCCTGCTTGCCAGTGAATCCTTGTACAATGACCTTTGTATCTTTTGTGAGGCCTAAGTTTTTCCGGGTTTCTGCATATGGTGAAGGTGAGCAAGATTGAAATCTGACATTGCTGAGCTTCAAACCATCTAAACAAAAGACATGAGATTTGGTGTTAATATTATCACTCATCATTATAGCCATAGCAAATATTACAAAAAAAAATTAATGATATCAGGTTAGTTAAGAGGGTTGCTGTAGTTTATAAGCCCAAACCATACGTGAAAGATGTCACCATAAATAGTTTTTTTGTTGTAAATAACTTATGACATCCGACATCCGGATATGGTGCATTTGAGAGAACAGGCAATTATAATAGAGTTGTAGAAGAAAATCAAATCAATTCTTTCTTATTAATAAATTGTCAAAATTTTATTCTAATTATGGTACAACTCAATATAACAATAAACCTGTAGAAATTAATCACATGTTGTGCTTGCTGTAAAACTAATAACTTTCAAATCATGAGCATTTTTATTCAAATTAATTGTAATTATTTATTGCACCGTAAATGTTGTACAATATAAGATGGTATTCTTAAATATAATAGAAACTTTGTAAAGATTAGTGTGCACAATCTTTTTATAATAAACTTGCTTCCGCCCCGTGGTTTCACCCGCAGTCCTGAGTGCTCTGATCGCCACCAAACTTTACGCTAATATGAAGATTGTCTGAAAATTTCATCACAATCGGTTCAGTGATTTCGGAGTCTATAAGGAACATACATACATACTTTCTCTTTTATATATATATATATAGATAGATATAACTTTGGAATACAATACATAATATAAATGTCCAAATCTAATAATCATCTAAAATTCAAAATAAAATTATTTTTCAATTTTAATATCTGATGGAATATTTATTTATATTAATTAAATATATTTTCCATTAATTTCCAAGTTTGATTGTGAAGTAGCCAAATAAGAACTTAATATTATTCTCTAGCTAGTTAGTTAGTGATGTTAGTACATCAGTGCAGTTGATTTATTTTGCATGAATACTTACTAAGTTTAAATGATGAATTAAATAAATGAGAATACACATTATTTTTTTTTTTTTGTTTATCCATATAATATGCTATAACTGTGTCAACAGCCTCTGCACCTTACAAGATAACAACGCTATCAGTAATAAATAACCACTGTAGTATATAAATGAAAAACAACAGTAAGATGGTAGATCTATGTACCACCTAATTAAACAAATTACAATGAACAAAACATGTTTTCTATCTCCCCAAAATATCAGATAATGAAAGTAAAGTTCGATTACTACAATATAACAGTACCAAAGGTCAACCTAATGATACCTATAAAAAAAAATTAAATGAATATGTACTTCAATACTAAAACTATATATCCATCTTGAGAAACTGTACAATTTACATAATTACTATATTTTTTAACAGTCAAGTTATCGAAAATAGGAATAGAATAAGTATTTTTAGATATGAAGGTCTCTGTCTACCTAGGTTTAATGAATTCGACATTGTAATGATACATTTAAAATTAGGGTGGCGTTCTTAAAAGTCATATAATACAATTACAAAGGTTTGATAGAACTATTCTGGGGCAGGTGACAACTAAATAAAAGGTTATTACGGTTCTGACCAAAATATATGAGATGATGACCGAAGCAAATCGTGAAGTTATAAGAAGTAGTGAGTGATAAGTAAAAAAAAAAGCATATATGAAAAAAGTTTACCTATTAATCGGGGAAGAATTCGGACCGAAACAGCCATTGTAAACTAGAATATAATTTATAGGAGAGAAGATTATTTTAATAATTTATTGACACTGACTGACAAGCAAGCAAACTGCCAGCAGCCATTACATAACCCAAAAGAGTTCAAAGAGAATCAAATCACTGCGTTCGAATTCTGTGTACTTTCTTGAATGACAGGCCCAAAGAGCAGTGCTGCCAAATTAGAATTCTAAAAATACGGAGTTGTAGTCATCAAAATACGGCATTTCGGAGAAAATACAGTAAAAGTTAAAGTAAAAAGGATAGAATTTAACTGCAAATCAAAAAATCTTCCTTCAAAAATACTGATTGCACAGTAAAATAGTTATCTCAAAATATTATAATCTTAGTAACAATTATGATTTTAAATCACTGATCGAAAAATTTTAAAAAATTGGCCTTGAATTTAACTGCTCCAAATGCGAGCTACTTATTTCAGATTCTGTTACTGAATCTGAAAATCTAAAAAATATTCAAAATTTTAATGATTATGCACCTAACATTAAATTACTATCAAAGGAGTCACTTCTACTTCTTGGTGCCCCTGTCTTAGACGAATCCATTCCTGGCTTCTTTGAGCAAAGGATTCAAAATTTTAACGACTCATCTAATCGGCTATTTGAAATCAATGCGCATTATGCATTTTTTATTGTAAGATTATGTCTATTTGTGCCTAAGTTTACTTATTTACTCCGATGTACCCATTTGTTTAAATTTGATCAAATATTAAATACGTTAGATAACATGATTAAGATTTCTCTGGCAAAAATCCTAAATTGTTGTTTTAATGAAAACAAAGTGTGGTCTCAGGCCACCCTTCCCGTGTGTTATGGTGGTCTAGGAGTGCGGAAAATTTCAGACATTTCACTGACGGCATTTCTGTCGTCGGTATATAGTGTGGGCGACCTCGTTGGATCTGTTTTGGACCCATCTATTGGATCCGTTGAGGTTTCTCACCTGTCCAATGCCAGAAATGCCTGGCAGGCAGCTTGTCCAGGCACAAATATTCCGT
The DNA here is from genome assembly GCA_951216915.1 of Tetheella fluctuosa. NCBI lineage: Eukaryota > Metazoa > Arthropoda > Insecta > Lepidoptera > Drepanidae > Tetheella > Tetheella fluctuosa. Next base: position 6,055,514 of record OX578234.1, read on the forward strand.
CGCTAACCTTAAGTCACTCTCAGAGAGAGTGGAACAAGCCTCTATGTGAAAAATCTTGGCAAAATCTATTTTCCATTTTTTCTTCAAATTCAGACCGCGCACGCTTGTTAGCTGTCTCTGAGAAGGAATCGGGTCACTGGTTGCATCTACAAACATCGGTACTTTGTTAGACCGAATCACTTTAAGTTTATCCATTTGTCTCCATCTTGGTTCCAGGACCAATCATCCTCATCGCTGCAGCTGCGGAGACTTTATCAACGAGCTCGGCCACCATGGGCTTTCGTGCTCTTTAAGCGCCGGCCGTTTTTAACGCCACGCGGCTCTTAATTATATTATCCGTAGGGCTCTTGTTGTTGCCAACGTGCCTTCTGTACTAGAACCAGTCAAAATTGCGCGTGACGATGGCAAGAGGCCGGATGGTATGACTTTGATTCCGTGGAGTGTTGGCAAGCCGCTGGTGTGGGATGCCACGTGTGTAGATACACTTGCGCCTTCCCACTTACTGGCAACTTGTAAAGTCGCTGGGGCGGCTGCAACCGGTGCTGAAAAATCCAAATTTAAAACATACGCTTGTCTTGGTTCTAATTTTTTGTTCATGCCATTCGCAGTCAGTTGAAACCATGGGTCCATGGGGGTTCGAGGCTCGCCGATTTGCTCGGATTTTATCATCCAAGCTCATCGAGGCTTTGGGAGACCGTCGGGCTGGGAGCTTTTTCCGCCAACGCATAAGGGAACGCTGCCAGCCTGTTGGGAACCTTGCCTATCGACGAGCAGCGAGGGCTTTGAGAATGTTTTCTGTATATCATAGTTTGTATTTGAAACATTGATTGTAAATAAGTAACAATTTATGTTCGTGACGCATTGCTACTTAATTTTACCATGAATGCATATCTAATAATAACTAGCGCACAATAAATCTATGGGTAGTATTTAAATGCACATCAAATATTGACATTTTTGAAGTGAAACTTCTTTATCGAAGTATGGGAGAAATTTTTGTAGCAAATCGTCACGTTTTTCGGTTACGCGCCATGTTGCTTTTATTATGTTTTCCCGTATTTTGGAAGGCAAAGGGTTCTAGCTCATACAGCCTAGCCATTTATCTTATTTATCTTCTTAGTTTTGAATTAATGTCTGACATCTTAAGGGCGCGTTCGCATATCAGGCAAAATTAAGCTGTTTTTCGGTACATTTTATGGCATAATCAAACAAAATCTAATATAACTAATAACTACCTCGAATAGATTGGTTCTTCATCTTCAAATAATAGTTACATTATTATTGAAAATTTTAGTTTCTCATAATGTAAAATCGATCTGTCGTTGCCATTTTCCACAAAATTATCGATACCGGGTTGAGTTTAGGTACATTTTTGTGCTAGTATTAACATATTTCACTATTTCTAAAAATACTAGATGTAGGCAAACATATTCAATTCTTAACGATAGGAGTTATTTTTTATCTAAATGCTATAAATAGTCGCAGAAAAAATTAAAAGCGAAACTTATTTTTTCACATTTTTTTCTATTCTGGTTGAATCTTAATCGGTTGCATTAAGGGTTATTTTAGTTATAAAACTCGTCTTGATATATTGCAAGCATTTTGAATGAAACTTTAGTCGGCCCGCGGCCGCCGTCGAGAGTGGACCTGTATCGCCTGTTTAGAGCAGCTCGAGTTGAAAAAGATCGCTGTACAAACACAAAATATTCGATAAACCAAATTTGATACTTGACGAGGTAAGATTTTCATTCTATTTTATTTCGCTATAAAAAAGATGCAGCAACCTGAAGGTGTACTTCAGTGACTGCTACTGGCACTCCTCGACGAGTTACTAGGTGAGCCGAGTATGGGCTCGTTTTGTTAGTCATGATGAGACCTTACCTCCGGACTTGATGGAGCGACCTGAAGGTGTACTTCGGTGACTGCTACGGAACTCCTCAACGAATTGTACTAGGTGAGCCGAGTTTGGGCTCGTTTTGTTAGTCATGATGAGACCTTACCTCCGGACTTGATGGAGTGACCTGAAGGTGTACTTTGGTGACTGCTACGGAACTCCTCAACGAGTTGTACTAGGTGTGCCGAGTTTGGGCTCGTTTTGTTAGTCATGATGAGACCTTACCTCCGGACTTGATGGAGCGACCTGAAGGTGTACTTCGGTGACTGCTACTGGAACTCCTCGACGAGTAGTACTAGGTCAGCCGAGTTTGGGCTCGTTTTGTTAGTCATGATGAGACCTTACCTCCGGACTTGATGGAGTGACCTGAAGGTGTACTTCGGTGACTGCTACTGGAACTCCTCGACGAGTAGTGCTAGGTGAGCCGAGTTTGGGCTCCTTCAAAGTATCAAAATGAGTTCACTTGTTACAATTCTCGCAGTTAGTCGTGCGACTCGTGCGTACACTTGTGTGTGTGACCCGTGTCAATGTAGTAGTTCGATTCTCTACCTATCAATTTTGCGAACGCGTCCTTAAAATATAAAGGTATGAAGTTAGCTAGCGAAAAAGATTGGTTGCCATTTTATCGACGTATGGGAGAAATTTTGTAGCAAATCGTCACGTTTTTCGGTTACGCGCCATGTTGCTTTTATTATGTTTTCCCGTATTTTGGAAGGCAAAGGGTTCTAGCTCATACAGCCTAGCCATTTATCTTATTTATCTTCTTAGTTTTGAATTAATGTCTGAGATCTTAAAATATAAAGGTATGAAGTTAGCTAGCGAAAAACATGTTTTTTAGTAAGCGTTTCTTCCGTCAGAATTTTAATCAGGGACTTTTCAGAAGTTTCACTTCTACCATGTGTGACTTGCACACACACACACACTTTTTTTTCCCCAACAGAATATACTATACATACATAGAAAAAAAAAATACCACAAAGTGTATGGCGATCGGTCGCTGCGCTGCGCTTCCCGATCGCTATACACTTCTAACCTAAAGTATCGTTTCTGAATACGAAGAGATTTTAGAAGTTATATTTTAGACTATCGTGTAAGTGTGTCGTTTATTAGATGAACATTTACCTCCTAACAGTAATGGACTAAGTTACCTGAAAGCATTTTAATTTTATTTATTTGTTATTTTTCATATACTACAGTTAGTATTTTTGATATGTAATTAATATTTTTGTTGTAGATACAAGTTTTGATACTCAGTTAATTAGTAGTGCAATAATTTATTTGGTGTACATGTAGATTATTAGGTTTGTGTATTTTTGTTAATTCCCTAAGTAAAAATGCAGTATATTTTAGAGCATAATTAAATTGAGGCGTTTTTCGCCTGTTTAGGAGTTGACGGTCCACTCTTATTTTCTGTAGAACTATCTTCTGACATCATACGGGGAATACACCACCCATCTTGTGTTGATCAGTGACGTTCATTTATAATTTTAGATAGTCTTCTTAAGTATCTAGCGTAATATTTTTGTGAAAAAATAATGTTTTTCAATTTTTTAAAAATACAGTGACTTCCATTAATGCGATGTCCAGAAGATGGTTTAAAATTACGGCGAATCTGCTGTAATTACAATGTATTGGCAACGCTGGTAACTATTAACTATTCATAAAGGCCGGGGGGGCCTCAGATTAAAAAACTTTTTAATCTGAGGGGGGGGCCATTAACTATCTTGTATAACAGTCCGCCGTGTAGGATTGCGAAGCAGGATATAACTTACACACTATAAATACCGCTTAAGCCGGGAATATACGCCAGATTTTTTCATTCGATAGTCGGATGAACATTCAATACAATTCGATCCGACTATTGAATCGGACGTGTATTGTATGTTCAAACAAAGTAATGGCTCTAACGCCTTCCGATAGTTTGATCAGACTATCGGATCCGACTATCGGATGAAAAAATCTGACGTGTATTCCCAGCCTTAGAGCTTGCACGCTTTGTGCAGGACTCAAGACGCATCCTGCTCGGTGTTGCCGGATGCCATGCAGGCTGCGACAACATTCACAATCCGGCAAATAACGGCGGATGGCAAAGCGGACTACCGTGAATGGGCCCCTTTAAGGAACGGGAGGCCGATTCTCGAGCTGTAGAGATAAATTTCACATTCGATATTTATCGTAAAACATGGCGGATATCTATAAAAATCGAAAAATCACACTCGATATTTATCTATCGTTAGTGTGCGATATGCAACGATTGGTCTCTAGCAGTCGATACGTAAATATCATACCTAATGTCATTTCGTTTAGTACGACTCGACGTTTTTACCTACACGTCGTTGTGTTTTATTGAGGATATATTAATTTTTATATTAACAATACTACATTTTGGGCGTTGGAGGGATAGCGTTTTCGCTTTTTAAGATCTATTAATCCAGTTTTATTTAACCTACCAAATTATAAATCATCGGTCTTCGGTTTCACTAAATAAAATTAGTTACAGGGAAGTGAAAAAATAATCAATCATCATATTATTTTAATCAGCGTTTTTTTTTGATAATATTAATCGATTATTGTAAACAGCGCTATCTGTGCGATCAAAAGACGGCGCCATTTGTGCTATGTATGTATGTAAAATAATTTCGCATCTTTTAAGGGTCTTTCTTTAATCAGCGTTTTTTTTTGATAATATTAATCGATTATTGTAAACAGCGCTATCTGTGCGATCAAAAGACGGCGCCATTTGTACTATGTATGTATGTAAAATAATTTCGCATCTTTTAAGGGTCTTTGTCTAGTGATATTCTAAACTGGATCTAGTGACATGATAATTTTTGAGGTGGCAAGCCTGCACAGATGTGACATTGAGTGAAAAATCGATTATTTCAAATCGATTTATATTGAAAAGAGAAACATTGATTACTAAGCAAGCGTTTTTTAAGCTATTGTATAGCTTTTATCGCGGGCTTCGGGCTTTGAGCGCGGCGACTGAATCAAGAAATTTCGTAACGAAAAAACCTAACACCTCCCACACAAGCGATCGCTTAACGTGTATGTATGTGTGTATGCTGTTTGTGAGATTAATATTAAAAGGAAAAAAAAAACTGCCTGAATAAAAAATTAATAGATAATTATAATTGCATAAGTTGATAAAAAAATGCTATGCAATAGCTTTACCGCAGCAGTCCCCGAGTGCCACGCGTATTTTTTTTCACTCAATGTCACATCTCTATAGTATAGTTACTATAAGATGTTACCTTATGTTGAGCTCTCTTAAGTTGATTTGCCCCCGCCAACTTAAGAGAGCTTGTTTTATGAGGTGGCGTCCGCCTTTTTTTCTCTTTGAGCATAAAACCAACTTTATGGTCTAAGTTTTTTCTAGATCCATGACATTACTATTGTATACTCTTTGATTGAGTAAGTAAGGTACACTGTGGTTGTATGTATGTATTATTGTATTATATTCTCTTTGGTTGTATTGTATTGATACGTAGTATCTCTACTTAGTCTGTGTTGTATTGTACACAATAATTTGGAAAAGTGACGTGTAATAATTTAATTCGTGTCAATTTTGTGCTTTCAGTGTACAAATTACTTGTTTTTCCGTTTTACATAATTTAATGTCTCATTAATTAGGAAGGAGGTTTCACGATAAATTTGAACTATACCTTTTTTATTTACATAGAACATTTTGAGATCTCTACCAAAAATGTGTGGAGCTGATAAAAAATTGGGTGAGATTCGTGCTTTGATACTGGTTGGTGGTTATGGGACACGTTTAAGACCCCTAACATTGAGTAGACCGAAGCCTCTTGTAGAATTTGCCAACAAACCAATTTTATTGCATCAGATTGAAGCCCTGGTGGACGCGGGAGTAACACAGGTTTGTCTTTTCCATATAAAACTATATTGACGGGCCGGTTGGCGTGGTTGGTAAGATACCCTATCTATCACGCCGCAGGTCGTGGGTTCGATTCCCACTCAGGACAAACATTTGTGTGCATGAACATGTCTGTTTGTCCTGTGTCTGGGTGTTATTATCTATATATGTATGTATTTACAAAAGAAAAGTAGTATATGTAGTATATCAGTTATCTGGCTTCCATAGTACAAGCTCTGCTTAGTTTGGGGTCAGATGACCGTGTGTGAGGAATAGTGTCCCAGAATATTTATTTATTTATTTTATTTTATATCCTAAATCACGTCATAAATTACACCAAATTACATTTTGACGTCGGAACCCGTGAGCTAGCAAGCTGGCTCTTACCTCAACTTTTTGTAGCAGTTTTGTAGTTCAATAGTTTCAGAGTGTTTTGCAATTACATAGCCCTAAAAATCGGATACACCTAAGCCACCTGAACCTCCATAACAAGGCTTGAGAAAGTGCTCAACAGAAAAACATTTTGTAGTCATTTTATTATGAATTTGTATGGTTTAACTTTTTTGTGTTGTGCTTCACCAAAATTATTAACACTGATTACTACAGTATTGTTTATTGAAATACTTATCTTCTTATAAACAAGTGTTTTAAATAAATCACTTGCACTTGTCTTTATTTACCACATACATTTCTCATATTTTAAATTTTAGGTGATACTTGCAGTGTCCTACAGAGCAGAAGATATGGAAAAGGAATTGACAGAACAAGTATCAAAACTTGGTGTTTCACTAACATTTTCCCATGAAACTGAACCACTGGGCACTGCTGGACCATTGGCTTTAGCCCGGGATTTACTCAGTACAAGCCCTGAGCCTTTTTTTGTACTCAACTCTGATGTTATATGTGATTTCCCATTCAAAGAACTGGCCAAATTCCATAGAAGTCATGGAAAAGTAAGTGTTTTTGTTATACCACTATTTTTGACCTGTCAGCCACATTTTATTTGTATAGACTTGTGTGTTGGTCACACAAGTCTATATCCATATCTATGGCTGCACTTGACACTTGGCCACATATTCACATACCATATCTATGGTATGTGTATATGTGGCTCTCAAGTGCAGCTCCTGGAACACATTAGTAAGTATTTGGTGAGACATTTTCAACTTTAGGTGGTAACCAGCCAGGCAAGTCCAACTGAGTACCCGCTACCATCATACAAATCATCACATACAAGCATTAATAAAATAAAAAAGCATTAAGATAATACTCAGGTATTTTCCTTTACTACATACAATGAATCATTAATGTTACTAAGCAAATATGTGTTATGTTTAAACAGAATGTCCTTTTATTTGTGATAAGGGATAGATAATAGTTGGATTTAGATTCATATATTTATCAAACTTAATAACCTTACTTGTGATTCTTGAAATACTATTATTATTATGTAGTTTTAGGATGTGTGACATTTGCGAGCAAAGGGGTTAAGAAGTGATGCAATTTAGGCCTTATCTTGTGTCAAAAAATAAATTGGTGATAAGCGAAAAGATTTCACCAATTTATAGTTATTGGCCATTCCCAACCATGCAATCATGTTCTAATTTATTTTAGAAAAATATATTTTTGTGGTGGTTTGTAAACCCTTTTACAGATAGAAGTTACTAAGATATTTAATTCATTTTCTTTATTTCAGGAGGGTACAATAGTAGTGACCAAAGTGGAAGAGCCATCCAAATATGGTGTGGTGGTTTATAAAGAGGATGGACAAATTGAAAGCTTTGTGGAAAAACCTCAAGAGTTTATTTCCAATAAAATTAATGCTGGTATGAATGAATATTACTCTCAGATACACTTAGGTTTTAAAGGCAACTCATAGTTATTACAGGGTAACAATCTCAAGATTGTTTATAAGTAATAACTACCCCGGCATGCGTTGCATTGCAATACCATTTTTGACAGAAACCATACTGGGCTCGCACACAACAACTCACGAAAATTTTATTGCAATCAGATGAATGGTATAGGATTATGTATGTTACAAAGAAGCAGACAGACAAACTTTGATTTTTATATATAGATCATTATATTATAATCAATCAATATACTTCTAATTATTAATAATGTTGTTATGTTTACAGGAATGTACATTTTGAACCCGTCAGTACTCAATAGAATAGAACTCAGGCCAATGTCAATTGAAAAGGAAGTATTCCCCTTCATGGCGACAGACGGACAGTTGAATGCAATGGAATTACAAGGTTTCTGGATGGATGTGGGACAACCAAAGGATTTCCTAACAGGTATTTTTTTAAATGGCACATACTGGGTGATTTTGTTATCACTGGCAATACTTGCAGGGGTGGAAGTACTCATCAATGTGAACAACTTTTATTATAAGACTAACTGTGAAATCATGAAAAAATTATCAGCTGTTCCATACAAAAGTTCAATACCTACTCGACCAAAATGTATGAAGCAACCGTATTATTTTACGCGATATCAGAGTTAGCCCTATAGTTAAAGTTGTTCACATTGATGAGTACTTCCACCCCTGCAAGTATTGCCAGTGATAACAAAATCACCCTGTATATTTGAATTAAAGATAATGGGCACTTTATTTAACATCATGAACTGGCTGGTTGTAAAGAAAATTAACTACCTACTAGCTGTCCCCCGCGGCTATACCCGCGTTCCCGAGAAAACCCAGGTACTCCATACCATAGGCCACCTGGTACCAAATTTCATTGCGATTGGTTCAGCGGTTTATTTAATGTCGTTTCAGGCATGTGTTTATACCTTACAAGCTTGCGTCAGAAGAACTCTAACAAATTGCACGAAGGTGCGGAAGTGGTTGGCAATGTGATCATCGACCCTTCGGCCACTATCGGTAATGGATGCCGGATAGGGCCGAACGTAACTATTGGTCCTGATGTCGTTATCGAAGATGGTAAGTAAAGATGTCATATTTTCATATCACCATCGTGAAAAAATGGATTTCTGAAATCCATTATTATATTTACTCATACCGCAAAAGACATATCATTAGGCGATAACATTTTTTAATGATGTCATACATACTCCCATAGTTCATTACTAAAGACCGTTTACAATGTTGACAGGAAAAATTCTCGTTTATCAAGCCATATATGTACGTAATTTTCACGCTCAAATAAATGAGCTTCAATAAAACTTAATCATTTCGACGAAGAATTCGTTTTGTTTTCGATACTACTCTTTATGTACATTACATGTAATTGAGTTATTTATATACTTGACTATAATACCTTGGAACTATTATCAAAATTGACGATAATTTTGTGAATTTGAAAAAGAACGTAATTTTTTCACAAAAGTATAGTTATAGGCACATACCTAACTGGTAATTAAAAATTCAGATTAAATTATTCTATAAAAGAAGACAACCCTAATGTCGTCAGAAGAGGTAAGAGTTACGCTTACGCGATAGAAAGAGAGGCAACTTCTAGGTGAATATAGCTGTAGGTAATTAGCGCTGTGCGATCTGAATTGCACTTAATTGTATCGTGGCGAGAGTTCCTATTTCTTTAATAGATTTTGCGGAGTGAATCTTCTGTACTATTATGTATTCTGTGACACAGACATCTGAACCCAACCAAACTAATAAGAGCTTTTTCCATGGAAGTCAGAAAACTGATATGACATATACACAACTTTTTAACCGACTTCAAAAAAGGAGGAGGTTCTATGTTCGACTGTATATTTTTTTTAATTTACACAGTACAGACAGACATGTTCATGAACATAATATGTTTGCTCTCTGTGAGAATCGAACCTACGACCTGTAGCGTATGCGCTACACGCGCCTACTACTACTACGCGCGCCGGTTGGCATATATTTTATTTCTCAACTCAATTTTATCACCAATTACTAACTTACAATAATATATTTTTTTAAAGGTGCATGTATAAAACGAAGCACAATACTACGCGGCGCATGCATAAGACAGCACGCTTGGCTTGATGGATGCATCGTTGGCTGGCGGTCTGTGGTCGGCCGGTGGGTCCGAATGGAAAACTGTACGGTACTCGGCGAAGATGTCATCGTCAAAGATGAACTGTACGTCAATGGTGGACAAGTCCTACCCCACAAGTCTATCGCGTTGTCTGTACCGGAACCACAGATTATTATGTGAGCGATATTGGATCTAGTGGTAAATGTGGGGCTTTTGATTCTTTACTAAGTTTTTACATATTTATGGTGATACCAGATCGTGTTTGTGGAACAACGTTACAACCAATTTGTTCTCATTGTCACCGTTCAATAGTTTATAATTTAAGGTAAATATTTTTCTTTTTTAGATTGCTTCAAATTTTTACCATGAAATGCATGAATTACTCAATTAAAATACCATAAATTGCCACATATCTATACAGAAGAGTCCTATTGTATAATAGATAGATAGACCATGGAAATTTTCCCACTTGGACTTTATGCAAAACTTTACTTTAATTCTTTTCTCTCTTTCTCTCTCTGTCACTTCGTTCTTTATTTTTGTCCTTGTTAGAGTAAAGGGCTTCGCATTAGGACGGCTACGAAGTTACACACTGCTGCGATAATAACGACGCAATAGAAGCAGGACGCTTGCATTCATCCGTCCTGCTATATTCCGATATGAGTACTTAGAACATTTTTTTATTGAGACACATGCGATCCCACACACAGCTGCGAGATCGTTAGTACTAGTAGTACGTCAATTACCAAATTTGGTTTTACCGACAGTTACGAGTGTTCTAAAAATCTATAATATGGATATTAAATAAATAATATGACAAGGTGAAGTGCGGGCGGCGGGGGCCGGTATCTATGCTGTACAGTGTGACCATCTCAAAAAAGGCGAATCTGCACGACATTAGGACAAAACCTGCCAAAAACACGAATACGAAATAGAATTATTGAACGATAAAAATACAGTTGTGTACAAGGAATCGGGACGCATTATCGTATTAACGCATTCGGTATTAGATAATAACGCGCCTATGTGGGAGAGCCTTAATGGGAGTCAAATTAAGCTTATTGCAAAAAATACATCACATTACATTTAATTTTACCATGAAATAGAATTATAATTTGGGGAATACATAAGTAATAAGTCTATGAGATGGATCCTTCTTTTTTTGCATGATCAATTTGGTACTGATATTTCAACTGAAATTGTGGTCTACCTATTGAAATGATCAATAATAATTACTGGGCAATAATATTTATAAGAGGATATTAGTTGTAATTTTATCTTCTATTTATGGTAGCATTATTATGGTAGTAAAATATTGATTTTATAAAATATCAGCCAGATCTTTTTAAATTGTCATTAAAAGTTGGACAGTCGGGAGTTTCCGCTGATGAAGTAAATTTTTAAATTTGTTATTGTTTCTATAATGAATTGAAAAGAATATTATTCTGTAATTGGTATGTTGATGGCTTGATTTTATTTATTTTATAATGACACAGCGCGAGTATTTTTAAGTTAAAATAGTTTTCATTGTTATGGTGCTTAATTTTAAATGTGATAGAAATATTTTATTTTTCTATTTATATTACGGTTTAAAAAAACGGAATACATATTATGTTTGCTTTCCCGCCATACAGAAGGAAGTTGACAATCACTCATGTTAATATTGTGAGAATGCAAAAGCACAATTTGTATACTGTAATTACATTCCTGATATGTAGTTATATTATGTAATTTCACTCTGGAACAGTCTAGACCAGTGTATTTTTGTTTTTCAATTACGCCGTAATTGTTGAACGGATTTGGCACAGTGATAGGTTTGAATATAATATACCACTATCCCAGTGAAATATTTGTCCCCAGGGGGAACCGCAGGGCTAGTGTAAAATAAAGGTAAGTTACTGCCATTTTTACACCAAAATTATTAGAATAAGTTGGATGTTATTATAACATTGTACTAGTAAATTAGTTATTTACACTGATGTACATAGTAATAAATAGTTTGTTTTATAAAACATAAAATGGATAAATATTATTTAAATGTTCCTTACAATAAAATGAAAAATCTTGCATTTTTTTTATTTATTTATCAAAAACCGATCGAAATTCAACTCCTAAGAGTGTAAAGGTTAACTACCTTTAGCTGGTAGATTGTGATCAGATTCTAATGATGGAGATAGAAGGTCATCGCAGAATCTCCCAGGTATTAAAATAGACCCAACATGTTTGGGCTCGTTAGACTGTTTGGACGTCGTAAGTAGTACTTGGATGTATGTACTACCTTGTTTGCTACCAGATGTGGATCACGGTCTGATGATGGAGCTCATGGAGCGTAAAGTTAGTCATAGCATAGCCTCATAACATATCCACTCTGTAGTCAACGTAGAACGCGTGAATTACCTATTCCATTTGAATTATTTTTTATGTATAGAATTAAGAAGTCACGCTGGGGTAACATCGAATGGCGTGGCGATGCTCGTGGGCCAGAATCAAAAAATGTGCTCGAGCATTCGTTGAATGAAAAAAAAAAACAATAGCATAATGGTGGTGGTGGTGGTAGGTTGAGTCAAATATTAGGTAGAGTATGTACTTAGAGATCTAGAGAAGAAAATCTGTCTCCAAGCACTTAACGGTGTGTTCTGGCAGCTACACTTAGAGCCAGTTCACTTCTATGTTGTGAGGGTCGGCCACACCATTACTTACCACCTAACCAAGCGAAACTGAATGAGGTGGGGACCAAGAAGAAATGTTATACTTTTAGTAGTTTTCATGATTTATTGCTGGCAACACTAAATGAATGTCATTGTCAAACAAAATTGACATTTGACATTGTTTTTTGTTTAGAATTTGCGCCAAATTGGTTGGATGAGGGTTTGTTTTGAGAATCGCTGAGTCTGGAATCAGTAATTTCTGTTTTGTTTTTATAATCCCATAAAAGAGTTTATAAAATGTCGAAGCGTAATAGCGTAGGTGCTTCAAACACGCTCTTTAATTACTTTTCTAAAACACCGCCTGCAAATAAAAAGGGTAAAACCAATGCTGAAACTGACTGCAGTCCCAAGACTCCTAAGTTAGATTCGTCAATGAATGGAGATAAGGAAATAAAAATTGAGAGTGAGTATAGCTAGTTTTAGTTCAAACAACTCCAATTTTAAGCTGCTTGAATAAATCTCGTGCGTGGAAGGTTTGCCAAATGCCGGTCCTATAACCTCTCCTTATACTTATGGTCTAATTAAAACATCAAACTGGCGTGGCGATACCCATACCTTTGAGGCCGGTATTGAATTTTGCGGGGATATCTCATGCCTACAAATTACTTCTATCGACCGTGTGCCGCGCCACTGATCTTAGGGTTGCTTAAACATATTTTAAATTAATTAATCGTAATAACAACTCTATGACTCCCATTTCCTGGAATTCATAGACATGGGCCTGTGTGGGCTACTTGCCTGTCTTACGTATTTTAATGCTCCAGTGTCACTTTTAGAGAAAAAACGTGAAAGACAACCATCCCCTGAAGTTATAAAACATGATAGTGGTAGTGATGAAGAAGTACCTATTGCTTCTAAAAGGAGGAAGAGGATTCGACTCAACCCTGTTGATTCAGATGAATCTGATACAGAGAACAAAGGTAAGTTGAAAATGTAATAAATCACCTACATGCTTGATCTACAGAATCAGAACACTTAGATCTGCAATCATATAGCATGTGTCTGGACCTGTTTGCTTGATTTGAGCTGTAGGAGCAATGCTAAATTATGGTGTCCATAACATTTGGCTTGGAGCAAGGATCTCGGAGGAGTTAGCAGCGCTCACATCTCAATACAAGGCTTTAGGAGGTAACTAGAGGACATTTTATGTGATGGATGATAATGAACCATAACATTATTATTTCAACCTTAGACAAAACTTAGGTCTAGGACTAGACTACAACCTACTATAAAAAAATTAAGTAGGAGAAAAATCTATTTTCAGGCATTCTTGAGCAATCATACTAAGTGACTATACAAAAATTTAAAGACACTTTAATTGATTACTAACTACATAGTATTACTACACTTCAGCAGATAACAAAATGGAAACATCCAACAAAGAGAAATCAAGTTTAGAGAAGAAATTACAAGACAGCTTCAAGTATGAACCCAATCAATCTCCAAAAAGCAGTAAAACAGCAAAGTCATCAAGTATTAGGTAAATCACTTTAATTTATCACTATGTCATAATGGCCCTCTGTACCCGCTTTCCTTTCAAAATAGGTATCTGGTCCATTAAAAATAGTGCAGCTCTTATACTCTCAGCTCATAATTCATATAAATAATATTGACCTGTCATTTTATTTATTGTACATCAAGCTAGATGGTCCCCTAAAAAATGTTCTGAAGATTTAGGAAGTCACTGAATACTAGCGGTTCAAAATTGATGAGAAAATCTTAAGATTTTAATATGAGTCCTGTTCTTTCAGTGCACCAACTCCAAAGTCAAAACCCGTGGAAGAAAAACCAGTGGCTTCGATGGCAACTGATGAAGGCAACTGGGTTCACTGCAAACTGGAGTGGTTGAAACCTCATAAAGTCAGGGATGCTATGAAGAGGAAGCCTGATCATCCTGATTATGATCCTGGCACTCTGTATGTGCCACCTGACTTCTATAATTCTCAAACTCCTGTAAGTATATAATAATTTGATTCCCTTTTTGATTTTACATGTTTGTTTTTGTGCGTTGGGAAGCAGTTGGACATAGTCGGTCGTCCCTGGGGGGAATAGTCGAACTATGACAGACTTGTACCGGCTAAAACCCCACGGTGGTCGCCATCTGCGCTGTAGAGTTTTACGACAGGCAGGGGAACACCGTAGCTGCTATTCTATGCCCCAGCTACAGGGCAGTAACTTGTCATCCTAGTCTATCCCAAACATTTTTTTATTTTGGAGCTAGTAAAAAATTGGTTGAAGAATTAAGTTGCTAATACTTTTACTGTTTTTCGAAATATTCTCGCATCTAGTTTAGCATCTTGGGCTAACACATCACAATTGAAAAGTTACCTCTATAAACACAAATCATTTTGATTATTTGAAACATTTTCTTGCGAGGCATTCACTGATCGGGCGACGATTACGCGCTCTATCCTATGTAACCCATAGTGTTTTTAAGTGGACCAATTCAGTGATTTTTTATAGGAATGTTTTTATACAACAATCACCAAATTTTCCAAATTTGACCTTTCACTTTGAGACTATATATTCTGTTAGAAAGATGCATTAAATAAAGCAGTAGTTGTATTTGATTGGAAAAATAACTATCGCATATTTTAAAAACGCCATGGATGTATTGAATTATTCTTAAAAAACCATACATACTAATTTAATTCAATTAATTCACGTTGGTGATCACTTAATTAAATGTAGTCTTGCAAAAAAGCAAATTCCTTCAAAGATATTTCCTTATAAAAAATTCTAAAACACGAACATTTGTGTTGCACCCACTGAATACCTGTCCTGTTATAAACGGAGTCAGAATGTAAATCATTGGGGTTTTATGTTTTTAGGCCCATCGTCAATGGTGGGAGATGAAGTCGACGCATTTTGACTGTGTGTTGTTCTTCAAAGTTGGCAAATTCTATGAATTGTACCACATGGATGCTGCAGTTGGTGTTAATGAACTTGGATTCTCTTATATGAAGGTAAGCACCATATCCATGCCATTTCCAATGATTTGGGGTTAGCAAATGTACTTTGAATCATCCTTCCAAAGTGCGGTCTAATTGCCATACAGAGACGCCAATTAAGTATAAAGAACGATAATCTCTAGTACTGTTATTTTCTAAAGATGGATAAACTTTAATCTATCTTAAATTTTTAACTGACATCTTGGAGAACGACAGTAAGCAAAGAACCAGAGAAAAGATTAGCACCTTAAATGTCAACAGGTGTTTGGTTTAAATTTTAGGGTGAATTTGCACACTCCGGCTTTCCTGAGAGCGCTTACGGCAGGATGGCGTCAACTTTAGTATCGAAAGGATATAAAGTTGCTCGTGTGGAGCAAACTGAAACTCCTGACATGGTGCAGGAGAGGTGTCGGAAGAGTAAGTAGTTATGTAACAAGAAACGCCACTCTTGGATCTAGACATGGGCGAAGTAACATCAGCAAGGCTCTTTTCTTTCTGTACCTATTCCCAATACCGATACAGAGATCGTACCATATTTGTAGGTATACAACAGCAAACCTAATGAATGTGCCAGTGATAGTGAAATTTGCTTTTGTTATAGCAACACCATTGAGATGTTGAAAGTTGTTAGTTGTTGCTTACTAATTTACACTAAATTGAATAACTGGCTTTGACTTTGACACAAATTCACCAATCATTTTTCCAACCTCCGTTCAGCTTGCCAATTGCTGTATGTAAAATCTATCAAATTATTTGATGTCGTTGTTTAAATTTATAATAGTATTAATCGTACTATTATCGTACCTATATAGTTCATGGCGTTCGTTTATTATGTTTAAAATGATGTTATAATGTTATTACAGCGGGAAAAACCACAAAATGGGACAAAGTGGTCCGTCGAGAGATTTGTCAAGTGACACTCCGCGGTACTCAAGTATGTGGGCTTCAAGATCCGGGACCCGGGGAGGCCAATGCCACTTATATGATGGCCATAGCTGAAGAAGTTAGTAGACGTTTTTTATTTATTGTATAGTTATTTATTATCTTTAGTCATAGACAATGTAAGCCTAAAAGTCTTTGGTTTCATTATGGATTAGCTAATGCATGTATTGCAATGCCTCCTTCAATGTTTTGTTAATGTCAACTCTATCGGATGAACGTTGCGTAGACGCATAGAAGACGAAATACATACATACATTTTATATCTGTCTGTCTGTTTGAACTAATCTGCGAAATCACTAACTGTATTTTTTGTAGGAAATGAATGGATGCAGCACATACGGCATGTGCTTCGTTGATGCCTCGATAGGACTGTTCCATCTCGGACAGTTTCAAGACGACAAGCACTCGTCCAGACTGCTTACTACATTAGCACATTATCCACCTGCGTTGGTAAGTCATTTGAAGCACAAAACTTAATATAACAATGTTATTTTTATGACACTGAAATCGTGGAACTACATTGCTCTGCTTTTTTTCACATTATGTTTAATATCTGTTACATCAACCAGATTGTATACGATCGTAAAACAACGGCGCGTACAAGTAAACTTCTGTCGACACATTGTCACAGCGCGCGCCGAGAGCCACAGAATCTATGGCCTCCTGAGAAAACACTCAAAACATTAGCCGAAAAGTATTACAAGACTAACGCCGATGGAGACTGGCCAGAAGGCATCAAGGACTTCTTACATGAAGGTATGACATCAACAAAAAACAAATAAACCTTTTTTAATTTTAGTGGTAATACTTAAAATATTTGTAAATAGAGTTGAAATTTGAATGTTAGTTATTTCAATCCCTCGTTGACTTCCTTTAGATTAGTGTTTTTGAAATTGTGTTTAAGTAAGTACGGCCTAAACTGAATAAATGGCTTTGACTTTGACTTTGAGTATATTTCAAAAAGAATCTTATCTTATGTTCTACCGAAAATTCCAGGAGATTCTCTCGGCTTGACACCGGCAGCAAATTGCTATCTAGCAATCAAAGCACTAGGTGGATGCGTAGCTTACCTAACTAGTTGTCTATTAGACATACAAATACTAGGCATGTCTCAGTTCACCTCGTACGCACCACCCGACGTGCTGAACAGATCCATATCACAAGAGGTTAAGTTTGAAAATCGATGGGAAGGCGGCAACACAATGGTTCTAGATTCAATAACGCTAAGGAATCTACGAATAGTGCAAGATGATGGCTGTTTGTATGATAAATTGAATTTCTGTGCCACTCCTATGGGGAAGAGGTAAGACATTTCCGTTTCTATTCGTAAATGCTGTATAACTAAATCAGAGTTACAATGGCCTCTGTCTCATTCTTCCCATCACGAAACTTCACGTGTCAGAATGAGACTTCTGCATTTGAATTTTGAACTATTTAACATTTTTTATACAATTTCTCTTTCAGTATCTATGAACACTTGCGACGGCCCATTACTCCGTTTGCATCATAATAGACCAATAATGTTATAAACAGGGCAATATTTATCTTCATAATATATGTCCTTAGACATGCATGCCCATCTGATACCAAACTAAGCAGAGATTTTACTTGGAGGCCAGACTACTGATATATTTCAGCTTTACAAAGCGCAGGTTAGGCCGCATATGGAGTACTGCTCACACCTTTGGGCAGGCGCACCCGCTTACCAGCTTGATCCACTTGCCTCGGTGCAAAGGCGGGCCACTCGTATCGTTAACGATCCCGAACTCACTGACGGAGAACCCCTCAGCCTTCGGAGAGACATAGGCTCCCTTTGTGTGTTCTACCGTCTCTACAATGGGGAGTGTTCTCAAGAACTTTTTGATCTGGTGCCATTGTCACCCTTCTACCAACGCACCACTCGCCGGCGATGTGGAGCTCATCCTCATATCTTCGAGTCGCCTCGATCGTTGACACAACGTTTTAGTCGGACGTTCTTACTGCGGACCATTGGGATGTGGAATGAGCTCCCCATTACGGTTTTCCCTCAGCGCTACAATATGGGGTTTTTCAAGAGGGGCGTAAAAAGAGCTCTTCAAGGTCAGCAACACATCGGCAATACCCCTGGTATTGCAAATGTTCATAGGCGGCGGTGACCACTTACCATCAGGTGGACCGTCTGCCTGCTTGTCATCCTACTGACATAATGCCGCTTTTGTATATGCGAGTGTATGGCAGCTTGGGCTCGCTACCGCCCCTCTCTCACCCCGCAAACCCCGCACGATTGCTCTGTCTAGACGTGTCCGTTGGCCGACTGTAAGAAAGAGTTACATAGACTGTGCTAGTATACTACAATACTACTTGCAAATATATACCAAAGAACCGATAATTAAACCAATATATAATGTCTGTTAACAGATTATTATACCAATGGGTGTGCGCTCCGAGTTCTAACCTAAAGGTAATCAAAGAAAGGCAAGAGGCTGTTAAAACGCTATTTGAAAACCAAGAACTATGTCAAGATGCCAAGAACATACTTACTACATTGCCCGATTTGGAAAGATTATTGGCCAAGTAAGTGAATGAAACTAGAATGTTTTTATTCTACAGTTGCACAACCAGTACAGATGGGACTCACGGGTATAATATTAGCTTACATACTGTTTCGGAAAAGTACTATGTCCTAAGTCCATGGAGAAGGCTTATGTTTTGTTTATTTACTTTATAAGGTACATAGATCTACATTATCATATTCATACAATATATTAGAGGGTTGTGTTCTCTTACTTATGCTTATTACAATACTATTAATTTTGAATAAGGATATATCGAGCCTTTTCCAAATTAGCAGTATGTTAATATGCACTATTTCAATAGATCAGTAGTTATATGAATAACAAATCATATTTTTTTGTTATAAAAATTCTTTTGAATTAGGAATGAAAATACTCTTCTGTAAAAAGTGCAAATTGACGCTTACGATGTTTTTCCTGAAACTGCTCGATATGTATTTCCTTTATCAATTTATTTATTTATAATAACAAAATTAACCATTTTTTTATGAAAGAGCATTGAGTAGTGCTGCCATCTACTTTTAGCTTCGCGTAAAACCTATTGGTATTTTTTTATTTCAGAGTGCACGCACTAGGCAATCTAAAGAAATCGAAAGACCATCCGGACTCCCGCGCAATATTCTACGAAGAGAAGACATACTCGAAGCGCAAGGTGCTGGATTTCATATCGATATTGAATGGATTCACTTCGGCGCTCAAACTTGTCGATATGTTCTCTGACGTTGACGCTGCCCTATTGAAGAGGATAGCTCAGTTCAGCCCTCATGGAAAGTTTCCAGATTATAGGGAATCTTTGAAGTTTTTTAAGGTATTTTTTTACTCTCTTACTACTGTACTCATATCATCTTGTTGTCTTGATTCAACTGTTTTGTGATAATTAAAAAAAAATATGAATATTGAATTGTAATATGTTTTAGGAGGCATTCAACCAAAAAGAGGCGGAGAAGGAAGGTCGCATATTGCCAGGAGAAGGCGTCGACCAAGAGTACGATAGTACTTTGCGATTGATACAGGAAATTGAGGATGAGTTGAAGGAATACCTTGCAGAACAGGAGAAACATTTTAGGTGTAGGGTACGTACATATATAAAAACATATCTAAGGTCGTGAGTTATATTTCTACAATGACTGAGCTTTCGGTGGAGGAAAACATCGTGAGGAAATTAAAGCAATACCCGTCTCAAGTTGACACTTTGTTAACTCGATTTGAACTTTGAAGTGTAGCTGCCAGAACACTACATCGTATTACTAGCTTCGGCCGCGGTCACGAGGGATCTTATGTTTTCCCGAGATAAAAACCCTGTGCTATTCCAGACTATAATCTATCTCAGTGCCAAATTTCATCCAGATCCGTTCAGCAGTTCTGGCGTGATTGAGTAACAAACATCCATCCATCCAAACTTTTATATTTATATTAAGTAGGAAGTTAGATGTGCAAGACCTTGATAGTTCAAAAGATGTGTCAATAACACAATAAAATATTATTTTCTAGTTGACGTATGTGGGCTCAGACAAGAAGCGTTATCAAATAGAAGTGCCGATGAGCGCCGCGTCCAGAGCGGACTTGGACTATCAGATGGAGGGCGCCCGGAAAGGGTTTAAGAGATTCTCCACTGCCGAGACAAGGGTAACTAACATATAAACATGGATATACAAACTAGACACCTTTTTTATATTGGGACTTAAAATTATTATATCAGACTGTGCTGTTCGTTTCAATTTCTATCTAATACTAGCTGACCCGGCGAACTTTGTTCCGCCTTAATACGTAAATGGATGTACTCCTCAGAACGCAGTTTGGCTTGGTTCAACCTAATGAATGTTAAACGTTCCGTTTCTATTTTTACATACATGTCAACGCAATACTGCTGAAACAATTGACGAAACCGCAGCAAATAGTTGTCAGCATTTTGACGAATCAAACGATATGCGTAATAATGATGGTAGTAATGATCCAATTCTATGGTGAATCTGTCCTTGTATCTACAAAATAAAAACCAGACAGTATTAACTGGGTTATAAACACTTTTTTCGGTGGGAGAGTAGAGTTCGGAATTAGCAAATATTTTTGGGTGGGAGAGTAGAGTTCAGAATTAGCAAATATAATACATACCAATAGATAAAGTAAGTTATTCTTTAACTACATTCTATGTAAGTACAAAAATAATTACCTTAAATGTCGGATCAAATCCTCGTTCTTCGATAATATTTGCCCCAAATGACGTCATTTGGAAACAACCATTGTATTTTTGAGTGTTTGCAAGACAGTGGCGTGATTCTTGTGTTGCGCCACAAAGCAATGAATACAATGGCTCATGTGGCGGAGTCAATAACGGTAATTTTACTTTACCATCAAGGCAGCATAATCCAGCCGTTTCTCCGGAAAACTTTAATGCACCACAATACTCACAAACAACGTCCATTTGCCCAATGCAAACGCTAGGATGCAAGCTGTAATCATTGCTGCAATCGTATCGAAACGCTGCTCGATTCAAATCAGCACTTGATAAATATCTTGTTCTGCGTCGCAAATTATCTATTTGTTGACCTCTGTTGTTCGCTCGACGATTCCGCATTGCCAACCGAGCTGTTTCACGGGCTGCTTCACTTTGCTCTCGTGATTGAGAAGCACGAAGTCGAGCCATACTATCGCGGCGCTGTTCACGTGCAATTTCTTGTTCTTCTTCAGTCCTTTCATTTGCAGTATTTCGTATTCTTCTTGCATTACGGCTTTGTCGGGAAAGATTCGATCGTCTTGCTAGCGGCATTATTAATTAAACTTCACTTCACTTCAATTCACCTAAAAATTTATTTCAAAACTCAAATTTTCAACAATACCGAGTTTTATAGTTCACTTCACTGTTTATACGAATGGGCAATGGCACTATCACTAATTGTTTATTATTTATTTAATAGAAATATTTTGAATATTGATTTCTTACAAATATCAAATTGTCATCTATACGTCATTACATAGCTGTCATTATACGTCAATTACATAGCTATCATTTGCGTTTTGTTATTCCAAGTCTGATTCTTTTTTGTTATACCACGTTTTATAGTGACTGACGTTTCATGTCAAGTCACACGGGAACGCTGTCGAAAGGGATAAAAAGTATCTTATGTCCGTCTCCTGGCTCTAAGCTACCTCCCTACCAATTTTCACCCAAATCTGTTCTGCGGTTCTTGAGTTATAACTGGTGTAACTAACACGACTTTCTTTTATATATATAGATGAATACTTATAAATTCGTTTATTTGTAAGAACATTTTTGACATAGCACAGTTACACTTGTTATTTACATATAGCTTATAATATAACTTTGTATACAAGTTACATGTATTTTATTGTGTTGTATTGGTCAGAATAAATGGTTTTCTTTCTTTGTCGAAAATGTAAGGTTATTTTTTGACTACATTGAGGTAAAAGAGAAAAGGAGACTAGTACTGTAGCCATTATAGCTGTGTCAATTTTAAATACTCCAAGGTTTGGGTTAGTTATGTAAATACTCGGGCACGCAAAAATAATAAATAAACATAAAATTTTTGCAGGAATTCTTATCCCGCATGATAGCAGCAGAGGAACAAAAAAGCAACGTCCTGAAGGATCTAAGTCGTAGAATATTCGAGAAGTTCTCGACTAACTACGACCGATGGGAGGGCGCCGTGCAATGTATAGCGACTATGGACATATTGCTCGCGCTCGCTGAGTTCGCGACACAACAGAGTGGAGATGTGTGCTTGCCTGACGTTACATTTGATAAGGAAAACAAGGTATGCATATATGGTAGGTAACATTTTATCCCGGGAACGCGGGTGAAACCGCGCGGAAAAGCTAGTATTTTATTAAAAAGGGAGAGGGTGATATAGGAAGAGTAATAGAATGTTTCTTTGACGTCCATCCATCCCAAACTTCCTGTAATTAAAAATGCCTAAATTAAGAGACATCGTCATTTTATAATAACAACTGAAATATTACAAACAACTCTTGCCATTTTGCGAAATTAAAATTTTACGGTATCATAACAAATATTATGTCCTCCCGGTACATTGTAGGAACTAATATCCAAAATCACGGATTTTCAAGAGGGTTTTAACGCGTAAATTAAGCTTAGCTAAGCGCTTCGAATAGGTTTTGTTTCATGGAAATCGACTGATAGGCAGAAAGACCGAAACGCTAGTGAAGATTTTTTCAGATAAAAACTAGTTTTTCATTAAGCATTGCTTCCCAGTATGTGATCTTTATAGGCGACACTATGAGATGGCGCAATTAATACAAGATGATTATTTTTGTTCAAAATCTACACTAAGAAAATGGTTTTAATAATCTATTAGTTTCCGTTAAAATTCGCCCCGGATTCATGCCCAGTTTAAAAAATTTGGCATGTATATTCTTGTTCAATAGTTGGTTCTAATGATTATAGCTTTCTTTACCAACAGCCATACATAAAGATAGTGGAAGGCAGACACCCCTGCATCCCGATAGTGACCGAGTTCATACCGAACGACACCCAGCTCGGCACGGCGGCGGCGTCGCTGCTGCTGCTGTCCGGGCCCAACATGGGCGGCAAGTCCACGCTCATGAGGCAAGTTGGCTTGCTCACTGTCTTGGCGCATTTGGTAAGTTCATTATACACGTTTCTATGACTTTTTGTATTACCTTTGTCACGTTGTATATCTTTTTGCACTTAATATTTAAGTTTCTGGATACAGTGTCTTTCTTATGTACTGTATAGTATAGGTACTCGCCCCGTACATTTCATTCAGATTCGTTCAGCCGTTCGTTTCACATTTATAATATTAGTAGGATTTCAATATGTAATGATAGCCTGTTGTCGAACGTAGAATGGGCTCGACGATAGCTCACCAGTATTGACATCAAATGCCGTGACGGGCCGTGGGTTCGAATCTTACAATGATCTTGAGCTTTAGGTAAGAAAAACCGGCCAAGTGCGAGTCGGACTCGCACACCGAGGGTTCCGTACAAACTTCGTACATCGTTCGTCCATCATGGGAAATGCACAATTTTATTTATTTACCTTATTTGAGGTTGGTGCCAATTAAGCTAGACCTCTTAATTGTATCAGCGCCCATACAACTCAGAGGTCTTTATTATTGGCGTAACTATGTATGTAATGGGGACACCTTTAATTTTCAACTTTTTTAATTTTTTAGAATTTTCCCTTTATTTGTGCTGTAAGACAAATTTGCCAATTTTTGTTTTTTATATTTGAGTTGATTGAATGAAAGGTAAATTGCGGTTTACGATTTATGACGTATTAAAAAAAACTACTTACTAGATCTCGTTCAAACCAATTTTCGGTGGAAGTTCGCATGGTAATGTACATCATATATTTTTTTTAGTTTTATCATTCTCTTATTTTAGAAGTTACAGGGGGGGGGATTTTCACATTTTACCACTTTGGAAGTGTCTCTCGAGCAAACTATTCAGTTAAGAAAAAAATGATATTAGAAACCTCAATATCATTTTTGAAGACCTATCCATAGACACCCCACACTTATGGGTTGGATGAAAAAAAAAAAAATTGAGTTTCAGTTCTAAGTATGGGGAACCCCCAAAATTTACTGTATTTATTTTTGTGTGAAAATCTTAATGCGGTTCACAGAATACATCTACTTACCAAGTTTCAACAGTATAGTTCTTATAGTTACGGAAAAAAGTGGCTGTGACATATAGACGGACAGACAGACAGACAGAAAGACATGACGAATCTATAAGGGTTCCGTTCTTTGCCATTTGGCTACGGAACCCTAAAAACGTGATGAAACCATAGCACGGCGGTAGGGTACTTTGTAGTACTCGCCTGGGTGGCTACCGTGTTCATACTTCTAAAATAGCCTTTGTAAAGGTCGGGAACGCATTGGCAATCCTCCTGGAATTGCTAATAGGCAACGGTAGCTACTTACCATCAAGTGGACTGTCTGCCTACTTGACAAGTAGGCAGACAGTGACATAAGACACCTTGTGACATAAAAAAAAAACAAGGTACATTTCTATTATGTTACTCCAGGGTAGCTACGTACCAGCTCAAAAGTGTACTTTGAGCTTGGTGGACCGTATCTTCACACGTCTGGGCGCTTCGGATGACATCCTCTCCGGCCAGTCTACCTTCCTCGTGGAAATGAACGAGACGGCAGCTATTGTTAGACACGCCACCGTACATTCGCTCGTCTTGCTTGATGAATTGGGTAAGTTGTTTATATGTAGAAATAGACTTTATTTAGTACTAGTTTTCACCCCGCGGTTTCACTCGCTTTCCCGGGATAAAAATTTGTCTATGTCGCTCTCCGGTCCATAAACTATCTTTATGCAAATCTCACTGATCTGTTATTGCGTGAAAGAAAGACAAACCAACCAACACACTTGCATTATAATAATGAGAGAATAGAAAAAAACAGTTTGATGTTTTTCCTATATAAATTCCAAGGTCAGGCATTAAACTTTTAGACTGTATAAGTATTATTTTGACCATCATAATTGAACAGGGCGCGGCACATCGACATACGACGGCACGGCCATAGCGTCAGGAGTATGCGTTGAATTAGCAGAGCGCGGTTGCCGCGTGATTTTCTCAACACACTACCATTCACTGGTACATCATTTGGGTAAACATTCCGGCGTCTTATTGGGGCACATGGTAAGTTTACATAAGCTTGATAAAACATAAAATTAATTATAAAAAAAAAACATAAATAATCTTGGGTTTGTTACTCAACAGGCCTGCATGGTAGAAACTGATGAAACGACACCCGATAGCGAAGACCATATACCAGAAGAAACTATAACATTCTTATACAAACTTTCTCCGGGCGCTTGTCCAAAGTCCTATGGTTTCAACGCGGCTCGTCTAGCGGGCATACCTAAGGAGATCACAAGACGCGCACACCAGATATCGAAGAAATTAGAAATTGAGGCGACGTGTGTACGCGCCTTTAGAGATCTTTTAAAAATGGAAAACAATGCTACAAATGTTAGGGAGTTGCTGGCAGCTTTGAGCATTTAACTTTTCATACTTTATGTCAACTTATTTTTGATATTCTTATGTGCTATTAAAAATAATAAATACAAATAACCTTTGACCTACCAATGTATTATGTGGATAATGTTATCTCATTAGGTTAAGTACCCTGAATTGTTACTTACTGGCTGTTATTTCATGAGTTTGTTAAAAATAAATTCGGATAGGTTTTTGTTACTACCAGTGTTTTCAGATATACCTATGTGATTGATCAAGATTATAAAATAGCATTTAAGTCCACTTATGTTATTGATTCTTTATTAAAACATTTTTTACAATGAATCATCTTTCTTTCGCAAACACTTAAAACGAAACGCAGTTCATTCTATTTTAAAATCACCCATTGTACGTAAATTACAAAACACATTGCACACTTCAATTTGTAATGTCGCCATTGGATTGCGTAATCCGTTTTATTATACACATTTCGCTAAAAACCAGAATTGGTCTTAAACACAAAGTATATCCTTTTGTTTTTTTATACCACTATACGACCCGCCTGATGATAAGCGGTTACAGTAGTCTATTCTATATAATTTAAGTTAATTCATGAAAATACGAATCTCAAACAGTGTTTTTGCATTAGGTACTAGATTATTTTTCAAGATCGCGTATCTTCAAAGATTGTTGACTCTACACTAGATTTCTTTTTTTCTGGAAACATGTTTTTCGCGAAATGAACTACGTGATCTTATGGCGCCATTTTATACTTATTATAATATGTGTGACCTTTCCTGGCTGGGCTCACATTACGGATTTGAATTCTGAGTGAACAATAAAAAGCTAATTTATTCATTTATCGAAATTCGCAGACAGAATTTCATATTAGAATTCTCGACCCTTAGTTCAAAATTTATAAGTATTATAAGAGTTTTTGATAAGTTTTGGATGAGCCGTCCTAGCTGGAACTAGAGGACCAAGCGAAGATCAGTTTGTTTTAAAGTCACCAAATTTAGAATTTGTCGGTCTTAGAATAAAAGAAAATATAACATAATTATTTGTGTCCAAGAGCTATGTAACTTATTCTGCACAAAAATCTGACATGAGAAAATATTTTCGATAATATCAAGAAATCAACAGAGTTCAGTGATTAAAATAATGCTGATAAACTCTACATTCGTGTTTTACCGTATTATATTTCTTAGAAATTAAAATATTTGTGTAAATATTCAGTTTCGCTACTAGACTATTCGATCAAGACGTACAATCACGTACAATAGTGTATCATTGCAGGGTCACCAAAAAACCCTTATAATCTTGAATTTGGAGACATTGTTGTCCACTCAGAATTCAGTGCACTCCCAGGAAACATGACACTTATAATTGTACTTATTTACAATTTATAAGCATTTTAACTCAATTTATAAAAATAAAAGAAAATTTGTGATATAAATTCTTAAAATTGGAATGTTAAGAATGATCAATTTATCTAAGGTGAGTATAAATGACATCCTAAAAATCGTTACATAATAAATGCTTCGCAGGTTCTCACGAGCACTACTACATAAGTACATAGATACAGACAAATTCATACACTATACGGTTTTATAACAAAATAATCAATAAATTATTTGTAATACTTAATAACGTATATATCTGAAGAATTGTATACGGTTATGGAATGTCCGAATGAAGATTACAAAAGAGTACCTTATAAATGTTTTTCTTTTTACTTTTTAATAATAGTATAGTTTATGCTTGAAGCTTTCAGCGCATTTATTACTACATAATTATATATTTAATAACATAGAAAATAAAATACAGGCTGTTGTTTTGAATTCTAGCTACATTTACGTTCTTTGAATCATCAATCACGAGCAGTGTCTCCATGTACACGGTAATTACTGTAGATCCACCGTTATCTGGTCTTCATCTACCGTCAAGGTAATAAGTGATTACCGTGTCATATATCACCGAATTATAAATTACTGCGTAAAACGAATCTTAGTCAACTTAACAAATTTTGTAATGGCAACCTTGCTCCTGGTTGCCGGGAATCCCCGAATATCAAAAAGTATATCTCCTCGCACATAAATAAAATCTACCAAGTCTTGGCAATCTATTCTCGTCCTTATTGAAACATATTATTATAGGTGCAATGTACATATATTAAGAGTGCAATGTAATTATTAATATTCCCGGACATGATTTGGTTCATAATGTTGTTTTTCTCCTTTGAAATAATTACACGGTACACTTAAAATTATTCACGGAAAAAATCGTGAATTTAAAAAAATATACAGCCTCGAGCCTTTATCAACTAAAATATCACCTAATGTATATAAACACGCCAAATGCTTCAATGACGTGCATATTCTACCATTTGCATAAAACACCATTAATACACCACCAGTAACCATTTTCGTATTGAAGATAACTTTTCTCACTTATTTCGTGTAGCGAAATAAAAAATTGTGGTTTCGAGTCACTCTTATCGATAAATTAAGACATCACATAACTTTTTTATTTTCCTACTATTATAATGTTTTCCCTTGCTGTAATTTTGTCTTAAAAAATATAATAAAGCTATTACTCTCTAGCTAAACAATAAAAATATATGTCTTGGGTATTTAATAAATTTTCTACTTTAGTTTTTGAACGATTACCACAAAATAAAAGTTATTAATCCCTAAAAATATGTTCTATGTAGAAAGTAAGTGATGAGTGTACCTAATATAAAAAAAACTGGATATGAAAAATACCCTACTCCTTCCAGCAGTCTTCCATCTTCAAAAACACTATTTACATCGCATATTTACTACATAGGTACGTATTTTTTCTAATACTTATAGCGTCATATTTATTTATCAGCTAATGGTGACGCATATGGCTTTCGTAGTAATAAAATCTTACAAAATTGAAATAGTTAAAATTATCCAAAGCCATGTAAAAATGCTTCGTTATGGAATAAAGACAAAAGGCATGTATATAGCTTGTCTCTTAAATAGTAATAACAAAGATGGTAGGTATCATAAGTTTTAAATTTTATTCATATTATTTTAGTCGCTTCGATATTGTTGACATGCTTTTGCTTGCTTAACTGCAAAGATATCGCAATCTTAATTTATATCATAATTAAATAGATAATACTAATTAGTAGCGACAATAAAGGGATCAATTTCACTAGACATAATAGATGTTTTTAATAAATGTCTCAAATATTTCTCGATAAGGCAAAGCACTCTACAAAAACCACGTACAGCTCGTACACTCACAAATCTGTCAGCACCAATTTTCCACACAAAATTACTGTATTCACACTATTTCACACCACCACCGCAGCGTTCCAAAATCCATTTTGCCACTGAACGACCGAGAGGTGCAGGCTTGCATTGCGTACACGTACTAATGTAGTTTTAATAATACTTAGTAATAAGGAATTGCAAGGTCAAGAATTGAGAATAATACATGTGAGGTATCAGACATTCATGACAACAAAATAAATAATAATTATAAATGTCGAACGAAAGTATAAATCACAAATCGGAAGTCGGAAACCAACTTCATTTTGTGGTTCTTTAACACATCAAAATCTTCATCTTCATTTCATTCATATACTGTATACAAAGGCGAACCTGCACGCAAGGTCATTGGCATAATTTACACTCATAGTTCATCGAAGGAGGAGCTCTCCCGCTCGTCGAACGGCAGGGCCCGCTCGCCCCACCGGTCCCACCGCTCGGAACTCAGCAGCGACTCCGACTCCTCGTCCTGCTGCGGCGTTGGGTACACCAACCCGTCACCGAAGCTAAATTGTCCACATATTATAACAGTATAAGCTAATCATTGTTCTTTTGCCGTAATATTTACTATACCCAATGGTATTTAGAATTGCATGGGTTTTTTAGTTAAACTTTTAGCCGTGAATGAAATGTTTGACATTAACTAAAAAGCTTGTAGTAATGTATTAATATAAATTGTAAGTTTTGTTGTGAACTTTAAGCGATGGTATTGTTGTTTTTGAACCCATGCAAATTATTCAAAATGTATTAAGAATAATAATGTGCTTTCTACGAACTACTTGTGGATAGCGTGCTATTTAATTACTTGGGTATAGTATAGCGCAAATAATACTAAGTTTCCTCAAAACTATCTAAACTAAGCTTTGTCTAACTAAAATAACAACAATACAGCTAAATAAAATTATCATGCAAAAGGACACTGGATACTCCTAAATAAATCAATTTTGGTCGACATCAAAAAAAGAAGTGAATGACAATAATTTTGAACTCGTTTCTCGAATAGGGTGATGGCGCCAATGAATGAAAAGCATGTTACAAGTTGAATCGATTTATTTTAATATTATTGTAATAAAAAATATTGTTAAATGGAATAAGATTTAAAAAAAAATGTTAATCCTTATACTATTTGCGGGACGGTCCGGCCCTTTCTAGGGCAAAGTCTCCATCTCTCAGTCTCGTGCCCCGACTCCGTGCTAAAATAGTAATAAAAAAAAAACTTATTTTCTACCGATTCTAGTAATATCGAATTATGAAATATTATAATTTTGAAGATATAGAAAAACGAAAGAAAAAAAGCGTGGGTGCCACAGATTTAAACCTTTAGTCGGCAGTAACTTACGGCGGTATAGTTTAACTTCAGTTTTTAATAAGTAACTTTAAAGATTAATCCATTATAATAACTCCAAACTTAGTGTTTCTATAATAGTTATAACGATGAATCTGAAGCACCCAAAACCATGCAAGAAAAAGACTGAGAGAGTAAGAGAATAGTAAGTTCATGAAAATATAGTTATATCAATTAATATACAGCACACAGGCCTGTAATTATTGATTAATAAGCCCCAATCAATTTATATGTTCTTGTTCTATGTATCCTTGTGTTTGCTAGGGAAACAACTTATAATTGCATAAACTACTTAAGCTCAAGTCAAAATGCAGTGATAAATAAATGGTGTATGACCCTATAATCGTAATATAATAAAAAATAAAATAAAAAACAAAATAAAGAACAAAACATTTTATTGTGCACAAAACAAACTTACAAAATATGAACAGTATTGTCTCTAACTTTATCAGTCTTGTGTGTTGTATATGTATATATCAGAAATAATAAATGCATAAAAAAGCAATTTGCATATTTTGTAACAAAGTATTTGGAATTATATTTTATAATCAATTGTATATAAAAATATATTCAATAGAATAATGCATGTGCACGCTTCATCCAAGCTTTCTCACATAACCTTGAGTATATTATACCGGTGCGACAGTACGATAGTCTACACATTTATATAGAATTTAGTTAATATTGAAAGATTTAAAGCTAAGGAAGACCCGATTGCTATATTTATATAATAGATATAAAATAACAGTAAAAATTACTGTATATTTTTTGTATTTCATTCGAGCTAAGGCACTGTGTATTATGCACATTTAATAATTGGCTAAAAAATAACCTAATACTTAAGTATACATCTCAAAGTATCCACCTTGTATATTCGAGTTATAATTTTAAATGGACATGTAATATAATCATAACTTATTGCTACGATGCTGGGTAAAGTGAATTTAAATAGAACCAAGCCATTTAATTTGTTCGTAAACTTAATTAAATATTTATTCGAAAAGTACTTATATCGGTGTATTTTAATTTGGCAACCAAATAATAGTTTAAATTTTACAGAAATTTTGAAACCTCATTGGATGTCTCTCATTGAATTTTTCAGGTGTTAAATGGACTGACTAATCGGTAAATATTCTCAAGGTATGTGGTGAGAGTCTGGTGAAGGGTGCCCGTCGTGGTCTGACCTTGACCGCGTGGTGCCCATGGACTCGTACCCATGGATATCCTGTGGAGTCGTGAACGTCTGGAGCTGGTGTTCGCGACGCACCGGGTATTCGCACCCGTCCCCGAGGCTGACAAAACGACCACCATTTGAGAGAATTGTGGGAAATGTGGCGCGGACGAATTCAATTGGCCAATATATGAATATAGAGAAGAAGAGAATCAATTCTAAAATATTTTAATTGTAGAATTGTTATTTATATTAATATCTATAACTATAGCTCCGCAATTTCTCCCGCGATCCTTGGGTAAAAGTAGCTTTAGTAAATAGGTATCATCAAGTCGATTCGTTGTTTCTATGTATCGTTACGACGTAGAAGAAGGTCTAACAGATTCACTTTCTTATATCTTTCATTCAAATAGTTTAATACAATTAGTCCCCTGTTTCTGTATTTCCCATTGCCCTACCCGAGAATAACCTAAGTCAGGTTTTTTTTTCGAACAGTGTTACCAGCAGTTGTCCCGATTTACGTACGACATACAAACATACAGATTTTATGAGGTATATGAACACGTCTTGATTATTCCTTGAACGGTACGATAAATATCCCGATTATTCACAAAGTGACAAAAAGCCATTTAGATCTAAAAGATAAAACAACAACCAGTACATAAGTTGACATACCTATCACATAAGCTGATAAATTTCACAACCGTGAATAATTCAATAACTTTTGCTATTTATGTCAAGGTAAGTTACCTATTATCAAAAGTTGGTGTCAATTTGACAACCAAAATCCCGATTTATTTCTCTGTCCCGAAATTTGGCATACTGGACCTAGCACCCGAATCAAAAGAAAGCTAGAAAACCTTTAAGTAAGTAATTATTGGGTAACATTGATATTGTTACATTACATAAAATACATATTGAGCTGACCCCAAATGATTGGGAACAAGCCAGGAAGATAATAGTGTTACCTAATAATTTAGGACACCAAACATAGTTCTCAATTTATTATTCTGTGGTTCTCTAGATGACCATTTTGTACGCGTAGACAATGTACCTACTGCACAGTTTGTCTACACGTAGTTTCAGAATATTCCACAAATTTCCAAAAATGTAGAGCGCGTTTTAGACATAAAACCTTATCTCATTAGGGTCGAAGTTCATCTGACCGCCCGGCAACGCATTATTCACTATCATCCTACCTTTCTGTCGCTCAAACATATTGTTCGCTAGAAAGAGACATTGATCCACAGAATCGCCCGGGGGATGCCGCAGAGTACGAACACGCACAATAAATGTCTCGCCCTAGCGAACGAAATATTTGGGTGACAGAAAGGGATAGAAATAGAGGAATATGCGAATGCGATGTGATCCGATTATTTAGATTAGTGTATTATGAGAACCTTAAAACCCCATGCTTCCTTAACCTCCAATTAGATTAACTAGAACCATTTTTTTCCATATAGAATTTTTATATTCGTCCGAGCCACATATTTAAATAATTTCTTTCCTGATTGGGAGTAATATGTATAATACTAGGAAATTTAATAAAAATAATATAATAAATAATATTTATGGGTTGCGAAGTGAGAAAGCTGTTATTTTAATGTGAGATGAAGGTTATTAAATTATCAAATGAATCATGATCAATCATATATTTTTTAATAATGAATATTTATGTGCAAAATAAATATTAGAAATAATAATATGTTATAGTTCCTACAATCCGTTTTGAAATAACCTATTGGAAATTAAATCAGATTAAGTATTATTTTTTACGATCATAATATTAAAAGTTTGCTACCATATTTTATACTATATAGGATAAAATAATTTGACTAGACAAAAATTAAAAGCTTGGTAGGTGCATCTGTTATTTCAAATCGGATTAATTAGTGAACAACCTACAGTCCTTTTTATGTATTTATTGCGTTAATAAATTAGTAAATTGAAGTTTTTAATGTAAGAATAATGAAGCACAACACACAATTAAAATATATTTCAAGTGACATTCCTCAGTACGATTTTTCACTCGTTAACTAATAACGTCATTATGATATTAATAATGTTAAAAAAAACTATTCTACACACACTGACTCGTTGTTCAAGTGTTAGATGGTCATTCACTTCTTTTTTCAGACACTTAAAGAAGGGACATGCACGCACACATATATAGCCCACACGTATAGACTATTCACACTCTAGTCTAGAATATAGGTACATGGTGTATCTGAAACGACACTTTATTTATACATGCATGTATTTTCTGATACGTAATACATGCTCATTTATATTAGTTATTTTTATGTCTCATAGGATGCATTTTATGTACCTACATATTATATTACATTTGCCGAAAATTTTGTTCAGTATAAATTAAAAATATCTCACATTAGCACTTTTTGTGTACCTTGGGACCTAAAATTAATAACTCCAATGTAGTAAACCTGTAATAAATAATTAAAAGTCGTTACCTTGTGAAGACAGGCACCATCCAGAGTTTAGGGCTGTTGCCGAATACCTCTTTGAAGTTATTGTAAGCACCCAAGGAGAAGCCGTTCTTGTCCGCACCACCGCGAAACATTGGCGCTCGGAAAGCCTCTGAAATTGTAATATTATATTTTCAAATAAACGTCATAATATGTAGGTATAATAATAAAAATAATGCGTGTGAGTAAGTTTGAATTGAAATAATAGAGTAGCGTTTATTAAACACTAGCTTCCGCCCCGCGGTTTCACCCACGTTCCAGAGGGATGTTACGTTTTACCAGGATAATTGAAATAAAAACCCTATTGTATTCATAATAATTTTTGTATACTGTACTGATTAGTGTTTTAATCAATAAATATATCTTCAAACTATGGAAATGCTAGACCAACCTAACCGTGTCAGTCAGTTTGATGTTTTTGATGGTACGAAAGTGAATTACCTACCTATGTGTGAACTATTGAAAGGTACCTATTTACTGAATATGATGTAATAAAGCTACCTAAATACAAATTACAATAATAATCATATACGAACCAACAACTACTAAACAACTCTACGGATATATTCAGAAGCGACTGCAATTACCATTGACCAAAGTTTTAAGCATAGTGTTAATTATCTGGTTTGTTGGACTACCGTAGCGTCGGTATGTTATGAGCATATCTGAAAGCAAACTGGAGTTTAGTCTTGATGGTTCTACCTAATTGGATTTTCATTTGGCTTAAATATAGTTTATAGAAATTGATATATTTATTTTTGAGATTTGTTTCATCGAGAACTCATTTTCCTCAA
This sequence comes from Tetheella fluctuosa, assembly GCA_951216915.1. Taxonomy (NCBI): domain Eukaryota; kingdom Metazoa; phylum Arthropoda; class Insecta; order Lepidoptera; family Drepanidae; genus Tetheella; species Tetheella fluctuosa. The sequence goes on from OX578234.1 coordinate 6,090,510, forward strand.
GCATTGATCAAGTATCTTTTTTTTTACATATTAGTAATGCAATTGCAGTCACAACTGAAACGTATATACTTTATTTATAACAATTAAAATACACAGTTAAAATAACAATAACGTTACCTTACCAAAAAAATAAAGATACCATGGCCAGAAATGTAGATTTTGCACCTTATCACATTTTTTTAAAGTCTATATTTCAATAATCATCACACTATATCCTTTATCTACTTTTGAACATAGACCGCAACGAACGGATACGTATTATGAAGATGTAAACAATGTACCAGGATATTTATTATTATGGATGCAGGCCGCCCAAGACCCGGTCCTATTGGAGATCCTTAGGAGAGGCCTATGTCCAGCAGTGGACGTCTTGCGGCTAAGATGATGATGATAGGCAGGTAAAAGAACTTGTTTTATTTGACGGCCTAACTTCAAATGAAGACGTAATACCGGCACGTCACCGCGCAGCCGATTAAATTCGTTACTTGGCTGATTAAGGCTCCAGTCTCCCTAAAATCAGTGTTCTTGCGGAATTTATCAGAAAAGAAATATTGTTTTTTAGTCATCAGAAAAGCAATAAATGATATATATAGATATATTTTACGTTATTTTAAAGTGTGAGATTTGAAGTTTCCAATACATATTTTATTTTTTAATTTGACGCCACTTTTATTAACTTTGTGAGGCTTTAAACATACCTCTATTTACGTTCCACGCGTTATAAAGTTATAAGTTATAAAATTCTGAATTTGACCCTTGCAACATATACATATATTTGAAATAAATTTACCGAGACTAATGATTTTTTGAATACATATATTTTTTATTCGACAGATAAGTAGTTGCTTTCGGTGTGGTTAAAGTGTGATTTCTCTAAACCATTACTTTGTAATAGAAAAAAATATATGTTGCAAGGGTCAAATTCAGAATTTTATAACTTTTTAAAGCAATTTAAATAAGAAATTGAGACAATTTGGAAAAAAGTAACTAGATAAGATTATTGTAGAGGATTTGCCGACAAATGTAATCTGAATACATTTCTTGTTTTTGTTATATTTTTTTCGTAGCGTGTGCATGAATGAGACCCTTTACGCGTGGAACGTAAATAGAGGTATGTTTAAAGCCTCACAAAGTTAATAAAAGTGGCGTCAAATTAAAAAATAAAATATGTATTGGAAACTTCAAATCTCACACTTTAAAATAACGTAAAATATATTTCATTTATTGCTTTTCTGATGACTAAAAAACAATATTTCTTTTCTGATAAATTCCGCAAGAACACTGATTTTAGGGAGACTGGAGCCTTAAGGTCATGTGATCACTAGCTCACCAGTATTAATGGCCTCATGCAAGGAAGTTTACTTGACGCAGACAAGACAACAAACTTGAAATAAGAGCTCGCAATAGTCCGCTGCATCCAGCGACTCTCAGCCCCAGGGGGTTTAATTTCACTAATTTTGCAGTTTCTTATATGCTAATCTAATTCTATTCGAAATTCAATACTTTTCATATTCAAAAATTAAATAAAACATACCTAAAGTAGTCCTATTATGGGCAACTAAGTAGCAATGGTATCCGAACAGCGACCCGAGCGATATCCCGAACATCAGCGATACGAAGAAAGCGAATACTATGTGGTACCGACCGGCGAGCGCCGCAGTACCAAAATCACCCTGAAAATGTTAAAATTCAATTTAAAATATGTTGGGCGTCTTCTCTGTAATTTTTTCTGACATTTGAATTGAGTCCAATCAAAAATTAGAATGAGCATTTTTTTTATCCCAATAGGAATGATGACTGGGTAAAAAAAAAGTAATTCTAATTAGTCCGTCAGTTAGATTACCAAAAAATATTTAGACACGTATTTTTTCGTTTATCAAATCAATAAAAAATTACAAAGTTATGTTGCACCAAAGTTCAGGATTGGGGGCTTGTGACGTCACTTGTATGTACTTACATTTTTTACATACAATGACGTCACGCGAAATTTCAACGCACTGTACGTCGTAATTTTTTGTATTCGGAACTAAAGAAATAACACGTGTCTAATATTTTTTTGGTAATCTAACTGACGGACTAATTCGATTTATTTAGTCATCATCCCTATTATAAACTATCAAAATTAAATAAAATTTACTCATATAAATCAAAGCAGTATCTAATCAGGCAGTTAAACTTCAATAGATACTCAAAAGATCAAGGATTAACGATGAACTATTAATTTCATAACGTAATTAAATCAATTAAGTAAATGTGGAATATCATTAGCATTTGAATAAGGATTAGTAATAGACACTTTCTCGCCTACTAGTATCTCTGTACAGCTAGATAGGAAGGAACTATCACCTATTTTCGACTGATTGGTCAACTCATTGACCTTAATTGTAGAATCTATTTAAGGAGACCTATTCGCGGTATGGTCGATTAGCGATTGTGACTAGTTTCATTAATGCAGTTATAAAAATTAAAAAAATTGCTATAAATTAACTTTATTTTTTAAATCTGGATTGTTAAGCGCCCAGTATGATAGTCTAAGTTTAATTATTTGAATAAAAATTAGTTGAATATTTTTTTAAATATTTTTATAAAAGTAATAAGTCGTTAGTCGTTTAGTCCATAATTTGTCATTTTAAATTTTGATCGGACTAAACATATAATACTAAACACTATTTTAACTACTTATCATAAATGAAATAATGAAGGTTCCACACTGTTTAAATAATTAATTAAAAAATCAAATGAGGGATTCCCACTGCGACTGCGCCGAATAACAAATTTAAACAATGTGGAACATACAATGCATTTGTCATTATGTAATCAAGTAATATAGGATGATTAGTGTTAGCAAAATCAATGACGTATGATAACCAAATCAAGTTTGTCAGATACCGCATGCTTATCAGATAATACGCCAAGCGAATATCTGATCAGTTATTACAACAAAAAAACTATGAATACTAAAAATATATAAAGATGATGTCTTGCTTTAATAGAACTGATTTTACAACATGGGTGCTACGGAGAAAACTGTTTAATTGCATCAAATTTAAAAATAAATTGAAAATGCAAAAAGAAACGATAAATAATTATTATACATATAAGATGGTTTCTAAGCGGATCTTGCACTTACGTAGCCATCAAATAATTTTATCTATTGATACTACAAACCTATTAACCTATTGATCGCAAATTATTGTAAACTATTTTATGTTATATGAGGATTTATTTATACACTTATGTATCTATTAAAAGTTTATCAATTTATATGTTCTTATTCTGGAACACTAACAAAGATGATTTTTGAATGTTTTTATTGTTAACAAACTACGGAAATTACTCATGAATATGTAAAACCCCCAGTTCATGTCAGAGCAGTGGTACAGACGATTTTAAACCGATGAAAAAACGGAGGAGGTTCTTAAGTCGACGCGTATGTAATATATTATATATATTTTTTTTTCAATATCGTAATGTCCTTTTTATCACATTCATGAATATCCATACAAGTATGTTTGACTAATACAAACATACTGTGTAATTTGCTCTCATAGGTTATCTACGGTACCATGCAAAAAATGAAAAAAAAATGCTGAACAGAAAAATTTAAAAGAAATTTACGTTAATCATTTCCATGCATATTTTAGAATAAGTGCCGTTTCCGAGCAAACGGTCGCAGTGGGCGTTCTTGTATTCCTGATACATCTGTAAGTTGGTATAATAAAACTAAGTATAACACTATTAACAAGGTTTTGATGGATTCAGAAAATAGTAACTATTAAAATTATTCATAATAAAATAAATAAATAATTCTTCTGGTATGTTTATTCTTCATCCCCTGCTCCAATGAATAAATGGTAAGCACGTATCAGATGCAATAAAAGTTAAGGGCCAGTAGTACCAGAGGGAAAAATAAAAAGTATAAAATCTACCTTCCAAAACTTAATGAAGAAAGGCAGGCAGGTGGCCGTGATGAACAGACAGTAGAATAGAGCATAACCGAGGAAGAGCATGAAAAACTTGTAGTTGTGGAAGCACACGCAATTGTTGACCCACGGACAGTGGTGGTCCATTTTGAGCACGCATCTAGAGCAGATGCTGCAGTGGTGTGCTCTGTCGGGCTTCACTAGCACGCATCTGTTGCAGTAACGTACAGACCCTGACATTGTCCTGGAAAATAACAATGATTTTATTCACAATTAGACTTGTTCACTCATCAATGTAAGCCAATTACCAAACATGCTAAACTCATAGGATAATATTTTATACATAAGTAATTTAATTTGTTACACTTCACTAATGATCAATTAAGTACTTCAATAAATAAATACAACTGGTATATATTTTAATTGTATTTATACTATATGTAATCTAGCTACAAAATAACTAATAATTTAAACAATTATAATATTTTTTCTACAATATTTTTCTCAATTCCAGCTACATTTTAATCAGTATGACCAAACCTAGTTAAAACGGGTATTGTGTCCGCAAACTTTTCTAAAATATCTTTTTTGCTTTCCATTTTGAAAAAGCGCATGCTGTACTTTCTTATTGTTTGTACGAGTCTAGAATTGAGAAAAATTTGATTGCATGAACAGTTTCATTAAACAATCAATCTATACAGTAAAATTACCACATCTCCATTCAACAGGAGGGCCTTATTTAATAATGATGATTGATATCAAATACCTCAGATAAATGATAAAAGACTTCCACTATTTTATTTTCTTCCTTTATGTTTCTCTCTTGACTTTAAGAGCTTGTTTTTAAATTTAGTATTAAAAATCTATATAATTATTATGCTGGCATAGATCTTGGGAACATATCAGAAAAACATAGTCAATTATTACCTAGTGACTATTGGGAGATCTTTAGCAAAGTTGTCCAGTATTGTTCGTTGCGCTTCTTCTGTTTCAGCGCTGAGCAATTTTTCTAATTCTACTTCTGGCAGTTTGTACTGAAATAAAGAAACAAAAATCCAACACACCAGTTTTCGAAACAATTGGCCAGTACAATATTTTTTCCATACAAACATTAACTCCCCACTCCAAACAATATTTATACCAAGTTTTGTATTCTAATTCCTTTCCACAAGAAATTTACCTACAAACTGTATGAAGCATATTGAAGAAACCATAGAAACCGCCATGCTGGCTGCATTTGAGAGGTAGTTACATCTAGGCTTTGTGTGCTCACCACCTACCTTCGGCTACATCATCACTTATAGTGGTGAGATTGTGGTCAAACACAGACCTATACAAAGTAAAAAAACCCTTTCTTAGCAAATGCCTACACCAGGAACCTGCCTGTCAAATTTCAAGTTGGTAGGTTTTATAGTTCCTGAGATATTGTGATTAGATAGTGAGTGTGTGTGAGTGACATACCACCAATAAATAACTATATTTAACAGTCTTTGTACAAGTTACAATGTTCAGTGTGTTTCCTACATTACAATAGGATTAACCAATTTAACAGGGAAAACCACAAATAGATTATTTAAAAATGAATTATATGTGTGAATGTATACTTTAATCGACTCTCAATATTTTAATGTCTTATAACACAAAAATATAGTTTGATTTGTGTGTACTCAATAAGAATATTAACAAACACACTTTTAGCTTCCCCCAACACACAACATTTAAGGGGGTCACACACGGCGAAGATACTATAATATTTTATCTTAAGATCATGAGACAGCATTATACTATGAAAAGAGAAGCAACGACCTACCTTCCCTTCCCACACTAAACCTATATCTCAATTCGCCTACTTCGCCCATGAACTAAGGCTCAATATACCTACCACGCCCTTGAACTAATACGCACTAAACCGAAATCTCAATTCGCCTACTTCGCTCATGAACTAATACGCAATGGGTCTAAATATCAATATGCCGATCTCTTGTTAGGTCTAGGCATAACGCGAAATTGGCAGACTGCGTTTTAGGTACTTAGCGACTAAAGGCTACCTTCACAAGCAACGACCTACCTTCACTTTCCTTCTCTTTTCATAGTATAATGCTGTCTCATGACTTTAAGATAAAATATTATAGTATCTTCGCCGTGTCTGACGTCCTTTAAACAGATACGAGAAAATTGTGGTAATTATGTAGCTGACACATTTGTGTTAGATTGATTCAGAAAAAAATTGCTGAAGAATAATGTATAGTGTGTCTTGTATAGGTGATTCAACAGCTACACTTGAGAGCCAATTTCCTTGTAAGTTTTGTGAGTGTAACTATGTACCACCTTCAGTCACATCATGGCTCATATTTTGGTACACTTAACTCCACCCACTGTTGGGAATAAGTTGCAGAAAATGGTATGTATCTATAATTGAAATAAATTTCTAATTCTTTATTTCTGATATAAGTACAGTTCAACTTCCTAATACTTACATTCTCAAGTGAGTCATTTTACAAAATATTTTGATTTCAGATAAAATTCATTACTTATAAGTATGAATGTTATCAAAGTTAAGCTACATGAAAATGTCTTATTGTTCTCAAGATAACAAGTTAATGTTTAGTAATAATGTATCCCACTACATTACCATAATAAATATAAAAATACAAAATGCTGGGCAGTCCTTGTTACTTAAATAACTTTTCAGCGAAAGAATTTCAGATTCTGGAACATGTGTTTTCCTTTCGCTGACTTCAAAACAAGTTCTAACATCATTGTTTTACACTTTTTAGTGCAAACCCTTTATGAAGTCGGTTTTCCTTTTTCTTAAAAGTTAATTTTATTTTTCTATTTTTAGTTTCTTGTGTATTGAATACCTACTTATCAAGATTTGTCATGTGTCGACAATATTGAATAATATTTATTATTTATTGTGTTCATAAGTTTAGTAGCATAAAATTAAGACTCTCAAGCAATCACCCAAATAATTAGACAGAATAAAAACTAGCGATGTATACAGTACTTTAAGAATTATCCCCTAATTCCTAACTAACTAGGAGTTGTACCATACATCAACAGCTCACCTGACTAACTCAAAGGAACATAAGTAAGTAGCGGTCTATACAAGCCTATAATATTCAAATAATTATTCACTAACTCCTAATAGTTAAGGAGTTATATTTTCCATCATCAGCTCAGCAGCATGAGATGATAAGTACCAGACACAAGTACTTGAATAGTTTTAGAAAATATACTAAACACATTATGCATCCCTATAAAATTTGAGGGTTGCTCTCGATTTCCCTGGGATCCCATCATCAGATCCTTACTTGGTGACAATGGGACCAAATTAGAAGTATATCCTACCGAACAGAAGATTTTTTTTTAAATCGGTTAACAGTTGGTGGAGAAATCGGTGAACATGCAAAAATAAAATATACAGTGGAACATAGAACCTTCTCCTTTTGAAGTTGTTTAATGAATAGGTAATAATCTGAAATATGACACATCATGTTTCGTTTTTTTCATTATGACTTCCAAATATGCTTTTTTTTGTGGAGAACTCAATACTGTGTATTATTAACAAGGGTTATGCAGGTATAGTATGTGTATCCCTTCACTGCCATAAGCTCAGGGTAGTTAGATATATCAGACACTTTTCATAGAATACCTTACATAAATATTACAAAAAAGAATATTTTCAAAAATCAAAAAAACAATACTAAACATACACATCATATAAAAAAAATGGAAATTCTTAGTCATAATTTTATAACTATTAGTAAACATCATTAGATAAACAAAGTAAAGGCATTAACAATAAAGTCTAATGCATAGTTATGATTTGATTTACTTACAGTACAGTGTTCTTCCATGACATACATTTTTGGAGTCCATACAATATAATATTACTGATTAGGATTTTTATTTATATCAAAGTCATGATACATTTTATGTCAATGTTTTGTGAATAGGAAATTTAATTTACACTTACCTTGTCTGGAATTGGCTTTATATCCGCAAAAATGGTTCGCCAGTAAGACCAAGCGAACATTATAAGTAGAATGTGATATAGCAATAAATAGATAGATTGTTGAGCAGTACTCTGCTCAATGGTACCTGAAAAATATCATCACATTTAACAAATTAAACTAATTTCATCAAGCAACGACTGTATTATTAATATTTAGATACTAACAAATGCACAACTGGTAAACGTAGGCATAATAAGACCAAGTTATGATGGTTACAATTAACAACACTGGAAGCCACTTGAACGCTCTCCAACACCACATATTGCACACTCTACAACACACACAATATCCTGAGGGCGAAACTCTATTGTTTTGCACTGATGAAGCCATTATTAATAATTTACGAAACTGAAAATATCCATGTTCACCTCTCAAAAAAGACTGACTGACTGAATGAAAGACAAAGTGACAGAATGGTGACAGACAGACAGCAGACAAGACAACCAATTTCATTCGACCAAAGAGGTTTCATACTGGACAAGTTGACATCTAACTAAAATATTGCCAGTGTAAATAAAAAATAGAAATACATAACATTTTGCCTCTATGAAAAAAATATTAGTCGAGTACCTATTGGTAGATTTACCGGTTATTTACCCTGTATTCGATTTTTACTTGAAGCAACAGTGCCAACTTTACGAAACTAAATGTCAGTGTCAGATAGTTTAGAGCTTGGGTTGATTTCATTGAGGGTCTAAAATTTTGTTGTTTTTTGTAAAAAATCAAACGATTTCCAGAAATTCCGACAAGTCGTTTTAACGTTTCGTTTTAAATCATGGAAGTCAAGGAATGTAACGATTTGGCCGAAGAAGTTAGTAATGACACACTCTTTTGTCCGATGGTTTGTAATTATATCGATTCTTTTACAACCAACAACTACATGACGTGTTTCAGAATCAATTCATTGTCGACGATGTGAGTAAAATTATCAAGGAAGCAATTGAAAATTCTATCGGTGGTACCGCTTATCAGCATAATAAAGTAAACCAATGGACTTCGGCTGTTGTTGAGTCTTGTTTGGGTCAACTGACGAAGCTACAAAAGCCTTATAAATATATTGGTATGTACAGTTATTTCACTACCTGAAGTTAGCCCACATTATATTTAGAAAATAATAGTGTATTTGATGTTCAATTATACTTTAATGAATGAATGGATCTAGGTGGAAGGCATTTTTGGGTCAGAGAGTAGTCTTTGGGGCAGTAATGTTTACTTCCAATAGTTTAACACCATACATACATTTTGTATGGGAAAATAGGGAAATCTGTTTGTTGATTACAGTTGAAACTCTATACAACTAGAGGGGCAAGACACAGAGCTATAACTTTGAGATCTTACATCTATATAGGTTCTCCATTCCACTTGTTTGTTGTGGATATGGCTATATTTACTTAGCCATGAGATAACTTCTGAATCAAGCAAGTAACATTGTATGTAAAGTGATAAGATGTCTAATTGTATGTATATAATTTTTTTCAGTGACATGCACAATCATGCAAAAGAATGGTGCGGGACTTCATACAGCATCGTCTTGTTTCTGGGATAACAATACGGATGGATCATGCACAGTGCGTTGGGAGAACAAAACTATGTACTGTATTGTCTCTGTGTTTGGCTTAGGCATCTAATAAACAAAAATCTAAAAATGTAATGTTTAAATATTATTGTAAACACAAATATTAACTATCACTAAACTCCTGAAAACACCGCTTTATAAAAAATAAAACTCAATTAAACTTTTGCATTGAAAAAAAATTCTAGTATGCTATAGAAACTTTATATTTAAGATTTGTATTGTTTAAGTTATTTTAGGAAATTGGTGTTAATTGCAATAAAAATACTTGCTTCACATAAGCCAATAATAGTTATAGAAATGCATTTCAAAGCACAGTTAATTAAATGTGACTCAAAAGATGTAGTTAAAAATTATGAATATTTCGAATACATTCTGGGTTAAACTAAACTATGTATTTTTCTTGTCATTCAGTAGTAACAGACTTGTTTTATAGTCATTACTTAATATTAAGTAACTAGGATATATTTTCATACCCAATAAATATATAGAAAATCTTTTCATTTGTTTTATTTTTATTTTTTTGTTGTAATTTTGCAGGGATAAAAGAACTCAGTATTTGTATTTTTTTCATAGGGAAACTAACAGCTAGGATATAATAATATAAATACATAGTAATAGTCTCCACTAATATAATAAAATATTTTTTTTGTACTAGCAATTCTCGCAGTTTTACCCCCAATCTTGGGATAAAAAGCAAGCGCGGATCCAGCTCCCAAAAAAGTTGTGGTCACAGCCACCCGAAAATCGGCCAAGGGTGAGTCGGCGCTCACAATCGATACATTGCATTCTTACAAAGGACGTATACGAAAAGTCCCTATAACTTGTTCCGAATCACGCACGGTTCGCTATCGACCTTATTAGGGTTATGGGCATGCCCTAATAAGGTCGATAGCGGTAATAGCAGTGATCAACTTGGAACTATAGTATAGATAATATATTATACCATGATTTTATTTTAATTTGATCACATAATGAGCTTGTCTTCAGTGACACAAAACATAGTCAGGAATCCCCTGATGTACCTTATTAGGATACTTTGTAGTAGCCTAATGTTATGGTTAATTGTTGAAAATCTATCGCCAGCACCTACAGTTGTGCCCTGCACTTGAGATCTAGTTGGCTTCTAGCGAGCGGCTATGTAATGTTCGGCAATACATTGGCAGTGGTATGCTAATGTCCAGAAGCGACGGTGAACTATCAGCCCGCTTGTCAGGTTTCTATCATGAAATAAACTTAGTTAAAAAAGTATTTGTAGGTGTTTTTGCTACTAATCATAAATTAGCTCCAATCTCACGGTTTAGTGTGTAATTACTATGCTACAACTCACACTTAAGTAAGTATGTAAGTAATTCCATAAAAACTTTTAGTACATAGGTCTGTCAGTAAACGCCACGAAATTATTTTTTATTTATAAGTACGTATAAATATATAAAACACTAGCTTTCCGCCCCGTAGTTTACCCACTATTTCCTATTTTACCCCTTTAGGGGATGAATATCGAAAAACGACGACATACGTGAAGTATAAATACCACATTCTTAGTTATCAGAAAAAATCCCATTAAAACTATGCTATTTCCTCCCTTTTCTCCCCTTAAGAGGTGATTTTTCAAAAACTCTGAAACTTTCAATTTTTACTTACTTAAATATGAACTTCCATGGCTTTATCATTTTACCCCCTTAGGAATTGAATTTCCGAAACCATGGTCTGCGACATACTGACTGACAGACATCGCACCTACAGCCTAAACTGGTGGACTTAGATATTTGTTTGCAGACAATTTTCCTCGGTCTTGGAGTATGTGAGGGGTGAACTAAACTGTGGGGTGGAAACCTAGTTTATTATACTGGTATACGCCCATCGCAGTAAACGGAACGTTGCGCAATATTTTCTTATTATATTATTATATATATATATATAGGTATATTTTGTAGTAATATTTTCGCAATAGTTTTGTAATTTATTATACATGTTTCTCTCCCCGTTGTTCAGATCTAAATACTCGGTTGCCGTTCCATTCCGATTAATTTTATAAAATTGATCCTGCGGCTTTGATCGACACAACATAATTATGTATCTGGCCCCGGTATTCCTAAATCATGGTCGGGCGAGAAATAATAAATTACGTAAGTATTCTCTACCGAAAGTGTACAGTGCCCAGTCCCAATGAAAGCCTGAAACTCCCCTGCACAGAGTACTTTTATCTCCCCTGTGACAAAAAATTCAATCATTTATTTACCAGTAGCTAACATTCAAATAGTCGCGGGCTTTACATAGCGCGATATATTTGTGTCACGTGATGTTCATCGATCCAATGGTTGAACGCTTCTCGGGTCCATTCAACTCGGCTCAGCCATCGTCGCGCGCCGGGGAGAGGGATACTTCACAACACCAAATCTATTCATACATAGGAAATATTTATATGTTGCTGTCTCTTTCGCGCGTATTGAGAAATAATTAAATGAATGGTGAACGAGTGAAATAGGAATATGTTCGAGTGGAAATTATTGAAAGCTGGGCCAGGCCAGTCGCCATGTAGAATAGAATTTTTTGATGTGGGTGTTGTGTCTCAGAACGTCAAACGCTTCAATGATTATTATTTTCAAGTAGATTATTAATTTTTGTGTAATTTGACGTTCGACTATACGTTTTGTGACTTTCGTGGTGTTTCTGTATTCGGTGAACAATAGCAATACTAACACATATCGCTTTGTGATCGTGAACGTCTAATCTGGTGACGGCAGAGAATAAACTGGAGGGGGGCTGCTAAAATACTACGATATGATAGGATAGTAACGACGTTTTACAACTCGAGAGCGCTCATAAAATTTCTCATCTCGACGCGGGCGAGTCGGACTTCCATTTTGTTTTATTATGTGGTTAAGTTGTTTACACTGTGCGCCGCGTTCGGGACAATGGAAAGCGACGGTGAGTAGTACCCAACCCAACCTACTTGACGATTCGAGTATCACGATACCATGGTACGACAATATACCTACCTACTACGCTATACGAAATTAAAAATATGTTGTCTGCGCATGTAGGCCGCACATGACAATAAACATGCAACAGTGAATAAGTAATGGTATTCGATTTTGTGCATCGTGTGGCGCAGCCGTGGTGGTGGTCGGCACTTGGCGGCACGTCACATTAGTCATAGAGAGAAGCACGCGTCGCCACGGGCGCGAGCTATATACGCGTTACACAGGTTCGCTCGTTGGGGCTAATTGATTTCGGTAAATCTGTAAGCAAGCATGCGCCGATCGTGTGCAGCGCCTCTGTGCTGTGTACACACGCTCCTCGCCGCGTTTACATCGCCCTTATCAGCTGATTACACTACACGAACGGTGCACTGCCAGCAGCCTTGCACCACCTAATGTTTTTATAACACACTGCACTGCCATAGACAAAGGTGTTACTTTGATTGAAATGCTAACATCTATTTTTTGGGTGGAATACATTGTTGAAAACAATTTATAAGCTCATGGTAAGTCTCACTCATTTATCCTAATAATATTTTGTATAACATTGTAAAATAAAGCGTAGAGTTTGCAACTGTACCGGGCGGGGACAGGTTTTACTTGATTTGTAATGCTTCTTCTGATCTGATGTCTTTATCAACATTATGCAAAATGTCTGAGCACATAATGTGGGCAATAATAATGTCAGAAATTGTTTTAAACAGATATAACTTACTACAAATACATCTAATATGGGTTTGCATGTTCATCCCTCTGAGTATGTACCTAAAACTAATAGTATTTATGCCAATATTATATATTCTGAATGATTCAATAATATCAATTCCTATCACCTAGGTTATCATTATTATAATTTACAATTTAAAATGAATTATTGAATTTAATATCAATTCCAGTCTATCATTTTATATATTTATTACATTGCCATTGCACAGCATGTAACTTGATCCAAAATATAGTAAATGTCTTCTATATATATATGTATATGTCATAATCAACTGTAAATTTTAAGAAGTTACAATAATCTCCACAGATCCAATTACTTTTGTCTGTAAATCTAATTAACTAAGCATGTTTGTCAATGCAGTTTTTTTGTTTGTTCAATATATTCATACAAAATAGTTTGTTAGTTGGTTCAATCAATTTTATTGTTTTATACTTTGCCTCACCTACATACAGTATATGTTACATTTATATTAATGTGTAGTTTACATAGTTATCATTATAAGCTGTATGTTAGTTTGTATGTTAGTACTTACATTGTTCGGCTTACATTATTATGTGAGTAAGAACCGCTAACCAAGGCCAATGGGCCCTAGACTGAACATGTTTGAACCTGTTGTGCTTTAAGTGATGACTAAGACCAAGTATCCGATAATATACATCATTTATGATAATTCTATTTATCTTAAACTACTTAATTTCATGTTTTTTATTGCTTCTATTGAATCAATTTTCTTTAATACATGAAGAACCTTTAGGAGTCAAAAATTTAATTATTTTGGGTTTCAAATAAGTATGACCTAGTTCACCCTAGTCCAAGGGCGGTTTTTTTTTTTTTTACTTTGTATAGACTTGTGTTTGACCACAATCTCACTATGGTAGGTGATGATGTGGCCGAAGGTGGTAAGCACACAAAGCCTAGAAGGATCTGGCTCTCATGTGCAGCTGCCGGAACACACCAATTGGTGTTTGGCGACAGATTTTCAACTTGAGCCAGCTAGGTGGGTACTACAAAGTACCCTACCACCGTGCTATGGTTTCCTCACGATGTTTTCCTTCACCGAAAGCTCAAGCTCATTGTAGGATTCGAACCCACGACCTTCGCCGCGGCGTCGGACGTCACTACCACTGAGCTATCATCACCTTAAAGGATCCAGGATTTTTTTACTGGGAGGGGCACAAGAGGCACACGGGAAAAAATAATCAACAATAACTGTTAAAAATAAACTTAAAATTAGTTTTCTTTTATGTTTCCTGCTAAATATTTCAAAGCCAGTCCAGTCAAACGCTCTTCTGTCATCCTGCTGCAAAACAACTCTGATACTTTAATTTGCCTATAAGTATGTACTGTGATGGAAACTCTACAAACGTCTGGGGGGGGGGCACAGGGGCATGTGCCCCCCCTTCGCCCTTGCCCTTGCCCTAGTCTTTTTAATGTAAGGATTTTTCTATACATATTTGTTATTAGGTACCTATTTCCTACTTACTACAAATAATAACATGATGTTCACTATTAATTAAAATATTCAAAGTACCAGTATTAACCAAGTAATAAGTCAATGGTATATTTAGCAATTTATGCTTATCCCACTTCTATCAAATCATCTACATTTCTAATTTTCAGAATGTAGGTAACTAATTGTAATCTGTAAAGTGGTTTCTCACATAAGTAATTTGATTTGATTGTTTTTATTTAAGAAAGACCATTTGCTTTGCTCTACAATAAATAACATGTATAATAATTAAAGGAAATACTAGATTTAATTCTATATAACTCAAAGTAAGATTTTTCATTCATCCAATTAAATAAACCATTAAATTACGTCATATATGTTTATTTGAAGGTTAATGTGTTATTCAACATACATTATGTATGTACTTTAGTAAATAAGGTAAACCTCTGGTCTAGATCAATGGTTTATAGGTGGCAATATAATCGCATCGCATATCTCATGACGCAGGACTATCCTTGCGACGTCCTTGAGTAATTTACTTCAAACTTTATTGCATTCATGGTTTAATAAAGATGGTACAAAATATTAAAGTACAAAATGTAACCCTGATCGGTTGGCTCGCGAATGGGACGCGCGTCCCAAAACTACCTACAAAAAAAAATAGAATTCCAGGAATCGCGAGTCAACTTAACAAGACACAGGCACAGCAAATTAAATAAGTAATAGATTTTAAATTAATGTATGTATTACTAATACTAATATTATAAATACGAAAGTAAGTGACTGATACCTTTTCATGCCTAAAACGCGGATAGCCTGTGGTATGGAGAATTGGAGAAGGACATAGGCTATTTTTTTTCTCTGGAACGCGCGTGAAACCGTGGCGCGGGGTACAGCTAGTAGATTATAAATTAAGCATATACAACGAGTTGCAAGTGTCCAGCGAAACCATGAAATTATAGGTATTTAAATACAACCCCTCGGGCTCACACAACCAAAAACCAAAACCAAACCAAAAAACGAAATGTGATGAGTTAACTCCAGAATAACTGTCAAATGTACAGTTACTACCTAGCTAAAGCTGTTGTGTGGATATATCATTCAACATAAATGTTTAGAATTGTGAATCAAAGCAAGAGAGATAAAGGAGCGTTGGTACAATATTGCTGGAGGTGGCCGTCCACATGAACAAAACACCTACAAATCTTGCAACTAAAACTCGAAATATTCAATTTATAACCATGAAATCCTGACATATTAGTAACCTACAACACGCGTGAAGATAGTGTTTTGAAATATAATTATTGGCTTTTAACACGTGGAAGGCCCACTTCAAATTATCCAGTAGGTAGTACCACCCGTATCCGATACATTACCATCCACATAAAATGGTTGATGATCGAAATCGGTGCAAAGATTTCGATGGTGCGGAGTAGTGGAAATAACTTGTCTCATCACAATACTGATTTCCAGCAGTCTATATGTTCAGGTATGAGCAAGCAATAAAAACATATAAGTTACGTAAATAAATGCATCTTACTGAAATTTCTCAAATAAGTGTAAAATATACATAACAAACAATACGTAAATACATCGTGCAATAATCTACAATAAAATACTAACCTATTCAAGTCGCGAGTTAAAAAAGAGACAAAAGATAAAGACCTCTAGCCCCCAGGTTATTGATCCGAGCTAAATCTATTTTGAATTAACTTAAAATAGCTAACTGTTGTCGCGAATGTGAATGCAGTTGTAGAAAATTCTAATTTAAAAGTAAAAAATGTTATAATCCTATTTGAAATATAAACTTAAATTATAAATGGGCGAGTCTGTCTGAATGAACGTTTACAAAGGTAAAATACACAAAGAGTCAAGCAATGTTTCTTGTTGTTAAAATTATTAAAATAACCTTTGTATCATTTACCTAGACGACTCGCGTATGACTAATCCCAATCATACAGGGTATAGTGGGGGTTACAGGGCTGCAAGTTTTAGTAGGCTACTTGCAAGACGATATACCTAACTTCTAATAAAGTCGGTTAAAATATATTACACCCAAATAACAAGTATACTACCTTATAATGTAGATAGTTATTATATTTGGCTTTTATAATCTTTTGATTTCAATGACTCACTGTCATTGGTGGTTTTTCTCTATATTTTTTGTTAAGTAAAACATGTTTCATTTGACTATACTGCCATAAATTCTAGCCGCGTTTAGTTTTACATTGTGAGCACTGCTTTAATTGCTTAATGAAATATTAGAATGGAAATTGGTGTTATAAATCGGTATTTGAAACGATAACTTCCAGCAAACGAATACATTAGGCGTTATAGATAGACATGAAAAAATAAACAATGGAGTTTAACACGTTAGACGAGGTATTTCTACAAAAAATTCAACTCAATCCATAGTTTATTGGAAGTTAGTAAGTAGCTTGTAAATATGGAGCTAGCCGTATATCTATTACTAGCTTCCGCCCCGCGGTTTCACCCGCGTTCCCGAGGGATCTTATGTTTTCCCGGGATAAAAAGTAGCTTAAGTATAGCCTTCCTTGATAAATGGGCTATCCAACACTTAAAGATTTTCAGTCGTTTCAGTCAATCAATTCGAACCAGTAGTTCCTTAGATTATCGCGTTAAAATAAACAAACAAACTCTTCAGCTTTATAATATTACCTAGTATAAATAATAATATTTTATGGAACGACCCCTTCTGTGATATAGATGTAATTCACTTTCATCTATCTTATTTACACCTGTATTATATTAACGTAGTTAGTTTTTACTTCTATGATAATGGACTACTTGTTGATAAATAATTTTTAGAATTATAAATGTTTATAAATACTCTTTCTGAATAATAGTTTCGTAGTCTTGTCTCTGGGCTATCTAGAATAATTTTTTTTTTTTTATAATATGTAGTTAGATTACTCTGAGGTTGGGATTTGACAATTTATTGAGTTGTTGTTTTAATTCAAGTTCAGAAATGGATGACGTATTCTACATCTCAGGTTGTTTATTAGTTACTAATCATAAACTGTGAACTAATATCTATAATGCTTTCGGAGAATTTTATCGAGACTCTAAAGTTAGTCCGCCTAATTACGAATATCTATTAGGCACTTTATTTGTGAATCGAAATCGAAAAGATTGTGTTATGTGTGTCTTACTGCTCCGTAACGGCTGAACGAATTTGCTTTTGATTCCGCCATGTGGTTTTACCCACATTCTCGAGAGAAGTAATGTTTTCCCAAGAATAAATAGTACCCTGCATATTATTCTAGGGTATCATCTATCTGCGTACTTAAATTAATTCAAATCCGTTCAGCCATTAGAGAGTGATTAAGTAACAAACATACACACAAAAAGACCATATTGGAAAACATTATTAGCTAAGCAAAACTTAGTAATAAACAATGTATGAGTTTTATGTGACCGACTCATTTACCCAAATGAGTGCTATCGATCGTCTAAAAGCAGTCTGAGCTAGTCTGGCTCCTAAATTCTTAATGTTATAAGTACTTAGTGAAATTACTCTATATGTATTTAGTTTCCAAGTGTTCGATTATAACGAAAGGAAACTGTTTCAATGTAGAATACATATTGGGGATATTTTCTCATAAAACTTGCATGTGTGGAATCTGTACAAAATTCAATGTCCAGACTGATCGTTGAATGACTGACGTAACAACGCACAGTATAAACTGCTGGCCCTTGAGACATGAAATTTAAAGGGTGTGTTCCTTGTCAAGAGTAGGCAGGCATTCAATATGATAGGATTTTTTGAAAATCCACCCCTAAAAGTGTGAAATGGGGTGGGGTTTAGTAATTTGGTTGAAAATGATGAGCAACATGTATGATTTATGCAAATTTTATTTAAATACTCGTTTACGATTCTAACGAATCAGTATTAATATAAGAGAAGTATTGATTCATTCAATGACCAACATTTACCTTACCTTGCATTGATAGGATTATTATTATCAATAGTCAAAACGATTGCGAATAGCTGTGCAATGAATGATTAAAGTGCAGTCGTAATTTGATAGAGTAAGAAAAACCGGCCAAGTGCGTATCGGACTCGCGCACCTAGGGTTCCGTACAAACTTCGTCCATCGTTCATCCATCACGGGAAATGATCAATTTTATTTATTTACCTTATTTGAGGTTGGTGCCAATTAAGCTAGACCTCTTAATTGTATGAGCGCCTATACAACTCTGAGGTCTTTATTAATTGGCGTAACTATGTATGTATGGGGACACCCTTTAATTTTCAACTTTTTTATTTTTTGTAATTTTCCCTTTATTTGTGCTGTAAGACCTTGCTTTTTGCCATTTTGTTTTATATTTGAGTTGATTGAATGAAAGGTAAATTGCGGTTTACGATTTATGACGTATTAAAAAAAAACTACTTACTAGATCTCGTTCAAACCAATTTTCGGTGAAAGTTTGCATGGTAATGTACACCATATATTTTTTTTAGTTTTATCATTCTCTTATTTTAGAAGTTACAGGGGGGGGGGGGGCACACATTTTACCACTTTGGAAGTGTCTCTCGCGCAAACTATTCAGTTTAGATTTTTTTTAAAATTAAAAACCTCAATATAATTTTTTTGAAGACCTATCCATAAATACCCCACACGTATGGGTTAGATGAAAAAAAAGTTTTTGAGTTTCAGTTCTAAGTATGGGGAACCCCCTAAATTTATTGTTTTTTTTCTATTTTTGTATGAAAATCTTAATGCGGTTCACAGAATACATCTACTTACCAAGTTTCAACAGTATAGCTCTTATAGTTTCGGAAAAAAGTGGCTGACATGACGAATCTATAAGGGTTCCGTTTTTTGCCATTTTGTTACGGAACCCTAAAAAACGTACCCAAAAGTGTAAAAGTATTTGTTTGCAACAAACGTAACCGTAAAGATAAATCAAGTATGCATTTTTGCAGGATAATATAATTGTTCGTTGTAACGCAGGATTACCATGTTTACCTGATGATAATAATAGTCGAATTCTGAAAAATTTCACGCGTTCTGTTAGTGAAAATAGCCGTATGCGTATTTTGAGTCACGAAAATTTAGATCAAAGGTTATCCATATATTTTGGCCTCCTTCCTTATTTATTCATAAGAAATAATTGAATAAGTGTTTCGATTGTCGTTAAATGTATTTTATATATATACATCATCATCATCTCATCTCAGCCGCAAGACGTCCACCGCTGGACATAGGCCTCCCCTAACGATCTCCAATAGGACTGGTCTTGGGCGGCCTGCATCTAGCATTTTCCGACGACCTTTGCAAGGTCCTCCGTGCACCTTGTAAATGGTGGCCCTACGATGCGCTTGCCGGTCCGTGGTCTCCACTCCAGAACTCTTCAGCCCCATCGGCTATCCGTTCTGCGCACTATGTGCCCTGCCCAATGCCACTTCAACTTGCCAAATCAATCCACTGGGCTATATCGGTGACCCTAGTTCGTCTACGAATCTCCTCATTTCTGATTCAATCGCGTAGAGTCGTTGCGCGACTTTGAGCTGCTTTATTTTTATTAATAACATGTACGGTATTAAATATGCATGGTAGATTCCTTACCGAAAAGGAATTCATAAGTCAATACGGTGGTAAAAAATGGTTGCAACTTTTGATAATGCTGATGCAAAATAGAGGCCTCTCGGTCCTATTCATTTGCTACAAATAAGGTTACAATCTCGACCATGCGATGCGGTTGTGAGATAAGCAATGATTCAGAGCAAACCCGATATAAGCTACGCGTACCGCATACATGAGTGACCGCACGGCGACCAACCCGTGACATCAGTGTAAAGGTTCACCCA
Source organism: Tetheella fluctuosa (assembly GCA_951216915.1). NCBI lineage: Eukaryota > Metazoa > Arthropoda > Insecta > Lepidoptera > Drepanidae > Tetheella > Tetheella fluctuosa. The sequence continues at coordinate 6,111,022 of OX578234.1, forward strand.
GACGATCTGTTGATATTAATCGCCTCATAAACAATCCAATGGTCGGTATCTCCAAGGATCCAATCAAAGATCGAACGTCTATCGATTGCTGAGATAGCTACCAACAACACTTTTTTATCGGGATACTTTCTGATGAGATGGGCTGCGTGAACGATAAGACATTAGATTGTTGGTGCTTTGATTTCAACAGTGGTCGGTCGACGTCCGATCAACTGTGATTGACCGTAATATGGATGCACCTTAATGGTTAGTGATGTCACTGAAATGGGCCAACATGATGTTAGCTCAATATTAAAACTATACGCTTTGTAACATGAGATTAATGAGTATAATTATTGAAGCTATGCGATGCGTATCGTGTCAGTAGTAATGTGTGGGTGGAGTTTGTTATACGCCGTAAAATGCGATCGCGCACTTTACGCGCTTCTGAACATATCATTGTCAATTTATACTCGGGCTTACATTAAATTATATATTAATGGAGGGTTTGTGACATTGGCAACGAGTTTTCGTGTTCTATTGTAATATTTGGTAGGCAATTCTCGATGAAGTTTATTTGTTCGAGGAAAACTTTCGAGTTTATGATCTGAATCTGAATACTGAATTAATTTTCTATTAAATAGGCACCTTAATTGATTTTTATAGACACGGCCTTCATCGGTTACTGTGAAGGTCGTTGCGATGCGGAGAATATTAGAAGAAAAATACTAAGTCTAGCAATTAGACTATAGAATAAGTATAGAAATAGGCTAGGTAGCCGTTAGTAGGTAGGCTTTACTGTTCTATAACTTACTAGCTGTCCCACGCGGATTTATCCGCGATCCCGAGAAAAAAAGTAGCCTATGTCCCTTTTAAAACCATAGGCTATCTGTGTACCAAATTTTATCGCGATCGGTTCAGCGGTCTATAAGTGAAAAGGTAACAGAGTTCCTTTTGAATTTATAATATTTGTATGTATAGGAAGTAAAGTATAGATTCCACATGTGAAGGTATTATGGAAATAAAAAAAATCTCATGTTCGAAACTTCTGTAGGTTAGGATTTAAGGATCTGATTGCGAAAATTCACTTTTTTTTTTCTCTTGGGCCAGAATGATGAACTATAAAATCCTGTTACACATAAGTGTCAGTCAGTACCATGACAAAATTATTCCCTAAGCGACACTGTTGTGCGAATTGTATGATTTATAGCCCAAGCAATGATGTTTGTATAGAATCTACGAAAACTCGTCCCCGACATTTCGCTCCCATGACAACTCTACTCCTCCGGGCCAAATCGACCCGGACACCTAGCCTCGGGACAAATCGATCCAGACACCTCGACCCTGGACACCTAACCTCGGGATAAATCGAACCAGACATCTCGACGCCGGCTACTCGAACTCTACCCCGGGACAATTCGACTAAGAACTAAAGAAAATGCTTAAAAAAATCAAAATGTCGGGGTCGACTTATCTGGGTCGAGTAGTCGTGATACCATACCATTTGTAAAATTTTAAAATGGACTTTTTTTGTGAGCAGGCAAGTGGTGCCGAAATGAGTGATCAGTGGTAGCGGGAGGCGGTGATGCAGCGAGCCCACGCGGGCGGCGCCCCGCAGCCGCAGGCCTCCGCAGCCGCCCCCGCACACCCCCACTACCGTACGCATACGTTGTATGGTGATATTGACGATCAGGTAAACAAATTTTTGTAACTCTTTCTGCTTTATTTATTAGGTAACTGTGTCTTTCAACTGTACTCCCGAGGTTTTCAGTTTAGGCGCTCCGATATTGATTAGCTTTTGTTGGGGGTCCTACACATGAAAATCGTTCGTGAGCTAGAGGCCTTAGGGTTAGAACAAGGTCAGAAAGACGGCTGATCGTTTTATAGTTGCATAATATCACTAATATTTACTTCGCTAATGAAACTGCATGTGAGTTGAATTTCGAAAATGCCTTTAGTAATTAGAGATAGTATATAGAATGTAGTAATTTGAGATAACTTAGAAACCTCTGCATAATGCTCAGTTTTGAGGCCAAGTAGTTTCAGCTGTATTTTAAATAAAACAGTCATATAATAGATTCGTATGTCAAATATTCTATCTATCATACCTACATAATGTTATAGTACCTATCAACACAATGATGTGTAATATAATTGTAGGTAGGTATGTACATGTGGATACCTACTTACTAATGCCAGCCTAACATCAAGCACATAAACGAAGTACCAACATTGATATGCAGTTGCTATAGAGATACCGAGAAATATTATTCAGATCTTTGAAGCTTCGGAACGGCTTCTATGTAAATTGTAAATAAAAGTTTTTACTAACTCATCTTCGACGCAATCATTGGTCTTAGTCGTAAGATAATCTCAAGGAAAATTTTACTATAATAATTTTGAGTAGATATCTGCGTGCTTAGTGAGAAATACATAACTTGATTAATTAATTTGCTCTAATTTATTACTTCTGACATTATGATAATTTGCTCAGTTAATTGAGATATGAAATGAAATAATTTATTCATTCAAATAGACCTTCACAGGCACTTAAGAATAGTCAGACTCTAACGCACGGTTCGGAAGGTTGCTTTTACTGAGAAGAGCCGGCAAGAAACTCAGCAATTACTCTTTTCAAAACAAACTTAGACTATTACATAAAATTTATCCTGCAAGAGCGAGCGCTACACCCAAGCATTGTCGTCATTTAAATAATCATTAACGTTATAGTATGCCTTTTGTACTAAAATAGACTTAACACGTTCCTTAAATTTATGTAATGGCAAATTTACAAGTGCAGGATCCCGGGATCTTATTATAGAAGCGTGTACACAGTCCCAAAAATGAACCTTGCACTTTTTGGAGTCTATAAGCAGAGGTTACAAGTTTATGCTTATTTCTAGTATTAATAGTGTGCATGTCACTTGTTTTTACAAAAAGAGTTATATTTTGTTTTACAAATAATATGTTTGCATAAATGTACTGCGATGCTACTGTGAGGATACTAATTTGTTTAAACTTATAGATAGGCTTTATGAGTTGTCAATTTATCCTAATATATTTATAACATTATATTTTTGCAAGGTAATACCAAAGAATACGTAGGTACCTACTGACTTACTATTATTTCATAGTAAATGGGTGGGTATATTTGGCGACATTATCGCAAAAGCGACAAAGCCCGTAACAAAAAAAAAGTAGGTATAGTGGTAGGTATATCGTAGGACTATTTAGAATGCTCGAATGTTTGATACTATCACAGATAATAAGAAAAGTGGCCATTTTATTATAGGTGTTTGTAGTTTAGTTTAGTATGAGTGTTATGAAGTAATATTTAGTAGATAATCTTTGGTCTTGTTGTCACTTGTAGGTGTAAATGTATATGCAGCGTGTAACAAATTACAGAGCATAAAGGTAGCTTATACGTACAGTTTTTAACATAAATTATATCTTATTCGCTGCTACGTGTGTGTGTTCCGTCTCAGACTCACGTTGCTAAAGTCATTAGTCCAGTCGGTCCCATTCCTTAGTAAGCAGTCCCAAACAATCAATACGGTTGGCCAAGTGTCACATAATGTTTCGTTGTTGCACGCTGTATCAGCTGTATGGACTGAATATATCATTACTGAATAGATAGATACGAATTATTAATCGTATGAGACGTGTCATCCATTGTTACATTAAGATTTCAAGATTAAGTTATCTTTCCGGTTCAATTGATTTGAATATTAAAGTTAAAGATGGTATTTCATAAGTCTATTTAGAAGAAATTAGTAAATCATGAAAAGTTTTCATGAAATTACTAAAATATTTGCATTGTTAGTCAAATACGATTCAGTATATAAGTAGAAACCTTTCCCTAAGTCAACTTTAGTTTTCCCTAACCTCCATTACAATGAAGGGTTTTCCTCTTGCAATATAAATAATAGTCTTCATTTTATAGATACCCGCTTCAGTGATAAGCAGCGTCGGCACAGTGAGCCTGTCTCAATCTTCAACAAATCCCACACCGAACGTAACCATGGCCAACCCGACTAACCCCGGGAACGCCAGCAGCGGCAACGCCCCGCAACCGCCTGCCCAGCAGACCCCGACACAGGCCCCCGTCAGAAACCTGCCCAAAAAGCGCAAGTTCGACCCATCAGTACTCGAAGAGATGAACAATTGCGGCAACAACAACAACGTGAACGCTCCTCTTCCAATAGAATATCAAACGAATTACCAACCGCCTGTACACCAACCCTCACCTATAGTCCAACATCCATCGCCCCCGAGGGAACTGAAGCAATTCATCGATCTCTCGGAGTGGCAAAACCACAGAGTCCTCGCCAAACAACGGGGCCTGTACATACCCGGCTTGATACGACAGGCCGACGGTTGTAAAGTGATAGTCGAGTTTGACGGTCACGAGAACGATCACATCGAGTACAGTGACGTGTTTGGTGTCAACAAATATGACATCATCAGTGACGCCAGCCCCCAGATGAGCCACTTGCAGATAGACTCCGCGTGTGTGGTCAGGACTGCGGACCAGAGCCGGGACAATGTGCAAAATGTGTTCGTCGAAGGACGCGTTTTCGAGGTGCTCAACTCGCCGATAAGGATCAGAGTCAAGGTAAGGCATAGAAATACATTTTTCTTTGTCATTTTGTATGTATACTCCATAATTTCCATAACAATGTGACATCGGCGACGTAATCTCGGTTGCCCCTATTTATTTGATCTATGTATTGTAGAGGACATATAACAAAATACCTAATGCAATGAGTCATAGGGGCATTTCACAGCAGCTTATGCGATAAGTGACTTTCATAATGCTGTAACTATCTCTGATATGAATGTTTCCTAGAAAAGTCTGTCTGTGGCATTTGAATTGACTTATTATTACAATACTAATAAGAGTTGCGAAAAAATAATGTTATGACTTTGAGTTTTATAAAGGTTTTTGTATACCGAATCTTTCTAACTCCTTTGATATCATTATCTAATAATTGTAATTATAACTTAAATTTAAAATTAGTTCGATCAAGATTCTCCATATTTATTTTGGAATAGTACCAATATTACGCATAACCTGGCATCAATATTTTTTTGCATTTGCTCTCTTATAATCGCAGTTATAAAGTGCATAATTGTATAAGTGCACGCGTGTACGTATACATATTTGCGTGAACATAGTGCGAACTAGCATACGTGAAAATATTATTCCTCGCCAGGTAATCGAAGGAGACTTGGATATCGTGGAAGTGAAACGCGCAGACATAAGACTGCTGCAGCCTCCATGGGCCGACGAGCTGGAGGACGCCGGCTCACACGCGACAGCCGCGATGCATACCCAACATTTCCGTATGCACCACGAGCCGGTGCAGGTGTGTACACAATTAACATGTTTCATTGATAACTTCTAGAATCCTTTGCAGTCTTCAATTTCAAAGCTAAACAAAGGTTAAAAAATAGATTGTGTTCGTCGAAAATAAATCTTATTAATTTCCACTTAAGATTCGACTCATATTATATATCAAGCAAGGCTGATTATGCCGGCGTAGACAAGGTTAATTAAATAGACGTCCCATGCAGGTTTCCTTTCAATATATATGTATGTAATGTTTAGGTACAAGTAGTTAATGGTTTCCACTGTACAAGGGCTGCTTAGTTAGTGTGAAGTGAATGTGAAGAATGTACCTGGATGGTGTCTTTCATCGACAGGCTGCATAACAGAATACATAATTCTGAAAGTCATCTGTCTCGGCGTTTATGACCTGCCAATGACTTTGCCAATAGTACTTTCTGTTTATGTATGTTAGAAACCTGATTTGTGATTTCAATAAATCACGATCTAACATTTTAAAAAGATAATTAATTACTCTAGGCGTGTTCGGGTCGTGCGAATATATTGCAGTATGTTATATAAGTTTAGAATTTTGATAGTGATACACAATAACGTAATTTAGAAAGCACTATATCTAATCTCCAGAGATAATCTATGTAGATAGACATGCATTCCACTACTTGTGAGGCCGAGAACTCTTCTTTTTACAATCCTGCAAGATTATTACACTTTTAAATCATCACAAATATAATTTTCAATATTATTTTTTTAGGTGTGTTTATTTAAAAATTATATATTGTACATTTTATGCCCAGAATAAAATGTATTGTTATTCAATTAATAATAATTTACATACAAGAGAACATCAGCTTATTTTATTTTGAATTCGCGGAAAATTCCGGGATCGAGATTGTGATCGATATTGGAATGTCAAAGTTTAATAAATATATATAATAAACTATAACAACCTAAACATAACCATCAGATGGGCGGCGGCAACTTCTACACGTCATCGCCGATGCCAGGCGCTAACGTGGTGACCGTGGGCGCGCTGTCCAACGGGTCTATAGACGACCTGCGCAAGCGCACCTTCGACGACTACGGCGAGAGCGACGACGATCTGCGCAGAGAGGACATCTTGTTCCCCGATGTCTCGCACATGGGTAAATAGCCGTTTTGGAATATATTATAACACGGAAATGAAATGCTTTAACATAATCATCATGTATATAGCTGTCAGCAAGCTTTAGTCTTAGTTCTGTTGCTAGGTGTTTGTAAAGTGCCTCGGGTGTAGACTGGGAGACTTATACCTTCCTTGAATAAGTTCAATCGCAAGACATTTTGTATAAAGCGTCTTCAGCGAAAAAGGGTTAGTTTAATTGGTGACTGTCATGCTCGCCATATAGAAGGTATAAGTCGTCTTCGGGGAGATTTCACGTAATTAAATAATTTTACGTAAATTAAATAATAATATGACTGTCGACTTTATTAGGCGCGGATATTTTTCCACGTTTAGGTTGTTACAGTCTATATAATTCAAGAATTTCCGAAGAGTACACTTAGTTTCATTTCCATACTATATGCAACTCTATTTGAATGAGAAAAAGGCGCTAATTAACGTATAAAAAATATATAAATATTCTGGGACATTATTCCTCACACACGGCCATCTGACCCCAAACTAAGCAGAGCTTGTGCTATGGAAGCCAGATAACTGATATACTACATATACTACTTTTCTTTTGTAAATACATACATATATAGATAATTACACCCAGACACAGGACAAACAGACATGTTCATGCGCACAAATGTTTGTCCTGAGTGGGAATCGAACCCACGACCTGCGGCGTGATAGATAGAGAATAGTAAAAGATCGAGAATGTCCGAGATTTCCGTTTTGTCTGAACTGACCCTTAACCAAACAACTGGTATTTTAAGATACTGGTAATGTTTTTGAAATGAAATGACAAATAACTATCACATAACCAAAACCATGCTATATAAAAACGTAGATAAGTAATGTCGCCGCGCAGTCTACGTTATTTGTATTAACTATGTCACATGTTATTTGAATGTAATGGTAATTGAATTCTTTGCTTCTATACAAATGACAGTTTCAGAAATTCAAAACCTTCCGAACTTCCTATCTCATCCAAATTGATACTAAAGTTATAGATTTCATCAGGGATGTGATGATTCGACTCTAAAAATGCTTTTAAGCCCAAAAACTTGAGAATTCGAAATATGAATATATATGCGAAAGTCTATATGTTGGTTTGTCTTTCACGCAGCAACCGATCGACGTGATTTTTTGCATAGAGATAGTTTAAAGGCCGGGGAGTGACATTGGCTACTTTTATCCCTAGAACGCGGGTGAAACCGTGAGGCGAAAACTAGTAAGAAGATTTCCATAGTAAGGGATATCAAACGAGGAAAATGGCGTTCAGACAATTATTATCTTCCTATTAACTAGTGTCCCCTGACAGTTTCCACCAACTAAGTACTTAGTCGTACATAAAAAAAGTTGATCTAGTAATATCGTGCGTGAAGGAAGGTAGGACATACAAACAATCTCACCTTCACAACTAAGATTGAACAGAATTGTAATGGGTAATGTAAATAATGTTATGTGTTCCTATTGTTAGCAGACTGCAGTAACAGTAAGCGCAGCAGCTTGCAGAGTCGCGGCAGCACTTCGAGCCTGCTCGAGCGCAGCCTCACACCTAGATCTCAACCTCCTACTCCTAGGCAAGTATGCACGGTGGTAGGGTACCTTGTGGTAGTTACCCGTCTAGGTTATTACCCCCCTCAAGTTGAAAATCTGTCGCCAAACACCTACCGGTGTGTTCTGGCAGCTGCACTTGAGAGCCAGGTACTTCTAGGCTTTGCATGCTCTCCACCTTCGGACACATCATCACTTTCCATGGCGAGAATGTGGTTAAACACTCCTATACATAGTAAAAAATCTATAGCTAAATTGATGTCAAATTGGTAGAATATAATATTATTATGTGGAGTAAGTAGACTGTCAATGATTTGTATGAATTATGAAATAGTCCTACAGGCCTTCGGTTTTATCATAAGGATGCTTATCAATTATATTAATAGTACTCTTATCTTATGGTTATACCCAGATTTGGGATTATCTATATCTAGTACAGTAATATTATAAAGTGGTAAAATTAATTTGTGGGTAGAGGATAATCTCTAGAACTATTGAACCGATTCTATAAATACTTTCAGTAATAGGAAGCTTCATTATTACTGAGTATTATAGGATATTTACCTACAGATATATCCCGGGACCGGTGTGGAAAAAAAACGACGATACATAAACGTTTAATTATATTCCAATTATTCGCATTCCCGTCGAGTATCCACCCACTCTCCAGCGGTAACTTAGGGGCTTTAAATTAAATTCACTCGACCATTAAGTTTACAAATAAACTTTCGTATTAAGTAACGATCGTCGATCAGATCTCAAGCGGCGACCCCGCACAAATACAAGAAAGGCGACGTGGTCTCGACCCCGTCCGGTATTCGCAAGAAGTTCAACGGCAAGCAGTGGCGAAGGCTCTGCTCCAAGGACGGGTGCACGAAGGAGAGCCAGCGCCGCGGCTTCTGCTCGCGCCACCTGTCGCTGCGCGGCGTCGCGCGCTCCGCCCACACGCCGCTGGCGCACACGCCGCAGCAGAGGTAAGGGATACGTTTTAAGTTTTTCTTATTATTCATTTTTATACCACTGTGGCGGCGAACGAGCATCCGGCCCGCCTGATGGTGAGCGTACGTCCACTTTACATGTCTTATCGTTGGAAATCTGTAAGGCGGTAAAAGGGGCTGTTGACGAAATGTACGAATATTATATCTCACAAAGTCGGTTTGTATATGACCGAGAGCACCCTGCCCGCCCGTGTACATTTGCGACTGGTTTTAGTGTGCATAATCTCGGGAACTCTCGGACACTAATGCGCCGCATTACATAGATAATTTATTATTATCTATACGCACCACAACTATAGACAGGTGTAAGGGAAGTTTGTGAACTGAAATGAGGATATCCCGATTTCCTTTACACATTAATATCATTAGACCTGGATATCTATCGATGATCTAAAGGTATCTTGGACAAATTAATGGCTTGTGTAAAAATATGATGACTAGTATTAAAGTTTATAGCTTTGTTTTATTTAGTTACTAATTATTATTGAGTTACCAATTCATATTTTATTCCTATTGGAGATCCTTAGGGGAGGCGTATGTCGAACAGTGGACGTCTTGCGGCTAAGATGATGATTTTGATTTTTAACAATAATCAATTTATAATAATACTAGCTGTTCCCCGCGTTTTCACCCACGTTCCCGGTGTAATTTTTTTTTTCATACAAACCTGACTATAACGACACAACAAAAAAAGAATTATCCAAATTGGTGCAGACGTTTGGAAGTTATGCGCGTACAAACATTTCGGCGATCCATTTTTATATATATATATATATTTCTCCTGACATGCCTTATGCCTGCTATTTCGTGGGTTCGAGGTTCGAGCCCAAATATATTTTTCGTGTATATATTAAAGAAGTATATATTAATTATTTAGCATTTCATTTATCTATTCACCATAGCACCACTGCTTAGATGGGCACGTGTGAAGCATGCCACAGGATATTAAACTTACAGATACATGATAACAAGTGGTTATTTGTGTGTAATTAATTCTCTAATTCATTATCCGTTTGTTTGTACTCAGTAAATTATTATGATTATCATCATCATCATCTCAGCCGCAAGAAGTCCACTGCTGGACATAGGCCTCCCCTAAGGATCTCCAATAGGTCCGCTCTTGGGCGGCCTGCATCCAGCGTTTTCCGACGACCTTTACAAGCATGATTATATATTTGGATAATAATCCTAAATAGGAAAATAATGATAAAATATGTTTTGCCTAACCACGATGTTTACTTAAATTGTAGATTACATTTCCCGTTACAAAATTGTTTGAAAAAAAAATTATTAACATATATATATATATATGTGACTTATTACATTTAAGCAGTAATTTTCCCCTGTTTATTTTTGTACTGTTTCGATTAAAATATTCATACTCTAATTAATTTCCTCATTGTAGTTTAGTAAATAAGGGAAGAAAATAATGAAAATTAATTACCCAGTAATAATTTTATTTTTATCATAAAATGTTTTCATTCTTATTATACCTATACGGTTGTGTAGATTGTAAACCACTTAATGACTCAGCTCATGTTGTTAAAATATCTACCTATATTTCGTCTATTTGTTAACATTGGATATGTTCGTGGTATGTGTTACCGGGTTGAATCACAGAAAAAATTATTCTGTGTAATACAATTTGTAAATATATATTCATATCTATATATTTACGCCCAAACTAAAAACAATCGAGACATGTTTATGGACACACATAATATTAACAAGTTAAGTTACCCCTCGACTAGTCCCGACCTGCGGGGTGATTGTGGGAAACTAAGTTGAAGCTGATTTGTTAATAAATTAATGCTACGAATATTTATCTATGCGCGCACGTGAAGGATCAATCAATCCATTAGCAAATCGGCTTAAACTCCTATGTCGAGAACACTAGACAATCGCCCTGCTGGTATAGCCCACCGTCACATATTGGCAGCGGTGATCGTTCCAGGAGCAGTAGCAAGTCGCTCTCGTCAAGTGGCACCGGGGTCGAAGGCGACGAGACTTCGCGCGAGTCCGATACTACGCCACCACACTACAGGGTCACTGGAAGATTTGATCCTGATGAGACCGAAGCTGCTAATATGCTCGGTGAGTTTGGAATTGGAATCATGTAGTGAGCAGCACAATATTTTTTATTGATTTTGTTAAAATTTTGGAAGTAAACTAGTCGAAAGTATTTTTTAATGTTTAAAAATAATATGAGGGAGTGTAAATGTATATATAATACGTACCTGCTATACAATTTTATGCTATTTGAAACTTCATCAAGTAAACTCCATAGTTTTCATAAATAATACGGTGACAGCTCCACAGTTGTCATATTAATTCTTTGAAAAACAAAACACAGATAAATGCCCTTTGATTATATCTATTTTCTTCAACAACTGTATTCCTCTTCATTCAGTGTCCCTGGGCAGTTCTCGGTCGGGAAGCCCTGGTGCTTCACCCGTGGGCGGGGGCGGGTCCCCCGGGCTCCGCAACAATGTTTTCGTGCCTATTTCCTCGCCGCAGCCGCCGCATTCTAATCCAAGACATCACCATCATGTTATCAGGTAACATAGTCTCTTGAGTTTCAGTTCTCATCTTTATTTTATTTTTTATTTATGCATGTACCTTGATACCTTTTTTAAAACTTCAGATAAGCATCAAGTAATATTATATAATTGTTCACAGGCCTGAATTAGTTCGTCCCGGTAGAGTCAGCTCGCCTGTCGGTGGTGTAGCCACCAGCGTTATAAGGGTCTCACCTGGGCCCAACTATCATTATCAGGTACCAGATTAATACTTATTTATGTATTTGTGATAGGCTAATTGGTTGTCAGTTTGTAGGTTCGATTCCCACCGAGGAATAATATTTGTGTCCATGATATAAGTATGTATTTAAAAACCGGCCAAGTGCGAGTCGGACTCGCGCACCGAGGGTTCCGTACAAATGTTGTCCATCGTTCGTCCATCACGGGAAATGCACAATTTTATTTATTTACCTTATTGAGGTTGGTGCCAATTAATCTAGACCTCTAAATTGTATGAGCGCCCTTTACAACGCAAAGGTATTTATTAATTGGCGTAACTATGTATGTATGGGGACACCCTTTAATATTCAACTTTTTTATTTTTTTTCTTTTATTAGTGCCGTAAGATTTTTTTTTTATATTTGAATTGATCGAATGAAAGGTAAATTGCGGTTTCTCTCTTATTTTAGAAGTTACAGGGGGTTTACATAATAAATAATTAGTATAATAAATGTACATAGTTCTAGATTTATGTCTTCTATTTAGACAGTCATCCTTACTTTCATTTTCAAAGATAACACTATCAGTCATCATTAAATCACGATAGAAGTAATTTAAATGCGTGATCTGGTTTATCTTAATATTTATTTGACAAAACGATAAATCTTATTCTCAGGTAGAGAATCGAAACGGACCAACAATACTTCAAACAAGCAGCGTATCCCAATCGAACGTGATCGGTGTACAAACTTCAGGACTGAGTCTACAAAGTACGATTCAAACTAGCATTAACGCCCCTACAACCACGCTTTCAAGTCTCGCATTACCATCCACCATATCTCTCAACTTGAGTAACCTTAACTCGAGTATCCAAACGAGTATCACCACCAGTCGAAGTGAGTTCGCACATAACTTAATCGTTCAAAGAGGAAAACCTGGTATTGATTTGGAAAAGTTTTACCGCTGCTACAGCAGAGGTATACCGGACAACTACCGTTGTGATACAGACATGTCCCCTCCATTAAATAATCATGAAAATTTTCTGAATAGAAGAGTCTCGGAGTACGACGAGGATGACCATATTGATCCTCAACGCGATAATATCCTTCGCAATATTATCGATACTAGACCGCCGGAATTGTCCGAGACTCGCGTTACAGAAGATAATAATAGAATAGTGAAACCGGCACCCTTGCAAGCTCGACTGTTGTCCGTCGTGGATCCGGATGCTAAGGATCAGATCAAAAGATTCTATGTCATACCACAGAACACGATCGAGAAGAAAATCGTTTTTATAAAAAACGAGCCCCCGGAGAGTGTTCAAGTAAGTTGCCATTCTATTCTTGATTGATCGAATATTTTTGAAGCAGTTTCTGTATTACTACAGCATTTTAATTTTATGAAAAGCCCAATTTTAACAATGCTTGCCGGATGTTAATATCATAAATAATAAACGGTAATTAAGTAGTAAATTGCCATTCTAAAGGCATATCCAAGGTTGGCTCGCGAATGGGACGCGCGTCCCAAAACTACCAAAATAGAATTCCAGGAATCGCGAGTCAACTTAATCTATGACTTATTAGAATCAATCAGTGATGTTTGGCTGAAGGTGGTAAGCATACAAAGCTTAGAAGGGAACTGGTACTCACGGTGCTGCTGAAATACCAGGTAGGTGCTAGGTAATTTTTCAGCACTATTCTACGCTATAGATCATAAGTATCAGATTAGCTGACTTCTAAATTTTTCGCTTATCGTTGTGGTATTTCAGATAGAACAGAAGTTGAATCATATATCCCAACAACTCAACAACAATGAACCCGAAATGGAACATAGGAGCTTGGATAATGGTGATCATGTAAGTAACTATTTTATTATTCACAGGGACGTATTAAGGCTTGGGCAATGTGGGCTACGCCTTACGGTGTAAAATACATTACCTTGCTACCTCATTTAATGTGTATAAGCTTGTGTTTGACCACAATTTATGTTGAATAAATAAATAAAATGTATTGTTGCAGGTAAACAATGTGAATAGTAGTGCAGTTATAGTACACCCTAATCAATTATTACCAGTTTTACCCCCGCCTATACACGGAACAGCTATAATCAGTGAGTTTCCCATTTTAATATATCTTGATTACATCGACTATGTTTTCAATATAGCGTATTTTAATATGGTGTTATCTATGGAACTGGGGGTGGAAGCCATGATCAATATAAATTTCTAACATACATTTTGGATGAGTATAATTATATGAACCTTTTCTATGGAGTAATAACATTTTTGGGTGGTTTTAAATTTGGCTTTTATAACTGTATACATAATATCCAGTAAATAATTTTCCAAACAACAAATAATCATCTGATAGCAGGCAAAATATCTGTGATCTAACGATAATTTAGCATAATGTAACGTGTTTTTATTACTATCTTTATATACCTAATGATTGGTGTATATTACAGTGCCCAGTGGCGGCGTCAACAGCGCGTTTCCATGGCAATCGTTGGTGCCGCTACTGTCAGCATCGTCTCCGCCCCCCGCGCCGCTGCCCGCGCCCGCGTCGCCGCGCACGCCCCGCACGCCCCACACGCCCCACACGCCGCGCACGCCCCACACGCCCCACACCCCTCACACGCCCCACACCCCCGCGCCACACATCAAGACTGAGGACCAGATCAAGACTGAGGCTAGTGGTGAGTTTTGTTTGATTACCTTATTACTGATAATTCAATAAGATACTCCAATGTTTCTTTGGTTTAAGAATAACTTTATTTCTCATAAAGAATTGCATACATAATTCACTTACTGAGAAACATTATCTAAAACTAAGTTTAATAATAAAGTCAAAGCCATTTATTCAGTTTAGGCCCTAGGAGGGCACTTATGAAGGTCGAATTTACTGAAGCTACCACCGATTCGGAAACAGCCTTCAACTGAGAAGAACCGGCAAGAAACTCAGCAAGGTTACATTTTTTTTTTATAATCTGACTATTGGCTATATTTTTTCAATAACAGCAAAATGTACAATACAATATACAATTAAATCAAAAAGAAAAATACCAATACCAAGTAAATAATAAAATGTAACCCAAACAAGTTCTTATTAAATAATAGCGAATACGCTACATAATGGCTAAAACTAAAAAAATAAAATAAAAAAAAACAATATGCGAAGTGCACCTGTGCAGAGTGAAACTATTTCCAAACATCCCTATCTTCAATATATTGAGCTACCTTGTAATAAGCCTTTTCCTTCAAAACTTTCTTTACGTAAAATTTGAATTTAAAATCGGTCATCTTGGTTACCGAGTTAGGTATTTTATTATAAAAACGAACGCAATTACCAAGGAATGACTTGCTAACTTTGGCTAGCCTAAAATATGGAACAACTAATTTCTCTCTTTGCCTTGTATTTATATTATGGACATCTACTTTTGTTTTAAACATTCCTATATTTCTACGTATGAACATTATATTTTCATAAATGTAGAGTGAAGGCAAAGTCATTATATTTATTTGTTTAAATAAATGCTTTAATGAGTCCCGAGGACCCATACTATAAATTGCACGAATTGCCCTTTTTTGTAGTATAAAAATAGTTTCAATATCGGCTGCTGCTCCCCATAATAAAATACCGTATGATAACAGACTGTGAAAATAAACAAAATATACTAGTTTAGCCGTCTCGACATTCGTCAATTGTTTAATTTTTCTTACAGCAAATGCAGCAGAACTTAATTTACCTGCCAAAGAATCTATATGAGGACCCCATTGTAATTTATTATCTAATGTTAAACCTAAGAATACAGTTTTATTAACCATGTCCAAATTACTGCTATCTATTATTACTTGACTATCTACTTGTGCTACATTGGGTAGAGAGAATCTTAAACATTTAGTATTCTTAGAGTTGAGTAACAAATTGTTTGCAGTAAACCATTTGGAGACTATTGACAAGGTATCATTTACTCTTATAAGTTCTTTGTCTTTTCTATCAACTTTAAAAATCAACGAAGTATCGTCAGCAAACAAGACTATATCTGAGAGGCCATTTACAATAGATGGTAAATCATTTAAATAAACTAAAAACAAAAATGGTCCTAGTATTGAGCCCTGGGGTACCCCCATTTCGATTAAAGAGCCCTCAGATGTTGTACTACTAATCCCTACCTTTTGTTGACGATTAGATAAATAAGATAGAACAAGATCATAAGCAGTTACACGAATAGTCTAGCTTTAGTAGCAGTGTACGGTGGTCGACACAGTCGAAGGCCTTGGATAGATCACAGAATATACCAATTGCATCCTGTGAACCCTCCCAAGCCTCATAAATGGATTTCAATAATTTTGCAGCTGCATCGGAAGTAGATTTTCCCTTCGTGAAACCAAACTGATGACCATGCAGTATCTCATGTTCATTAAAGTGTTTTAACATTTGATTGAGTAACAGTTTTTCAAATATTTTACTAAGTGCTGGAAGAACGGACACTGGTCTATAATTGGATGGATTATACTTACAACCGGATATAAAAATAGGTACTATTTTACTAAACTTCATTAAATCGGGAAAAGAGCCCTGATGAATGCATTCATTGAAAATATCGGACAAAATAGGTGCTATTACTGCAATTATTGATTTTAAAACCGTAACCGATAAACCCCATAAATCTTCAGTACTTTCCATATTAAGGGAATTAAAAGTTTTTAAAACATCGTTAGCATTAATATAACTAAATTTAAAACTAGGATATGATTTATTGATATGAAGCTTTAGTAATGATTCCGCTACTTTAGGACAAGATTTAAGACATTGAGTAGTCTCCCCCGGTATACTGGAGAAAAAGTGCTCAAAAGCAGTGGCTACTTCCAATTTATCTGACAACAATCTATCATTAATTTTAAGCGTTAGCTGTTCACTCTTATCTTTAATTTTACCAGTTTCCGTATTAATAACATTCCAGACTGTCTTTATTTTGTTAGTGGCTTTACCAATTTTGTTACTTATGTAGGAGGATTTAGCTAGATTACATACTACTTTAAATAATTTTGAAAAGTTCCTAACATATTTATGAAATTCTTCGTTTCTAGTTAAAGATTTTAAATGGTAAAGTTCATACAATTTGTCTCGGCTCTTTCGAATTCCTTTAGTAGCCCAGTCACTAAATACCAATTTACTATTAACTTTCACTATTTTCGAAGGACAGGCTCTATTGAAATCAACACATATATCAGATAATAAACCTTCATACAAAATATTGGGCTGATTACTATTATAAACTTTACTTTCGAGTCTTAACTCTAAATTATTTTTAAAGTTATCTAATCTAACCTTTGTAGTAGGCCTAATTACTTTTGTTACCTTGGAAATTTGACTTTTATATGGTAGTTTGATTAGTTGAGCCATATGATCTGAACGAACACCACTTATGATCGATTTTCCCAATATATTGCTATTTGTTAATATATTATCTATACATGTAGCTGATGTAGCTGTTGATCTTGTTGGCTCATTAAACAATAAATCTAAGTTAAATGATTTAATCAAAGAAAGCGCACAGAGGTACACTAAAAAAGGAACAAAACAAAACAGCAAAAAAAGGAAAATAATGTGGGTAAACAGATAACATAAACTCGATCATTAGTTAAGTACAACATGGATTTATAAATTCGATTATAACTAGATGTGGCATTGATGGCATAGTCTGTTATACTAAGTTTTTATTATGATACTATTTTATTTTATTATATTATTTAAATATTTTCAGTAACACATGGTAGTAGTTTTTAGTAGTGTTGTTTTTAGAACATTTTGAGTGTTGGGTTTTATTAGTTTTTGTTTAATTTAAGTAATTACTTTATTTTAGAGGCATATACTTTATATAATGTATTGTGTGTATTTTATTAATGTTAGTATAAGTACATTTTTTTTTATATTCACTTATTTGTATGTATTTATTTATTGTATGAATTAACATTTTATATTTTGAATTTGTTAATTCAAAATTTATTTTGTATCAGCTAATTGTAATATCTACCTCTAGTAAACCTATTTCTGCTGTTTTCTCACTTTTACAACCTAGTCAGAATTTATTTTGGCAAGTGTCATGTCATCGCTATTTTTAGGGGAATTTTTGGGCTTATAAACCCCAAAACATGAAAATAATACAAAGGCAAATGTACAAGATATATCAAAACAATATTTTAATATTTTATTGCGACACAATTAATCTATACTAATATTATAAAGCTGAAGACTTTGTTTGTTTGTCTGTTTGTTTGAACGCGCTAATCTCAGGAACTACTGGTTCGATTTGAAAAATTATTTCAGTGTTGGATAGCCCATTTATCGAGGAAGGCTAGCTTTTTATCCCGGGAAATAACAAGATCCCTCGGGAACGCGGGTGAAACCGCGGGGTGGACGTTATTTTATTATAGAATTCTCCAATAATTCCCAAAATAAAATATCCTTGAATGTAAATGATAAGTATGCCTGTACTAAAGATATTCCTTCAGATACTGTGACGTCGATGTGCACAGACGAAGACGACGAGGTATTCGAATGTGAAGACACCAGCGGTAGTACTGAGGAGAACAAACGACGCTCGCAAAGTCTGTCCTCGCTTAACTCGCCGGCGAGCACGGAAAATAAGGTATGAAAACATTTAATAACAAATACGTAAAATATTGTAGGTAAATATATAACACACTACTTTTACATCACACGATAATAAAAACATGACCGATAGTGACAGTGTCAAAATGGTCGACCCAATCACTAAAAGTGATAGTACGAAATAACGATCTAAATAGGGAAAGTCGAGTCTTAGGAAGGCCTAAATTGAACTGGACACAAAGATTGGTTGATCTTTATATGTAAATTTGGTATATTATAATTTAAATAACTTTTTAAGGCCTAAACTTAGGCATTGTAGCTACTGTTTAATGTTAATAATAGTGAGTTAAGCTAGTTGTTTACCTGCAATTTAAATGCCTTGTGTTAGCACAGAAATCAGCAATAAACATGATAAGCAATAATTGGGTTACAAAAGTTATTTTATAGCCAAAGTAACGTGCGTATTTCAGCTAACAAGAAATAGTATTAAAATTACTGATTCCAACGTCATTCAAGTTTTATTCTATTAGTTAGTCATACTATACATTCGGTTATACTTAGAGTTGCGTGAGTCTATAGTCTTCTAAGAGGTGATCGATTCGAGGGTTGATTCCAATATACAAAATAACTAAGATTTATCTTCTTGATTGTGATATATCTTTTCCTTCACGTATAGAAGGAGCGTCGTATCCGTCGTCCAATGAATGCTTTCATGATATTCTCGAAGCGTCATCGTCAGATCGTGCACCAAATGCACCCGAATCAGGACAATCGTACCGTCAGCAAGATACTCGGCGAGTGGTGGTACTCTCTGAAGCCTGAGGAAAAACAGAAGTACAATGAGCTTGCTAGTGAGGTGAGATATATATGTTTAGTTTCGTAGGCCTGTAATTAAATGTCTAAATTTAAAGTCTAACAATAAACATGGAGTTATTAATTAATGACTCATCTGTATATATAAAAGGAAAAGGTGACTGACTGATTGATCTATCAACGCACAGCTCAAACCACTGGAAGGATGGGGTTCAAATTTGACATACAGATAGCTATTATGGTGTAGGTATCCGCTAAGAAAGGATTTTTGAAAATTCCATCCCTAAGGGGGTAAAATAGGGGTTCGCGGGTGAAACTGCGGGGCGGTAAGTAATGATGTTGGGAGATGGACGGACATACCTTAGTTTCTTTATATGTGAGTATTTTTTCTTTAGGTGAAAGAAGCCCACTTCAAAGCTCACCCAGAATGGAAATGGTGCAATAAGGATCGTAGGAAATCTTCAAGTAGCAGAGATCCAACTGGGTCTATGCCACAGGTAACATTAATAAAATACATAGTTTAACATAATGCACTAGATTGTGTAACTAATATTATAATTGCTAATGTTTGTGCGGGTGATTATTACACAATCACGCTGCAATGGATCAACGGATTTATATGAAATTTGGCAGTGGCGGATCCAAGATTTTGGTTTGGGAAGGGCTTGACCCAGATGAGAGTAAGGTGGTAGGAAAATATCTAGCTTAATTTGAGATTAGCTTGAGCCCCTTAGCCCCCTCCCCTGGATCCGCTACTGAAATTAGGTATATATGGAATTAAATATAGGATTTGGATCTCTTTACTCCGGGAATACATATACACCATCGGGATTGCGGGTAAAAGTTAACAGTTTTTAATTAAGATTGTTTCCCGTATTTAAATGTTGTTTCTATTTTACAGAGTCCTCGAACCCCATCAGAGGTACCCAACAATGCCATGACAAGTAACTCCGAGCTACCAGTTAGTGTTGCTACTTACAACCACATTGGTTCTCCACAACTTAGTGACGATGAGCAGATGGTACGTGTCGCCTTTCTTCTGGATATAAGTTTGTCAGAAAACATATATATCAGAATTATGAACATCACCAGCTCCTTTGATGATTTGGACATTTAGGTTTCCTCGAGATGCTTTCCTTTAATGAGAAGTCTGTGGCGAGTTTGTATGCTTAAATCCTAGTGGAGTAGGTGGTACTGTACTTTGTTGTAGATACCGGCCAGGCCAGCTACCACCCTCAAGTTTGAAATTTGTAGCCAAGAACCTGCCAGTGTTGCGGCAGCTGCACTTGAGAGCTACTTCCCTTATAGGCATTGTGTGATTATCATTTTCCACCACAACATCACTATCATAGTGAGTCACATTTATAGTAAAGGAAGTTGTTTTCCACCGCCACCTTTATCACATTTTTTGGTCATGTTTCACAGCAAATAGCACAAACAATATGCGAAGAAGTGGCCCCAATATCGTCTGTATCGATGATGATATCGAGCGGCGGTGATATCGATCTCAAGTGCGGTGAAAAAGTCACTGATTCGGACTCGGAGGGTATCGAACCGAGGGACTATATGCCGCATCATCACGACCATACTCGGCGGCCTAAGCCGATTAAAGCTAGGTATGTATTGTTGTTTTAGTATACTAGTTTCTTTTCTTCTTAGATTGATAAACTGGAAAAATTGTCATATTCAAAGGTTGCAGGAATCCGTGCGAAAGATTGAGTTTATGTTCACGTTTAAATTTTTCTAGATATTTGTTACCTAATCACGTCGTAAAGTTGTGATTTGGATGAAATAAAGCCGATAGATCGATTTAACCCTGAATTAAGACACTTTTATTCTTTATAAAAATTATATCCTTTTGTAAAGCAAATATAACCATGGTGTAGAAACTTTTATTTATAAATTGTAAAATTGTTTTTTTTTAATTTCAGAGCGGGCTCGTCTGACAACTTACTTGGCGGTATAACGGCATCAAGTCCAGGTGGGTCGAAAGTCTTCCAGCCGACCGGTGGCGCCTTTAAATCTACTCATGCTGATACAGGTATTTACTTTTATGCACTTTTATTGTATGTTTTAATTAGCGATCTTTAGACATGTCGGATAGAAGGGCCGAATGGATAAAGCGTACATATTGCGCCGACCCCAAATAATTGCGAAGAAGGCAAGCAGATGATGATGATGACGACTTTGATCTTGGGACATTCTATTGAGCAGTAACCTAGCTCAGCTAGGGTACACTATCATTCTCTACATTTTCCTATTTTCTCCCTTTATTAAAGACATAGCCATCAAAAACGGCTACGGTAACCGCATACTATTAGGTGGGCCGTAAGCTTGTTTGCCACCTATGTAGTATAAAAAAGTAAAAAAAAATGTGAATAAGTACTATAATCCTAATAAACTTTGTATTATTCCAGGCGAAACCCACAGACAATGGACAGCATTCACGTCCATAAACAAGACTAGTTTAGCCAACCAAGTGCCGATTTCTCCGCATCCGTCTCAATCTATCTCATCGAGCACTCAGAGCCTTACCAGTAGTGTACAAGGCATATCACTGAGCACTCCCACCTTGACCACTCAGGCTGCCCTAGATAACGCTATAGCGTCAGTTATGAACTCGCCGACAGCTACTAGTGGGCTCCAAGTGATATCGAGTGGTATATCGATGAATAGCCAGCAAATAACGCAAGTGCCGACATCGACAGCGCTCAGTAGTGCTCTACTGAAAAGCGTCACATTAGTGAAGAGGAATATCGGTGATAACCCTTCCTGTAATTATCATTTGTTTTGTTTGCGTTTCTCTGTTGTGTTTGCTTTTATTGAGCATCGTTCATTCGTGAGTAAATATTCTATAAATTTCACACCATGTAGCCTTTCATGCACTGTTGCAAATGTAATAATCTGATTTAATATAGATGAATCTACAGGATTATTCAATATATGCGATCTTCCAGAAATTAGTTTGCTCAATCATCACCAGAATCTTTCCCTCGGAGTGTTTTACTATATTATTTTGTGCCAAAACTGATTAAAATTTAATTTTAAATTATTTATATCTATATAATTATTAGGTATTTTGTACTGAAATTTATTATAAGTACATAATTTTCACAATAAAATATAGTTATGGTGTATCGGTTTTTTAGTATACTAAAAATAATATTACTCAAAATTACAGCTTTATTCAAACTTTTAAGATTTATACCATTACATTTCTGTATATTTCTAATTCATTGTTATACCACATCATTTGTCTAGTAAGTAATTTATACTTTTTTTATTTGTCCCCAGGTCCTCTAACCCTATCGTTGGACTCGTCGGGCAATCTATTGCTGAAACCGAGCCAGGCGAGCGACAGTCCGGTAACATCAGACGGCCAACAACCGCTACACTACGTGCATTTGCAGAGGCTTTATGTGCCTTCCTTCAATACAGAAATGGAGACCAACAAAAATATCTCACAGAGCATACAGAGCAATCACTCTGTGATTGTGTCACAAAGCAATAGCATCCCTGTGTCTAAAACTACCACGTAAGTCTTATTTATGAAGTACTATCTACTCCCGGCGTTCGTAGCAATGCCCTTTTTTCTATGTCAGAATCCTTTGTAGGCGTAGCGTACGTACAACTCATCAATGTATCATCGCAATCGGATGAATGTAATAGGAACGTGCCTACGTTACATACAGAAAAATAATGATTTTTATAATATTGTTTTACTTACAATAAATATGATGTGCTGTCTAATTAAATGAAGATAACTTGTATTGAAAAATTTGATTACGATTTGGAACGAGATTCAAAATTTTATTTGCGTATTCTATATGTGTGTTTGTAATCGAGTTAATTCTAAAGTTGGATGGTTTTTGCTGATAGGCAATGGGAAACTCCCGTGGAAGAAACCCGTCCATTCCCTTTGGCGCCGACTCCAGCACAACTTGGCAGAGCGCCTCTACAGAAAAGACTCAATCGAGGTATTTTTCACATTATATACGCATTTTATAAAACTAATGCATGTCAAAAATAATAACAACCTTTCGAACAGGTATTACAGTCAGACTATTCATAAGTACTTGTAAATGCTGATATGAATAAAATATATAATATTTTTAATGATATCTGTCGACGATACATAAATCACTTTATACATAAACTACAGATGATCGTACTCAGAGACGCACTTATATCATGATGGCGTCTATACTATATATATAGCTATCTTGACTTTACAAATTTTCTTCTACAGGTACTTCAACAGGCTCCACGGGCAGTAACGACCCCAACCTAACCCCGAGTGGTACCAACACGATGGGGTCTCAATGCGGCAGCGCGCCCCCCACCCCACACACTCCGCACGAAGACACCACCAATACAGCAATGTATGCCGCACATGGTGATAACTTACCCAGTCCTTCACAGAAGAAAAGCCTATTTAAAAAAGGGAATGAAGATGGGAGGGACAAGTAAGTTTTTTTTATTTATTTCAAGATAGAACGTCCATAAATCACGTGACGCATATTTGCCTGTATATTGACACTCCCCCTAGTAACTCTTTGTTGACCCTCTGCTCCTCTAATTTACCCTAAAGGACAGTTCAGTCTGAGCGGAAATCCGGCACTCTTTTGTTTCTTGTTGTGGTTTGCAATTTTCAATAAGATAAAGACAATTTTTACTATCGTGGAAAAATGGTAGAGCATACGCCTACACCTATGTCCCCTACACTTGTGTGCACCTTGACTAACCCTATGTGCTCTTGTTGACGCTTCCACCTACTGATATAAACGTAAGAACCCCCTTTATAAAATAAGTGTAGCGACGTTCAGGGACGAGTATAACTGAGAAAACCATTGGTTGGCTACCACCTTCTAAAATATAGTTCAGCAGTTATCTTCTTGACAATGATCTAAAATCTAATTTATTTGTTAACTAGGGTCTTGGAGACGGTAAACTTCGAGCAGAAGTTTAGCACACTGCCCCAGTTCAAGCCGGAAGCATGCAGCCCTACCGCCATGGTCGTGCCAAGAAGTCCACAGCTTTATCTTAGGAAGAAACATAACAAAATCGGAATGGGTAATGTATATTTTTATATTTGATTTACTCTTACAGAGGCTTTCAATGTATGGAATTTTATGCTATTGATTTCAGTATTTATGTTTTTGATATTTCGTCAAGGAATTTAGATACTATAAAGCAGTTAATTATTCTGTATACGCCGTTGTTATATCAATAGAGAGAGACACAATGTCACTTATTTACGGTTAAGATAATATATTTGTGTTGAATGAACCAACCCTAAACGTATATTTCCGTCCTGCATTTTTACTGGCATCTAAGATACAAAGCTATACAATGGTACCACCGGTTCGGACGTGTAATTTGATTAAAAGCATCAATAACATTGTTAACACAGAGGAAGAGGGCACGGTTGTGACACCACAGCTGGAGGCGGAGGTTATGAACGGCAACGGCATGCCGACCCCGCACTCGTACGGCACGCCGCACACCACCACCAACAAACTTGTAGGCAACACCTTCTTTGGACCGGACTTCAATCTAGACACCTATAGAGGTAAGAAAATATTTTAAGTTTCAAGCTTAAAATGTTTACAGATTACTGTTACTAAACTTTACTATATGTTACTATAAAATTCCAAAAAGCTTACTTAAAGCTTAGAAAGTATTCGTCGTCAAGATCATTAATGTGAAACTGGCTTTATTTTAGACTTGCATACAGCGATTAGTATTGGTACTGTGTTCAGCAAATGGAAGCTTTCGTGATTCTACAATAAATCAGGATAAGCTAGCTAGCTAAGGAGATATTTCTGATTTTTCAGGATTTTGATAATTATG
The DNA here is from genome assembly GCA_951216915.1 of Tetheella fluctuosa. NCBI lineage: Eukaryota > Metazoa > Arthropoda > Insecta > Lepidoptera > Drepanidae > Tetheella > Tetheella fluctuosa. The sequence continues at coordinate 6,136,071 of OX578234.1, forward strand.
ATGAATTAGTATTTATATGCATATCTCACTCGACAGTAAAATCATCAGCGTCCAATGCCAAAATAGGGTATTTTACTCTATATGAGAAAAAATGTAAAAATGTACAATTTAGATAGCTTAGGCAATAAACAGTCGGAAAATGTTAGTTTTAGTTCATAAAATAACTTATTTAATTTTAAAATTAGTTTCAAAATTTTCAGTTTTTTTAATCTGTTTCTAAACAAGCGAAACAGTAGCCGCCATTATAATGATGTCATACGGTGCTGTATGCAAACTAAAAAGTGTCAACTGAAGTATTATTATTATTAATTTTACACTAGTATTCATGCATTCAGGAACAGCACACTAATAAAAAGGATAATAGCTCATCTTTAATTTATAAAATTTTATAAATCCGATTGAGACCAATATCAGCGCATTTATTTACTTACAAGAGACCAAATAACGTCACGACCGTAGAGTAACATGGCGTCCAGCGTTTTCATCAAACTACTAAAATTGAAAATGTAAAATTTAAATGTTGTAACGTAACGGATTTTAACCCCCCCCCTTGTCCGTTGCGTTCCCTAAAAGGTACCCCTGAAGAAAATAAAACACAATTTACCGGTTCAGAATCATATAATCAATTTGTTTTAAAGTAGAAGTTTATTTAATATATGCCCTAGCTTCTCAGAAGGAGAAAGATTGTGGGTTACCTGAGATGAATTGCATTACTAAGTTATTCATTAAAATTAATTGGACGCCAATAGTGGAAACGGCCACTATACCATAATGTTCAGATTAATGTTATTTAATATATATATATTATAAAACCTTTCGTTGCTCCTTCCAGCTGTAGGACCCGGTAGGTTCCCGCAGTATAAAAAGTAGCAGCAGCAGAAAAAGTAGTATAAGAAGTATTAGAAGAAGTAGTAGACTCGTAGTGTTCCCGGAAATAAAAACCTCGTAGTATCCCGGATAGAAAAAAAAACCTCCTGCAATGGACACAAAGTCCTCAATTACATTCACATAATAATAGGAGTGTAGATGGGAAAATCTAACCCCCCACATGAATTTATAGACATATTAACATGAATTAATATTTATTTAGGTTTAACGACTATAACCTGGCAAATAAATTAACAAATTAAGGGAATATACTCCTTGATAATAACATGAGGAACCCACATGTACCTAACCTATGAGACCTCATGGAATCTTTCACGGTTTGACCAATGAAGTTGGACAATTCTGGATTTAAACACAAATATGCCTTAATAGTAAGTAACGTACCTTGGTAAAAGCCAAGGAGGCTTGTAATTTCACGTGCTTAATTGATTTAGGTCAATCCTAATGTGATGCCACGCCACGCGACATTGGCCGGCTGGTGCATTCGTGCATTCGCACTAATCTTAAACAAAAACACCAAAATTAGGGATCGAAGCCCTTATATTAGAGAACACCTCGCGTACTTGTAGTAATACTCACCAAATTTAATGGTAAATAGGCTTGAATATAAAAGGTATGCTCACGCGTCGTGTCGTGAGACTCGAAAGACACTCCATTTGCCCTATCCAAGGAGCACCACCAAAGGGTTAAGGAACTAAAAATAATCCCAGAATATGGCGAGAATATTGTCCTTTTAAGGGGACAATCTGACCAGAATGAACTCACAACAAAGGTAAGAAACGTACTTTGAATACTTAGAAACAACCTAACGTGACGTTTGAAAAATATAATAAGGTTTGTTATGCAAACATTAAATCATTTCTATATAAAAAATAGTATATGAAACTAAAATTGAAAAATAATGGGTAAATAGGTGATGTCCAAAATTTATTTATTTTCTGACAACACTAAGTTTCGTCCGAAAACCGAATCGATCCATTGACTAAATCATTCGAACAAACGATCAATTTATATGAACAAAATATATATTATAATTTATTTATGCAATTTTAAAGTTTATTTAGTGAACCAAACATAAAATTGATTCACCGGCCGCAACTTCCATGACTACGGTAACTACAGACAGCAAATCAACCGCAAAACCAAGATCATATAAAATTAATCGATTATTCGACTGCAAAAATCGAACTAAAAATAAATTAATTAAATCCAGTTTCTTTCAAATATGCGACAAGACCGATTCCCTAATTCCCTTAGGAATGCCAAATAAATATGGGACTGATCTACTGGCTGTAACTTCGAGGACAACCGAGGCCACAGACAATAAAACAGTCTCAAAAGATAGTTACGTTCGGAAACATATCGATCAATCGATTAAAAATCAATAGGCAAATATAATGTTTCAATAATAATTGATAAACAATTAAAGAAACACTTAATATTGGAACTATTGATTAATTGGCTGCGAACCGTATAGATAATAGAAAGCTACAGACAATTAATCAAGGAAAATATTAATTTATAAACCGATTAATCGATTGAATAATCGAATGAAAATGAAAATATTTAATAAAAATTAAATAATTAAAGACCCGTTTTTTACTACGTTACACGACCCCCCCTGTCGGAAGAATTTTGCGTGAATAAACGTAAAATTCAGGCTGGTCCTCCAGCCTGAAAAACAATGAAACATAAAAACCGATATCCTAATTAAAGAAGGATGGCCCTGCCTCAATTAGGACAACGACCTAAAAAACAACTTTACGGACACAACGAAAGTAATATTGCGGCCGCAAAAAAATAATATTCTGAACCGGTAATGAAAGAACCCAAAAGGTAACAACTAGCCTACTATATTAAATCTTGGCTGAAGAAAGACACCAAACCGAACCTATGCACAAAATAGAACTTACGTACCGTAATAATAAAAGAACAAACCCAGAACCTCCTAGATAACAAAAAAAAATAAACAAATTAACCTAGGAAAAAAGAATCATGATCTTGTTGTGTCCAAACAATAATCCACTACTTATAAACCCTAGCTGGATGTGACCCATACAAATACATACGTTAGTAGTGTTAATGGGTTAGTGGGTTAATAATGTTAGTGGTGTTAGTACCTACTCAAATATGTACACAAATGAACTATGGATTAAAAATGATATTTGGTAAATGGACACCCATCGTAAAAATAATATAACTAACCCCCATTTCAGTATGAACTAGAAGGTACCTAACTTTTAACCCAAAACAAAAAAATAATAAAAAACTAAGGGAACACAACAAGATCATAATATACACTTCAAAAGAAAAAAAACGTCTCTTTTGAAGTGCACGAGAGTTTAACGACATCCCGAGGTCGGATTTAAACTTTCCCATCACCTTTTAAATATTGGATGTGCCAAGCACCCAATGGCTTACCAGAAACACAACTTTCCAACTCATAAACCAAAGACGAACGCTTACCAACGACACGACACCTCTCAAACTTGGGCGCTAACTTAGCCATGAAGAATTTACTAGCATCACTTTGTGGAAAGGACTTCTTCCAAACTACGTCTCCAATTTGATATGAGCAAGGACGACGACCTTGGTCATAGTAGACGGCATTTTTTGTATGTGCTTTTGCTATAGCATCCTCTACCCTACTAAACATATCATGCAACTCACCAAGTTTGGAAACATACTCATCACGCGAAGCGCAGGCTAAATCCAACGGACATGACGGGGATGTACCAAAGAATTTACCACTGGGTATCGCTTCGCGCCCATGGACGAGAGAGAAAGGGGTAAAACGTGTCACTTCGTTGACTGACGTGTTCAACGCAAATTGAACTTTAGATAATGTGGTATCCCACGAGCGATGATCATCCTTTACAAGGATGGAAACAGCTACAATAATAGTCTTATTGTACCTTTCCACGGTATTAACCTGGGGACAATAACGAGGAGTAAAATGTATTTGAGGTATATCATACCTCTGAAATAAACCCTGAAGTTCACTACCAGTAAATTGCGTACCATTATCAGCAATCACTGTGCGGGGAACTCCATGCACCAAAAATACACCATTCTCCAAACAGTGTGAAATTGATTTGCCTACCGCCCTCCGAAGGGGAAACAATAAGCAGTATTTCGAGAAACAACAAACCACGACCAACAGAAAAGTAAAACCGGACCTAGAACGAGGTAAAGGTCCAACTAAATCTATACTAATAGTATCGAAGGGACGCGAACACACCTTCGGTTCACCCATTAGACCTTTAGGAGGTTCTTGTGAGTGTTTGTAAGCAGAACACACATCGCAAGAATTTACAAAATTTACTACGTCTTGATACATCTTAGGCCAGTAATAATGTAAGGACAATTGTTTAAACGTTTTAAATATACCAAAATGAGGAGCAGTGTCACGGCAATGCGAAAACTCAAGAACTTCAACCCGTTTAGAAGAGGGAACGACTTCTTTCCAGTCGAAATCACTCGAAAACCCGAATTTACTCTTAGAGTACCTGCACAATTTATTATTAATCAAAGAATAATTTGGACATGACTTTGGACTCTGTTTACATTTAGCAAGTAATTGATCATACCAAGGATCGTTTGACGAGGAGTCAATAGACAGAATCGGAACAGCGCGTGACAACGCGTCTGGTACAACGTTATCCTTTCCCTTACGGTGTTCAATGACAAAGTCATACGGGGATAAACGGCAACCCCATCGAGCAAGACGCCCCGTAGGATTGGTCAAATTGAAAAACCACTTGAGACTTGAATGGTCTGTAATGACCTTAAACTGCGGACCCCCCTCCAGGTATGGTCGGAAGTGTTCTACGGAAAAGACGACAGCCAGTGCCTCTCTTTCTGTGGCTGAATAATTACGTTCCGCTTTATTCAGGGATCTACTCGCGAACGCAATAGGGTGTTCCTGTCCGTCATCAAGAAATTGAGTAAGAGCTCCCGCAATTCCATAGCTAGAAGCATCGCAGTGTACAGAAAAAGGTTTTGAAAAATCTGGACACGCAAGTATCGGCGCGGAAACTAAAACCGTCTTTAATTCGTCGAACGATTGCTCTGCCTCTACGGACCATTTAAACGGAGGAGCGTTTTTCCGAGTAGAAGTTAAAGCATTGAGCGGCGCGGCAAGCGTACTAAAATTTTTAATAAAGCGACGATAGTATGAAGCAGTACCTAAGAACATTTTGACCTCCTTCCGATTAGATGGAGTTGGAAAGTCAACAATACTTTGCACCTTAGCGGGATCCGTGCGAAGACCACGCTCATCTACGACATATCCTAAATATTTTAATTCGCGTCGAAAAAACTGACACTTAGAAAGATTAATTGTTAAATTTGCGAAAGTTAAACGCTCTAGAACACGTTCTAACAATGAAATATGGGTTTCAAAACTGGAACTCAAGATAATGACGTCATCTAAGTATACAAAGACTTTACCGTCGAATTCAGGACCAAATAGTTTGTCCATTAGTCTTTGTTGGGTAGATGGCGCTGACGTTAAACCAAAACAGACTACTTTATACTGGAAAAGACCACGACCGGGAACGGTGAATGCAGTTTTTTCGCGGGAAGCGACATCTAACGGGATCTGCCAGAACGAGCTTTTTAAATCTATTGAGCTCAGAAACCGAGCATCTCTAAGCTGGTCTAGAATTGTAGAAATATAAGGAAGAGGATACGCATCATGCTTACTCACAGAGTTCAACTTCCGACTGTCGATACAAAAACGTAGTTCACCGTTTGACTTTGGAGTGAAAAGAGTAGGGTTATTCCACGCGCTGTTACTCGGCTCAACGACATCTTGCGCCAACATTTCATCTAACTGCCTATTCAACTCTTTCAGTCGCTCAGGTGACATGGGATAATAACGTTGTTTAATCGGAGGCGAGTCACCGGTATTAATTGTATGAGTAAGAAGAGAAGTACGACCTAACCCTTTTTTTTCGAATGAAATATTTTCAAATTGTTGAACTATTTTATCAGCAACCCGACGCTGATCCGCAGACAGCTGATCAAACGGTTGCAGAGCACGAATTTCTGAAACATCGAAACTAACTTCCGAAACCCTATCGAAGAAACTTTCATTGTTAAAAATCCTAGGAGCAATGTCGAATTTTTTCCAAAAGTCAACTCCTAAAATAAGTGATGTAGAAACATCAGGCACGACGTACAGCTTAACGTCACGAGTCAAGTTGTCAAACCGAACTGGAAGTAAAAAGTACCCGCGAACTGTAGCGCGAGAGTCATTCGCGGTGGTGATTTGAGTAATATCGTCACAACCGTGAACACGGCCCCCGCTTTCAAGAAAGCGTCACACGAGTCGGTACCTAAAATAGAAATGCAAGAACCGGAATCTAGAAGACCCCGGAAAACTCGGTCACCAATAGTAACCGAAAGAAAAGGGCGGTTATCCCTATAATCATAATCGCGACGAACCACCGAAACACTTTTATAAGTAGAAAAGAAAAAAGATAATTGACGTAAATAATTACGCCAATCGGATTGACTAAAATTAACGGAATTGTCCCGATGGCTCGGAGAAACTAGTTTTTTGGCTCTGTAGTATGTGTATCTGAAGTATTAGGATTTTTAACGGTAGAAGGATTGCACTGCGGACACTTACGGAAGGTAAAACCAATTTTACCACAACGGTAGCATACAATAGATGTCGACGTACATTCTTGTAAAGAGTGGGTAGTTACGCGACAGCGTGCACAATACTTATTTCCCGCTGCAGTCATACCGTGAACAGGTGATTTTTTAAGTAAACCCTTGTAAGCTAAATCTGGTGCTAGTGAACCGCAAGAACGTTTAGGGGGTTCAACGAAACTTTGAGCACGATATTTGCCGCATTCCAGCATTCGACACAACTCCTTTAATTGCTTCAGCGTGGAAACGTCGCGTGTGCACAATGGTACAGAATACTCCGGACGGATATTTTGAGAGACGATGTCGAACTTCTCCTTTTCTGTGACTGGATAAGATAAACGGCCAAAATAGTTAAGCATGACCGACACATACGTCACGATATCCTCACTCGGACCTTGAGTACGTGCACGAATCTCCTGCATTAAACGACGGTCAAAATCATAAGGTAAATACTCCTCAACAAGACACTTTTTAAGTTCCGACCAACCACTCAACTCGGATTTAACACTACGATACCAGCATAAAACGTCACCTGAAAATAGTTCTGGAGCCGAAGTAAACAATTTCTCCTCAGAAATACCGCGAGAAACAGACAACTCCTCCAAGCGTAGTAAAAATTCGCGTACGCAAGACGATCCATCAAATTTAAGATTAAGAGTATGAACAGATTGATGCTTACCCTGAGAGACAGCAGGCGGTGAAACAGGAAGAGACGCGTCAGAAAAATCATCCGATTTAACGCTAGTTTTAAATACTGAAAGCATGTTATCTAATTTTGATAAAATTTTACCTAAGTCCTGTGACATTTCGGAATGAATAGCCCTATCAACATCATTGTCCAGTTCTAAACGTGTGAGACGGTGAAATAAATGATGTGCTAATGCTTGTATACGATTTAAGTTTTTTAAGCTCTCGGGTCGCGCGGATATCTTGGTAAGTGCTGACAACTCTTTCAATTTCACTTGAATATTTTTCAACTCATCTGAGACTTTCCCTTCAAAAGTGACAATTGAATCAGTCGGAATTTCCCTAGCCAGCGTTCTTAATTGCGCACGCAATGACGCAACGTCATCAGCAGGCACAGCGTCCCTAATGCGAACCTCATGAGTGAGCTCATCCTTATGCAAAGCTTGGAAAGATATGGTACGTTCCTCCATGTTATATAACCGTAAAGTTAGGAAATGGTAATGTGAAATAACTGTACAGTAGGAAATTACAAAGTTAAGTAACTGTAAAGTTAGAAAATTATAAAGTTAAATAACTGTAAAGTTAGGAAATAGTAAAGTTAAATATATGCGTCTGATACACACAGCAATACGCACCTAAAATTGTATAGCTAGCCTAAGCTTAAAGGCACTGAACCTAATGAAAATAATTAAAGTGTTCAGGAAAAAAAACTTATTTTCAATTGTTATTCAGAAAATAACAACTGAAAATTAATTTTGAATATGCAAAAGGCATGGTAATTATAGGCAGCTAAAGAATTATTCCCAAAGCTATTGAAAAGCAAAAATTGTGAAAATAAAAAAAAAATCCGGAGTTGAAAAACTTAAAAATAATTTTAATTTGGAAAGTATTAAGTTTATAAGTGTGAAAGTAAGCCTTAATTAATAGTAGTGCAAAATATGTGTGTACCCGATGCAGCATCAAGCAGCAAAAGCTAAGCAAATTTAATCCCGCACTGTTTTGCAAATCATCTCAAGTTTGACAAACATTTGTGGTATAATTTATAGTAAGTAGGTATTTAAATTATAGTTTTTAACATAGTACCCATAAAAGAGATACAGAGATCCGCAACACACTTAAAGAAATACACATCAAGTAAGCAAATACACAGTTCCGCAGAAAAGTTAGAAAATAGAAGTAATAGTAGCGTAATACAATTTTTGACACATTTAAATTAACATGACAATCATCTCAGGTAACCTGGCCCCACGTTGGGCGCCACTGTAACGTAACGGATTTTAACCCCCCCCCTTGTCCGTTGCGTTCCCTAAAAGGTACCCCTGAAGAAAATAAAACACAATTTACCGGTTCAGAATCATATAATCAATTTGTTTTAAAGTAGAAGTTTATTTAATATATGCCCTAGCTTCTCAGAAGGAGAAAGATTGTGGGTTACCTGAGATGAATTGCATTACTAAGTTATTCATTAAAATTAATTGGACGCCAATAGTGGAAACGGCCACTATACCATAATGTTCAGATTAATGTTATTTAATATATATATATTATAAAACCTTTCGTTGCTCCTTCCAGCTGTAGGACCCGGTAGGTTCCCGCAGTATAAAAAGTAGCAGCAGCAGAAAAAGTAGTATAAGAAGTATTAGAAGAAGTAGTAGACTCGTAGTGTTCCCGGAAATAAAAACCTCGTAGTATCCCGGATAGAAAAAAAAACCTCCTGCAATGGACACAAAGTCCTCAATTACATTCACATAATAATAGGAGTGTAGATGGGAAAATCTAACCCCCCACATGAATTTATAGACATATTAACATGAATTAATATTTATTTAGGTTTAACGACTATAACCTGGCAAATAAATTAACAAATTAAGGGAATATACTCCTTGATAATAACATGAGGAACCCACATGTACCTAACCTATGAGACCTCATGGAATCTTTCACGGTTTGACCAATGAAGTTGGACAATTCTGGATTTAAACACAAATATGCCTTAATAGTAAGTAACGTACCTTGGTAAAAGCCAAGGAGGCTTGTAATTTCACGTGCTTAATTGATTTAGGTCAATCCTAATGTGATGCCACGCCACGCGACATTGGCCGGCTGGTGCATTCGTGCATTCGCACTAATCTTAAACAAAAACACCAAAATTAGGGATCGAAGCCCTTATATTAGAGAACACCTCGCGTACTTGTAGTAATACTCACCAAATTTAATGGTAAATAGGCTTGAATATAAAAGGTATGCTCACGCGTCGCGTCGTGAGACTCGAAAGACACTCCATTTGCCCTATCCAAGGAGCACCACCAAAGGGTTAAGGAACTAAAAATAATCCCAGAATATGGCGAGAATATTGTCCTTTTAAGGGGACAATCTGACCAGAATGAACTCACAACAAAGGTAAGAAACGTACTTTGAATACTTAGAAACAACCTAACGTGACGTTTGAAAAATATAATAAGGTTTGTTATGCAAACATTAAATCATTTCTATATAAAAAATAGTATATGAAACTAAAATTGAAAAATAATGGGTAAATAGGTGATGTCCAAAATTTATTTATTTTCTGACAACACTAAGTTTCGTCCGAAAACCGAATCGATCCATTGACTAAATCATTCGAACAAACGATCAATTTATATGAACAAAATATATATTATAATTTATTTATGCAATTTTAAAGTTTATTTAGTGAACCAAACATAAAATTGATTCACCGGCCGCAACTTCCATGACTACGGTAACTACAGACAGCAAATCAACCGCAAAACCAAGATCATATAAAATTAATCGATTATTCGACTGCAAAAATCGAACTAAAAATAAATTAATTAAATCCAGTTTCTTTCAAATATGCGACAAGACCGATTCCCTAATTCCCTTAGGAATGCCAAATAAATATGGGACTGATCTACTGGCTGTAACTTCGAGGACAACCGAGGCCACAGACAATAAAACAGTCTCAAAAGATAGTTACGTTCGGAAACATATCGATCAATCGATTAAAAATCAATAGGCAAATATAATGTTTCAATAATAATTGATAAACAATTAAAGAAACACTTAATATTGGAACTATTGATTAATTGGCTGCGAACCGTATAGATAATAGAAAGCTACAGACAATTAATCAAGGAAAATATTAATTTATAAACCGATTAATCGATTGAATAATCGAATGAAAATGAAAATATTTAATAAAAATTAAATAATTAAAGACCCGTTTTTTACTACGTTACAATGTATTTTTATGGCACTTATCGATTGAATATTTTTTTTGTGTTTTTTTCGGTGGCTTATTAGCACCTTAGGAACGAATCGAGACACTTCAAAAATGGGTGTAATATCCTATTGCTATACTCGCTTATCTCCAGGTGTACAAACATCGGTATCGGAGAGCATGGAGGAGATGTCCCCGCGCACGCCGTGCTCAGGGGCAGCGAGCAGCGCGGGGGCGGGCGCGGGGGCGGGCGCGGGCGCGGGGGCGGGGGCGGGCGCGCGCGGTGAGGCGGGCCACCGGCGCGTGCTCGAGCAGCGCCGCCACCTCGTGATCCAGCTCTTCAAGGACCACGGCATGTTCCCCACCACGCAAGCTACTACGCACTTCCAGGTCAGGGGTTGGCCGACTTTCATTGGGAAAATAATTGTAGTCCCAAATACGTTCCTATAAGTGTAATAGGGGCCTTTATTATTAATCCTAAATATATCAAAATGTCTCCCCCCCCTGAGATGTGGAATGGGGAGTTAATGTTTGTATGGAAAAGTATTGCACTGGCTGATTATAAAAAAATATTAAGAAGTTGATTATAAAAAATTATTAAAAAGTTGATTATAAAAAAATGTTAAAAACTTACTTAACGTATTTAAATTAAAAAGATGGTGTAAATACGAAAAAAAGTTAAATTTATAATTTTAATGAATTTTAAAATGCATCAAAATTTTATAAATCACAGAGAAACCTAGGACACATTTTTATTCCGGGAGCACAGATGAAATCGCAGGGAACAGCTAGTGCTTTACATAAAGGACTAATAAATTATGTTCTAAATCTTCTGTTCTGTACATCTAGGCGACTCACATGGACATATTCCCGACAAAGATGTCTCTGCAGCTGAAAATCCGTGAGGTGCGACAGAAGCTGATGGCGCAGTCCAACCTGACGCCGCATTCTGAAGTCAACACGCCTACAAGTTAGTATATTTATTGATCACGTTGTTGGTATCAATAGTTAGTAATAGTAATTAAAATTGTTGCAAAACTTTTAACATCTCTTAAAATCAATAAGGCCTGGCCTATAGCAGGTCACTCAATATTTCAACATAATTTTAAATATCTTTGAAACTACCTAAATTATTTTTATAATTTGGTATTTATTTATTTTATTAAGGATCGGCCAACAAATGATACACATAACTAATACTAAAAAAGGTGCTACAGAAATAACATGCCCTGTGCTCACTTAATTATAGGCAACCACAACTAACACTAACATCTTCTACTGCTATTTTAAATTAAACTAAACAAAAAATAAATACCTACAAAAAAATAAACTAAAACAAATTATTGACTAATAGAAAAAAAAAAATTACAAAACATAATTTAAATACAAACATTGACGCAATATCTAGGTCCAAGTAGGGACTGGTACTTACCTACCCGAGCCTAGACCCAAGATATTCCGTGGTATATATCTTGTTACTCCTATGTCCTGAATAAAACGTAGGATACTTTTTATTTCGAGAAACAAGATCCCCGTGGATAAAGCCGCGGGGTTATAGCTAGTATAACCTGGAGGTTAAAGAAACAAATCTAAAATGGTGTAAATAGGTAAATCAGTTTATCTGCCCGAACCATACCATTGTTATTTTATAATTATGGCAATTTCAATTTATCTATACTAATATTATAAAGCTGAAGAGTTTGTTTGTTGGTTTGAACGCGCTAATCTCAGGAACTACTGGTTCCATTTGAAAAAATTATTTCAGTGTTGGATAGCCCATTTATCGAGGAAGGCTATAGGCTACTTTTTATCCCGGGAAAACACAAGATCCTCGGGAACGCGGGTGAAACCGCGCGGAAAAGCTATTATTTAAATAAAAACTAACTAACATGTAATAATTTTATTGGTATATTTTTAAATACAATATTTTGTTTCTTTTTTGAAGTCATACTAATTGAAATAAAAAAAGGACTATCTTGTTTGTTCATAATAATAATTTGGACCAGACCTATTTTTCTGCTCACTGTACTATCTGTCAACGCAAGTACAAGCCGCCATTTTAGATTGCAAAGGGTTCTAGCCCATACAGCCTAACCATGTATAGTATTCTGTTTGATATTTATCCTTAAATATAAAGGCCAAAGCCAAATCTGGTATACATATAGTCAAGTCAAGTGAAGTCCGTCAGGTTTTAGTAAAGGCCGTTTTACTAAAATAAATAAATAAATAATAATCATCATCAGTTCACAATCTCAAGTATTACTTACAGGTTTAAAATTTTCAAAGATTACAATTTATTTCAGATGTAAACTCGCCTATCGTGTCTGCAAGTCTGCAGCCGACGTCTACGGCCAGTTAGCGATGCGGTTACACCATCTCTATTGTGGTGCAAGAGTAGACACACGCTTCACTGTTGGCAGTTAACACATTGACAAACGCGCACACACACATACCTATAAAGGTAACCGTGGAAACCATAGACAGTGACAGCTTACATCACATTCTTTTAAATTCAATTCACTAAACCATTACATTTGGTGTAAATTAATTCTCGACATTTAGCAAATGTTTCTATGTATAATTAAAATTAAGGTATAAGAATCTTGAAGTTTTCTACATAATATATTTCTCTTCGACAGTCTTATCAAACTGCCAACAGCTATATATATTTCAAAGTAGTATGTCTGTCTATAGATCTATATATTTAACAACGGAGATGAAATTTTCGTAAATACGACTCATCGTTGCGTAATCGACTGTTTACAAGTTGCGAATGCTTGATGCATTTAAAAGATTTACAGTGATTAGATTAACGTATAGTTAACTTGGTTATAGTATTTTAATATTATCAAAATATTTTTAAGAAATAAAACGACAAAAACCATTATAAAAAGTGATTGGTAATCATTAAGTGCGCGAGAGTTGATGACGCGTGATTGTGGAAGTTTGTGATTGATTATTTAAGCATCATTTTTAAATGGATGAATGGATAATTTGAGCGCATGTTATCACAGCCAGTCCTAGCCTATAGTGTTCCTTAAAATCGATTATTACAATCCGATATTTGTAAAATCTTTTTCGTTTGCTTGTGGAGTATTTACATTTATAGGTTTATCGATTGTAGGTAACACTACTTGCCAGATTTTCTGACCTCGTGGTTTCTAATTCATTATTCAAAATAAGGTGTGAAGTGAAAGTGGTTCTGTAAAATATTCATAAATCTAGATATGCTAGTGACCAACTGAGTGTTCTTATTATTTCTTTGAGGTCGCAGTCGTCTAAATTGGCGAACATTATCCACAATTACACAACTCATGTCACTATTTGAGTCCTGTGGCATTGTATATAGATAATCATTTTTGTAGGTACTAGACCTTCCTGTCAAGTTTACTAATTTTATGATTATTATTTGATTATCTCATTAATCTGTCAGTTAGAGTTTTATATGAGTAGCTGTAACTCGGATAAATTTAATTGGAGGTTTGATAGGAAATGTTATTTAGAAGATTAAGAATGCAAGTGTTCATGGCAGCAGCTGTGGTTTTTGAGTACTTACTGAATGTACAAAAATACTGGATTGAGTACTGAAAATCTTCATAATTTCTTTCGATAAAATACTGTAATACATTTCGCAATGTTTCTTTTGGCTGGATTAACACTTTTCACAGTAGTTTGTATGTGTCTTTATAAAGTGTATTTCTGATTTTTTGACTAATGTTTTGAATTCTTTTTAATTGTATGTTTAATTTCAATATATCTTACATGCACACTTCATTATGGGCACGATCTCAATAAATTTATTTGTATATTTGTATTTAAGTGATTGTCGAGTGTGTATCTTATATTGCAATATTATTTTGATTTAAATGGGATATATTCGTGTATATCCGTCGTCTACGATAGTAGTTATATTTTACCGAAAATTCCTTTTTATATCTGCCCTAGTTCAAGTTTAGGTTGAATGATTTCTTTGAAAGCATTATGCCATGAAAAAAATGTGTTTTACTTATTAACAAAAATAGCGATTATGATTAAATGTGAAGTATAAGGTGTTTGATAATAGATTTAGCCTAACTCTTAACAGTTTAAAGACCTGTTTCGCAATTGCCTGGTAATTTACACCCTATGGCTAAACGTAAAAATCTGATTAGAATGTTGGGGGCGTTTGTGGTTTTGACAGACACTCACGTCCTACTATTTCGATCATTATTGAGTTAATTCGCGTGTAAACGGGCGTGTGCGACTGTGTAATCGCTCGGCGTGGGAAGTATTACTATTAATAGGCGATTGTCAAACAGGTCCTGAAAAGCTTTGTTTAATAATAATGTTTAGATTTCTGAGAAATAATAATATTTTCACGAAAAATTCTCATTCATTAGACATAGTATTTATATTCAGTAATAGCTTGTTACATTGCATTTACTAAAAGGATAAAGCCTATTTATACTACATATTTACTTGAGTCAGTTACACGCTATTTATTATATTGTACACTAAAGTATGTAGTATGTAGTGCTCTCAGCAATCTTATAAAACGGAATGCGGTAACGGAACATCGGTGCGAACATAAAATATTATTTACTATTAATATTTAAGTGTCTTATTATTTTGTATCGTTTTCTATTTATGTTGTGATGTTGGTCTTCCACATGTTTGAAAAACTTCATTTTAATATACGAATATCTACTTATTTTAAATATTTTTTTATTGTGTACAACGTTTCAGTTGTTTTGACGAGGAGTAATATTATATTTCATTATTTGGATGCGTTGTTTAAATGTTTTATTGTATCAGAATGTAATACAAATTGTAGAAATTTTAAATCATAAGTTTCATAGTTAAACTGATATCTTAATACGTCTTTTCTATCGGTAAGTGGTGTAGTGGTCATTTTAAAACATAATAACGACAGTGGTTAACATACAAAAAATCAGCTCAAATCATTATCGACACTAGATAAATTAATATTTATACATTATAATAATCTCATTGTAAATATTAGAGTTATTCTAGAACTAAGTATTCCCGGCTCTCAAAGTAATTAAGTTTTTATTTAGATAATGCTAATTATTATAGATAAAAGGAAAATAAAAATATATAATTTATACACGTGAAATTTCGGCCAATACAAATGTTATGTATATCAAAATTGTATTTTTAAAATGATCTCTTCGGCGTAGTATTTAGATAATTGCTTTAGGAGTCCGGAAGTGAAATGAATTTATTAAAATTGTAAATTTAAGAGATATTTTCGCACTGTTAAATAATAATATCTCGATAGCCACATAGCTCGGTGGTACCAAAGTCCCAAAATTAATGAAGAGACCTGTAGTTTTTTAGGAATTTGAAACTCAATTGTTACATTGAATACCCAATTATGCAAAAAATCTGCACTGTCAATAAAAGTTCAATCATTTCACTGTGCTCCGATAGAATTTAAAATTTTGGGAATTTGGTGGGACCTTGCGTAGTCAATTGATCGTAGTTGTCATTGATAATATCATAAATTTTAACATTATTCAATACATACATAGAGCTGTTGTTACCAGTTAGACATAAAATACCATTATTTCGTCCTTAATTTGAATTATTTATTCATTATGTACAATCGTTGTACTTGCACAAACTTCTGAATATTTCGAAGTTAGAAATATCGCCTTCTGAATTCGTCAGGGTAATTAATTCAAACTATGGACTATTCCATAGAATTTAAAGTCGAGTGATAGAATACTTATTATATCATATTATCTTTGTTAATGCAAATGAAAAGATGATCCCATACATTCATTATATCTGTTTACATCACTAAAATACATTTTGTTAACAATTTTCATTAAGTTGAAAAATTATTTTAATTAGGTGATTATTCATTATTAATTATTGGTGTTGTTTTAACAGCTGATCCTTCTTCTGTGGTGGTGACTAGTAATCAGCAGTAAAATTATGCTTTTACACATTATTTTAACAAACAATAATCTAATTTAAGTTCCATACAATAATTATTCACTTGCACTTATATTTGACAGGTACATTTTCATATAATATTAAATTTGTTTTCCCAATATAAAAAAATGTTTAAAATAGGTTTTAACGTAAGTACTTACCTAACGATAATTGAACCCCAAGAAAAGAAACGAAGTCTTCATAATTTTTGGCCATGACCAATTTGGGTTATATTCCCTATAAATATTTTACTTATTACTTTGCCTTATTAACGGATGCAATAAATATCTAATAGCGTAACTTAAAATTAAAGTAAAATAATATCGCTTTGATATTTCGTGATGGCATATTTTCGAAACCTATTAATACTAGGTCCCATAGGAATAACTTACTATGGGACCTACTCTGAAATCACGAAAATAGTTTTAAACTTTTCATACTAAAGGTCAAGCTAGCTCGATCAAAACATATGTGAAAAAAATATCGAGATTTCTGAATTAGCCATTTAGTAAACGTTGTTCAACATTAGGTACAAACCCAACAAAGGTTTCGAAAATATGCCATCTCGATCCACGTAGTTTTGTTCAATGGTTTATGATTGTGATGGTTTGTACTAAATGTTTCGATTTGTTTTAATACTGTCCATCTTTATTATGTAAGTTTGCCTCTTGTTGAGATATTCTAGTTTTGGAGGCATGTTGAGTTTGATTGTATGACTTCTGATGTTTTATCGTAATAACAAATATGAAAATCTAAATGGAAGCAAGCTGCATATTATAAGTGCCTTATTGACTTTCAAAGCTCAGATATATTATGTAAGTAATCAACCAGTTAAATTAACCCAGGCTTTGTTAGTCAATAAACTATGGTTAATATGCAGTTATTTTAATAGACTGAATTAACTATGTTGCATTATAACAAGTTAAATGTTATATATTTAAGAAATATTAGCAATTCTTATTTCGAAAGGACATTTTAAGTAAAGCATTTCATATTCGTTATTTATTTCTGTCTAAATAAGGCATTAGTCTAATTGTTTAGTCAATGGCGTAACTGTAAATAACTTGTTTAGATGATTTATTTAGAATTTAGTGTTCAATTTAATGTATTTTAGATTGAAATAGACTAGGGTCGTAACAAATAAATTTATCTGAAACATTTACCACATTAAAATAAGGGCGTTTTTTAAATGTTTATGAATCCAACTAATGGACCAATAATGGCACCTAAAACTTATCTTTTAGACATTGTAATAACAAAACCAAATCAACTCATTGTGTGCAGGCTTTAGATATCAACCCATAGCATTGTGGACAGTTTGTTCAAGCATATTGGATCATTGTACGAACTTATGTTAAAACATAAAAAACCTCAAAAGCACTTGATGTATTTTATTTCATCCTTACCCATCTGTGGGGAACCTTTTTACTATTTCTCTTTTTAAACCATGTCCTTCATGGTAAAATCTTATAACATTTTTTTGTAAAAGCTAATCTCCGAAAAGGCTAGACGGCTGGATCGATTTTAACGGGACTCTTTACTGGCAGATAGCTGATGTTATAAGGAGTAACTTAGGTTACATTTATTGGTTATAGGCATTTTTTTTATGCCGGGAACGGGGGGAACAGCTAGTAAATAATATATGAGTAATGTAGATTGTCTATTAGTGCATACATACAAACACTGAATAGGTTGTATTTAATTAATCTTTCTATGGTCTTTATAAACCATGGAATAACCATGGAAAAATAATTAAAGAATTCCCACAACAAAAGCGCAATCTACAATATTTTATATTCACCATTTAAGATAGCCGACAAACAAAGGTCTGACATAGTTGTGAGCAAGAGCTTGTACGATATAAGAATATGACTAAAATAGGAAATGAAACAAAAAAATCTAATATAAATTTTACTATACAACATGAATAAATAATTATTTGCTATCTATTATTTCTGGTTTTAATGCATTAATGAGTAATGTCGTGCGCTCATGCTCCAACATTGATAATGCTGATTGTAGGTTTAGATTTTCCCCAGGGTCCGTGATAATCAATATCTTCAAAGCTTGCATCCTTGCTAAAGCATAGACACCACCAACACATAAGTTGCATCCTCTTATATCCAAATACTCAAGACTTTTTCCATTTTGACCAGCTATTCTATCAAGGCACCAAACATCAACATGTTTGTTATTTTTCAATGATAGCCACCTGAGGAACTGAAGGCCAGATAAGTTTTGTAAGCCCTCATATCTAATGCCATTGTGATGGAAGGTAGAGCAGTCAATAGCTTCCACAAAAAAACCATCCATATAATGATCTGGAAGATTCAAGGCTAATAGATCACCAGCAATCCATTCTGGCGAGTCCTTCAACCTGCAAATAGAATAATTTAATAATATTATTTTTTTATGTCAGTAGGTTAACAAGCCAGCAGACGGCCCACATGATGGTAAGTGGTCACCGCCGCCTATAAACATTGCAATACCAGGGGGATTGCGAATGTGTTGCAGATCAAATTTATATGACAACAAGTATTTCGTGTGTAAGTTAGTGAGCAATGTGCTGATTGCTAACTTCAGAGTAGCATAAATAAAGAGGAGAAAACTACAATCTGAAAATGATTTAGGAAACATGTTGAAACAAGACCAAAAATTGGTATTTTTTTTACTATAGAATATTTAATAGTGTGGTTGGTGTAAATATATAATTGCTTAGTAAAATATTATATGTATGTATGCTGTGTATAGCAATTTAAATTTGTTCCTTATTAATAAAAATTAAATAAAATTACCTACGCTAAAATTGAATACGAAAACTAATAAGAAAAGCTGACAAAAGTTGTATGGAAATCCAGTTGCCAGGGTACTATACCTTACAGGAGCTTGTCGATGCGTAAAGAAGTGGATCGCAGCTAAATTTGAGCCCAAAATTGATACCCGCTTGGGTATGAACTTTTGGTTGTGAATTTCTTGGACTTCTTTCATGTGGCTCCACCAATCTTTTATTTTTTTTAAGTTAAGGTCAGGTATCTTGGACATAGTGCTTAGGAAATCTGCATTTGGGTTTTTCTCAACGAATACTGATAGCTTGGTGGTCCATTCCCCATCTCGCTGAATCCAAGGTTTCCGCCAATCAGGGTAGGGTTTACCGTGTACTGTACGAGGCTTCGGCCCTTCTTCCAAACGCTGATAGCTGGACTTCTTTTCTTTATCGCAATATCTTCGGGAAATCATGTAAAGTGAGCTACACAATTTTCTTGGTTTCAACGTCAGTGCCATTGTGATGGAATCTTGTGAATTAATAAATTAAATGTTAAATCCCATTATTACGTTTTTATTTATACTATCGAATCACAATGGCTCTGTTTCGTTAACTATTTCTTTTTTTGAGGTTATTATTTTATGTTGTTTTGGTTGAACTGACAGAACAGATGATTGTCAATTTGACAATTCAACATCTAAGAAAAGATATAAAAAAATAACACCAAGTTTTCTTACGAAATAGAGCAATGTGTATAACAAAAATTAATCACTTTTGGTCAATAAACCTACTTTTAAAGATATTTGCGTAAGCTGAAATTAGATACGTTTTACCTGTAAATAAAACGTTTATTAAATACTTACCTTATTCGAAGCCTAATTTAAACATGAGAATAGCATTCTTGTCTTTTGTCTGTACTTGTGACGTACATCCGGTCCGTCCATTTGCCGCCATTTTTACCGCGCGTTTGTCTTCTCCCACCATAACACCATTGGCAGTTTATAGCTTTTGATTAAATTGTGACTTCATTACGTCTCATGTTTAAATGTCACCAGGCAGGATTAAAAATAATTAGGCTTCGAATAAGGTAAGTATTTAATAAACGTTTTATTTACAGGTAAAACGTATCTATTAAATAGCTTGTCCTTATTCGAAGCCTAATTTAAACATGAGAGTGGTGTTTGTTATCGCCTGGTGATGGTGGATAGAAGACGCTAATGTGATAGATATATGAGTAGCATGGTGATATTGAATCATCAATAGACGCATTTTATTGATATAGTATACGAGTCTACTACACTTGCAGCTCGTGTGGAAAATCTATAGATCATAAAGGTTAAAATAGAGTAGTTACTTATTTTATATGAGAAAAAATAGCAAATATAAAAATGAAATTCAGGCTGATAAGATGTTTTTAATCACTTTCATCAAATGTTATTGGGAATGTAATTGAAGAAATACATGGTGATTTATTGATCAGTTATCTGTTAGTTACAAACACGACAAAAATAGCAAAATTACCTATATCTAAGTTTCTGGTACAAATAAGTTTGTGATTAAAGAATTATTACGGGACACTGGTTTGATTTCACGGCGGTAAAATTTTGTGAATGTGTTGGCTGATCGCCAATTACCACGTGATAATATATCATCTAATGAAAAATTTTCGATCCAGTTCTTGGAGGCAACAGCTGATCTAAAGCTTCCTGGAGTAGCATCTACTTTTGCTTCTTGCATGAGCTTCTTGATCCACCCTCCAATGATGGTACGAGTGGCGGCTTTAGGTTTACCTGCAGTACTCAAAAATAACTTCTGGCAATTAATCGGAAGTCTCCTTTTTTCTGAAAGTTTAATAAGATGATTAATCCAATGTGTTGGATCTAAAGTAAGGTTTTCTTTATTTTTGTTAAGTCTCCATCCAGATTGTCTGTAGTCTGAAGAATCAGTCTTTGAACCGAATTCGGGCCACAAGACTATGAATTCATCTGAAAAGGTGCAGTATTCAGGACTAATATTTAATAAAGTAAGATCGTGAACCCTTCTCCCGGAACATAGTAACAGGAGAGCAGCGGTTACTTTAGAAGCTTCGAACAGACTTGTAGTTAGTGGGTTTGTAGTGGTTAGGTAATTTATTATTATATCTATGTCCCAAATAGGAGGTTTTACTATTTTAGGTTTTGCTAAAGATATTGCTTTTAAAACTTGTTTAACAAGGACATTAGAACTTAATTTCATGCTGCTATTAGGGTTACAAAATGTAGAGACCACCGATTTATGGAGCAATATGCTACTTAAGGATAAACCCTCGTTTTGGTGCAAATCACTTAGAAATCTTGCCAGATCGGATCCCGATGGATTAAAACTGTCTATGTTATTTGTGCTTGACCATGTAACCCATCTTTTCCAGGCTGGCCTATACGTATTTAGTGTAGATGAACGCCAACTAGATAGCAGTAGTGTTTTTTGTTTTTTAGACCAATTACTTAGGTGTTGATTCCACCCCCACATCTCCATACCTCCAGAGTCATTTCCGAGGCCTTGCTGGGAGGTGTGCCCGTCGTTACATCTATTAGTACTGATTCTAGGTTTATTATGGTGAAGGGTGGAGACAATGCTCGACTTTTCAAGTCCGGTCTCCAGAATACTTTCTGCCATCGTGGCGCTACTATCAAGTAAATACCTCGAGCTCGGTTCAGGTGGGGCAATACTTTGGGTAGTAGGTATGGGGGTGGGAACACCCATGCAAGTTTGAAATCCCAGTTGAATCCCAGGGCATTGTACATACTCGCCTGATTGTCGTCTTTGTTCAGTGTGCAGTATGTCGGCACGACGTGGGCTCTGCTCGATGCGAAAAGGTCGATTACTGGAATTCCCCATTTCTTGAAGATAATGTTCATCAAGGGAGGTAGAAGATGCCATTCCGGTAGTGCTTGACGCCTTGATAAGCGATCTGCTTCGTAATTGAAGTTTCCTGGAATATGATAAATTGACATATGGATTTTGTATTGATCCAATATAACGAATATTTTCATTGCTAGTTGAGTAAGCGCGAGTGACCTGGCCCCCCCTTCGTTTCGAAGATAAGAAACGACGGTTCTGTTGTCGCTTTGAACAAGTAGGGATTTCGATCTCAGAGTCTGACAATGATCTCGAATAACATTTAAAATTGCTATCATTTCCTTGTGATTGCAATGCAATTTCATCTCCGAAGGTAACCATGAACCCATAATGGGTACATTGTCCAACTTTGCACCCCATCCGACATCGCTTGCATCCGTTGTTAAATAATTTGAAGGTAGTGGGAAGTGAATCATGGATTTGCTCACACAATTCTCTAGCCACCAACGGAGTTCCCCCAAACACAGTTTGTTTAGAGGGACTATTTTTACAATGTTCGCTTTTAGAACCTTGTTCGTATGTACTTGTAGGTATCGATAATTCAGGCGACCTCTGGGCACTGCGAAACTTGCAAAGTTGAGTACACCGATTAGTTTTTGTACTTCGACAAGGTTCGCTTTTTGTTTCTTTAACATGGCGGTTACGAGCAACTGGATTTTCGTTACTAATCTGTCTGGAAGATACTTTGCATTTTGCCACGGATCCCACATTATACCTAGAAATTCCAAGCATGTCTGTGGAACCAGTATAGATTTGGTTTGATTGATTTGCCAACCTAGGTACTTCAGTGTATTTAGAGTTAATTTTGCGTGGTCTATCAGAATGTCCCGTCTTTGATGTACGAGGCACATATCGTCCAGATAAATTAGGATACGAATACCCTGAGTGCGAAGGTATTGAGCTATCCAATTTGTTATTGATGCAAAAGCTTTTGGCGCACTGCTTAACCCGAAGGGCAAGCAAGTCATTTCCAGTAATTGAGGGTATGGTTTCCCGTAAAGTAGGCGAAGGAATCGACGATGATTTTTGGCAATACTTACGTGGAAATAAGCTTGATGTATGTCTACTTTTATCATCCAATCGTTGGGTTGTAGGAAATCCAACAGACGATGAACATTTATGAGTCGGAACTTTGGTGTGTCGACATATCGATTTAAATTTTTTAGATTGAATATTGGTCTCCATGTACCGTCGTTCTTGGGTCGGAGAAACATGGTTGATATGAAACTGTGATTTTCCTGAGCAACATTTAGTATGCCTTGAGATTTCATTGTTTGAATAATGTCTGTCATTTCGTTTGAGTAGGGGGTTTGAATTTTCATTCGACTTGGTATTTGTAATGGCGGCTTTTTCAGGAACGGTATGCGGTAGCCACTTATTATTTTTAATACATATTTTGGGGCTCCTAGTTTGGCCCAATGACTGTGAAAGTGGCGGAGTTGACCGGCATGAAACGTGGTGGCATAGTCAGAATTTACGGTTCTTTGTATGTCTCCTATCCCGGTGGGATGAGGGAGATCGAGCTCGTGAGCTTTTCGTGTGGTTGCACCGATTCTTCGATGAAGAATTTTTCGATCCACGGCCACGAAAGTTATTGTAACCACCTCTATTTGAGAATTGTTGCTTGCCCGGGGCACTTTTGCTGTTAGTTTGTGGTTTATTCGGATTATTGTGTAACGAAGTCCCAGTAGGATCATCCTGCGGAGCAGTTGGATAGCGATCCTTGGTTTTAGGCCAAAATACACTTTTAACCCCTCCTGCTTTCTCCAATACGGATGTAAATTTGTCACAATCAAACAAATATGAACAAGATGGGGGTATTTTGCGAAATACATTTTTATGAAGCGCATCTTTTGCACACGAAATTATTGCTTCCCGGCGGTGTTGTACAAGTTCCGCCCTGTGTCCACATACCAGTTGGAGAGTGTCATTATAAATCTTGGTATATTCGCCCTTGGAAAATATCTCATCTAGTTTTTCGTATAAATCATCATATTTTATTCTACCTTCTTGAGAGCCCCAAGCTAATAACTTTCGCATTTCGTTTTGAAGCACATCTCGTTGTTTAAGCAGGGCGTATGTTAGGCCAGCAAAAGCTTTCTCCATATTCGAAGAAGTGCGTGATGAGTCATAGCGTTTTACTTCTTCATTAGTTTCTAGGTTAGTAAAACCTGGGGTATGCAGATATTGTTTTTGAACATCTGCGTAACGGACGTTGCTCCAATCTGCGTCATCAAAGTGCTGAAAATCTTTCAATTGCTGAATTAGTTCAGGTGATGCCGGTAAGATGGCCGGTTCTTTAATCTTAGTTGTTATAGCAAGGTTAAATTGATCTCGGGTACTTGGTTGCAGCGCTATGGATGATGTTTCTTCACATTCATTATCAAACAACTCACCGCTAACGTTAGCATCGATATAATCGTTACAACAATCTGATTTATATGCTAGTTGGTTTTTGATATTCTTTATTTCGCTAAGTAATTTGGAAAACTTACGACTGGAGCGGTGTTTTTTTCGTTTAGATTTCCCTTTTGACTTACAGTTGTCACTGGAAGAACTTGATTCCGATGATGAGCTGCTATCAGAGTCCGATGAACATGAAACTGCTAACTTTCTCTTCCTTCCTTCCTCCGGAGTCTCCTTACTAGTGGAAGTCACAATTTAATCAAAAGCTATAAACTGCCAATGGTGTTATGGTGGGAGAAGACAAACGCGCGGTAAAAATGGCGGCAAATGGACGGACCGGATGTACGTCACAAGTACAGACAAAAGACAAGAATGCTATTCTCATGTTTAAATTAGGCTTCGAATAAGGACAAGCTATTTAATATCGTATTCAGTACGTCTCAAAACGTTGATTTCTTTGATTGCCATTATATGATTTTTAAAAATCATTGGCAAAATGTTACAACCGATTTTACTCGATTACTCTTGATTCGATTAGAAACAAATAAATAAAAAATACGTGTGGCACTCGGGGACTGCCGCGGTAAAGCATTGCATAGCATTTTTATCAAGTTATGCATTTATAATTATTTATTACTTTTAATTTAAGCAGTATTTTTTTTTCTTTGATATTAATAGATACCTATACACCTATATACTTTCTCACATACAGCTGCTTACGTATTCGTCCGATTTCGGAGCAGCTCGTCTTAGGTTTATTTTCGTTACGGAATTTCTTGATTCGGTCGCCGCGCTCAAAGCCCGCGATAAAAGCTATACAATAGCTTAAAAAGTCCAATAGCTTCGGAACATCTAATTGTGTAAACTCTTGGTTTTGTATTCAAATGATTCAATAACCATCACAATAATAATATATACCTACATCATTATTTTATGTCGAAGAATGTTGACTGAATAATGATCGACAAGAACAAAGCGAAACTACAAGTAACATACTTGCATATTAATGCAGTTGTATTGTGGGGAAGCAGCAGCAGCAGCCACTGCTGCTTCTGTCACGGTATGACTGTGATCTGGTATTTGGAGTGGGCGAGACACCAGAACGCGTTGTCTGCTCCAGCTACATTTTTGTAATAATGTACCTAAGTACTTATAGATTATAATCTCAATCACCAATCCCACCAATATTATAAATGAAAGTGTAAGTTTGGATGGATGGATGGATGGATGGATGTTTGTTACTCTTTCACGCAAAAAGTTAATTTATTTCAATACTAGCTGTGCCCCGCTGCCCCACGGTTTCATCCGCGTATAATTTAATAATAATGATATAATCATGGATCTAGACAAAAAGGCGGACAGATGGCCGCTAAGAAACTATTGACCACCAAAATGGCGGCGACGTAGCTGTGTGTGTGTGTGTGGTTCAGAGCGTAATGGCGGGCGGCGGTGTGGTGTGAATGTGTGCGTGCCGGACGTGTATGCATTTAAGCGAGCTGGCTTATTGTGGGTGCTTCAGTAATTGTTTTATGAGGTGGCGTCCGGCTTTTTTTCTAGATCCATGGATATAATTTACTAATAAAAATGCTTTTTTTACCTATGTTGCAGTTTGTAAACAAACGCCTAACTAAAAGTTCATAGCAAAATCGTTTTTTTGTATAGTTTGTATATCTATTGACTATATATGTATAAATATTCAGCTATTCAGCATTACACATTACTAGGTACATGGCTAGGATACTTGGCTACGGCAATCGCCCATACTTCTATTTAGCCATGTCCTTTTGATTTTACCGTGAATAAAATAGTTAAAAATAAATATTTATTAGTAAAAAAATCCCACAGATAAGTACCTAAATACCGCACATGCCGGAGGGAGGGGACGATAGCTGGTTACGAGTGTTACGACAAATCGCATCTATGTTTTCATTTGCATAATTATTTCTTTCTAAGTACCTACCTAATCGCAAACTGTCCCACAAATAAAAAAAAAATTAATGGTTCAAAAATCTCATTCGATTTATACGAATTCTCATTAATTTCAATCTCACGAGCCGATACAGTCAATAAAGAAGTACCTATCCTTAGAATATCATGAAGGCATTATCATCATCAGTCTATGGACAGGTTTCGCAGGTCATTAGTCCATCTAGTGGTGAAGGCTCCCGCTAGTGCGTTAAGAATTTTTTTCAGTAATTTTAAGCAATGTTATCATCTATAATAGGTACCTATCCTACTTATCTATACTAATATTATAAAGCTGAAGAGTTTGTTTGTTTGTTTGAACGCGCTAATCTCAGGTACTACTGTTAGAGGAATTAAATGATGGTAAAATACTCATTGCATTTCAATGACTGCGCAAAATTAGAATTTAATAACTACTAGTTTATATAATATCTATTATTTAATATACTAAATTCACAAAATAATTAAGAAGGAACCAGTAGCAATCTGTTCACCACAAGAATTTATATAATATCTCCTGGTTTAATTTTGGCATTAGAACATTTAATCCGTAGTTGATTCGTACCTCGTACGAAGCATTAACTTTAAGACAGATTGGAGCAGAGTGTGTGGCGTTAATAGGGATGTTAATTTGATTGTGTCTGTGGTAATGAGATGAGAAGCAAGCTAAGTCATAACGTAAGGTGTTCTAATGCAATTTGTGTTCTTACCAACTTGTGTGCTGTTTTAGACGCCAGTTGCCGACTAATTTGGAAACCACTCTGGGATTAAATCACTAAAATACTCTCTTTTGGTAGGAATCTATTCCTCTTAATATTATAATGCGAAAATTTACGGGGAAATCATAAGTACTTGAAAGTGGGAACCGTTTAGAGTGAAAAATATACCTACTTAATTACGTCGTCAATGACATTAGAGAGCTCAGAATTCAATGGAGTTTGGGAGGTAAATGGTTATCATATCTGGATTAACAACATAAAGAAAGAAAGATACTAAAAATAATTCCAGAACGGATTGAGACAAAGTTTTACAGGTAGGTTTACTCCCCAGATTAACAGAGTACCAATACTTTTCATTCCAGAAAATCATTAGTTCTCTTAATTTTGCGACCCGCCCCAGCTTCGCACGGGTTGAAGACACGGATTATATACTAAAACCTTCCTCTTGAATCACTCTATCTATTAAAAAAAACCGCATCAAAATCCGGTGCGTAGTTTTAAAGATCTAAGCATACATACATAGGGACAGACAGCGGGAGCGACTTTGTTTTATACTATGTTATATGTTATGTAGTGATTAGTTTAATGAAAGTCCAGAGATTATTTTTATTTTCAAAACATCGTATGTTTTCGGACTTTTACCGTTAGCAGCGCTGTTTAGGTAGAGCTTATGTATGCTTGAAAATCTCCAAGCTGTATGCATGAAAATACTTCGACGCCTTTGGTAGGTATAATTTGAAAGACATGGTGACATAAGCTGTGACCACTAGACTACTTAGAAATAGGTGATATGTTATGGGTAGGTATGGATAATAATGTTGCCATCGTGTAGGACCTACTTGTGTAATCTGCCTACAGAGAAACAGTTTGATGCGTTTTGATGTATATGGTATTAGTCGAATCATAATCAATCGCAATCTGTGAGTTTACGGAATGACGTCATTTCCACACTGCAGGCCAATATGCACTTAAAATAATTTGACGCTGTATTGGCGAGGACTTGTATGTACTAATTATGCTGTTAGGTCCTAATAATATAAATGCAAAAGTTTGTGTTTGTGAATAAACAAATAAAATATAAAAATTAAAAAAAAAAAACAAAAAAACCTTTTCACGCCTAAACCGCTGAACCGATCGCTATGAAGTACGTAGATAGCCCATGGTATGGAAAGGGACATAGACTGATTTTTTATAGGGAACACGAGGAAAAACTAGTCAATAATAAAATAATTAATTGATTGTCGCCTATAATTTTAAAGTAGGTAAGTAACACAATGTTTTTTACTTTACCTCTTGATCTAGTTGGTAAAATCAATAATGAGTAATTGATTCACATTAATCTTACACATACCCACACAGCCTAAATCGGATATCCGACTTGTTTTAATACAAATTGGTTCGCAAAAATTGTGAAACGTTTCACCATTTATCAGGAGTCGCGGCACGTCGTCACTCTTTTTCTGAATCAGCACGGCAAACATTCAAATTGTTCGCCAAATTGCTAGATGCTGAATCGTTTAGCAATTACTTTGTGTGTGTGAATATGTAAATGAGGTAAATATTCCATTAGCTATATTTTTTATTATGTAAAATATTCTGTGTAGCTTCAATTAATCTGTTATCATCAGCATTTTAGGAATTACTAGAATGTCCTTGCTAATAATATGAACATTTCTTGATGGCTTTCTTATTCTAGTACTTAGGCAGCCACAATGAGCTACCATCAGTCCATCAGGTAGGACCGCGTTATGCATTATTGAAACATCTTCACTCTTTATAGTATTCATTCATAAGCACGATTATATACCTAAGAAATGTATATAATATGTTTACATAATATAATATGATTACAAACTTAGTTACAATATTTCCGGTCCGTTTGGCGGCAGACGTATGGACATGATTAAGCCAGCATTATTATATCCTTAGAAGCATATTTTAGGCAACTGAGCATTATTCGGGAACTGGAACGAAGCCAGGTCGGCAGTGATGTATATTCGCTGTTTCTTCCAACCTATTAATCATAATTCAATGATGTCCGCAGATGAATTGGCCCGCTTTTGGCATTAGCCACGCACATTTAGATTAAGTAGTTATTCTTCGTTAATTTGTTTCGTGTATTTTTTTAACCTTATACTAATAATAATAATAATATAGGGAGGTTATGTCATGTGAGGTTATTGACGAATTATGCTATGGTGAAAAACGTAACATGATAAATAACATACTATTCTTAGGAAAATAATTTCATTTATGATATTTTAGACTGGGACGAAGAAAAATACAGTATTCCAGTTAAAATATTAACTTCTGAAGAAGTCTATGCTACTTCATATTCAAGCAGCTCTACAGATTCTTAACAATAAGAACTATGCAGGTGAACTTTATTTAAATTAATAATAACAAAGTTAGTTGCACAAACTACTTAAGTACGCGCAGGCAGAATTTGCGGTGTCAAGGAGTTAAATAGTACCTACCTAGTCACGTGCTTTCCCAAGTTTCCTAGGAAATGGCGAGATTGCCTACAATATCCCGATATGTTTGTATACCTAATACTAGACAGCCTTCTAGACATCTAATTTCACATGCAAGTTACAATTTCTCTTATAAAATAATATTGTCGATTGGATTTCACTGAGTAAGGTCATATATATACGTTAGAGTCAGACTATTCATAAGTGCTTGTGAAGGCCTATTTGAATAAAAAATATTTTCATTTCATTTTCATTTCATAATATCGATCGGTATAGTATAGACTATAGAGTCTACTATTTTCTGAAAATCTATCTATACTATAGATATATTAGAAAACAGGATCCAGTTTATTAAGTACTTTGGGAGTTTTTTTTTACTTTAGGCTTGTGTTTGACCACAATCTCACTATAGTAAGTGATGATGTGGCCGAAGGTGGTAAGCACACAAAGCCTAGAAGGATCTGGCTCTCAAGTGCAGCTGCCGGAACACACCAATAGGTGTTTGGCGACAGATTTTCAGCTTGAGAGTGGTAGCCAGCCAGACGGGTACTACAAAGTACCCTACCAATGTGCTATGGTTTTCTCACGATGTTTTCCTTCACCGAAAGCTCAAGCTCATTGTAGGATTCAAACCCACGACCTTCGCTGCGGCGTCCGACGTCACTACCACTGAGCTATCATCGCCTTAGCCAAAGAAATATTTAATATCCATATTACATACACAGATCCTAAAAAGTGTTTGTTAAAGACATCTCATATTATAAGAGACATGTCAAAGTAAGGTATCTATAGTGCATCAAAGTAGCTACGAGACATGATCCTAATCTCATCCCATGCAGGCTGCAAACTTTAAAATGAGCCATTTTGTAACAATTTCTGAAACAGATTTCCCCACGGTCACCATTCTATCTGTTCAAAACATCTCGGAGTATGAAGATTGAAACTAAAAACAAGTCGTATGCACGAGCGACCTATTTTTGTACCTACTGTTTTAAAATAAGCACTGAAAACTATTTAGAAACATCACTAAGGAATAAAAACTTTAAAAAAAAATTAGATGAATACATATATTATTTCGCTCTATGTTACCTATATTTATTTTGTAGTATACCCACGTTAAATGAATTATTGTAAAATATGCTAATTATCAGAATATATATACACACTTTCATCAAACGGATCAAACGGACAAAGGGCTCAAGCTCCCCCCTCCCCCCTATAGCATCTGGGTCCCCCCTGACTCTCAAATAAAGCTTGATATTATCCGACCAAACCAAAATCCTGGATCCACCACTACATTCGATCATAAAGATTACGTTTTGTTTTTAACCTCAATGCAAATAATACAAAAGTAACATAGAAAGATAAAAGCAAAGGACTACAAACGGTCGTTGGCAATCCACCCAGCAGCTTTCCCAGCAATTCTGGAAACGCTGGAGACTAGACTTTCTTCATACTTTGCAACAACGACAGAAGTGGTTCAACAACTGTCAGAATCTGAAAATCGGAGATCTTGTCCTCTTACATTCTGATGCTCCACCTCTGCAGTGGCATTTAGCTAGAGTGACAAAAACACATCCAGGACCTGATGGCGTTGTGCGCGTTGTTAGTGTTCGCACAAAGAACAGCGAATTTACTCGTCCGATTGTCAAACTTAGTCCTCTCCCTTTGGAGCAGGAATCAAATTAACTTAATTTATTTATTTAATTTCATGCTCACATAGATTTTCGCCAAAATTTATGTGAGAAATTAGTTCAACATACAGTCCACACTCTACCACATAACTAACATTATACTATACATTTCAAATATAAAAACTAACACTACATATTTCAACCTCCTGGTTTGGTAACTGGGAAATCCTGGTGGATTTCAGTGGGGGGAATGTTGGGTTTTCGGGCATTCTAAATTTAAATTCACCCGCCATTTCATCGGCCCGTGCTACAAACCGGACGCGCAAAATCTCCGTATGGTGGCGCGCCAATCGTCTTGTAAAATCTGTGTCGCTAGCGACCGCACGCAATGTGTTCAAAAAATCCAAATAAGTGAAAAACTATACATAAAACTTTTCAAAACACAGTGAAGTGATCAATAATAGTTACCCATGGACTTGAGCCACCGTTTTATATAATTGTGGAAGCTTTCTTCAATCTGGACGCAGTTGGGAGACCCTCAAGATCATCCTGGCGGGTGACGTACCTAACAGATTTATTTACTTCGTAGCCCTTTATAGCATATTAATTATTTTCAAGTTATTCAACTCGCATGGTGTACCGTACACACCAATAACCAAAACCACAGGTCGACATACCGTTGGTCACCTTTTATGTGCAACCACAGCACTGCATCTACAATCTACATAAACAGCCGCTTCTTGTTTGCGGCTCACACATTTTCACCGGGGCACTTTAGTACATCACTTCATATAAGTGTATCTGAGGTTATATACATACACTAGCAATCTACTTCGGTTTCACCCACGTTCTCGGCAAAAAAGTACCCTATCCATCTCTAGGTTCCAAAACTCACATTTGCATTTATAATAATAATTTGTAACGATATATATAATAATTATGTATATCGGTTCTATTCGCGCACAGATTATTATCAAAATATAATTTGATGCATTGATCGTGGTCACGAGTGGACTGGAACTGCAGGAATCAGCATCTTGACGGGGGAGATTTGTCTCTAACTACCCACAATTGGTGTTGTAAAACATAACTATCACGGCACACCATACTAACTATATTAACGCATAATACACGATCGTAAGTCGCTAAGCAAACACTTTTTTAACACTGGATACCAAACAGCAATCGCTTCTCGAACAATTCTTGAATAGAAATGACGATCGGTGGAAAACATTTCGGGTCATAAAGCTCAATTTAGTGATTTGGTCCCGATTTGAATAGTTGATCGTCAATCGCTGATTTATTGATTTGACGGATCTTTACAGCTGCGATATCTTCTCATTGAATTAATTATGCTATCACAGTTGCAGCCTCCTAAGTCGCCTCCTATCAGGCGCGGTCGCAGCCTGAATTTTTGGAGGGGGTCACTATAAAATATGTCGAGTAAATTAGACTTTATTGCACAATACACAATTTTATTGCACACAAATTACGTAGGTAGAATATAATATTGTATGGAATCTTTATTACAACGACGGTTTTTATTTTGTATTTTTTAGAAGATTTTTCAATTTGACGTGTACGATTTTGGGGGGGGGGTCATGTCCCCTGTGAGGGGGGGACTCGGGGGGGGGGGGGGGGGCTTACCAGGAACATTGGTGAAGAGTAACTCCACAACAAAATGGTTTAAAACTCATTCGGTTCCAGCATAGTGACCTCAATAATGCTGAAAATTTTTCACAAAGAAGCCATTTTTCCCACTACATATTATAAATATGAATTTAGTTCGCGAATGTTTAAAGAGTAAAGATTAATTGCTGCTAAGTATCGTAAACATCTATTGAGGAAAAAAACAAGTTTGAATAAATCTTTTTCTGACAGTGATTGAGCAGAAAATGTCGCGTACGTTAATTTAAAGACAGTCTCGTGGTAAATTCGTAGTAAGTTCATATTCGTAGCAGGATCGTAGCAATAGCGCAATAGTAGCACACAGCTACAGTCTGTAGCGATATTTACATGTGGGTCACACGACGGACTTTTCTTCAAAGTTTAGTGAGGAGGCCGCCGCGCCGGCGCCGTGGAAGTCGGATACTATTAGATTTAAAATAAATAAAATCACAATATTCATAAAAATAAATGTGGGCTAATTTAGTTGAAAGATTTTTTTTTTCAACAACTAAACTAACGATAATATTACATTTTTCGCATGTATTTTTCAGTGTAAGTATATCACACCTAAATAGAGACATGATCAGACTGGCTGAATCGATGTTCGTTAGCCAATATTTCTAGACTCAACTTTACGAACCGAATAAAACTCTAAGTTAGCAAAACTTATAACGCCGCATGCTCACTTTTGTGTGTCTTTACTCTACACAGATAAAATTTAAAGATTCACTAGTATTTTGCAACGTTTGAAGTTTATTATTTGTTATATACTAGGAAGGTATATCAAAGTCCTATTTTATGCTTGGTACTCACCAAGATCTAAATAATGTACTCCCTCAGAACCCACCCCAGACATTCAGGACACACCTCACCAAAAAGAACTAAGTAAGTACTAATATTCCGACATGTTTTTTTCTCCAAAATCAAAATGTTCTCAGACTCATTTTTTTTGGGTTGATGTTATCTGTGACTATATTTTCAAATCGTTACGAGCACTATGTATATGCCGCTAGTAGGTATAAATGATTTAAATAAAAGGAAATAATAAAGGCAAGCGGTATGGAAAAGAATATTTATAACCTATAATAAACGGCTTTGTTATAGTGGAACATAACTAACTTAGCCACTCGAAATAAAACGTGTTTATACAGAGCCTGCTTGAACTATTATTCCTATTATAATAAAATAATAATTATTCTATACACCTATACGAATAATAAAAAGTTTTTTTATGCGATGCCGATATAAAAGTCAGTTTACTAAAGGTACTTAAGTACCCCTCAATCACGGCGAGAGATTAGCTCCAACATTAACATTTCAAGTTCTGCAGTAAACACGGTTTTGTTAAGTTATTTATAGAGTAATACGACACGGTAACCAGTTAACGTTTATAAAATGAAAATTGCTGAAATAGCTCTATTTATTAAGTTAAAACAACGGCTAATAATAGCGTTTATGAGTGCACGCGAAGTTTTTCAATAAAATGGAGCTCGAACGGAACGTACGCTTACAAGTTTATTGACGACCGCTCAATGCTTATTGCAACATTTGTATTGCGAGAAATGACCTATTGCTTTCAATTAGTTGGATGTTGTCGATTTATTATTGATTTTTCTTCTTTAAATTCAAATTTAGATAGGTGCATGATCCTAAATATGAATTGATTAATTACGGATATTTATTGCGTTTTACTTTATTACATAAATTTTAAGCATTTATGGGACGTCATTTTGTGATTCACGCATATGGAGTATGGAAATGGATTATTGCATGTATAAATTGTGTTTTTAAAATAATAAAAAACCTACTTTGGTTCCTTATCAATAAATAACGGACATTTGTAATAAATGAACCAAGTTTTGTAGCGTTTTGAATGCAATATGGAATACCTACACACATAAATGCATCGCTATACACTCATGCGCAAATCACATAAATACCTCTCATACAGGTTCCTTTGGATTTGTTAAATGGTTACCATTGAAAAATATATATTACCTATAATAATAATAACAAAGTAAACACCTCGTTTCTTAGCAGAAACAATATTCTTCAATGTTTGTCATGGCTGCATCCTTATGATCTTACCTAAAAGTGAAAAGGGAGCTCTCTTTTTTCCAATTTTCATTTTGCAGATGCAGTTTTGCCACGTATCATGAATTTTGCTCCAAGTTTTACACAAATTGCTGCTTGTTGATTCAACTTTTGTTTCATCTAACCCTTATATCCTATCCTTCATTTAACTTAACAACATCTCTCTTTTAGTATACCACATTGAAGGTACAAACTGTATGTTCGTCTCGTCGTACGAAACTGCCAGCGACATATTTGAAGCGACCGAGTGTCAATTTAATTTTCATTCGTGGGTTACGACCGCCTCGCGAAGTTTGTTCTACATACACTATGCAGTTATTTATCCACTATAACAAGATCTCTATATCTTGCAATAACCTCCCCTTTACTAACACAGCTAAGAGACTAAGGAAGGCAGGGAAGATCATGGTAAAATGGTCCACGGTGCTGCAGAATTTGGATAGTGTCACCAATGTTGCTGGTTACGGTAACTGCATAGTAGTATCTAAACAATAATCATTAATTATTTAATTTAATTATTTACAACAAATATTTACAATCAATGTATAAAATACAAACTATAAATTAAATTATGTGAAACTTTAAATGGTAATTCTCGAGTTTTTTAGTCGTAACTTTGTAGGGATCGAAAGAATTTAAGTTACATAATAAATGCAAAGTTAAATCCTCCAAGCGGTGGAAGCTTATGGCCAAAAAATAAATGAAGGGAAATATCTTTTATCACTCGACACCAGTGACCTGACTGAATGCTCTCCCTGCGGGAACCATAAGCCATTTGCTTCACTATTCGTTTGTTTTATTTGCAAACAACGTATGTGTTGATTTCAGGTGACACTTAGCCATGATTAACAAAGGCGAATTGTTACCATTCTATCTTTGTTTTGTAGAAATGGAATTAAGAAGTATGATTCAAATGATGTTTTTAAACTCTACGTCACTTTGAACTGAAAATACCACTCATTTAATTTCAGTTTGACTAACTCAATCATTACCTTACCTAGAATGATCTGCCATTATATTTAACTCAACAAACAAACTGCTTAAACTCTGTTTTTTTTTGTTAATTCTAAACTTTTTCATGATGTACGAGATGATATTTTTCAGTAGGTACTGCATACATATACAACGTGTTCCTTTTATACATCCCATAACTCTAGGGTTATTTGTTATAAGTAAAAATAATACAAAAAACCCTAGAACAAGTGTTCCAAAAATACATAGTTTCGAAGATAACGTTTTGAGCTCTTTAAATTTTAGTTTTTGAGCTCTATGTACTATCGCTGTTTTCCCTCCAAGTCCCCCTACAACGTACTTTTAAATAAATTTTCCTTATTTACACTTAAGTCAAGAAGATTGCTCCTTGATCAAATGGTATTATTTAATATCTGCCATGAAAAATATGTATGCACCGAATTTGTTAACCAAATATACATTCATATACCATATCGTGCACATTCCATACGAGAAACCCGCAAACGTTATTTGTTCGCACCTACACCTGTAAAGTGAGCGCGAACCATTACACAGAATCGCAAAATTATTCAATAAAATATTACTATTATTATATATTAGATACTGAACTTGAATTCTTTGCAACCTCACCTGCTTCGTTCAAAAGAAACTTATCAAGTTATATTGTCAAAACTTAGCTAATGCTAATGTACCTATAAGGTAATAGTTTTCATAGGTATTACTATTACTCATGTTAATTTCCTACTAGTAGTATCCTGAAAGTGAAGAATTGGCGTTGGTAGGCGCCTGCTATCGCGTTTACGTTGCTAAGATTTTGTTTGAGGGAAATTAGTTCCATAAGTATCCCGCGAGAGGCGCTGTGCACATTCCACCACAGTGGACCAGACCGAGGACGCGTAGGTGGGCGTCTGCTGGCGTCGGTTTGCACTCAGGGTACTGCAACTGTCACGGATTACTAGTACTGAATACTCTGTATTATACGTGTGCATGGTTTCACTTTATAGATAGGCACCCTGCAGAGTGAAATCATGCAAACGTACATAATATTACATTCATCGCAGCCCCCCTTGGACAACGGGACTGATTGTACTTTTAGAACCACGTTATCATTGTTACAATTTAAGAATATTTTTAAGTAAGTACAATTGCTTGTTGTTCCAAATAAAGAAAAGTACAAAAGTATAGTAAAAGTAACATCAACCATAATTCAATTAGTTAAAAAATTGTCACCCGTATGACGAAGCTTTATTTTATTTTGCGACGTTGCCAAACGTCAACTTAATCATTCATATTTAGAAAATGCGACGTAGTCATATTTCACGTAAGGTTGTTTTACACTTGACTTTGTCGAATTATTTTGTATGAAAAATTAAACGAAAAAAGAAAGAAAAATCTTCATATTATTAATTCTTACCCTAGCTAGAGTTATGGGATATCAAAAGGAACACGTTGTATATAAGCCTAAATGTAATAGTTGTAAAAATCTATGGTACTTTACCTATACTATTAACCAAAGAATTAGTGTTATATTGGGTGTGGTATAGAACCCTTAGTGCACGTGTGCGGTTGCCATTTTGCCGGTATATCTACATATCCCGTAGCAATGCCCGTAATTTATTCCAGTTAAATGTAAAACTGTGAGTTTTGCTTCCTAACACTATAATATACTTTGTAGTAATATTTATCTATCTTTCATTACACTTTAGTGAAATTATGGCTAAAACATGTAAGTACTTATATCCATAAAAAAAATAAAAAAAATTGTTTGGTCGCACAAATTGAACTCGATCTCTACATTCGTCTACGGGTGTCAACGAAGAAGTGAATTCGTTTAATTATTCCTCTGACTAAAATGTCAATAATCCTTGGTTATCATAAAAATTCATGTTGATTCACTATTAAATTCTGCTAAATAATTAATTCCCGTTAAAACGTTATGAAATCACGTTGTATAACGTATTTCTAAATAATGAAGATATTATCAGTATTAGTTACGCGTAAATTAATCCGGTAGCTGAATGAATGATGGCCCAATCGTGCCAAACAACGTTAGTTCAGTCAATGCTTTTGTAATTAAGATAATGTGAACATTTCGCATCTGGTTAATGATGGCGGATGCACTATTCATTAAACATTTACATCGATCGCTATGGATTTATAAAGGTTTATGATTCATTTAAATTTGGTCGATCGTATTTGACGATTGTTAGTAAGTGTATCGTCAAATGTAATAAATACTATTGGTACACATCTAGTTTAATAAATTGACGCATGTGAGTACGTTTCCAGATATCCGGTAAAAGTAAAAGTGTCAGAATAATAATAACGGAGGCATGTTCCAATATTAGGACATAAACCAAATACCATATAAACCATTTATTCAACACACAATGATAACACATTAATACATACAAAATCCTCTTCGTCGTACTGTCCTTTGCACCAATGCCCCTGTTCTTCGTCTCTGTCGGCTAATTAACCACTACAGCGATAAGTTAGAAATAAATTACGATTCCCTCACAACTTTGAAGAAAAATATAATAGGTATCGTAACCGTGGGGGTTCGAGGGTCGCCGATTTGCTCGGATTTTATTATCCAAGCTCATCGAGGCTTCGGGAGACCGACGGGCTGGGAGCTTTTTCCGCCAACGCGTAAGCTTAGCCATCCAAAAAGGGAACGCTGCCAGCCTGTTGGGAACCTTGCCTATTGACAGCAGCGAGGGCTTTGAGGATGTTTTCTATATATATCATAGTTTGTATTTTATACATTGATTGTAAATATTTATAATAGGTAATAATAGTTACATAAATTAAATATAATAATGTTTATATATTGTAAGAAGTGTTTACATATTATTTAGTAGTGCATATTTAGTATAGCATGTGGTGTCCGCTTTCAAATGATGTACATTTTTTCTATATGATTTTAATGTACCTAGGATAAGTTATAATGTAACAACAACTAGTTAATAAATAAATAAATAAATGCCATGACATGCTTATAATCTATCGTATCTGTCGCCAGCTGCATTTGAGAGCCAGTTTCTTTCTAGGCTTTGTGTGCTTACAACCTTCGGCTACATCATCACAGACAATGGTTAGTTTGTGGTCTAACACAAGCTAATTACCATGACAATAAACAAAGTTACTTCCTGGTTAAGGCACTTTGATCAACGACCCGAGGAAGTAAGGCTTTCGGTATTAGTGTAGTCATATAGTATTTGTATTTTCGTACGGTATCTTTTTATGAATAATGGGAACTCTTTGTTTCAGGCGACAAACACTATCATTTGTTATTGTTAATTACTAATCCGCGAATGAATAATAGTCGAAGCGTGCCGTTTGTAATTGCCAAATTATTCAAATGATTTATGGAAGTCGGAATCCCGGGCCCGTTGTAAATCTAAGCGTTATAGCTGTTGTCTAATAAATAATCAATGTTTGTATTTTAAAATAAATGTCTTTATTATTAATAGTTAGTACGGGTTAGGTAAGTTTATTCAATAACATCAATTGGGTACTAAATCAAGTTAAGTTATTAAAATATAAATTTCTTCTGGAATTGTTTTGAATCTTTTATTTATCAAACAAACAACTGATAGACCGGGTCAAAAAATAAATAAAAGTAGACAAATGTTTTCACAAATAAAAGTAAGGCTGTACCTATATGGTACAACTGCATCCCGGCTATAAGTGCACATATTATGAACCTCTGAATCCATTGATTAAATTCTTAAACTGTTTAAAAAAAAGTACAACAGTACATTTCATATACTAGCTGTTTGCAACTAACAATTTTCACTTTATTTAATATAAAAATTACCGTTATAAAATGCAGTTAAACAATTCACGAAAAATAAAATCACCTACTGCAGCGCAGTTACAAACGTAACGAGTGCATTGTAATAATATACAGATAATTGAGAGCGCAAGCGCTTGCGCCCGTAGTGTGGGGTAGCTGCATTTCTACTGCGGACGAAATTACGCCAAGATATGTCTTAAAAGGCATTCTTTAGCTAACTTATGTATCAGCATAGCTTCTTAGCTGGACATAAAGCTTAATGCTCAACATTCTCAAATTTCCGCCGCAGCGTGTACTTGGCGTGTGTAGTGTATGTTTAATTTCATCTTGAATGCAACGGCGCGGAACGTGTTCCAGTCGCCGGCTGTCGGCACACCGGCACATGCTAGTTCCATTGTGGCCACCACGTGTGCGCCTTGCCTAACTCACGGAGACTTTAGTTACCAAGTTTTAATTCAGCTTAGCTGTTGCGATCCCAAATTGAGTTTCTTTGTTATTTGTAATATGGGTTTAAGTTGTAGAGCTTCAGAAATCCCGTGTTACATTCTTGTTATAGTTTGTTATAGGGTATTAAAAATAACAAGGTAGCCTGATAAATGAGACGATGTTCTGCTTATTTGTTAGGCATCAGGGCAAATACTTCAAGAAAATCTCTGATTGTCGTACACGGGAGACTCCTATGAGGCAATATGATAACCTGTACCTGCCGAGGATTAAATCAATGATTTATGCCAAGAGTACTCAGATTACTGCAATACGTGTATATAACCATTTACCGATTACTTTAAAGGATTAACCAAATGTTAAATTTTAAAAAATGGCTTGATGAAAATGTATTTTATAATTTAAATGAATTTTTTAACACAAATATTGACATACAATATACATCTTAAATATTAATTGACTCTATTGTTATGTGACATGACTTTCTACTATAAAATGTAAAATTCATCTATTTAGTTATTGTAATGGTGATTATAGATATCTACTAATATTTAATTCTAACATAATTGTAAATTCTGCATCCTATTGTATGCCCGAAAATGGTAAACACTGTACATATTCGCATATATGTACATTGACAATAAAGTTATATTCTATTCTTAATGTAATGGGGAGAAGTAATATGGATAAGTGAAAACGTGGATTAAATAGACTTAAGAATGATGTGGTTGGAAAGGCTGCAATTGCTGCGAGCTGGTATTAAACTTCGCATAAATTTCACTACATCACGACTAGGGCAAATCCACATGGAAACCTGCGTCACACCACAGCAAATATTGACTTCTTTTGTTATATTAACTTATGAATTCTCGAAGTTACGTACGTTCCTATACATTTTGCTCCTGAGCTCGAGCTTTATTAAATATGTAAGTGCATAATATAGATAATAAAATATACATATTTAGTGAGTGCACAGGTACGATGTGAATCCAACTCTAATTAGACAGCGGAACCGGTAGCGCCATCGGTCATCTAACCGACACCGAGACACTCGATTCGAATTACGCAAAGCTAATTCCATCTGCTTCATCAGAGCGTATAAAATCTAATTACACATTCGGCGGGTGACGGGGCACACACGCCGTCCGGTGTCCGGCGACCGTCCGGCCGGCCACCCGGACGCACACCCCTGTGATGTTATATTCAGGTGTAATAACGGCTAATCCTACACCGACCTATGTCACAAATTACTCGCTTTTGTCTGTGAACGAGGGTTTTCGGTGCACCGTCTATGAATCCATTATAACCTTAATGCATAATGCAACGTCGACTCAGGGCATAAAGCATTGTCACATACACGTACTCGTATGTGTGCATTAACACATTCGTGAAATATTGTTGTCGGCAATTCGAGCTGAATTAACTTGGACAAAGACATTGTCAAGTTTCTTGTTTACTGAGACTTTGTAGTGGTCTGTAGATGACATTGCTAAAAACGGGAGACTCCTATGAGGCAATATGATAACCTGTACCTGCCGAGGATTAAATCAATGATTTATGCCAAGAGTACTCAGATTACTGCAATACGTGTATATAACCATTTACCGATTACTTTAAAGGATTAACCAAATGTTAAATTTTAAAAAATGGCTTGATGAAAATGTATTTTATAATTTAAATGAATTTTTTAACACAAATATTGACATACAATATACATCTTAAATATTAATTGACTCTATTGTTATGTGACATGACTTTCTACTATAAAATGTAAAATTCATCTATTTAGTTATTGTAATGGTGATTATAGATATCTACTAATATTTAATTCTAACATAATTGTAAATTCTGCATCCTATTGTATGCCCGAAAATGGTAAACACTGTACATATTCGCATATATGTACATTGACAATAAAGTTATATTCTATTCTTAATGTAATGGGGAGAAGTAATATGGATAAGTGAAAACGTGGATTAAATAGACTTAAGAATGATGTGGTTGGAAAGGCTGCAATTGCTGCGAGCTGGTATTAAACTTCGCATAAATTTCACTACATCACGACTAGGGCAAATCCACATGGAAACCTGCGTCACACCACAGCAAATATTGACTTCTTTTGTTATATTAACTTATGAATTCTCGAAGTTACGTACGTTCCTATACATTTTGCTCCTGAGCTCGAGCTTTATTAAATATGTAAGTGCATAATATAGATAATAAAATATACATATTTAGTGAGTGCACAGGTACGATGTGAATCCAACTCTAATTAGACAGCGGAACCGGTAGCGCCATCGGTCATCTAACCGACACCGAGACACTCGATTCGAATTACGCAAAGCTAATTCCATCTGCTTCATCAGAGCGTATAAAATCTAATTACACATTCGGCGGGTGACGGGGCACACACGCCGTCCGGTGTCCGGCGACCGTCCGGCCGGCCACCCGGACGCACACCCCTGTGATGTTATATTCAGGTGTAATAACGGCTAATCCTACACCGACCTATGTCACAAATTACTCGCTTTTGTCTGTGAACGAGGGTTTTCGGTGCACCGTCTATGAATCCATTATAACCTTAATGCATAATGCAACGTCGACTCAGGGCATAAAGCATTGTCACATACACGTACTCGTATGTGTGCATTAACACATTCGTGAAATATTGTTGTCGGCAATTCGAGCTGAATTAACTTGGACAAAGACATTGTCAAGTTTCTTGTTTACTGAGACTTTGTAGTGGTCTGTAGATGACATTGCTACTATGTCGCATTAATATTGGAGAAGTTTTAATATGTATAACTTCTAATATTTTGCTTTATTTTAAATATTTACTATTAACCTTTTCGACAACTGCATTTCCTGCACTCTTCCGTTTTAAACGAAGTTACATATGGTTAAGCATGCTCTAATCATTAATGTTACTTTAAGATACATTATTCATTGATCCAGTTTTTAATAGGTTCCCAAAAAGTATTAAAACACAAAAGTCACTT
Organism: Tetheella fluctuosa; assembly: GCA_951216915.1. NCBI lineage: Eukaryota > Metazoa > Arthropoda > Insecta > Lepidoptera > Drepanidae > Tetheella > Tetheella fluctuosa. The sequence goes on from OX578234.1 coordinate 6,179,312, forward strand.
TAAATTATTTTAGCAACAATTTACATTGTGCCAACGCGCAGTTTATTCTGTAACAAAAATAACGTGTGTATTTAATGTAATTAACTGTTTGTGTGTTCTTGCGTATTCCTAGCAGCCCTCATTCTTGTGGATTTAAACAATTACCGTTCATTAGGATGCACCCACAGCGCTTTTGTAATGCAAATCCATTGTTTTTGTGCACCGTAAATGTACACACTTTTATGTGAATGTACGTGTTGTCCGTATACCGTTATTTAGAATAAATATCTACATAGCATGAAAGTACATACAGTTTAGGTATGTAGGTCATACTCTCAAATAAAAAGCAATTTCATAAGTGGAATGTGACAGAAGTCGTGCTCGAGTTCGCCTTAAGTTTATATAAAATTCAATATTTCCGCGCGGACCGGGAATCGGTCTGAAAAGTCAAACGTCTCGACTTCGCCGACTTCAGAGAATTTAAAGGAAACCACCATAAAAATAGTAAACACAATTTCTGGTTGTGAAAAGATAAATCTCGGTCTTGCAAACACAGTTCTATCTCGAGGGGTGGAATCTCGCGCAAGTTTGATTCGATTCTAAGAATTTGGCTCCTGCATATAGAAAATATTGCAAATTCAGTTTGGTCGCAGAATAGTGCCGCGTCAGGCTATGCTTGTGGTAGATCGTGCTTCGGTAATCGTATTTGTGATTTCCATCCCCCAAATGCTTTCAATTTATTCGTTTACAATATGAATGAAACGCAAAGGTGACTTCTGTTGCTAAAATATTAAGTATGTTATTCTTAACCGTACCGCTGTATTTATTCTTGATAAAAGAATATTGCTATAGGAAACACAATGAGTACTATAACGTAAAATAAAAAGATTCATTCTTCTTTTGTAACTGTAACAACTGTACTTAACAACATTGTAGTCAGTTTTTCTAATTGCATCTTTTATTTCACATTGTTTTTCTTACCAAACTGCAACATAAAATTAGTCGATACCAATTGGTTCAGATAACAGAACAAGAGTAAACAAAGCACAAGTAACAGGAGACGGGGCGTATAGACGAGATCATACGATGTAGCTCCATCAACACAGGGCACTTACATATCGCATACTTCCTAGTGCATACTGCACTTTGCTCTCAGTGTTTTCACTCGCATCTCTCGAGAGGTTTACTTTGGTCGGGTAGCGGCGACGATGGTAGCTCCTACTCGTACATAGGTGCTATAACAGTGTTACTACATGAATACAAGTTAGCACCTTGAGAGTGTGAAATTCTTGCTTCTGTAGCTGTATTATTGGTTTCAACTGGTAGTAGAAATTGAAAATTGCGTCGCGAGGTGAATTTTGATTTTTAAGCACTAGTATTTTATTTCCTGCTAATGTAGATTATCGTGTTTCTTCTTCTAAGTATTTTTTTTAATGTAATACTGTTTTGTCAGGGTGGTTAAAATGAATCTATACAGCTGTGCTGTGTATGTGTGCGTGTATAGCCTGAAATCATTGAAGCTATGTGATGTTTCTCCGTTATCAGATTGTACCTAAAGATCAAGATATTTGGAGGAATAAAATGAAAATTACAGATCAAAAAATAAAGCCATCATATGTTTTTGCAAATAAATTTGTATTCTAATCTAATCCTACAATTATTTATTTATATCATACTAATAAAAAAAAAAAACCCATGTTGGGCTTGTCAAGCTGACTACCTGTTACTATGGAACCAACCTCGAAAAAAAATATTTCATAAATTTTGATCGAGCAAGTGTAAGTTTGAGATTATGAAGAAGCCATCACAAAATATCCGCTCAGTTAAATAATATTAATACGAGAGTGAGTTTGTTTTGTTTATTACTTCTTGATGTCTCAACGACGGCACCAATCATGATGAAAGGCACACCCATGAACGTGTAAAACGGGTGAAATCACGAGGCGAAATCTAGCTAATTAAAAACTAAAACTCATAAAATAATATTTTTTAGGTTATCTGTATTATAATTCCTATCATAATCACTACTATGTTAAATCAATAACTTTTTTCTATAGTAAAGGCACTGACAGTGCTTCGGATTAAGAAGCCAAATAAAAGTGAAGTAGGTAACATTTTAACAGTAAAGTTGTAAGCTTTGTACTGTAACTCACCCAGACTTTCAGCCCTGACAGGACCGTGTCAGTTTTATGTTTTTAGCTGGAAATGTGAGTTCTGGCTAACGTGTATAAAAATGTTGTTATATTTTTGATATCTCTGTTCACCACAATAATTTTGTTACTTGAAAATTAAACAAAGTGTAAAAATATGAATGAGAAAACTCCAATATGAAATTTAAAAATAAAGAATTAACGAGGGGATCATTCTATAAACGTTTCTTTACCCACAGCACAGTAGATGTCAACATCTACGTAACATAAGCGAATCACGCGACACTTTGTATCCAATTTATTCGTTGTAATCTATAATTAGAAGAACACAATATCCATTCAAACTTGGGCGGAAATTAATACTGGTGGCTATTTAAAAATTGTAGACAAAAAGCTATTTATTTTGAGAGTGAACATTAAAATATAAACCATCAGAGCTCAGGGGAAATCAGATCGCCGGAGTCACAAAAATGCTGACGAGCCTCGCACCCGAAGTGAAGCCCTTATTCTGTCATATTTCCATCAGATTTATGATAAAAATGTTTAATAACTAAGCTGATTAACTCGACTTGTGACTTGTTTGAACGTCGAATTAAAAATGGGACCTCATTTGTTTGGGACAATTTGGCCGCTTTGAGCCCAAGAGGGTTAATTGTATTTGTACCTAAATATATTGTTTTTACAAGTGATTAGTTTGTTTAAACGGTTTTATTGTTCAACACATACATATTAAAAAGTTTATCTGTTTCATGATTCAGTCATAAAGTAAATCGGTCATCAAAATTTTGAAAATAAAGGAAACTTTAATATTAACAGTTACTGTTATTAATACGAAAAAGTGATCTGGAATTATTTTTTTCAATAATTAATTAATATCATAAGTAATAATTATCGATTTACCGAGATACCATAGTAGGTACAAGTTGGCTGTGAAACTACTCTTAATTAAAGATAATAATGAGTATATTTTTAAAGTCAGAACTTGACATGAAAAAAGCTATTTATCTACACCACACATAAATAAAACAAAACCATGTAAATGAGGAAACAAACAGCGGGTATATAATTATGAAGGTAAATATGTAATAATATAATACATTATTACATATTTAAATAAATAGTGCCTTCTTTTAGAATAAGACGGCAGTAAGTAATAAGGCAGTGCTGGATTTTGTCTTCAGAAAACCTTTACAATCTGTAGACGTTAAGTAAGTTTATTATTTTTTCAGGCTAATAAATTAATTTCATTTCGAATAATAGAAGAATTATATTAATATTTTGCGATGTCATGACTTACAAATGTTTATTTAGTTTTTTTTAACGTCTCTACATTACTGGATGACGTATATTTAAATTCCAAAGCATTTTTAGCTAAGAAATTCAAGAACTCTCTGTTTAGATTTTTAAAAAATATATAAAACGTAAGTTGTATAAGAAACGATACTATAAAATTTCTGATTTTATAGAGCATCGCTTTTTAGAAATTTCACACTGGTTATTGTATTATAATCGTAAGTTTGTTATAATTTTAATAAAATATGATACTTAAAGTAAGAATCGAGTGACAGTTTAAAATACTTGTAATTGAATAATTTAGGTAATAAAGATGTTTTGAATTTGCTAAAAATATTTTATCCTATTTGTCGAAATTTATAGTAAGATAAAGAAAATACACATTTTTATCCTCTTTTGTGATCGGAATAAGTAAGACGGTGCAAAAGTTTTAATTTTGTCTGGAAACTTAGATGCCCTGGAGCTTTTGTGGAATGTTATCCTTAATCAGATTAATTGGACTTCCGATATAGCCTGATTGTTTTCCGTTCAAGCTTTTATTCTTGATTCAAGTTTTTAATAAGAATTCGATATTTTGTAATTATGGTTTTTATTTAAATTTTTATTCGAAATGAAACTCTTTGCCATAATCTAACATTAACGTTTTAGTGCCGTTATGTGCGTATAAATAAAAAAATTCTAAAAAAAAAGTATTAAGATCAAACGCACACGCCCATTTCATAAGCGAATTGACACCGTTTTGCTAAGCTCATAGAAATCAAAATCGAAACTTGTGTTTTGCACGATTTTGGTTATTATGATGTGAATATAATTTGATGTCCATTTGTTTTATAAATATGCGTTTTCCTCCGTAATGCCGCGCGGTGCAAACGCATCATTTGAACCTCTTATAAATGAAAAACTAAATTAATACTATTCAGATCTTTACACCATATATATTTTTGAGGACATGTTATAATGTTACATTATATGAAACAGTATGTGAAGACGTAAACCATGGGAAGTGGAGACCCACTTTAATAGGACTAGTAAATATTTCACCTAAGTATTTGTTACTTAGTAAGAAATTTTGATAATCTTAAAAATTTTTTTAATATTATTTGGTCCTATAAACTAGCAATGGTCTTTGATAGGTATATAATATAGCAGCGCTGACGCTCATCCTAGTTCATAAAGATCGGTTTATGAAAAGAAAATTATAGACGGATAGTAACCTAAATAAAGTTCTAAAAAGTAAAATCCCCAATATCCATTTAGGTTCCAAATAAAATGGATCGTTCATAAATAGGTTCTCAAACAATCGGGAACAGGCTCCCAATCAGATCACTTGGAAGCGAGATCCTTTGGGAAACTTTTAATTTTATTGTCGGGAGCATCCACAGATAACGCCTACCGGATATGCCGTTTGACTCCGGATTACCGGTAATCTTGCCCTGATTTACGGCCAAGGAAAATCGGAAAGCCGGGATGATTATGTAACAACACTCTTATGTGTATTTTTTATATTTTATTTAGTTGTATGTGGGTCAGTCGGTCGGTTAGATACAGTCGATTGGTCGAATCATTTATTCCATGATATTGGTGAAATATTTTTAGGGTTGCCAATGAAACAAAAATTAAGAAATCGATTAAGGTTGTGTGCACATGCATATATCAGACAATTGGTAAATCGATTACTTATCGCATAGATTCGACGCGGTCCTGACGGTGCGTGTCTATATCTACTGCTAATGTCTTACGCCTGACGCCTCGATATTCAAGTAGACTACCTTCAATGGATCTGTTAGTCATTTATTTTCTATGGCGCTAAACTAGTGAATAACAGAAAATGTACTTCTAAAAAATCTAGTTATTTATTCCATTTCTTATTACATGAACGAGTTTTTTTTATAAATTCATGATAATAAGATAGTCTAAATTTTATAAACTGTATATAGGTATTCTTTTCAGAATGTACAAAAAAAAATACCCACCGAATTGTGTATGTGTGTGTTTAAGACACGAATAGATTTTTAGAATGTGTTAAAGATAAACAAATATCAACTGGCACAAAATGAATAGATTTAGTATATAAAATAAAAATGCTAATTTGGTTAGCTTCTTATCATTATTGCACATTACGAATAGCTTTAATAAATAAATCGTTCCTATTTAGTATAAATTCATATCTCAAAATGGTATCTACACAGACGTTCGCTCCGAGCCGCCGCACAGTACAGACGTACCCCGTACGGTCTATTGTGCTCCGCCCGCCACCCCGACTCGATTCTCGGAAGCGCTCTGGTATTTATACCTGGCCTTTCGCAGAACCGACCTTATCAGTTTGTTGACTCGGAACTTTTCAGTTTAGAGTCTCCAAACGAATATTTGTTCTTACGACATCGCGCTCTCAAAACCACAGATATTTACTTGTGGTGAACCAGTGGATACCTAACGGTGATAACTAAGCTGGTTCGAGCGTGACCCGGGCGCTCGCGGTTTCCCTTAAGGAAAACGCTAACCCGGACGGGACTGGACCAGTTGGCCTTGGGGGCTTCCCTAGCCAACCCCAGTTGTCGTTAGGCAGGGACTTAGGAACCCGCTGCACAATAAGATTGGCAGCGGGAGACAAGCTTAGGGCACACCCTAGGGCCTACTCACCTCCCAACCTATCCCGGTTGGGAGTGTAACACACACCCCCGGGCCCATCCACCCGGGGCGAGATAGTAGGTTAGATTAGGGCGATCGCCTGAGGTTTCTTGTGGTTTCTTTTACTCAGGAACGCCCCGCGTCCGAAACCACGGTAGATTGCCGAATTAGAGTAGCTCCCTCTGGCTGGCCATCATGGCCAGCCAGAACGACCACCCACCCATGACGCTGGACGAGATTCTCCAGGACGACGAGTCCTGGGATTTCCTCGTCGAGCGTTACGGGTCATCGGTACTACCTCCCCGACCCGCTCCCACTTCACGGTCATCCTCAAGGATGTCCGTGATATCCGCGGAATTCTCCCCCGCGGAATCACCCGCGGAACACTCCCCGCCTCCCTCTCCCGCGGAATCAACCGCGGATCACTCCGCTCCTCCCTCTCCCGCGGAACCCTCCGCCCCGCCCTCTCCTGCGGAATCCGAACCGCCCTCTCCGCCTGCGCCTGCCGCGACGACCGGCCAGTCGTCCTCTTCCTCCTCCTCGGAGGGAGAGTTCACGACGGTCGTCGGGGGCAAGCGCAAGCGGAAAAAGAAGGCGAAAGCCACTGAAGCCGAGGTAGCTGCCAAAGCTGCCAAAGCTTCCGCCCCTTCCCCTTGCCCATCACCCAAGCCCCGCCCACTCATGGACACTGTTGTGCCCACACCCCCGCCGCTAATGGACGTGCCCATGGCTCCTCCCCCGGAGGAACAAGGCCGCCCAGAGACGCGCATATCCCAGCCCCAGTCCCAATCCCAATCCCAAGTCCCCAAAAGGAAGGACACTCCTCCACCACTATTTGTGCAGGACAAAACGCGATGGACCGAAGTGTCCGGGTGGTTTACCCCACAAAAAATTCAATACACGTCCGCCCGCTCTACCGAGCACGGCATAAAGGTCCAGGTACCTACATCCCAAGACCACCGTGCCATCACCAAACTCCTCCGGGAAAGAAAAGTGGCTTTCCACACATATGCTCTCCCGGAGGACAAAGCCCTACGCGTAGTGATACGCGGAATCCCCCACCAGATCCCCACTTCCGAGGTTGAAGCCTCCCTCAAGGGGCTCGACCTGCCAGTGCAATCCGTCCATCGGATGCACAAAGGCCGCGGTCACGAACCGTATAACATGGTCATTGTGGCATTGGACCAGGGGCCGGCCGGGAAGGCTGTATACAAGATAAAATCTGTATGCGGCCTCAGCGACGGCTTCTACGTAGAGGGTGTCCGAAAGGGCAGCTATCCCTCTCAATGCCACAATTGCCAGTTGTATGGCCACTCTGCCCGCAACTGCTACGCCCCTCCCCGGTGCGTGAAGTGCCTCACACCTCACGCCACCAAAGACTGTGACCGTCCAAAGGTCATAGATGAAAACACCCCGCCACCTGGTTGCGTTCTCTGCAACCAGACCGGGCACACCGCGAACTACCGCGGGTGCTCGAAGGCTCCCCGCCCTTCGCGCCATTCAACGCGCAAAGCCCCCATCTCCAACCCGGCGCAGACCGATCTGCGCCCTCAAAGGCACTCTCAATGGGCCCGCCTTAACGCCAACTCTCCTAAGGAGTACCCTCCTCTCCCAAGGGAAGCGTTTGCTCTCTCCGAGCAAACCACGACCCAGCCACCACCTCCTCCTCCCAAGGTTTCCGCTTGGCAGCCGAAACCCACCGCAGCGCCTTCAGCGCCCGCCCCGCCGTCACCGCCAACCCAAACCACCCGCCGCGCAAACCCGTCACCAAAACGGGACCAAAACCCTCCGTCGAGTGTGGATGCGGATTTCGCACTCGTGGAGCGCTTCATCGATTTCATAAACTTCGATGAAATTAGGGAGCTCGCCGATCTCATCAAACAGAGCGAGGGCAACGGTCGTGCCCTTGCATCTGCAGCGCTGCGATTTCATAAAATCGCTTGCCAACTCGATCACTTTCGCGTAAATCCATAATGGATATTACACCCACGCGCGGTAGAATCAAACCCCGATCCCTCAAGTTAGGAACCTTCAATGCCAACGGCATTATAGGTAAACGAGATGAGATCGCAGAATTCCTGCGAGAGCATCAACTCGATATCCTTTTGGTACAGGAAACATTTCTTAAGCCCTTTCATAGGGACCCTAAAATTGCGAATTATCAGATAATTCGCAATGACAGACCCAACGCCGCAAAAGGCGGCACCCTCATTTATTATAAAAGATCCCTTCACTGCTCCCCTATGGACGCACCATCCCTAGAGTACATTGAGGCTTCAATCTGTAGGCTCGGTATGACTGGACACTCATCCATTATACTAGTCTCGGCATATTGCTCCCATTCTCACAACCTACCCGACTTAAGAATGTCACTCAAACGTGACTTAGAATCCCTTTTCAATTTAGGTAGCTCAGTCATTCTGGCGGGCGACCTAAACGCGAAACACACCCTCTGGAATTGCGTCGCAAACAATACCAGAGGGCGTATTCTTGAATCCCTCCTCGGGCCACTCAACGTGGACCTGATCGCCCCATACGAACCGACTCACTTCCCGGACATAGTGACTCACAGACCCGACATACTCGACGTGGCGCTGCTGCGTAATGTAAACTTACGTTTGCATGACTTAGCAGTGCTACACGAGCTCCAATCGGACCACCGGCCTGTAATCCTAGAGTTTACACCGCGCGTAGGTCCCCCAGATTCAGGTCAACCCTCTCGCACCAAGGTCGTGACGGACTGGGACAAATTAGGCGAAAGCCTCAAGGCGACCTCGTCCGTCCATCTAGACCGTATCCCTGACAGCCTAGTCACCGCCGACGACGCTGTAGGTGCTATCGACTCACTCACAAGTCACGTGCAATCGTTAGTTAGCGATTGCTCTCGGACAGTACCAGCGGAGGATGACCGACGCTGGCACTTGCCCGACGACATACGGGACTTGCTGAGGGAGAAGAAAGCCGCCATTCGCGCCTACGATAGAGCTCCCTCAGAGCAAAATCGTGTCCAATTACGAGCTCTCGAACGTGCCGTCAAGGCACGCATCGCAGAGTTTCGCGAGAATCGCTGGGGCCAGACCCTCAGCGAAATCAAGCCCTCCCACCTAGCCTTTTGGCAACTGTCTCGTGCCCTCACAAAGGACACAGTAGTTCCAATGCCTCCCTTAAAGCGACCCAACCTTCCACCCGCCTTTGAAGACGTGGCAAAGACCGAATGCCTCGCCGAAAGTCTGGAGGCTCAATGTACGCCCAGTTCTCTCCCTATTGACCCGCGTCATTTGGAGAAAGTTACAGCCGAAGTAGAACGGAGGCCCGCTCTTCCGTTACCTCCTCCCGCTCCCCCGACTGACGACGTCGCCAATGACGTCAACACAAACGACGACCCACTTCCACCCGCGACCCATGACGAGGTGAAAGCGATCATCGGGAAGTTACACCCTCGCAAGGCCCCGGGCTCGGACAAGATCACCAACAGAGTGATCAAACTCTTCCCAGCCTCCCTTATCATGTTATTGACGGCCATCTTCAATGCCGCCCTCTCAAACAATATTTTCCCACACCAGTGGAAAGAAGCCCACGTGATTGGGATCCACAAGCCCGGCAAACCCAAGTCCGAGCCCTCCAGTTATCGTCCCATAAGTCTGCTCAACGTACTGGGCAAGATTTATGAGAGAATCATTTATGTCCGCCTTAAAGCATTTGCCGATGCTAACAAACTCCTCCCAGACGAGCAATTTGGGTTCCGACCCAAACACTCGTGTGTTCATCAAGTCCATAGAATTGTTGAACACATCTCCACAAGTTACCAGAGAGGTCACATGACAGGCGCCCTTTTCTTCGATGTCGCAAAGGCATTCGACCAGGTGTGGCACACAGGCTTGATCTACAAGCTTTACACCCTAGGTGTGCCACCGAGACTCGTGACCATCTTACGAGACTTTCTGTCGAATCGTCTCTTTCGATATCGGGTCGAAGGCGTCCTGTCCTCACCACACCCCATTAGTGCCGGTGTCCCGCAGGGCTCGGTACTATCTCCCTTGCTCTTCACGCTCTACACGAGCGACATCCCTAGAGTCAGGAATACGCAGTTCGCTCTCTTTGCAGACGACACTGCCGTATATTGCTCAGGCAAAAGCCCGCCCGCGATCTCTAAGAAACTCCAGACCGCAGCCAACGCCCTAGGCGCATGGTTCCGGAAATGGAGAATAGAGATCAACCCCTCCAAGAGTCAGGCGGTTCTCTTTTATAGAACCGACCGAAAAAGACGTCCCCCCATCCCCGACCCAGTCACACTATTCGGCGAGCCGATCCCTTGGGAGAGGCAAGCCAAATATCTCGGTGTGACCCTCGATGATCGCCTATCCTTCGCTGCACACATAAGGGCGGTTCGCGCGCGCGCCGCCTTTGTGGCAGGACGACTCCACTGCATGATCAACGCCCGGTCTAAACTTGCCCTAAAAAGCAAGGTTAGACTCTATACCGCGTGTATCCGTCCAGTCATGACGTATGCGAGCACCGTGTTCGCTCACGCTGCTCCCACACATCTCCACACCCTTCAGGTGATTCAAAACCGTTTCATGCGCAAAGCCACGGGCGCCCCGTGGTACATGCGCAATGAAAACCTCCACCTTGACTTAGGTCTCCCTACAATCAAACAATTTATAAAACGCGCCTCGCGCCGATATTTTGATACCGCAGCGCACCACGCGAATCCCTTGATAGTCAACACTATCACATACACCCCGTCCCTTATTTCCCGCATCCGTAGGCCTAGGCACGCCCTCAGCGAGCCAGACGATGCCATTACCCTAGCGCAGATCGAGGCCGAAGAAGCCCGCAAACAAATACAGATGCGAAATCGTCAACCTAGATTTCGTCCTCGCCGGCGAGGACCGTCGCGACGTCCTTCCCAGTCTCGTCCCGATTAAGCGGCCCGAGCTGCATATTAGCAATCCGACCGATCCCCAAATAATATATTTGCATGCTAAGTCCTCCCTCATTCCCCAGGCAACGTCCTGAGCCGAGGTCGAGCCCCACAGGGGGCACCCTCAGGCTACCGTTGCCCAAAATTTATTAGTTTTAGTTTTAGTTTTAAGTAGCGGTTGAGAGCCCTCAGCGCTCACCGCAAAAGTCCGCGTAACGGTGGAAGAAGGTCCCCTGGACCCACCACCTTCCTGTTCCAGTCAAAAAAAAAAAAAAAAAGGTATCTACACAAAAACAAACAGAGCTTGCCCGCAGGTAATCGAAGTACCCAACCCAACAGACTTCCTGCAAGCGATTTGAATATTTCATTGGTGCAAAACACTAGCGCTGCTGTCAGTAACGTGGGACGCTCCAGTCCGAGACACATGGACATTCCCATGCACCGGGACACCGGGACATTCCAGCCGTATAAGCAATTATCCCCCGGACTGTACACAATTGTCCTTCCGTAAACATTTAGGAGGAATCTTTTGTGTCCGCGCAAAATAATAGCAGCGCTTTTGTATGCAGCAGTGGCACGTTTGTTCGTTAAACATTTTTCATGGTGTACTGGAGTTTTATTGACAAAGGCTTGATGTTTATTTAGTGATGCACGCGGACGCGTGGTCGTTGTATTTACACAATTATTATTTTTCATTGACGCATAGAACGAGGATACTAATTTGTTTTTGTAAAATTTACAAACATGGGAACTTGGTCCTTTGAGGTTTAAATTTATTCTAAACGGTAACTACGAGACGGGTTATGCCATAATGCCATCGTAGCTTTTATTTTATTATAAAAATCAGATATTGTAAAATACCCAAGAGTTAAGAGCTTAATTATTTCCAGGCGACATAATAGTTACACAATTACGTATATTAACAAATTCGAGGAAGTACAACAACAGTTTGTCAAGATTTGTTGACATAAGACATTTATTGGGCAGACTGGCTGACTTTAGTTTATTTAAAGACACTAATCTCTGGAACTACCTGTCGGATTTGAAAAATTATTTTTGCATTTAAGGTTATAGGCTATTTTTTATCCCGGGAATACGAGTGAAACCGCGGGGAACAGCTAGTATATAATAAAGCTGAAGAGTTTTTTGTGTGTTTGTTTGAACGCGCTAATATCTGGAACTACCAGTCGGGTTACAAAAAATCTTTTTGCATGTTATTTCTTTCATTATACCTCTCATAGAAAATAATTATTGTAAATTGTATTAGTACCTGAAACCCATAAATTGAACCAGATATATCTATTAAACCAGCCATATCATATAATCAATATAACGTTATACATTTTTTTTTAAATTGAGAAATTAAAACCAATAACAATCATATTATACAATAACAAAAAACAATAAGACCATAATTTCATGCATTTCGATTTTGCAATCATCGTAACACTGAATAGCCGTAACAGTTAAATGAAAACACAAATTTACCGTAAACAATCGACCGTTAGTCTTAACTGTACACTCCTTTTATTGGCACCCTGTATGTGATACAAACAAATCAGTAAACGAACCTCCAAAAAAACGCAGTTTGGAGTACGAATATCTGTGAATACAGAAAACTGGGCTACACTGTCGATGGCGTGAGCAATACACGCTGTTATCAATGTACTAAAAAAATCAGGCAGTAGGTACGATAGTGTAGAAATGCATATAGGATTGTCAATCTAATATACAAAAATCAATGTTTGTTTGTTCGTATTTTATGCGCTGTCATACCGTTCATCCGATTGCGATAAAATTCGTCAACTTATAGCTTAAGGCTAAGTATAACAATTAAATTACAGTTGGTGGCGCGCGTATCGTACCGGCAAATGTATTTGAAAGAGCATTTCTGCAACAATATTTTCTTTTCATTCACATATATTTATAAACTATTTAACTATGTGCTTATTTACTTACTTATCTTATGTAATGTGCTCATTAGTATTTTTCCTTTTTTTATATTTCTTTCTTTTCTATTGTTATTGCTTCTTTCCTTCTGTTATTTTTGTTTCCCTTTGTTTTTTCTAACCATGACATTGGCAGAGTCATCGCTGGTACGATGGAGCCATAAACAAGAAATTGGAATTCAAATTTCGAAATTGTCAGTTGACAATTAGTATTCAAACAAACGATATTTCCCCAATTCATTTTCTTCTGCGGCAACACCGGTTACCAGCTAGCTTAAAATAAAATAATGATTATTGTTATACAAAATTGGTTGAGCTAGGTACCTTCAGCAACACAATTATAAAACTTGTAATCTTATAACAGTAAGTGCAAATCATACTTCCGTGCAGAGATGTGCTGTGCATTGTGTCTCCACATGTGCTTTTGTACAAACCGTGTAGCGCTAAGTAGATAATGTATTATGTAAGATACTTGCGTTACTATTCTCTACATTTACTACAGTTATACAAGAAAGTAAACAAAACGGAGTATAATTTTGTATGAAATCATGAGCAGCTTCATTTGTGAAAACTTTACAAAACTAAACATCTGTAATAATTCTTCTGTGAAGTACCTAATTATTTTGCTGTATCATTTCAAACTAGTTTCCACCCCGCGATTTCACCCGCACTCCCCAGGGATCATATGTTTTCCCGGGATAAAAAGTATCTTACATGTTAATCCAGAATATACTCAATCTGTTTACCAAATTTTATCCAATACGTTGAACCCTTAAGGAGTTGATTAGTAACAAACATCCGAACATAATAAACTCAATAGAACATCAAATTGATGAGTTTTTGAAACAAAATTCTACACATACGGTATTAAGAAATGCTCTACAATACACCCTATACGATGGAGTTTCCATTTACTTAAAACACGTTTCGTTAAATCCTCAGGCTATTTGCATCAAGCTGTCGGTAGGTGTTGGAACTAATATAAAATAATAGCAATAGTCTGTAGGTACGTATATTTAAAACGAGTTTTGTAACTAGTTTATCATTATCATATTACAGGGTCATATCATTTCAGATGCCACCCTTTCAACTCGTTTTTATATAGTTTTTTTCTGCCCCCTGGTTTTACCCCCGTTTCCGAAGGATTTAATGTTTTCAAATAAAAAGTCAATTAAATATTTTATATAATAGTATATATTTTTCTATATTATATGCCAAATATCCAAATACGTCCAACATATTACGGTGCGATTTAGAAACAAAGATAAACTTTCGAATTTATTATACTAATTAAAATAGAAACACTTGAATAAGTCAACGTTGAACAAATAAAGCAACGTGCAAAAGTTAGCTAGAAAAGCTCATCTCAATCCGGAGTTGGCTGACCATGGACTGAATTGGCTCGCACATCTGCTTCGCCAATTCAGTTTCAATTTGAAGCGGTCTCACTCTCACATGCCGGCGACATCGACGAACAATTTACATGTACATTTATATGTATTGAAAAAACGCAGTTTTTGCGATTCACATACTTATGTAGGTCAGACGGGTTGGGATGGAAACGGTGCAATAATGTGTGGAATAAGGGTACAATGTATAAAGGTATTACTGACGACTGTAAATTATTAGATAGATAGATTTTATCATTGATTTTTCTGGGAACTTTAGTGGATAAGTTTTGTACGTATTTCTAGTATGGATGGACTTGTGTTTACAGCCGGAAAGAGTGATCAGTGATAGATTTTCAACTTGAGGGACCGGCAAGCAGGCATAATCGAATGGGTAATAATAAAAATATGACAGAATAAAAGAGCGCTGTTACTTCAGCGACAGAATTTAGAAAAGGCTGATTTGGCTAGAATATAAAATTAAATACTACATAAACAATACAATACAATATATTTTATTTGTACACAACATGACATAGCAGGAAAAAACAATAAGAAAGAAGTAGACAACAGATAAAAGTGATTACAAAGTAAGCGGTGTTATCACTCAAGCGGTTTCTTTCAGACAACCTTTGGGTAACAGGATACGGAAGATAATGGCAGGTGTTATACTTGTTGAGTACTTACTGAAGTACTTTTGTTCATGTATTTAGAGAACATTATGTTTTTCACAACATTCAAAATAAAATCGTCCATTGTCCAACATATTGAATGAATCAATATTCACCACAGTCCATTATTATTGTAACAGAAGCGTATTTGCGATCACTAAAATGTATAATTTGCATCGCGGTTCAACGATTCCGATTAAATGGTACTTCATTTTAAATTAATTACTGATTGTTACAAAATCGGATGGAAATTAACGATGTGATCATGCCGGTTTTATGAGGAGAAATATCGAATCATCAATCAAAAGGATTGAATCCGAATATGAATGAGTTAAAATTATGAATGACAAAAATTACCATCGATTTATATCGTAAATATATGATTCCAAATTTATTTACTACTAGATTTTCCGCACGATTTCACCCGCGTTCCCGGGATTAAATATAGTCCATGTTACTCAGGTATAATGTAGCATTCTAATGGTGAAAGAATTTTTGAAATCAGTCCAGTAGTTTTTAAGTTTATTCGTTACAAACATACCAAAATACATCTCTTTATAATATTAGTGTAGATGTAGATGGAGAAGTATGCGAATGTCGGTAAACAAACATGTGCCAGAATTTGAGAATAGGTATCATATAATTATTATGAATACCTTTCTTTAATTAAGTTTTAAAATACAAAGTCGACACCAAGACTGCCAAATTATAACTTAGGTAAGCTATGTATATACCAATTTCATAAATATAAAATTAGTAACTTGATTGTATTTTGTATATAAATTAAAGTTTGCTGGCGGTTCAGACGAGAACTTTGGGAAACATAATTAATATTACTTTAGGCTTCTTTTTTACAGCCATCCCACTGTTTTTTCTTTCTTATTTAACCACGGGGCATAGATCTCCGAATAAACTTGTGTATCGCCTTTTCTTACTCAGCATCGATGCCACGTAATCCAATAACTACGTTTTTTTGCACGTGCAAGTGATCCAATTCTTCCCTATATCTACAATTGTTGTGATGCGAATGAAGAACTAGACAATTTAAAAGATGGATTAAAATTATTTTTAAAGTATAGAAAAAATATAACAAGATACTAAAGATATAATTATCTCACAAAATCTGCAAAACCAAGGACAGAACCTACAATCATTCAATAAAATCATTATTAATGATTTGTAATTCTATGGCATATTGTTCGAAACAGCGGTTTAAAAAGGGTTGCCCATATATAGCCGTTTAATGAAAATGGACCGCATTTTAAATACCTACCTTTTAAACTGAAAAATTAAGCGTCCTATAAAACAATTTGCTCCATAAAATTGGTATTGTATGCGACGTTTAATTTCAACATATATTGGGGCTATCGGCTCGCTTAATCGAGCATGGGACAAGCAAACAGATTTAAATATTCATACGTATCCTCTGTAATTCCACCCTAAACAGCTATTTGACAAGGGCCGCTTAATTATCTTAGTAAAGTTCTACGCCCGGACACTTGAAAACAAAGAAAGGTCATAGGGCGATTATAGCTCAGTGGTTATATTAAATGCCGTGACAAAGGTCGTGGGTTTGAATCTTATGAGCTTTTACGGTTTGTGACTTCCGGTGAAGGAAAACATCACGGTGGTCGGGTACTTTGTAGTACCCGCCTGGCTCGCTACCACTCTCAAGCTACAGATGTATCGCATAGCACCAACCAGTATGTTCTAGCAGCTGCACTTGTGAACCAGTTTCCTTCTAGGCTTGTGTGCTTACCACCTTCAGCCACATCATCACTTACCATGGTGAGATTGTGGTAGAACTTAAAGTTATCAATTATATTTGGAAGTCCATCACATTGTGTGATAAGTATGATTTTTGTAAAACTTGCAAAAAGCTTTGTAGACTAGCTTTCGACTTCGTTCCCTGGATAAAAAGTAGCCTAAGTTACTCTCCGGCTCATAAACTATGTCTATGCAAAAATCACATCGATCCGTTGCTTCGTGAAAGAAACACAAACCAACAAACACACTTTCGTATAAGATGGGAAATATTAAAAACATTTGCGAAAATAAAGCCACGGAAAATTACTTAACATGATATTAAATATGTACTTAGGCCTGTGTGGGTGTGTGTGTGAGTAACAACTCTCACGGCAACAATATTCTTTGCACTGTAACTTCTTACTACTCACAATCGTCACTTACTTCAAGTGCTTTTATCGAATAAAACGGCAACCATTGAGAGCTATATCAATATTACAGTTCCACTTTACGAAGTACAATTACCGTTTCATCAAAATATTGGTTATAATTGATTGTGGAGTTGGTGGTACTGGTTGCCGGGCTGGAGTCTGAAGCGCCCAGGGACTAATCCCCCGTCAGATGTTAATCGCCCATTAGCATGTGACGTGAATCGTAGTTAGCCACTCACATATGCTGAAACATTTCACTAGTTTACTTGCGATGAGTGGATATAATATAGCGGAGCTGCGTTTACAATGAATCGTTGTTTGGGTTAGTAACTTGGTGCTATTAAAATTTAGAAGAAAGAAAGTTTAATCAATCTTATTTCTTAAAGCATACACTAAAATATGATAAATAAATGAGTACAATATTTTTCACATAAAAAATCAACCAAATAAAAATAAAAACAAATATTTTTTGCAATTCCATGTTTAAATATTATGGAATGATACGTTCCATTCTAACAGAGAATTTAAAGTTGACCAAATTGCATGAATAGTTAATGAACCCTTACAATAAACCCAATGAAATTACATCTTGAGAAAAGCTACTGTCAAATCACTCAACGTTATACATATTCAATTAAGTATTTATCTTCTAATCTGGCTAGGTACAGTAATCCATCCTCACAATAATGATGTAGCTAGTCAAGTACCTACCACAAACGAGTCATAAAGCCTGATATAGGTATGAAACAGGCAAAGCACTTAGTGTATTTCCCTCGACGACGCGCGGCACCGCCTGCGCTGTCGCGTGATTGACACGGGACACGGTAAATCTTTCCATCAACTCATATACACCGATATATAAATCGAAAATATTTAGTTCTATATATTGAGATACTAGAGTAGACACGAAAGAGTATACTGCAATATCAACTGAAATATGGATCGATACTTTACTAATGAATGTGAAAAAAATGCCGCCAGATTTTCACTTTGCTTAAGTAGCGAGTTAAGTCTTTTTAATATTCGCCTACATTATTGATAAATTCATGAATAAGAGAAAGGAGATAGCTCGCTTCATATCTAATCAATGTATAAATCGGGCCATAGACTTTGAGAAAAAATCACAAACTATATTATTACAATATTAAAATTCACATTCAAAAATTATTTATTCACTCCCACATAAAATCAATGAAACAGTTTTAGCTCTTAGCTAGGTAGGTACATATATTTAACTGTGGGAGACAGGATCCCAAACTAGGTTTCCCTGTGGTATGAGTCTCCTGGCTCCCCCTCTTGGTAGGATGTAGTTACATTTTTTTTGTTTTGTTTCTTGAGGGAAAAAATATTTAATGTACGAAGTATTGTCGCAATTTAGGTACTATAAAGAAAAAAAAATATAAATAATAATATATATATTATATATAATTTCGTGTGTGTGTGTGTGAGTGTGCGTGCGTGTGTGTGTTTGTGTTTTTTGAAAATCTTCTGCCTTCCTACAATTAACAAACAATTAGGAGGCGATGTATAATATTTGTTCTGTCTCTTGATAGTCCAGTTCCAAAAGCCAATCTGTAATTTGTAATTTACCTACATGTTATGATACAACTAACAAAATGATTTACCTCTCTATTGTAAAATAAGTACCTCAGTGGTTATCTGCCATATTGATCAGCGTGTGATACTATCGAGAGCCAAAAAAATATAAAATGATAGATTTGAAAAGCTTTATCTAGATTGGAATGGGAGAAAAGATAATCAACCGGAGTGTAGTCAGAATTTTGGCTTTTAACTTTTTCAATCTATAAATGTGTAACAATGGTGTTGCTTTGTAGGGAAGGATTTTCACTGAAATAAAAAAATATATATATATCAGCACCATTGTATAATATCAATGAGTTTCTAACGAAATCCTTAAATATTATGGACGTACACACTTAATAGACTGCTAACATATCACTTTAGTTCAATTACGTAGCTTTAAAAAAATATCTCAAGTTGCAAGCAGTTTTTGACATCAAATCGAAGCCTATAGTTCATTTTTCAGCGTCACTTACCTCAGCTTTGCTAGTTCAGGAAAAGATAAACTGATATTAAATCACCATTTCAACCAAACCTCTCACGGTTCTCAAAAAATACAGACGTTAAGCCAATATAAGTTATATCAGAGCTCTTCTAAAATTGGCCTCTTGGAGAAAGAGCGCTGATTTTGCGATATTAACAATTTCACCAATGAAGCGTTGAGTCTTGATTATTTTGCTGGTTTGATTACTTCTTCCATAGAAATAAGAAATCATGAATAAATTTATTATTATTTATTGTATTTATGATGTCTTATTTATATAGATAAGATAAGAAGTTACTTGTAGCATTAATATTTAATTTACGATTTTCTTAATAAATAAAGGCTGTATTGAAATAAATTACAAGTAAGTATTTTACTACTACACTATAGGGAAATAAGTTTTTATTCATTAAACGTAAATACGTTTCAAAAAGTAAACACGATTGTTTATTTAACAAATTGAATATTATTTTAAATAGAAGCAACCAAAGTAAACATGATGTCAAGGCCGATAACTTTATGCTCTGCAATGCGATAGTATGATCCAGATATAACATATCCAATGGGCAATATATTGTTACAAAACAAAAATAAAACAGTACCAAACAAATTCAATGTTTACAAAGGCTGTCACATGTTTATTTCGAGCATTTAATCACAACGGCTTATCTCTATTTTCCCTCATTTGCGTTGCATTATTTGTAATATTTCCACCTGTCGTTATATCAAACACGATTTACTAAAACCCTATTTATAGTAAAAAAAAGTGGCAGCCCTGAAAAATCCAACATGTCAAACGTAACGATCGACATTTGTAACTAAATGTTGGCTGGACATTCGAATAAATTATAGGCATTTTGCTTTAGTATAAATACGAGTAGGTACTGTAACATAAAAATGTTATATAAAATGCTTTGGTAAATCAGGCTTCGTATTTAGGACAGTCATACCTACATTAGATATAATTTATCTATATATTTTTTTCTTTACTCTAAATATAAAAAAAATATTGTAGTTCACTTTTTAATGTGTGAAAACCACAAACAATATTAAAATAAAAAGAACATTATACTGGTACAAATAGGTTTTATAGACTCATTTAAAGATATCCTGCAACGAACACATTAGTATATACCAGGTTCAAAGTAATTATTGTAGTTGAAGGCTCATTTGGGCATGAGCCTGGCTGGTAACATGCGGGTTTCGCTGCATTATACCTATCTGTGTAAACAGGGAGGGAAATGTTCGGTTTTATCCGAGTGTAAAGCGTCCTGTGGTCAATTCACCGCTATGATTAATTGACGACTTGTTACCGACTAGGGCTGCATAATTAAAAAATATATTGTACACTTTTTATTTGCTATCTTTGCATTTAGGATATAATGTTATTAAATTTATATTAAAACTATCTATCTATATAATATAAGTTGAATCATATTGTTTGATTGGATGCTTGGATTTTTAAGTTTAAAAAGAAAATAAAATACCAGACTCTTCAACGCCAAATGTCTGTCTTAATAATAAATAAAAACTCTAATATTTTATTCTCCAATTTTCATACTAATAAATGCAGATTGATACAACATTATTTAATATTTAGCCATATTTATTAAATAATACCAAAGTACCAAACTTGACAAGTAAAGATCCCATAATCAAATTAGTTAAATTTATTTCAAGTTTCACTAAGATTGTTTAGGAGTTTTGGGACATTCCATAAACTCACCAAGTTTTTAAATGCAGTTGAGCCGCTCGAACTGTAATGGAAGGGAAGATGGATGAACTCTCCCATGAGAGGAGTCGACGTGAACTCGAGGCGAACCGTTTTAACTTGCAAATTAAAATGGCCGAGCTATTTGTTAGCGGAAGATTTTCATGAGGGCTTTTGATAGACACTGGTTAAAGCATATGTTGTTTAGTTGGTATCTAAATATGTAGGCTAACATTGTAGAAATATGAGACGAACTCTGTAAAAAACATATTTTTATTCTACATTAACTGAAATGTAAGTAATAAACCATCCATCGTAAATAGCCATAAAGTTTTTATTAAGGAATTTATACCGCATTATCTCTGTATTTCTTGTGAGAAACGTTACACCTGGAACCCGTACCATCATTATAAATAGTAGGTATGTTAATATCTACATAATAATGGTTTTAAAATATTAATACTGAACTCAATATTATAACGATTTCAACTTTACATCACATATATGTAAATATCTTATATCTACTTTATTAATCCAACCATCCTTTAAAATATTCTCTATATCTCTAGATCCGATAATCCAATCACAACATTGGCATTCAACACGCCAACTCATCCATGTATTGGTCCAATGTTTGGACATACCGCCTCATTTCCCCGAGCACTCATACTTGTACAAACATGGTCACCATTAGACTCTGTGCTAATATCAATCGCCTGCTCCCACGAGCAAATAATGCATTTCTCGTTTATTTCACTGCACCATTGGGCATTGCGCACTAGATATATGTGTATATAACATATTAATTACTCATTATAATTATGCGTAAGTATGCTTAATTATAATGAGGCTTATTAAGTCCTTGGAGGACCGAGATAGAGACATATTGTCAGAAAGGTCTTTTAAAATATTGAAAAAAAAAAACACCATCTCAATGAGATCATTCAATCTATAATTGTATTTAATTATTCGATGGATTATCTATTAGATAATCTAAAAATATTTTATAAAAATTATCTTTTCAGTTCTTCTGATATATAGTTGTAAAACTAAATTTTTGCATCTTTAAAAAAAATATTTTCTTTACTCGGTTGGATTAAATGATAACAAAGTGGAGGTTACTTGAAACGTTTAAACATAATTAGTACCAGTGGTTGAACTTCTAGACGATGGGAACACTTAATTCATTTTTGCTTCTTTTACACGTTTGCAGGGTGAACGGGATTAAGTTTTTAACTAGGGGTGAGACAAAATACTCCTGATTTTAGAAAATGTGCAAAATAGTCTTATCACCATTCTTAAAATTATCTGAATTTTATTCGTCCAACTAATTTCAAATCGACAATTTCAAGATAAACGGATAGAAATGCTTCTGAAGAGAATCTGAAGAGCGATATGCTATGCCTAAGTCTTCTTTCACTTGAGTGGAACAGAAAAGAGAACCAGATCTTACTTGAATTTATCATCACGTAATCTTTAGGTACCAATATTTTTACTGTAAGTTCGTAGAGATTTAAAAAACCACATTTCACAGTTTATGAATATCCATCCATGTACCAAACAAAGTCAAACATAGTGAAAAAAAAAGAAAGATCAGTATCCTCTTGTCAAATGTAGCTTTTTAAATCTCAACTTGTATGAGCTTGGTCGAGTTAACTCGCTCCCTGCTCCCTACTTATATAAATGGAAACAGAGATTGCAAACATCGAAACGATAGAAATACAAAAACAATAAACGATTGTTTTTCACAGAGAATTTATTGCAGAAAGCAGATAAAGATGGTGCCTTTAAATTACATGCGGAAGCGCAAACACAAAGCGATTTTCCCCTTGTTTTGACGCTTTCATCTGACAAGCAAACACAATAACAACGTGTAACCTTAAAAATCGTTATCTATCATATGAAGAAAATGGAATATTGAAAGAATAAATTTATCGGCAGTCGACCAATAACAATAAAGAAGCAGTATATCGAATAGAACGTCATGAATATTGTATTACAAATAGGCACAACAGAGGATAGGTCGCGTATAACCATGCCAGATATCAATGCCAATGTCTTTGTCAGTATGAATTATATGAATTTTGTACGAAATAGTGGGGAAAAGAGAGCGATTATTTATCGATGGCAGTAAATCAGAGCAGCTCATAATGTATCGGAGTGGTATTCAGGAGCCGGTGACTTACCGCGCCGACCGCGTCGCGTTGGATATACTACGTTCTATTTTTAATATTTATGATGTTCGATGTGGTTTTTATTTTTATAAGAATTTTTAACTTTTTTTCTGCTTGACAACTGTTTCTTTTAACTAATGGTCCAGTGTGAAATGGAATTATAATATCTATGTTAGAGGCACTTATGGTAAGTAGCCCTTACTTATACCGGTGGATATTTCGAGTTGGCATTTTATTTAAATCTACGCTAGGTTCGTCATACTGAACTTTTACTATGAGAGCAATTCTGGAACAACAAAAATAATTTTATAGTTTAAAAAATATGCCCCCAAATATGCAAAATTATGTGTGCTTTGGGTTTATTGGTTTGTCCTTCTTTCCCGCAGAAACGGATCCATGTGATTTTTTTGCATAAAGAGAGCTTATGGGCCAGAGAGTGACATAGAAAGGGAGCAAAGTCCAGCGTGTAAGCTTGTATTTCATTAAAACGTACGCCTGGTTGGCTACCACTCTCATGTTGAAAAACTGTCGTCAAGCTCCTATAGGCGTGTGTCCCAGCAGCTGCACTTGATATCCAATACCTTCTAGGCTTTATGTGCTTACCATCATTTACCACATGTTTTACCGAGTTAAAATTGTGGTCAAACACAAGCATATAAAAAGCATATAATACTTATTTGAACACTATTCGTAAAATACGATAAATATAATAATATGAAGGAAAGACAGACTGACATTCATTTGTTATATTAATAGGATTGTTACGAGCATGAAAGGAAAATCTGTGGGTAACATGTCTAAGAAAAGAAAAGGTCAAAGGGTCTAAGAGGACGGATAAAAATACATCTCAGTACGTTATATAATCTTTTTTTTAAGTTTCTATCTGCTGTTTCACCTTAGTTGCAGAAAAAGCTAATGTTTTCCACACAATTATAATATATAGGGTATCAGTTGTAGTTTAATAATAATAATTTATTTATTTATTCAGGTAATTTACACCCAATGCCATCAATCAAAAATATCAAAATTAAATAAAACACTAATTAAATAAATAATAATAAATATAAAATAAAATTATAGGTAATTTATATTCAGAAAATATTGCATCAAAAAACATCTATTCCTTCCAAATTGCAGTGATGTTCGCGATATAATATCAACTGAAAGAAAACATGGCATTTTGATAAAATGCTAAATATTAAGATATAAATTAATGAGTAACATTAACACGGTTTAATTAATAATAATTAATTTTAATTTACTGCTATGTCGTATTGCGAGAGACCATCGTGTCTCAGATTAACTGATTATAAAACCGTACTTCCAGTGTAAGCAAAGCTATTGAATTTACATAAAATATTAAGCTATACATAGATCCTTAAATCATAATGTGATCTAAGTACATGTATACATACATATCTATTATTTAAACGCTGAAGAGTTTGTGCGTTTGAACGCGCTTCTTTATTTAAAAACAAAGCTAGAGTTTCTGAGGAATATGAAAATTTAAGCTACTTTAAGTTAGCACAGGTTATCAATGAAAAGAACTAAAAAAACCCTAAGGATTATCGGAGTTACTAAATTGAAAAATCTCATGTTCTACTCAGTGCTCAGCTTGCAGTAGAAACCAGTCTTATCAGATACAGACCTACCTACTATACAGTCGGAGTGTTTCTCAAATTAGATTAGGTTGCCTGAGTGTTCCCCGGGCTTAATTTCACCCCGGATTACTGTATAATGAACTCTGTGCTGAAATGTTCTTTATCGTCTCTTTGTTATAGATTTTATTTCAGCGTCCAATTTGTTTAAGATATAACATCGTTAAGGTGTTCATTTCTTAAATTGTATAAAGGATTTTCTAAGATAATAAGAATTGTATACAAATATTGTTTACTTCGTTTCCACCGCATTCTTAAGTAAATTTTCAACCTTGTTATAAAAATTAATATTTCCTCTCTTTAAGGGTTTACTTTGAATGAATTATTTTGGTTGTTGTTGAAACAGTTTCTGATTATTATAAATACTAGAAAAGTACTTGGTATAAGATATTCAGTAATTCATCCAAGTAATAATAGAAGATAAAGGCTTAAGCTTCATTAGATATTAGATCAATCCACACAAGGTTCACAATGACTATGGTTCTACACGTTCGTGCTATAAAATTTATTATTTTTAAAGCCATAGCTCATACTGTGGAACACAATACCAGTATCACAACCAGTTGTATGATTTTAAATACCTTCATCAGAGTTCTAGAATAATGGTTTAAATTTAAATCACTGGAAATATAAAATATGACGGGGAAAGTATGTCCGTAGCATTTTTAAAAAGTGTGACGTCAGCTATGCTGACGTCACTAATTTCATTTTCATGGTGATCACTCATCTTCAAAAGTAAAACGACTAGTTCCAAAGCTTCGTTTATTTACACTGACAGCGTAACGACGTCCTAGAGAGGTCCGCACTGTCCAACAGCTCGAGTGAGAATTAAATGAGCACGCTGTGTGCGGCCGTATTTATAGGGTGCGTCACACGTGCACGTGTGCACAGGTGTTTAAGTTAAGTAATTAATTATTTGAAAATACAATCAAGTTTGTTGATATTTTTAGATCATCTAATTTTAATGTTAGTTTTAATTGTAGTAATCATAAAGTAATCAAAGATAAGCTTATGAAATAGTTTTACAACAATCAAATTATTCTAATAGCCTACAAGCTACTGTAGTTGCACCGATAAATAAGTATTTTACAATTTATTTTTCGGTTTAACAATTAAATACAAATACATTTTTAACATTCATACATACATACATTTCACACTTAGTGACGGCTAGACTATTAATTTTACGATGACGATGACTTTTCTAGATTTCCTAACCATTGCCCGTAATGTAAAGGCATTGTTTCCAAATTTACCAAACAAAGACTTGTGCATTATAAATGTAAGCTTCTCGGCTAATAACCCAGTATAATGTGGAGATAATTATATTAATCGTGCGTGGCTTATGGCGCCTACATGAGATAATGCTCCTCGCTCGCTGGTGGGAGACCACAAACTACGTAGCTATTGTTTAAGTAAGTAAGAGTTAATTTTACATTTGCCCTTTGTAAGTAATGGTAGTTTTGTTACAATTATGTAAGTGAAAATTGCTATTTGAGAACGTTGGCATATAATTTTATTTAATTTATAAATTAACGTTTAAACAGTTCAGAAGTTTAATACTCAATGGTATTTGAAAGAAAAAAAATATTTAGCTTTCTTAGCTAAAGAAGACATTATCAAATATTATTTCTACTGACTCCAACACAAAATTATAAACATTACAATCTGTTTAGCAAACTTGTAAACGTATAAACTTGTTAACTTGCTTGTTAGTTGTTGTTATTTTACTAACAAGGTTTTCACATTAGAATATGTAGCGATAATTATGTTATTTTAATGGAAAAATAAGGCGGAAGAATATTTTGAGTTTAATCTCAATTTTACTGTATGTGGTATATAAATGTGACATAAGGTAGTCATCCCACAAAGCCGGATTACACCTGAAGGTGCTTATTGGGCAGAAGTTCCTATGGCCTCCTTCCGGCTCCATTATCATCCAGTTCTGACTTGACAGGCTTGAAACAAGTCTCTTCGGGAAGTTAATTTAAAATACATTGCGAAATTTGTACCGAACATAACAAGAAAGCGAGTTGATAAAAAACATTTTAAAATTTAGACCTTCTCTTACATAAATTGCAGAGGCAGGCACCGCACCGGTTACGTCTCGGTGTCTGAATACATAATACTTTGGTCATATTGGTTCATGGCATCGCCAAGTTTGCCGAAGGAGTCCGTCCGTGTTGTTCAAGATCAACATTAGCTCGCCTTCCTAACTTCCAAATTGATTTGGTGGATGTATAGGGGCATGCAGAGCTTGTGGCATTCGAAATTAGACTGGCTGGTTGTTTTGGAGACTACGCGTTTTAAAATTAGAATGTGGAGATACATTTTTATTTGTTTTTTTTTTGTGCCATTGTTTTTAATTTTTTAACAAAATAATAATTGTACCATAGATAATATTGCATAGAATGTTGTTTATAAAAATTAAAATTAATATACCTATTTTCAATCTACAATTACTTAGAGATTACGTAGAGCATAGCGATAATATGTCGCTCAAAGAGCAGCTTGACTGGGGACGTACCTCCACCTAACAGAATACCGCAGACAAATAACTGTGTTCCAGCGCGTGAGTAAGGTCGCCAGAGCTCATTGGGTAGGGGGGAAGGGTCGGCAACGCGCGAGTGATACCCCTGGTGTTGCAAGCGTTCATAGGCTACGGTAACCGCTTACCATCAGGCGGGCCGTATGCTTGTTTGCCGACAATGTTGTACAAAATTCCCGTGTTTATGTGGATAACGATAGCTTTCGCTCTGTTTTCCCAATTTATCAAGTCTTTAAAAACATCCCAATGAACATTACATTATTTGCATTTACATAAATATTTATGAATACAAATTTAGACAGTGTGTTTATTATATTTGCTATAACATTTTAACAATAACTTACCGTGACTTGAGCAAGCTAAGGATTGAGTTTCCATTAATAATGAGGTTAGAGGTTGCCAACTGCGACCTACGATGTCAGACGCTAACTAACCCAACCTCTGGTTAATGATTATTACGCCATGCATTGTCGCTACGTATCTAGGAGGATAAACTTTCGGCTATACCATGGAATGGCGCCTTATCCACGTCTTATATCATTATTTCATTAGGTACCTACAAAAAGTTTGCAAAAAAACTAGGTGACATATAATTTGTACACAAAAGGACTATAAGAAGCAGTATAATAATAATGCGTTAAGATCGCTTAATTTTATCTCTTCTATAACTAATTCTGCCTGTGTTGGTATGGTGTAACTATTATTTTTATTTTATACTAACCTGACCCCCTCCCCCTTTTGATAATGCGTTAACTCAATATGAACCATTTATCAATACCATAAAAGCATTCGACCATTTAAAAGGACTTTAAATTTCTCTATACTTCAGAGAAACTGAGCAGTTAACATTTATACACGCAGTATATGCGGTACTTCCTTATTACCTGAAAATCGGTCGTACATGATGATATGATAACTATCTAGTGATTCTTGAAAAACAGCCAGTCAGTCAATCTACCACAATACTTAATTAATATGGGTAGTATTTAATGCTACACTAAAACCTTTTTATAATAACAAAAAGTAAATCTACATAAAAAACCCATTTAGTTCTTACTTATTTATTGAAACTGTTAAACATTTGGATATATTTTTCCTACGAAAAGTTGATGTAATATTGTTTTTGATGAAACATGGCTATTTACAAGTTTTGGCCCAAATAAGATATGAGATATAAAACTCCTGGGGATTGATTCTATAAGTACTGGTAAAAATTCAGCAAACTAATTTCTGGAATATGGTGGTTTGAACTATGATTGAAAAGTGTTGTATGAAAATCTAATCCATTTTAAATTCATCACAATAAAACCTTTGAATTAACCTCTAGCATTATCCGGAATCTGTACAATCCCGAATCCCGATATGACATGACATCCTTATAGAATTTAAAAAAAGTGCCATTTCGGCGCGATTTTATGAACGATTAAAATTATGTAATGCAATTTTTTCTGGTTTTCTCACTCCTGACCCCGAAAGATGGGCTATTTGTTTATGTCTTCATCATCATCATCATCGTCATCGTATTATACTCATAGTTCTGAATACAAAATAGCGATTAATAAGCCACTATATTTACTCCAAGTCCACATTTCAAGCTGCAATTCCCATAGGCTACTTGTATACGAGAGTCTCCACAGCTCAGTGCATAGGTTGCCGGTGACGCGTCGCTACTACAGTTGAGTTATGGTCCAGTCGTGGGTGGACTGTTCACTGTGTACTCACAGATTTCACGATTTGTATTGGATTCTGAGTTTATTTTATAATGCTCAGTGTTTGCAGAGGTTTTGTAGAAATATATAATAATCATATTCAGTAAGCTAAATAGTCCTCTTTTCTGTCTTCCATCAGTTGCTACAAACTATCGCCAAAACTGTTTTATTCATCGCGCGTGTAAAAAATTTAATGAACTATGTAATAGTCATAATATTAGCATTGACCTATTTCTAACAAGTGGACCCGCACTGAGGAAGCAGCTTAGTAGTATTTTCTTTTATAACTACTTTTAAATTGGCGCCATGTACAGATACAACAATATTTTAAAAAAATTGTTACTCATATCAAATTTTACCCAAAATATATATTAGTGAGTGCAGTCTTTTGGATTATTATACTTTGTTTGTGCATATTTTATATATTAAAATTCTATCAGTGGAGACTTCTTAATGACTTCCGTGTTGTCTATTTAAGATATATTTTTTCTTTGTATAGTCGACAGTCTTCCTAAAACTAAATAAATAAAAAAAAAAATAAGCTACAAAAGTATAATTGTAGGTAGGTCGATAAACTCGATAGTTTATATAGAGTACATTAATGCAATCCAATATCAAAGTACTATTGACTAGCTTTCCGCCCCGCAGTTTCATCTGCGATATCCCGTTATACACCATTAGGCGTCGAATTTTGAAAAACCTTCTTTGCCTACCTAGGCATCCACTATCTAATATAAGGAATCTGTGTGCAAATTTTTAATTTTTAAGACCCTGCAGTTTAAGCTCTACGAGTCAGTTTCTCATTTTAGGTGTAGTATAGGTACCTATAGATGTACTGATATAAACTAGAGACACTAGTTAAATATAGCTCTTTATTAACACGATACATTTTGAAAGTTATTTGTGTGTAAATATTTTTTATGACAGTAAAACTAGTTTTATATTCTATAGTACGCTCTTAAGAATTCATAGAACATACATTACTTTCAGTTTTTGCCTCTGGTTTTTTTTTTGTTCTAAAATATCATTGAGGGTATTAAAGCCTATTGTAAATTTGAGTCACGTACCGGAAAAGAGGAGCGTGACCATCCACTGTCAGTGATATCATTATCTTTCCTTCTTCTATTATTATAACCTCAATTATTTACCTTTTCAATATTTTTAAGAGTTAATCAATTAAATGGTTTTCATAGAACAAGCTTGTAGTATGCCTCGTAGTCACGAGACTACAGCTTCGACTAACAACATTTAAATTGTATGAGTCAAGCGAAGCGAACAATTCCCCAGGATAGCGGTATGTATGCTACTCATTGAGCCGATACTATCCTGCGGCTGACATAAAGCCTTGGTCCTCTACGCCGGCTTGTTGCCGCTGTTGACGTGCGTGTGCTTTAGTCTGTTGTAACTTTGATTGTGTATATAATAAACTTATCTGCCGGTTCCAAAACATGTGTGAATTCAATGTCAGCTATGTCCAATTTGTAAAACGGTTTTAAAGTGGTGACTCACTGACAAACATATCTACCTACGAACGTGAGGGTGCAGTACCATATATAGCCTGTACCTTTCTCAATTAATAAAAGCCGTGGTGACCCACATGGTGAAAACATAATGGTGCAAGTTCGTATCACTGGCCCAAACCTCTGAGCTACGAACGACTCCTCTCTATGTTTTCGGTGAAGCAAAACTTGCATGCATGAATTGAAATTCAAAGGCATGTGAAATCCGCCACATACAGACCTGTTCTGGCTCGAATGGTAGACTCACGTATGTACTCCAGCTATGGAGATGTAAATGAGCTTTTGATCACATTGTTCAATTAACTAATCGGAAAATGTTCAATAGTTGAATCTATTCTATATTATGTATTATCTATTAGGTACCTACTGACTGTGTCTAAACTCCTTTCCATCCACAAGTTATCTGGAAGTCTTTCTGAAACTATAAAGAGTCGAAGAATCTACATTATAATTTACAGAATAAATATTTCAGAAATCTGCTCTTTTATATTATACATATTCCTATACCTACAGTATTCAAATATAATGATAACTGCAAAGCTTTGTTAATTTTAGTTAACTATTTATAACTTTTATTCAAA
The DNA here is from genome assembly GCA_951216915.1 of Tetheella fluctuosa. Taxonomy (NCBI): domain Eukaryota; kingdom Metazoa; phylum Arthropoda; class Insecta; order Lepidoptera; family Drepanidae; genus Tetheella; species Tetheella fluctuosa. The sequence continues at coordinate 6,210,437 of OX578234.1, forward strand.
TTAATCGTTATAAAGGAAATATTGTACTTTGTACGTATCTAAAGCCGACAATAAGATTAAAAGTGATCCCTTACTAATTAGCTAATCAACCACACAAGTGGTACATGTGTAATGAGTCTAATGACTAAGCACGACTAGTGTTACATGGACAGTGACGTCATAGCGGTAATCACGGAATTATCCGTCAGGGAACGCTTGCAGTGACGTGTAAAGGTGACGTAACACGCCGACGTGACTTGTGGCATTATCAAATAGTCAAATGGAGGGCAAGTTCATTGGCCTAGATTTAAAATACAAAGATCATGTGATTATCTGGAGCTAAAATTGTACTTGGTATGTTACTTATTAACTAATAATAATAATATATATTATGTCCTTATGGACGTTACGCTTATTAAGGGCGTCACTAACTAGGCGAAGATACTATAATATTTTATCTTAAGATCATGAGACAACATTATACTATGAAAAGAGAAGCAACGACCTACCTAACCTACCTTCACTTTCCTTCTCTTTCACTGGTATAGCACTGTCTCATATATCTTAAGATAAAATATTATAGTATCTTCACCGTGTGTGACGTCCTTTATGGAGATGAATTCCCAAGTTTATTAAAAATAACTTGCGTAAAATCGACAGTAGAGTTTCTATATGTTTTAAACAAGGTCGATTATAAGTTAATTGTGACTTTGGTATTTTTTTGTTTCTTATATAAAGTTTGTGTATATTTTCCTTTTTGGAATGGAAGTGCTAGCCAAACCCACTATTGTAAATGCTAAAGTATGAATACTGAATAGCGTTATTCCCAATTCTATACCACGTCTAAAGGTTTATTATATTTGCTAGTTGCTATTAGCTATTATTTATTCAAATGGATGGATTCTTGGATAATCCAGCGTGTCACCTCATGTCATGACACGCGTTAATTGTGACCTAACGATAATAATTATCATTGAAATATCGAAAATATCACAGATAAGTTGCGTGGTGCAACATTGCCCACATAGCTTTTGCTGTGGCTATTACATTTTATTTTATCAATTACTAGCGACTCACCCCGGCTTCGCATGGGTAGCAGATATTTACGCCTATTGACGCCTATATTTTTTAATATGCATACATATATAATATACCTCAATTGGTTTACGTGGCGTACGCCAATCTGCATAATTTTTTCCGACAGCTCCAACATATTTCAGCTAATTTACACAAAACCTTCCTCATGAATCACTCCGTCCATTGATGAAAACCGTAAAAAAATCCGTTTGTATAATTACTGCAAATATTTTATTTTCAGTGACCAGTTAATAATAATAATATCTTTATTCACATAACTGAATCATCGTATTGGCTACGGAACTCTTAACTGAGCATCTTGGCCAGTTTTTTTATGGTATGTACTTATATGTATGTATGATGTAGGTACTTATAATTATCTAAAATAACAAATATAGATTATGTGTGCTCCAAGCAATGTGATATCACTAAAGTCTGGTTCGAATCCAGTAAAAACGTTTTTTTACAACTTTGCAAAATTCAAGTCTCTCCTTAAACACAGCAAAATCTTAACCGTTAATGATACGAAAGCGAGACCTTTCGCCTCCTCCATAAAAACCACTTCCAAGTGAAATTATCATCATTTCGACTAAAAACGTGCAATAAAGCCGGGCGTCGGGCCACCTCTACTGCGAACTCAGTTAGCATCATTACTGAGGAAGGGAAAAATTCCCTTTTACACAAAATTGGGTAATCGACGCCCGACAGGCGGTTTATTATTTTTAATAATGCCCTTTGAGTGTGTAAATGGTGTTCGCTGAGAGATGTTGTATCGTAATGAGCGCATTATTTTGATCGGGGGAATTCCGCTTCGATATTGCCGTTTATTGTGCTATTGCGGAACCATCCCTCCATCGCGTCGGAACCGATTTTAAGTTGATTTTTTATTTATATTTTGTTTTAGTTGACAGGTATTATTAATGTTAGACAATCACACAAATTAAAACACTGTAAAACGGGCACTACATTAAAAAATATAAAGTAAAGTTTGATGTAGCGAAAATTAAAAAAATTAAAACTTGAATGTGTTTAGAAGTCCAATTAAATAATTTGACAGGCCGGTTGGCGTGGATGGTAAGATACCCTATTAATCACGCCACAGGTCGCGAATAACACCTATGCGATTTTGTAAATGTTGGTTCGATGATGTAAGTGAAAGAATATTATGAAGAAACCGGCAAGGCCGAGATGATAACAGTGGGGACAATAGGTATAGGACATAGATAATGCATGGTCATGAATAAAAACATTATTGGTCTTTTGGCGGAACCTTCCAAAGTGACGGTGCGTTTTCGTTTTATTTTCATAAAATCGAGTTATTTTGAGTTTTATTTTATAATATCGGTGGCGTTTTATCCCGTAACGATCAATACAAGTAAGTATTTATACCTACCAGTGATATTAAATGTTAAGTTGTCTCAAAAAGCCTGTGAAATGTTTAGAACGGCCATCATTTCAGTCTAGCACGAACGTTGACGTATTAATGTTATAAAAGTAATTTAACGTGAATAGAACTTATAATATATTAGGCTGCATTATGACTATGTAATTTAATTAATCAATAAAATATTTTTTATTTTAATTTTTTAATTTTTTTTTTTTTTTAATACACCCTGAAATAGTAAGATTATGATTGAGCAAGGTTGATCTTTTGTATGATTTTTTTCGTGATTTCAAGTGTGTCCCATAGTAAAAGTTGTTCATGTTGATGAGAACTTCCACCCCCTAAAGCACTGCCGGTGTTTTAAAAATAACCCTGTATATTAAAATAATATTTTTTCAATAAACAACGTTAGAGCGTTTTGGACACATTTCCGCGATGTCACGTCACCGTGTTCGGTGTCACGCAACACGCTCGCGTAGAGTCACGCACGCGACTCGTCTGACATCCGTCAACTCGTCTCGCACCCTACCGAAATTTGAGCCACTAATCGAACTGTCATTCATTCAAGACAAATAATTTTTCATACTTTGTATTGTTATTGTCAGTTTAAGAAATTGTTGTTTTGTTATATTTTTGCTTTGAAACCTTAAACCAGTGAATATTTTACTATTATTACTTTATTATTTATAAGGCTATGTAAAGGTAAAGGAATAAGGAACTATTTCAAATCTAAAAAATGTCCTAAATATTTTAAATTAAATATTCGGTTTTGGGAAACATTCTACATAAAAAATCAAAATTTTAGGTCTGTAACACATTGCATTTACGATCTAGAGACGTGACATACGGAAAGATGGACAGACAGACTGCAGAGTTAAAACAATAGGGCTTCGTTTAGCCCTTTGGGTGCGGAAGTCTAAAAACCATGAACGCAAAATGTAAGTAACAAATATATGTGTATAAGAACCAAACTGGCAACACCATATACTCCCATCTTCTTATTAGTAAACAAAGCTGGAAACACGTTGTAAATCACACGCACGTCTATCTCCCATCGGCGTTGTCACGCGGAACGTCACGCTTATCTATACGCCCGTCACAGGTGACGTGACAAGCCGTGACGTCACGTGACACGCGCCGACTGGAATACGGCCGCTAATCACACTCACGATTTATGTTTGTAAATAAGAAATTGTACAATTTTGTTGTAAGCAAATACTTGCGAGCTTAAATATAGGTTTGATTACTGATGTAAGAATGTTTTTATTTGTGTTCTCACTCAGCGGCATATGAAGGACCGACAACAGAATTAATAAACTAAGGCGCTGACAACAGCTAAATGGCCTTGAGAAATTGAAATTTTAGCCACGCCCCTCTACATCCCCAATATATATAGCACGTATAGCACAGCATAGCGCCACACACGAAGACGCGGTAAAACGGTGCACTTTTTCGGCCATCATCCAAACAATAAACAAGTACAAATATATCTGAAACTAACACAACTAGATGGCGCTATTGTTGATAGTATAAATATGTAATTACAACTAGCTATAAAGAAATAGTAATAACCGAGTTCTCAATATATTTTAACCTAGTTTTGTAACTTTTCTATTTTATTTCCATCTTTCACACCATTATTTACAATAGTATGTACCTACTAATTTTAATGAAACCGCTTCTCTTATATTTTATATTCGCGTCGCCCGTGTGGATGTATAAATGTTTTTTAATAAGAAATATGAATGAAGAAAATAATGTACAAAATTCAAAATATATAGCTAGGTTTCATTTTTAAAAAACGTCTTTTTACCGTGTTTTCAATCAATGAGAAACTGCTACAATTTCATTAGAATACGAAAGTAAATTTCGCCGCTATCAATAAATAATTAATAGCTCAGGTGAGAGATCGTGCGGTCCTTGAAATAGATGTCCACGGATCGAGTCCTGTTGGCGACTTATGTTTGATTACTATGTTCGATATGATTTATCCTACTTTTGTAACTTTTTCCTCTTTCACACCATTATTTACAATAGTACCACAGCGTAACAAGTCATACAGTGGTTTATCGCGTTTGAAGTCACGCGAAATGCCGCTTTTGTGTAGACATTCGTCATTATTCGTAGTATGTGTATGTAGAGTACCAGGAATAAAATGAAAAAATATAGAAGCTATGTTAGTAGAACTAATACCTAACATATTTTTTATTGTTTATGACCTTTTAATAATATAATAGGATACCAAAATAAAAAAAATACTCAGATACTTATTCTTTTAAAAACTACAAATGCGAAACTGAAAGGTATTTTCAACATTTGGATTTACTAATTTTCAGATTGCGATTGTTGAATTTGACGATGTAGTCAAATCTCATACGTAGAAATAATTTTAATAAAAATTCAGACGGGAAGCAAGACCATGGTCTTGTATTAAAATTAATGTTCTTTAGCTGTTGATATAATTGACTTCTAACATTATTTCCAACAAACGTTGTAAAAGTTGTCTGTAAAGTGTCTTCTAATTTTTGGCAGTACGTTAAAATACTAATACATAATAGTTTGCTAGTAGTTAAATTAGGTCGCGCAGAGATATCACTACTCCATATTCGTAATCGGCACCCCTGAAAACCATGAAAACGATATCCATATTGATTTTATTTAAAAATTCACGTCCGCCATCTTGAATCTCGAAATATGTTATATATTCGTAATTGGCACCCCCGAAAACCATGGAAACGATACCCATGTACATAGATGTTATTTAATAATTCGCGTCCGCCATCTTGAATCACGAAATATGTTATATATTCGTAATCGGCACCCCCGAAAACCATAGAAACGATTCCCATATAGATTTTATTTAATGATTCGCGTCCGCCATCTTGAATCTCGAAATATGTTATATATTCGTAATCGGCACCTCCGAAAACCATGGAAACGATACAATAATCACGAAATATGTTATATATTCGTAATCGGCACCCCCGAAAACCATAGAAACGATTCCCATATAGATTTTATTTAATGATTCGCGTCCGCCATCTTGAATCTCGAAATATGTTATATATTCGTAATCGGCACCTCCGAAAACCATGGAAACGATACCCATATTGATTTTTTTTTTTAATTCGCGTCCACCATCTTGGATCTCGAAATATGTTATATATTCGTAATAAGCACCCCCGAAAACCATGGAAACGATACCCATATAGATTTTACTTAATAATTCGCCTCATAATTGTACAAAATTCAAAATATATAGCTAGGTTTCATTTTGTCGTTTTACCGTGTTTTCAATCAATGAGAAACTGCTACATTTTCATTAGAATACGAAAGTAAATTTCTCCATTATCTATAAGTAATTAATAGCTCAGGCGGGAGATCGTGCGATCCTTAATCCATACGTCCGCGGTTCGAATCCAGATGATATCTCCAATTTCATATATTAATTTCCTCTTTTTCAAGTTCCTTCTTTTGTTTACCAAAATAAAAAGTATTATATACCAGTACAACTCAATCATCCAGGTACTTTACATTCATTATAAAACATGGTGTCTTCACATGGATTTGAACACACACATCCAAGTAGTTATAGGTTCTTGACCTATAACCAGGACCGCTGAGCTAACAATGACATGACTTATGAGAAGAAAATAAGAATCTTTCTCGGTCAGTGATGCAGCACGACAAATTTTATTCCCATTGCATGAAAGATTATAAAATTAATCAGTTATTATGCCCTTTTTGTGGTAAGTAAATCTTTAGTTTGAATACTTTTTTATGCGAAATAATACGACGAGATCATATTGTAAAAGTTATGTAATGCAATTCATTTTCCCTCCAAATATTGTCATTTAATTTGATAAAAAGCTATAATGTGAATAGGCTGAATACATTCATAAATTACACTGCAATCTAGCGGTAGTGATATGACGCTTTGACAAACACAAGTATTTGTTTACTTTTATCATTGTCAATCACTGTGAAATAAATTGCTTACTACCTTACTTTATTCATCAGGCATTGCACATTTTTTTTAAAAGATATTTTACCCATTTATGGATGATAATGTTGAAACCGCGCGCTCGGAAAAAAACTGGTATAGGTCCGTCTAGCAACGCGGATCGCCGCGGAATGCGAGTGAGGGCAAAGCAAAATACGCAAGTAACGTGACAGAAGAGTGTGGCATAATGTTGACTCCTCCCCCTAACTGCTCCGAATTAATAACGTAAGCGACATTTATAAAAATAATTAATTATGTACAAATAAATTCCTTATTCCAAAAACTAACGAAATAAATCATTTTCTAATTATTCGAACAATATTAATGTAAAATATCACATCGAAAAATACATTCATGTGTAGGATAAATTTGGGAATTCCTTGATTTTCAGAGTTGTGTTTGGCAATTTTTTTTATCGAGACAATGAAATGAAATCGTGTTTTGAGATTAATAAATTTGTCATTTATATCCTTGAGTATCGTGTATTTAAATTTCAATACCGTATATTTAGTAGGATTAATATAGGTTGGGTTGCAATAGAGAGACTTTAGCTGTTGTCAGCGCCTTATGTAGTCTGTGATCACGGATGTAAAAAAAAGATTACATCCGTGTCTATGATACGACAAGAGTCTGCTTCAACCAATACCAGACAAATCAAACTCGTAACAATGTATTAAACCAATAGCAATCTAACCACAAGGAGTACTTAGATATAGATTATTTGATATTACTATAAGTTATGACTCATAACTTACGACTTCATATAAAGTTCCACATAAATTATCGTTTACATTTAATAAAGTGTAGAGTAGCTGATTCGAGTAATTTTTCTTCTGCCCGATAGATTTAACATCTAAACGAAGGCATGTATTTACAACACAATAAGATTATTCCCTGAAGGCCTTCTTTTAAACAATGCCTACGTTAGCGTTTCCGTTAAAGGGCTTAAGTTTGTAAATTAATGCGAAACTTCGGTAATTTATCAATGGAAACTTTTAAACATCGTGTTTAACTTTAAAGAAATGCTTTAAGAAAAGCGAATATTTATATACAGTCAACAAAGAGGGCTTTTACTTGTGAACAAACTCGTTCAATTTGTCAATACTGGGGATTGAATAGATTATTTTGTAATGTTAAGTAATAATTTTCGCTGCGTCAGGTATCTAGGTGGGGGGACAGTTTTGTTTATAAAGCAATAAAGTAAAGAAAATTCTGCTAGTTTTTTTTTTATTCATTATTTGACTTTATTTACCTATCTACACTAATATTATTATAAAGAGGTAAAGTTTGCAATTTTGCATGTAGAATGTAACAACAGCGACAGAAAAATCTTGCCGGCTCTTCTCAGTAAAAGCAACCTTCCGAACCTTGCGTTAGAGTCTGACTATTCACAAGTGCCTGTGAAGGCCTATTTGAATAAATTATTTCATTTAATTTAATTTCAAACGTCATGTTTAAATTTTATTTAAAAAAAGCTGATTGATTTTTTGGAAAAGTAACAAAATGGTTCCCTTTGAATTAGATCTTAGAATGTCTGTTAATATTTTCAAGTTATTTGGATGGGTAAACTAGAAGAAAAAATCAATTTTAATTTTAAAAAGGCACATATTCTCGATTCTTTTCTGACGTTATCAATAAAAAATTTAAATTATTAAAAAAATAGTTCTTTGGCATATATCCTCCAGTTTAACATATATTTTTTTTACAAATCTCTTGCGCGAAAGAATACAGAGAAAAACTTAATTGAGAATCATCATTTTGCGTATATCGTTGCCTTAATTGGGGTTTCAGAAACTGGTTGTAAGTGAAACGGTTCAGGCATCAGTCGCTATGTTATATCTTTATAACATAGCGACTGATGCCTGATATTTATATATATCTAGAAAATTTTCTTGATTCACCTTAGTAATGTTGATGCAAAATATTTTAAAAGATAAAATATGATACACAAAAGGTATTCTTTCAAGAACATTACACAAATAGCTCCCAATAGCTGAATCATAAACTTTTGTTGACTCTTGGATTTCCAGATCAAACAATACGTTTTTAAATCGTGCTATGAATAATAGGCTATGAAAATACTCGACAATATTAGCATTGTAGAGTGTACAGCTCTTTGTGGAAGGGACAAGCTTGCGTTAAGTGAAATAATGCCGACGGATTCTATTGTAGTCGAGTTTATAAAAAAAACCCTCGAAAATCTCGATAAGGTCATCACAAAGGCGGTAGGAGACCTTTCAATGTTTTTAGGTTAAAGGAATGTTGTATTTTGAGTAACTAGGTACTTTTCTTTACGTTCCGTACTGTAGGGTCATTGAACTTTGGTAAGTTTTAAAGTCTTCTTACATTTTTTTTTTAATTAGTCGGCAAACTAGCATACGGTCTGCCTGATGATAAGCGGTTACCGTAGCCTATGAACGCTGGCAACACCAGAGATATCACTCACGCGTTGCCGACACCCCGATGAGCTCTGGCGACCTTACTCACGTGCAGGAACATAACTATAAGTTATTTGGCTGCGGTATTCTGTAAGGTGGAGGTACTTCCCCAGTCGAGCTGCTCTTTGAGCGACATATCGCTCTACCTCTCTGAAAACATTCAGAGTCGGTTAAACACAATAACAAGAAATTCTACAGCCAATCTGCTGAAATGTGATAATAATAGTAATATTCATTACTTGTTAATATTTATTTAGCTTCGCCCAAAAATATAAATACGAGTGGAATAAATAAAACGACATCTTTCTTTTTTGAAGTAAAAAGAATAACTAAAGATCACGTATATCAGAAGTGTTCACACTTGTTGTCGGCGTTCCTACATTATTTGTCAGTTGTTTAAGTGTTATGTTGTAGGGCGGAGTCGGAAATAAGCTATTAGATCCAAACTGATTGTTTGTTTGTTGTCGAAAAAAAATATATACGAAATAGTTTACGAAAATCGACGCTACAGTCGAAAATCGTAGGTAAGCTGTCATTAATAATAATCATTTATAGTTAAAACTTACTGTAAAGTTTTTGAATGAGCTTTAAGATATTATCTGTTTTGGAAAAATCTAAATCAACGAGAACTCAAATTGTTATTTTAATTAAAGGTAGACCAAAGTATCACAGCACGAAAACGTATTCGTTTAAAAAAAATACAATGAATCAAAGTCAAAGTCAAAGCCATTTATTCAGTTTAGGCCCTAGGAGGGCACTTATGAAGGTCGAATTTACTGAAGCTACCACCGATTCGGAAATCAGCCTTCAACTGAGAAGAACCGGCAAGAAACTCAGCAAGGTTACATTTTTTTATATATATTTTTCTTTTTTTTTATAATCTGACTATTGGCTATATTTTTTCAATAACAGCTCAATAACAGTTCAATAATCGTCTCTAACTGTCATCGTCTGTCGTCATAGAAACAAAATAAAAAAAATACAGAGGTTCCACTTCAATGCGATCAGCATTTTTTCTGCATACAAGCTTCCATCTGGGTCGGTGGTGCAATTTTATCAAATCTAATTAAGCGTGGAATGGCACCGGCATTCGTATATATGTCGAGTAGATCACAATTTGTTCTAATTTGCCTATTCCCCCATATTCCCCGGGCATTTCGGTACAATAACCGCTCGCCGTTAGTTGTTATTTATTGCTCAATATTACGAGTCCGCCACTTACACTGTAATATCGCAAATTATGTGCATATGTTAATTTGGCAACAACTCGCGAATGTGAGCTATAGTAAGTGCCTCTGTGAGCTATCTTAAATTCAGGTCAAAGGCACCAAATGGAATGGTGATGCTTGCGATTCCTTTTGTGCATTTTATTGTTACATTAGTTAGTGTGTCATCTGGTCACGCGCGATTAAAACTAATTTCTAACCGATTATATGTATAGTAAAAATCCCACCAGAAACATAAATGTGCAAGAAGACATGTTTGTAACAAAAACAAAACTTGCAACATAAGTACTTGGATGACTGCTACGCAAAAAAAGAAGTGAGATCTAACTGGATACCAAGTTCTTTCGAAGTTCTCTAAGTCATAGCATCTGTCATGAATAATGTTGTATGGTTGCTTTAAAAGAAGAATTGTTCTTTGCTACTAAGTACATTTTCTTTAATTGAACTTGTAACCCACTGTCGGTGTATCGCCCTTTTGCTTCACGAATTTGGCTGATACACTGCCGTCAAATACTTTTAAGAAGTTAGGTAATAAATATTAAATTTGTAACTGAATGTAATTTCAAAAACGACATATTAAAAGAATATAATTATGATCCTATACTCATGAATAATTCAGTCATGTTTGTTCTTATACCGTTCTTATTACCTAAGGGCCCATGCATAAGGTTGAGAGTCGAAAAACTCAAATCATAAGTAAAATTAATTTGATTAGCATATTAAAATCTCTTGTTCTACAGATATTCATTAAACTATTCAAGCAAGTTTAACTTCTGTAACACAGTTCGTACACCTTGATCAACTTTTATATCCAATTTCGCGGGAAATGAGGCGTGTTCGTTAAAAAACGATAAATAACTCGGTAAACATCTAACTTTATATCGAATAAAAGTTAGACTACAAAAAACTGGGCCGATAAAAGTTTTCCAATACTAATAAAAGTTGTAGCTATACTGATGCGACGGATCAGTTTTGTTTACATTAAACAAGTACTGTACTTAGTCCGGAGACTTTGTTGTAATACTCATAAAATGGAACATGCATTATACTCGAGTACTTGCGCTCGCTGGTTACTTGAGAATCTTTGCTTCCGTGAAGGGAAACTTTGTTACAGTTTGCGAGAGAATCTAGTTATACCTACGTTCGTTGAAATGAATTTTTTGTTTGAATTCTGATTTTGTGTTGCTTGATTTATGTTTTATTGTACAAATGATTAATAATACAATAATAAATATAGCCCGCGACGTCAGGGGGTTGTACTATGAATTACTTCCATTTCTTGTGAGTATAAAATGTTATAATAATAAATAAATATTCTGGGACATTATTCCTCACACACAATCCTTCAGTAATGTCAGAAATTTGAAATATATATACTATTTTGTTAATATCAACATAATATAAATAAATAATAACATCTCGAGAAGTAAATACTTACCTTCATAATATATCACATACGCCTACAATTACACTTTACTGTAAAGTGGAATATTAAAAACAATTCACGGTACTTTCGCAAGTTTTAATTAGGTTAAATTGTAATACGTTGTTGTGGTGTTAAACAAATTATTTACACATGTAAAGAAAATAGATAAAGATACTCTATATTGCAAAATAAATAGCAAAATAAAAGCTTGTTTGTAGATATGTTTGTTCATCAATCATGCCGTAGTAACAGATTTTTTAAAATCTTTCTAAATAGATACATCGTATCCTGGAATAAATGATACAATACTTTTTTATCCCGGATTAACATAAGATCTTTCGGAAATGCGGGTAACTCTTTGGGGCGGAAGCTAGTGCCCTATAATATTTGTGGATAAAACTGACGCAAAGGCAAAATGGGAGAGTCGAGACCTATAACAAGAAGTAGGTGGAAGTGTGCTAGCTAATTAGCTAATTCTTCTAACTGATCTGATAGGAAGTGGCAAGAAACTTAGCAAAAAAAACATGTATGAATCAATCAAATAACAAAGTGTCAATAGACTCCGAGTAAAGTGGCTGTAACATACAGACAGACAGGGCGAAATTATTAGGGTTTAGTTTTCGCCAATTGGCTACGGAACCCAAAAAAGTCTCTGATGTATATAAATATGTAGCATAAAAACAAAAACAATACATTTGATAGACACGCAAGAGAATTAAATTCACAATATAAAATTCCAATTTTATTAGTTAGTGATTTTTTCATCAATAATTATCACATAATATAAAATTTACAGGATTAGATATAGGTATCTATAACATAAATAAACACATTGATTTATTCAACTATCAGCTCGGATCGCGAATGATATTTCGGATGCAATTTGATTCACCCAATTTGCTGGGCACTGGGCAGACCATTTGCATCCTGTACGTAACTAATCATAGTTGATGAATAGTTATAACTACGCTCACATTATGGAATTCTATTGTGGTAATATCTGAAATGGATCGGATGAAATTAAATCGCGAGTTCGCTTATATCTCATGACTTTATTCCTACGTAAATATGGTAGTGAACTTCCACAAGTTGTGTGTGAATTCTTCAATAAGGTTGAGTTTTCGGTGAAGGAAAAGCTCTTAATGTAATTATCACATGGTGTTAGAATACTTTGAAAGAATCACCTTACTGTTATAAATCGCAACACCATACAAAATGAACTCATTTCAGCTTCAGCTTTTTTTTTACTTTGTATAAGCTTGTGTTTGACCACAATCTCACAATGGTAAGTGTGAATGTGGCCGAAGGTGGTAAGCACATAAAGTCCAGAAGGAACTGGCTCTCAAATGCAGCTGCTAGAACATACCAATAGGTATTTGGCGACAGCTTTTCAGCTTGTATATTTAACAGAATTATAAAATTTGCGGAAATTCGAATAAAGTGTGTACCGATTTAGTTTCCAAATACTCAAAATAAACCATAGAAACCAGTTTTCTCGGTTAGACAAGGTATATAATGCAAACCACCTTTGGCTTCATCATTACCACAATAAACATTGTCAAATTGTAGTCAATTTCAATTATTAGTCAGACGCATTATACAAATTTTTAAATAGTTCATATAAATAAAAACAAAATAAAAAAAGTCATAAGCAATCGTATTTATGTACCTATGTGAACTATCTGCGTAGTAGGTATCGTTAAAGCTTTGTAACCTGACCTTTCAATTCAGAGAATCGGTATCCGAACATTCCGAACTAGTAGACTGAATATGACACCGATCAATATTTCAAGCGATCTTGACATTTACGTGCTAACAGTATTATTATCAGTAAACTAAAATAACCTTATGCCTGGCACTTAAATATTAATGAATGGAATTATTCAAGAATTGACGCATGAGTTCAACTAAATGAATTACTTTTTCTTGCAAAATTTCCACATAATTGTATTCGAATTCCGAGCTGTCAAAATATTCTTGAAAATAATAATACTTAACATTAATACTGAACAATAAAGGATACCTTCCGATATCAGCCACTCGATAATCACATTGCAGCGAGAGAAACTAAGGTTCTCGTAATCAGATATCCGATAAATTAATAGCAAAATTATCTAGGGTCCTGCAAAATATTATTAGAATATTTTGGACAACATTGTCTCTACCTAAGATATAAACTCATCATCCACATTACCATACCGGCATGCAATGACAGTATACATCCCAATACTGGATAGAGCATAAGTTGTGAATGCAAAGGGGAGTTACGGCCCAACGGGGCAATATCTCCAGTTAATTATTAATTCGACCACGGCCCGAGCGACCCACCACGATCGAATAGGTACTAGACGCAGGGGAATCCTCGTACATCACCACGCCAGTAGTCCGACACTATACTGGAGTGTTTACATGTAAATTTATTAGGTTGTCGAAATTATCCTGCTGCGGAAGTTGGTATTGGGTATAAATATTGTTCGTAGAACTGTTAATTTTCTATTTTATAACGTGTCGATAGAAATTGTTATTAGTTAGGAAGGGTGAGAACTATTATGGAAAATAACAGCGCTTCGAATGGGAATAATTTCGTTGTAAGGAATTAACGAATTTTAAACAAAGAAGATAATTCTTTGTATATAATTCTTCGGAATTATGATGGCAAGAGGCCGGATGGTATGACTTTGATCCCGTGGAGTGTTGGCAAGCCGCTGGTGTGGGATGCCACGTGTGTGGATACACTTGCGCCTTCCCACTTACTGGTGACTTGTAAAGTCGCTGGGCGGCTGCGACCGGTGCTGAAAAATCCAAATTTAAAAAATACGCTTGTCTTGGTTCTAATTTTTCGTTCATGCCATTCGCAGTTGAAACCATGGGTCCATGGGGGTTCGAGGCTCGCCGATTTGCTCGGATTTTATCATCCAAGCTCATCGAGGCTTCGGGAGACCGACGGGCTGGGAGCTTTTTCCGCCAACTCATAAGCTTGGCCATCCAAAAAGGGAACGCTGCCAGCCTGTTGGGAACCTTGCCTATCGACAGCGGCGAGGGCTTTGAGGATGTTTTCTATATATCATAGTTTGTATTTTTTACATTGATTGTAAATAGTTATATAAAATAAATAATTGTATGCTTAGTAGTTATAAATATTCTTCTCGTATTGTATTCTATTTTATCAATATTTAATCCTATAATACGTACTTATATCTATTTATATATTTTTTTAATTTAATAAAAGAATTATCGTTTGGTTATATTAATAATAATCTATAAATCTATTTTGTAGGTAGAGTAATAAATTCTAGGAAAGTATAACTTAAAGTATTTAGTTTAAACCTATATACTCATACACTGTATACAATTATATAATCAAGCGTCCGTCAGTTGCACTTATACTGTTGCTCAACAGCCCGTCGCAAGAATTAAGAGGCGGTTACCAACGCAGCTAGTGCGACCGAGATGCGCGATTAACTTCGCCTTAACTGATCGAACGAGACCTTGTTATAAACTTAAACAAAGTACAAATTTAGTTGCAGTACTTAGTAGTTTCGATACAAGCTTTGACATTAAAGTTAAGCTGATACCCATAGGTTCTAGCTAGTTACGTCATTGACGCCAAACCTAGCGATCTAAGAAAACCTCCCTGTAGGTGAACTGATGACTTGGAGTGTTAACATCACCACATATGCCGCTTCATGTGTTTGTAATAAAAATGGTAAAAATGCTACTAAACAATTTTATCAAAATGCATAAACCGTACCTACATCATTCAGTTATGAAATATATAAAGCAAATGTGGTGGAATATTCCCCCCTGATTACGGCCTCTATGAGGCACTATAGACAGACACATGAAATTAGCGAAGAACCTACTGTACTATACAATTTAATATACAGCAGGGGATACATCTGGATTGATAAAACTTTTTAACAAAAAAAGCTCTTTTAATTTACCTTAATAACTAAGTTCTTAAACTAATGTAAGTATATCTAAGTAATTTTGAATCTCATCACACTAGTTGCTATTTTATCGATGTTTAAGTTTTTATTTGACCACAAACTCATAATTAATTTGAGTTAATCAATCGAATATTGCCATAAATAATAAAAAGTCAATGCATACTCATGATTAGTTTTTATCATCCCAATATTCTTTAATGCTTAAAGTATTTGAAACAGACAGAATATTATAACAAGCTCGGAACGGATCGATCCAATGAATGTCTTTACTTACTGAAGTCTTATTATAGTCCTTTTAGAAATCTACCGAGTTTCAAGGCTGAAGAATGGATTGAGAGTTTTTTTTTTATTTTCCATTCGGAATCAGGTTTCTTTAACCATTCAACTCGTCGCAGAACTGCAACTGAGTTCAATCGATGCGAAAGATGGCGGATTGTTTTTGCTACTTTCAATTTGTTTATGTTGTCATTATTGAGTTACTTTCGTGGACGGAATTAGGTGTGTGTTTGGGTAATTTTGTATTATCGGACCGCTTCACTTTAGATGTAAGTAAGTAGCGTTATCATTTTGTAATGGTTGATTATTACTTGAAAATATCTGGCGACTAACTCCTATATTGCTTAGATGACAACCTCGAGCAGTACTCAAGGCTCGGAGATAGGTGCGGGAGCGACGCACGGTATAAGCACAGGCTGCGGGCGGTGCCGCGGCGACTAACGAAGAGTACGAAGACGTCGAAACTAGACGTGATGGCGCCGGCGGTCTACAACCGGCTACTAGACAACGTACTGAGTTTATCCTCCTGGTCAAAATGGCTTGTTGAGCAGGCATTTTATAAATTTGACGAAGTGATGAGTTTCTGACATTATTAAATATTATTATACTTATTTTTGATTTCTATTATTATTTTTACTATTGTAATTTGGGCAACGTGTGATTGTATTGCAAGAATTGACCTGTAGTTGCCAATAAAAAACTATGTACTATGAACGTGAACTATGATCGTGTATGATAATACGAAAATAAGTAGTTATTGTGCAAAGATTATTTGTAGTGGGGTCGATGTTGCCAGCTATGCAAAAACCAAAGAGAGCCAGTTTGATGGGTTGCTAAAAACTAAAATTAGAAGATTTTAGGAAAATGCGTCGACACTATCGCATAACAATTTGTTTCACCCAATTTATGTGGGAATGTGGGATATACGCTTCCCACTTTAATAATGCATACGATGACCCATGATCTATCGTTAAAGTGCGTAAATACTTTGCACCCTCTAACTACAGCCCAGGGAATGCATTACTTTATTTTATCGACGTGTGTCGGCGTACTCGGAAGTGCTAAGAATGATGCTACGAGTATTCAGACATTCGTATCCGTAGTAAATCGAATCACGTATAAACAGATTCATTTCAATTCCTTTGTTACATTTTAATTTTTATTTAATTGGCACTGGTTGTTATTTAAAATGAGAGATTCAATGATCTTTGTTGTCATATTATCGAAACATATGTCAATAGGTACAATGAAATTTCATACCTTTTGTTGAAATTTAACTCTTTAATTAAAGGCATTTCGACTGTTCAATCAAAATAATCATGTCATGTCCAAATAAAAAGCACCTAACTTTACTTTAAATCAGTAAATAAATGAGAACACAAAAGCAAATTGAATATTAATTAGTCACAATAATAACATTCTGACCGAAATATTTGTTCCAACAGTGAGCAATGTTAATTGAAACCGTATAAATTATCAAAATCTAATCTGCTAGCTATGGATGATTCAATATATTACATATTCACTGTACACATTACATTATTTAAGTATTCGTTTTATTGCCATTTTAGGGATGTATGTCTTACATAATCATTAAACTAAAAAAACAGGAATGTCCACTGCTGATCAAAGGCTTTTAAGCGATGTGG
Organism: Tetheella fluctuosa; assembly: GCA_951216915.1. Classification (NCBI taxonomy): domain Eukaryota; kingdom Metazoa; phylum Arthropoda; class Insecta; order Lepidoptera; family Drepanidae; genus Tetheella; species Tetheella fluctuosa. Next base: position 6,227,845 of record OX578234.1, read on the forward strand.
CCTGCCCTACAGCTTACTGGCTTTATTCTTCTACGAATGTCCTCGTTGTCGATCCTGACGCGTACTTATTTACTTAATTGATCGTTGTTTGTGATATAAATGCTCACGTGAAGAATCAGGTCCATTTACGCTTTCATTTATCAAAGCTCCATATGCTGCTCATCAAATATTTCTGAGAACCTTTATTACTTACAAAAACCTTTGTGATGCCATGTAATTAAATTCCGTTGAATTGTGACTATTGTACTCAGTTTCGTAGCAAGTTCTACAATTTGCCTACGAGTGCTACGTGTCGTAGCGATCTCGAATATCGTAATTTTTATGGAAGGTACATCAAAATAATTTTGCATTTTTGGCGTGAGGTACGCATAGCGAAATGTAATCGTCAGTCGGGCGCGAAAAGTAAACAGAGTGACTTGTTGGAGAAATTTTGGTGAGTGATTTAAAAGATAATAAAAGTTGTTCATATTGATGAGTACTTCCACCCCTGCAAGTATTGCCAGTGACTAAAAAAATATCCAGTATAAGCCAAGTAGCTCTTCAAATTCCTAGAAATTAATATAATTTTTAAACGCTGCCTATTCTTTTGAAACTCTATTTACGTTTAAAGGAATTAAGCATAGTTTCTTCATTAACAAGAAGTGAACGTTTAAAAGAAATTAAGATTTCTTGTGCATGAGATGAAGAAGTTAATTAAGTTAGACCACTCGTTGTTTTACCAAAGGAAAACCTCGTGGTTACCCGCAACTCAGTTTTCCACGTCTAGTCGCAGTTGCTTGACGATTAATTAAATTATATATACAAGGCGTCCCAGTTATGCCTATATAAAAAACAGACAAGGATTTTTTTCTTGGTTTCGATTCCTGTTTCAGGCAAACGATAAAAAAACTAAGAATGAACTGAATTCTTTTCTTTTTTTAAATATTTTTTTTAATTAAATGAGATGTGATATTGAAATTTAAATTACTTTCCTTCTGTATGGCATAGCCGTGTGACGCCCTGTATATGACGGCGCTTATTTCTATTATTGAGAGCTTATAACGAACAAAGCACCCGCCTGGCTGGCTACCAAGTTGAATATTTGCCGCCTATCATCTACGGATGTTTTCTGGTAGTTGCACTTGAGAGCCAGTTCCATGAGGCCACATCATCACTGACCTGTGTATATAGTGGAAAAAAATAAAGCACATTTTGTAGCGAAGATAAAATAAATATTAATTTATTGTATCATAATTGTTATTTACAGAAAAGTAATGTATGTGCTGTAGATTCATTCTGACGACAAAAAGTAAATAATTACCCCTCCTATACAAAGCTTAAACAATTGTGTTTGTCCTCTTAATAAACATTTACACGAGTAGACAACAACGAAAGATGTTGTACAAATAAAATTAAAAAAAAAATCAAAATACAGACTCCATAGTCAATATTGAGAAATTGTTAATAACTTACGAGTGAAAACTAATTTAAACTAAAAATAACTAAAAAAAAAAACTCGGAGATACCATTTACAAATCAAATCAAATCAAAATTATTTATTTGCACAGAATACAGGTTATGTAGGTGGTACACAAAATAAAAACATAAAATCTAGCATTTTACTACAGTTGAATGTGTTACTAATTGTACAAAGAGTGTATCGCACATCGCACTATACAGGGTGGGCAACAAACACTGCATTGTGAAAACGCTAAAAGGGGTGATTTTAAAATGTTAAACTCCATGTCCTCGTGTATATGTCCATGTTTGGCGCTTCGCAATTAAAGGTACCTTTGATGTGTGGCCCGGGGAAAATGAAATAATGGAAGTGGAAATATTGCACCAACAATTTGTCACTTCCTGATGTTACGACCACACAAAATGTACGTTGGACAGCGTAGGGTTGGAATGATTTTAGAAATATTAATTCATATAAAAATATTTTATAATTCTTTTGGTTGCTCGAAACGAATGGACTGCATTTTTAAGGAATAATAATAAAAAATAGGTGACGAGATGAATCGAATAATGAATTGAAATTAATGGATTAATATTTATTATAATGATTATGATACTCACATACATTATAACATGTGCTACTGGAATTTGTTAATAAATAGAATACACTAGATGTGAAAACTTATTTCGTCATTCTTCATTAATATATGTGATAATTTAAATCCACAAAAAAATGTGATCAAAAATCGACTAATTCAATAAGTAAATAATAGTTAAGTTGTCTCTTTTATTATATTAGTATTTTAGGAATTGAAGAATAAATTCAATAAGTTAAAAGAAAATGCTCGAGTGTTTTTTATCACACCACGCTAGTACATCACTACGACGTGCGCACTTTGGTGTAACTACACTGTTTAAAGTGAAGTTGTGCTTTTAAATTGGCTTTCAATTAAAAACAGGAGTAACGTTGTGTTGCGTATGTTTGCTATTGAAATATTTACAAACTGACAATCTATTAAGTGATGTATGTTTATACTTTTTACAATAAACCGTTTAAATTTCATTAATTTTGTATATTTTACATAAAATCTGATTAAAATAAATGAAATGAAAAGTTTTCTAAAAATTTTTGAAACGGTTTCAATGTACGTTTTTTTTTCTTGGTCTAAAATAAAAAAAAGCGGCTTACAGATTTTCAACTATCAGTCGTTACAACATTCAATAAAAACAAAAATAGCAAATATCATTGATGAGTATCGAAGACCATATTAAGTTTCACCTGTCAATACATGGTAATTATAATTAATAATATAGACAAGGCAATTCACTTAATGAGAGTTAGAAAAGTTACCTATACGGTGTTCATTCGAAATAACGTACTTTCAAATAACTAATTAATTTGTGCACAAGTCGCCCTAAAGGCAAAGGGATTCGGAAAAGGCTTCAAATTATGATGAACTCTAATTAGCAGCGCCGTCGCGTTCTTTGGAAACCTTATGATTTGTTGATGTTCAGAAAATTTGCGTGCATAAGTTGCGAGAATGCCCTTGTCGTTATTAATGCTTAGTATGTATCGCTATAAAATATAAATATTCTAAAGACTGATAAAAAAGTATAGTATAGTATACTCTATTTTATATATACTCTATATATTATATATCTATAGTACCTACTTTTTGCATTCAGCTTATTCAAAAAAAATTATGCCAGTGTATATTTTGGGATGGCTTGTTTTTGAAACCTATGTTGGGTTGAAAAGCTGAATCACTTTTACTTCCAGCGATGGTCATACTAAAGATCAAAGTTGCTTGTACCTATGTATTTTTTGCGAATTTAATGTACCTACATTAAAGTATATAATATAATAGTATAGATCAGGGGTCACCAAATAGCGGACCGCGGTCCGGATCCGGACCACCGACCTATATAATATTGTGCGAACCAAATTTTGACAAACAAAAATGTACAAATGGTTATTTTATTTAAACCGCGCACATCCAAACACAATAATTTGATATATTAGTAACACTATAGTAGGATTTATAGGAAAGGATCTAAGCTTGGTCGTCAGTCATCATCTAGCAACCGGAGGGCGATAATCTTATATATTACTAGCTGTCCCGGCAGACCTTGTTCTGCCCTATTTCTCTAAAACAAAGTAACCTTGATTTTTTTATGTTAATAGGTACCCCGACAGATTTCGTTCTGTCTAACGCGCCTTTGTTTTGTTTTGATTGACGTCTAATGTTTGACAGCTGGGGACAGAGTGGTCTCTATTGGAAAAATGGTAGTTCCCGTTGACCTAGAATCACGAAATTTGGCGAAAAGCATGGACTTACAGCACAAATAAAGGAAAAAATCCAAAAAATAAAAAAGTTAAAAATTAAAGTCTGTCCATACATACATAGTTGACTCCATTTAAGATAGGCCTCTGAGTTGTATGGGCGCTCATACAATTTAGAGGTCTAGCTTAATTGGCCCAACCTCAAATAAGATAAATAAATAAAATAGGGGTTGATCGTAGAGGGTTGAAAATTCTGTCCATACATACATAGTTGACTCCATTTAAGATAGGCCTCTGAGTTGTATGGGCGCTCATACAATTTAGAGGTCTAGCTTAATTGGCCCAACCTCAAATAAGATAAATAAATAAAATAGGGGTTGATCGTAGAGGGTTGAAAATTTAGGGTTGTATGTATTTTTTGATGCTGTATCATAAATAAATAAAAACAAAACATTTTATCTAAAAAATAAAAATAAAAATTTAGGGGTGGCCTACCCCTAACATTTAGGGGGATGAAAAATAGATGTTGGCCGATTCTCATAGATACCGGATAAGCACAAAAAATTTCATCAAAATCGGTCGAGCCGTTTCGGAGGAGTATGGCAACTAAAACTGTGACACGAGAATTTTATATATTAGAGATTTAAACGGACCCCTAAGAAACTTAATTGGTGACCCCTGGTATAGATCTTGCATACAATTGCAATAGATAACATAATTGTAGAACTATGTTCGTAGCAACTTGCTACGAATACTGCTACGAGCCTACAGCCTTTGCTGGTAACCTGCCATAGAAACGTAAGCACTCAGAAGCAATTATTATTAATTTACACTAAACACTACTCATTAACTTTGTATGCAAATGGAGTTTACTGAAATAAAAACACAAGTAGCACCTACATACCTGACGCTGCAACGTCATACCACATTAAAAAAATGTTTCCAGCTGAAAGTTGTAACTTGCCCGTTCTTGTGATAACTAAGTTAACTCATAGCGCAATGCACATTACTGGCAGTGGCAAAAGAAAGTGTAAAACAACAAAGTTTCCACCGACAATACAGTGTAATTGCAGCTCAACTGAATAAAATGATAAAAAGTTAAAACTTTCTTTAACTGAAGCCGGAGCCGGGAGCAAATACGAAATTAAATTGTGTCTGAGCACGCGCATTTACAATTGTTTTTTGTATACCTTAACATTTTCCTGTTATTTGAAAGCTTAATATGAAAATAGGTTGCAGCCCGCTGTTTCCCACGAGTTCTAGAGGGAGGATTATGTATATAAATCATAGTAAAAAAGATAAATCTGGGATAATAGCTTAAGTATATCCCTAATAATATAGCTATCTGAGTATATAATTAACGAACTATTTTCCTATAGTGATGTAGCTATATACCAAGAACAGTTTAGTGATATAGTAATTTATAAAAATGTGTTTAATAATCAAAAAAAGAAAATAAACAAAATGATGAGTGACTTAATTAATAAAGCAGACCAGCCCCCACAAGCAGCTGTTCATAAGTATGACACATGTGGCAGCCATATGAACAGCCACACGATGCCGCCGCAAGCATAGGCCCCAATGTGAGCATTTCGGCAAAAAGAGCCAAATCCCTTCGAGATTTAATTAATATATTGCTATGCAAATTATATCGTAAATAAATTACACCACATAAATTCACATAAAAGGCAATTAAAAATATTGTTAGTGGATAAATCTTTTTACTCTTTACATGTTAAAAATACTATATATACTAATATATATAAATACTATATATTTTTTAACATCCATTTGTACTCATTATTGCAAATAAATTATTATTGATTGATTGATATTGATATGATTGGAACTGGATGAAATTTGGTACAGAGATAAATTATAGTCTAAAATAGCACATAGGCTACTTTGTATTCTGGGAAAACATAAGAACCCTCAGGAGCGCGGGTGAAACCGCGGGGCGGAAGCTAGTATAACATAAGTATTTATTTGGCTTTTAGATATGCTACTATCTACTAAATACAAACCGTTACTGTTATCATTCTTACATACTTAACCCTTACTTAAAGCGAAATTAGACTGTCAGTTTATCTGTTTGCTTGCAAATAACAAATTAAAACTAATTAGCTATAAATTCATAGTCAAGGAGTTTTATATTTTATCAGAAAAATTAAAACAATCACTATTATTTTTTCTTTATAAAAAAAACAACAACTCGTGTCAGGTTTATACTTATAATTAGCATATAAATGGATACTATAAAATATAAACGTTTGCAAGTACAGTACGGTACACAGCTGTAAAAATCCCACGTTGAGTTATATTTAATTTCCTTTGCGGTCAATTGCATTAAGTGAACACTTACTTACTTGCAAATCTATTTATTTCCCGCTAAATCATTATTTGCAATATTTTTCATATTTTCAAAGTAAAGGATAAAAATGCACGAAAAGGGACATTGTTTTATTGTTTGCATTGCATATTCTTAATATGTTTATATTAGCTTGTCTTGCATGTATGTAACTAGCTAACTAAGTATGTAAACAAAATTCGATGTCGATTTAGACTTTTTTTTTTACCTGTTGTTTGCTTTTTAGTACAGTGCTTTTAAAACCGTGTTTTTTTCTATTCAAAAGTTAAAGCCACCTAGCAGGCTACCACCTTCAAGTAAACAATCAGTCGCTAAGCCCCTACCGGTGTGTTTCAGCTGCTGCACTTGAGAGCCAGTTCCTTTCTAAGCACCTTTTAGCAAAATTATTCACTACTAGATTCCGCCCCGCGGTTTCACCCGCGTTCCCCAGGGATCTTATGTTTTCCCGGGATCAAAAGTAGCCTATGTTCTTCTCCGTACCATAGGCTATCTGCATGCCAAATTTCATCGCGATCGGTTCAGGGGTTTAGGCGTGAAAAGGTAAAAAAAAAGATAGGATAAAAAATTTAAAAAGTTAGGATTAGTATATTTCATAAGATCAGGCTGAGGTGAAGAGGAATAAAATAGTAATGCGATTAAGATCTGTAGATTTTATTTATTTAGTAAAAATAAATGTTCCCAACAAATGATAGTATGTACGGTGTGAGAGTTTCTGCCTATTGGGTCGTGAATATCCCTTCGCTTAAGTTTGAATAAGGTTTATGCTTATTCAAGCTGTTTTGTTCCTCCAAATTATGTTGCGCAACTGGTATTATATATTGTTTATCGTAAATATGGAATCATAGACCATTTAAGAGGTTTTACGATCACCGTAAAGTTTCGGAAGAGAACGCGCCGCTATCTCACTTAGTTCACGCGCGCATTTACGTAGCAGTAAAATATGAAGAAAGCATCCGAAATAAAGGTGCTACATAAAACTTGGCCAATGATAACAATATACAGGGGCGTAAAAAATTTACAAGCTTATAAAAGTTTTATTTTGTTTGCTGATCTTGAGTGCAAGGTTTATTTTTACAGTTTAAAATTCACACTGTGTTATAATAAAAACTGAAGAGGAAAATAAAATGTTCACAATCGAAAATGCATCTTACACTGTTCATTGAAACTGTCGAAGTAAAAACTATTTACACGATTTTTATTTCTTACAAAAACAAAAACATGAATTTATTCTGAGAATCAAAAACAGCAAAGTAATTAAAAATATATATATGTATGTATATATTAAAATTTCTAGATATCGGTACTCAATCCAAACTAAACTTAGCTAATCTAGAAACTCAAGCACTGACTAAGTTAGCGCAAGAAATTAAGTTACTTTATTATCATAGCAGATTACGTAAAGGCGCTCCTGTACGGAGCTATACTCGTGCATGTTTGAGAGAGAAAATATGTATAATTCATTAGTTACAATAAAAATACAATATATAATAGAAAATATCTTCACGGCTACCGCCGCTGCCGATGGGCAAGCAGAGGTGCTAAAAAGGAAGCTCGAGCAATATTGCTATTGCAATTCCTCTGCCGAGAATTCGACAAATAAATTGCATTAGCAATATTGCTACTTGAGCGGCCTTTTTAGGGGACCTGGTAGCATTTCCGCTTTGGATGGCCAAGCTAATGCGTTAAATTTATATCAGTGATACTCAATACTATTTAATTTTACATAAGTACAACTCGGACGTTTATTGGTAGGAGTACCTACATTATCTACTTTGTTTATTAATTTCTTTTACAAATAACAAATAGGTAAAATATTCGTAACTTTTCTTCACTCCATTCCACTGATAAAAACTAGAAAACTGATTACATATAAGTACACATAAAAATATTTATCAAATGCAGACACAGGACACGCAAACATATTTTGTTCATGCATACATATGATTGTCCTGGGTGGAAATCGAACCCACGACCTGTGGCGTAGTAGTCAGAGTTACGTGGTATTGGGCTACATGCCTGTCATAATTATACAAAAGGTTATTTTTAATTAACCTTCAGTGCTATAATAATGAAAATGAAAATATTTTTTATTCAAATAGGCCTTCACAAGCACTTATGAATAGTCTGACTCTAACGCTCGGTTCGGAAGGTTGCTTTTACTGAGAAGAGCCGGCAAGAAACTCAGCAATTACTCTTTTCAAAACCAACTCAGATTTATTACATTAAATTATTTATCTAGTCTCACTGACAATATATGTGTGTTATAAAAAAAAAAAAAGAAACAAAATGATGAGTGACTTAGTTAATAAATAGATAGCAAATTTAAGCAGACCAGCCCCCACAAGCAGCACCTGTTCACAAGTATGACGCATGTGGCAGCCATCGCCCTCCTCGCACATATTGTAGGGAAGTGAGCGACCCGCCACACGACGCCGCCGAAAGCAAAGGCCTCAAAGTGAGCATGACTACCTTAAGCTTGCTAAAAAGAAAAACAATTTCACGGAATATGCATAAGAACACACAATATGTTATCACTGTTACCATTCACATGTTTATAGGGCAAAAAAAGTGTATCATAATAACAATATTAAAAAAATAATATAATGTATATAACGGATCGCCGAGAGGTTGCGACACCACGTGTCGCAGCTGGTCCGTTATCTCTTGGTATTTTATGGGCGTGTATGTGCAGGAATTGCAGAAATAACAATCGCAAGATATGGCAATGACTATATTACAAATTACTAAATCAAAACACTATTAAAATAACGAAGGATTACAAAAGTAAACTTGGATTAAGAGCTAATGGATTTGTGCGTGTGCACCGCGTGGCGACCATCTTAAAAGTGATCGTCGTCACCGCTATGACACTCACAACCCCATTCGGTGTTACCCGCTCTGATAAATCATAAATTCCCAAATTAAATAATTATTCGCATCGACTAAAAAGTCATTTAAATATCACAATAAATCGAGTACATTAATCACGCGCCGTTACGGCCGTCCTGCATCATCACACGTCCTCGTGTGCGTGATTTTCTTCATTCAGATCTATGGTCAAATAAACAAACACTTGAATGCTCACTTATCAACTCGGTCATTCTGACCAAATCACCTTAGACTTTAAAAGGAGGCTTATCAAATTAACCTAAGACCAATAGTCACTTAAATGCTAAGACACATTTTACTGACGATATTAGTAAAGTACTACACACGGGCCACACAGGCCACACAGGCTATGGAGGCCACACAGGCTATGGATGACACACAGGCTATGGATGCCACACAGGCTATGGATACCACCCAGGCATTGGTTGCCACACAGGCTATGGTTCCCACACAGGCTATGGTTCCCAATCAGGCTATGGTTGCCACACAGGCCATGGATGCCACACAGGCTTTGGTTGCCACACAGGCTTTGGTTGCCACACAGGCTATAGTTACTACACAAGCTATACACTTACACACCACACAGATTATTTTATTACCACACAGACAATCCAACAAATTATTCACCAGCACCCGCGCCGTTAACGGAATATTCTGACATTATTTGTTGGTGTTTGTAGCTTAGATTTTGGTTCTAGCCTTGTTTTGTTGCACTTCTAATTTTCTACTAACACATAATTGCCTACTTTGAAATTCTTTACTTAAGCTTTGTTTCTGTCAAACCGAGCCTTCTCTTCAGTGGCGTGCCTAGGGCTTTAGATTAGGGCAAGCCCAACCTATATTTTTGTGGGTTCTAACCGTTTGACGTAAAATCCATCTAGTTATTTCTTCAATCAGTAATCTTAGTCTTCAACTATCACTTGCTCATTGAGGGTCTTTGAGGCGAGTTAACCAAAGCACACTGAAGGCATACTACTTCTAGATAGATTATTTAAATCGTCATACCCGGACGTATTCCAAACATCGTTTGTATCGTTCGAGAAAAACAAACAGCTCCAACAAAACAACTTGTTCAAATGAGAACAGCCCGCAATCCAATTTGTTTTATAAATAGATCTACTGAATTTACGTTTGTGTCCCTTGCTCTGAGAAATACACAGGTCAGGCGTTGGTTTTGGTGAAGTTATCAAAACTTTTTTTTGAGAAAAAGTCAAAGATTTTACCTTGCCCTGGTCGAGTAACGCTTTAATACACCTCATATCCTCACAACGCACTATTTCTTCCATTTTTAAACACAAATCTACTATCTAGTAAGTATTGCAACGAATCGACAACAAACAAAACTTTTCTTTCAACTCAAACAATCCAAAACAAACAATGTCTATGCACTGAAGTTGCAGCGAAACGAAGCTATTTTACGATGTACACGAGCATGCGCAATACTCGCGCCAAAAATCCGCAGACAACTTCATGGTAAATCAATGCTTCGCCCGTCCATACTAATTTGCAGTTTCGTAACAAAGTAGCGCTATTTTCACTATGCGTAGTTTTCATAGGTTAGAAAGAGAGATGTGCAAGCCGCCGTTTTTGGGCTTGCGTGACGTGCGTACGAGCGGGATGGAAGATGTGGAATATTGTGAACGTGTGTGCTGTACGCATGAAGCGGCGCGCGTGTAGTAGTGAGCGTAGCCGGCCGGCCGCCGGCCGCTGTGTTCGGGGTAGTTTACCTACATCGTATGACCGCGCGAACTTTTTAGCGCGAAATTCAAATTATTCGATGTTTGTTACGTGTGGGTATAAGTTAGGCAAGCCGGGCTTTTGGGCTTGTATGAAGGTACCGCCACTGCTTCTCTATAGAAACACTTTCCTCTATCGCCCGAGCCGCATGCTCTGATTACATCTAGCTAAATATTTGTCTCGTCTGTATTAACGCCAATCAACGGTCATCAGTTGAAGTGATCTAGCAACTTTCCCTATTAAAAGTTCCTGAGGACTTGTCTTAATTGTACTATTTACAGTGCAATCAATTGCAAGTTGAACTTCAGGCAACGCTGCCTGCCATGATTTATGATTGCCTGTTTCGACTACCCTTAACATGTTCTTTAAAGTTGACATAACCCGCCTCGACTGGTACCCGCAGCAATCAGATGTAAATTTATATTGTGCGCTGTAAACAAAACTTGCCTATACCTAACAATGGCACCGTACTTTGGTAGTACTAACCTGGGTATCTACCAGCTAAGCTTTTCCTAATCACCACATTAAAAACAAAATGAAAACTTCTCACCCGGTTTGGTAGGAAATGAGCCCATAGGTGGCTTGATGGTACAGGCATCCACTCGTCGCTCAATTTGGCCGCCATTATAGTCTGCTTCTTTCTTCTTGCACTGCGTTGCAATGTGTCCCTGCTCGCCACAGTAGAAACAGGTAACCGGCGTAGAAGATTTCTTTGAGACATTGCCTGTAGTCTGATCCTGCACCGTTCCCGATCCCACTTCTGATAACGGATCGCCGAGAGGTTGCGACACCACGTGTCGCAGCTGGTCCGTTATCTCTTGGTATTTTATGGGCGTGTATGTGCAGGAATTGCAGAAATAACAATCGCAAGATATGGCAATGACTATATTACAAATTACTAAATCAAAACACTATTAAAATAACGAAGGATTACAAAAGTAAACTTGGATTAAGAGCTAATGGATTTGTGCGTGTGCACCGCGTGGCGACCATCTTAAAAGTGATCGTCGTCACCGCTATGACACTCACAACCCCATTCGGTGTTACCCGCTCTGATAAATCATAAATTCCCAAATTAAATAATTATTCGCATCGACTAAAAAGTCATTTAAATATCACAATAAATCGAGTACATTAATCACGCGCCGTTATATATAATAATATTATATTATTAATATTACAGCCTATACCTGCCCACTGCTGAGCACAGGCCTCCTTTCACGAATAAGGGTGAAAGGGGAATGGGCAAATACTCCACCACGCGTGCCCACTGCGGATTGGTGGAGGTAGGCTAGAGGTCAACCTACTGTTGGAGTTTTCAAGCCACCTAGGAGGTCTCCAACAAGCTTAACGACTATCACAATTAAGTGATAACCGGGACCAACGGCTTTGCGTGCCTTCCGAAGCACGGAATAATATTTATATATATAAGGTCCTAATAAATGAAATACAGTCCTTTTGAGGGATGATAGTACATGTGATAAGTATTCCGAAAATGATAAAATAAAAATATTCGGTCGTAATTTTAATGAAAAAAAAGTACAATTTCAGGTATTTTTTTTTGAATATTTTTATTTTATCATTTTCGGAATACTTATGACCTATACTATCATCCCTCAAAAGGACCGTACATCATTTATTAGGACCTTATATTGTACTAGCTGTTCTCCGCAGTTTCACCCGCATTCCCAGGATAAAAATTAGCCAATAACCTTCCTCAAGAATTGGGCTATCAAATGTAAAAATATTTTTTTCAAATCCGACAGTTAGTTCTAGAGGTTAGCGCGTTTAAATAAACAAAATATTAATAAGATACATATACATATATAAATAATCTGAAGTATTTATATTTCAAAATTAAAGCAAGAGAAGCATCTTTTATACATTTTTTTATATTGAATAGGCTTATATTCTTGTATCCTTTAAAGGACGTCACATACGGTGAAGAAACTATAATATTTTATCTTAAGATCATGAGACAGCATTATACTATGAAAAGAGAAGCAACGACCTACCTTCACTTTCCTTCTCTTTCATTGGTATAGCACTGTCTCATTATGTTAAGATAAAATATTATAGTAAGTTCGCCGTGAGTGACGCCCTTTATTATCCATATAAAACATGTCATATTGATGAAAAATGATAATAAATTGAAAAGTTAAGACCAAGATAACTTTGATAAAAGTTACGAGACCAAATACAAAATGTCATAAGACGCGAAACTTTGGCGAAGTTGAACACTAATCTTTATAAAACTGAAGTAACTTGACCTCGGTCTTGCCTCACTTGTTCTTTCAAAGATATTCGGAGTGGCTTCTATTTGTAGGTACCTACTATGAGTTTGATGATGGAATAAATTTGTTTATTGATGGATAATATAATCAAGATTGATCCAAAATATTTATACAGAATGCTTTTTTTTTTGTCGCTGGCAATACTTACAGGGTTGGAAGTACTCATCAATATGAACGACTTTTACTATGGGACCAACTCTGATATCGCGTTGCCGTTGACAAGAAAACACCTAGTATAAGGTAACACTCCGTTCACACGGTGACAATTAGTTTTTTTTTCGGGATCGTGATCGATATGAATTTCATAATATCGTATGCGCGTGTGAACATATTCCAGAAGTTTCCAGAGTCACTTAAAATACAAAACGATTCGTCATAAGTAACGGGCTGTAATTTTCTTATTTTACAGTTTCTTTTAATTTGTTAATGGCTGTCATTCATGAATAACTTACACTCAGGCATACTGTGGTGGGAGTGGAATCTTTTTAAGCATTTATATAATGCCTTGACAATTTCGAGGTAAACACAGTCCTTGAAAACGAATTTTCAAATACATTTTTGTGAACGTAATTTCAGATTTATAGCATTTAAGAATTCATATTTAATAAATCCCTCGTCTTAACAATATCTTAAAAAAATAATACCCAAATATTTAGTCACGTCATCACCGTCACGTCATACAGTCACGTGGTGTATACCTATAACATGGCCGCGTGACGGCGACTGACGTCGTTCTACATCATATCTATATTTCCGTGACTTAATTGAAGTGAGTGAACGAAACCCTTAAAGAATCAGTAATTATGTTTTTTTTTTTTATACTACTAGGTGGCAAACAAGCTTACGGCCCACCTGATGGTAAGAAGTTACCGTAGCCTATAGACGCTCATAATACCACCGGCAAAGAAAATACAATATTATATTTTCCCTGTCAGGGGTATCACTCACGCGTTGCCAACCTTGAGACATGAAGTTGTTAAGTCTCCTGTGCCTGTAATTTCACCGGCTCCCATACCATATACATATATTTCGGATGGAACCGAAGCTTGTTGTAGAATTGGTGATGGTGGGCGGCGATCCTCACCACTGAGATCAGCTCTGGACTGGTCTTCGGACATAATTTTACTAAAACTTCGAGATAACATAGAAAACGAATTTATTAAATTTAACTTGATAATCACTTAAGCAACAATATAAACACTAAAACAATATAATTTAGTAAGTATAGACAATACAGTTAAATCAGGTGTGATCTGCGTCACAATTAGGAGATGTTGACGGAACGAGCGCCTCGACAGCAATGAACTCGGCCGTACAGCGCGCCGCTTTATATTGTCCGTCCCCACCTCTCCTGACTCACAGAGTGGTGCGATGATGTCACATTGCACGTGCGCGCGTTTGCAAACAACGTTTGTTATTGAGCGCCGACACGGCCATTCTGCACATAGGTCGCCCTCGACCTGTCAAAGAAAGAAGAATGCGCAGTATATCAAACACACACCTAGCTTAAGTTAAGTAAAGAGGTCCTGTTCTCAATTTACTTCATAACTATCTTGCAAAAATAAGGAGGCCCCTGTCCTCAACTTATGTTAATGCAAAACTAAGGAGGCCCCTGTCCTCAACTTATGTTAATTCAAAAGTAAGGAGGCCCCTGTCCTCAACTTACGATACCGCAAAAGTAAGGAGGATCCTGTCCTCCACTTACGATACTGCAAAAGTAAGGAGGCCCCTGTCCTCAACTTACGATACTTCTTAAGTAAGGAGGCCCCTGTCCTCAACATACTTCAATTATGAAGAATTATTAAGTGCTATATTGGTACTTAAATAGCATACATTACCTTTAGTATAGAGTGTTTTAGATCTCTTGAACTTGAACCAGATCAGGAGTGTTCAGTTCGACCTCATTTGATTCTGGTGTCACAGATGGTTCATCATGCGCCGACACGTCATCGGAAGTGTTCAGTTCAACCTCATTTGATTCTGGTGTCACAGTTGGTTCATCTTGCACCGACATGGAATCCTGATTTACGCCTTCGTTTGGTTTGGGCGCAAGCCGTAGTTGGTCATGGGCTACTTTTTTTGGGCGTCCGCGTCCCGTTATCTTCTTTACTTGATAACGATCGTTTGGCAGTATTTTCCAAATTATATAAGCATCCGGGTATTTCAGGTCAAGTCCAATATGGGACCTGGGATTTGACTTAAATAAAACAATGTCGCCTTTTTGGAACCTCTTCACTTTCGCTTTACCGTGGTCAAATCTTGCTTTATCTTGTTTTCCTCGTTTGTCAATCTTCTTTTGTATGTAAATATCAAGTTCATTCCGACCTAGTGTCTGTTCTCCTTCGTCAATTAATGTTAGTAATTCTGGGGGTACTGCACATTGTCTTCCGGTGAGAGCTTTGATTGGACTCACGTTTGTTGTTTTATTTTTGGTACAATTTATTGCTAACTGAAGTGCTTCCAAACCCTTCTTCCAGTCTTGCGTTTCATAATTGCGAATGATAGTTAATCCATTTTTTACAACAGCCATCATCCGTTCCACTTGTCCGTTTGTACGACTAACTCCTGGAGCTATGAAGTGCTGGTGGATATTGTAGTTTCTACAGAATTCTTCGAATTCGGCTTTAAAGGCGGTGTCCTGGTCACTTATGATTTGTCGAGGAGCTCCAAATAGGGATACAATATGTTTCAATGCGCGCAACATTGAATTGGCAGTCTTATTGATTGCATAAGTTAATGTGACAAACTTAGTGTAAGCGTCTATGACGACAACAACGTACTCATGCTTATTATTCTTTCTGGTAAGATGACCAGTCATATCTATGTGGATGGTATCGAAGGGAATAGGTTTCTTTTCTATAGGATACATTTCTACTTGTTTGGCTCCGGAAGGATCTTTGCTTGTTTTGCATATAACGCAATTGTCTACGAAGCGTCTTACTGTTGAGGACATTTCAGGAAACCAATAACATTCTCGAATCTTGCTTAGAGTCTTTTCCCATCCAAAATGTTTCAGTGCGGTATGATAGGCATTAATAATGCTCCATTGGTATGTTTTTGGAACTACTTTTTTCCACTTTTTGCAACCGGGTTCATCTTCGTCAAGACAGTGTTCCAAAACAAGGTTATTTACCCGATACTCACGCATTATTTCGTTGTGTTCCAACTTTTTTATGATTTTGGCTAATTCTACATCACGCCTTTGCTCAATTTTTAGCCATGTATCAACGTTTTGCGCTAGGTTAATACACGTTGTAGGATTACGGCTGAAGAAATCTGCATGTTTCATTCGGCATCCTTGGCGGTATTCTATTTTGAAATCGTAGTGCTGGAGAAATGACCACCACCTATGGATCCTGGGTAAGAGTTCATGTTTATTTGACGATGATTTTATGGCGTTACAATCAGTAATTATTGTAAATGATCTGCCGTAGAGATACTGTCGAAAGTGTTTTATTGCTCTTACTATAGCAAGTGTTTCCAGCTCATAAGAGTGGTAATGACTCTCTGGTTCAGTAGTTCTCATACTCATATAAGCTATCACATGCTGTCGGCCGTCCTGTATTTGAATAAGAATTGCACCCAATCCAGTGCTGCTAGCATCCGTGTGGAGTTCAATAGGTAGTCCCTCTTGAAAGATGGTTAGGACAGGTGCTGAAGTTAGTCGCCGAATGATGTCAAGTCTAACGCTTTCACATTCTGCAGTCCATTGAAATTTTGCATCCTTCTTAGTTAAGTTGTAGAGTGGAATGAGACGTTCAGAGAAAGATGGTATGAAACGTCTAAAGTAGCCAGCCAAGCCACAAAATTGTCGTACTTGTTTAACGTTTGTGGGTCCTGTAGATTTCTCTAAGGCTACTACCTTCCTTGGGCTCGGGCGAACCGTGCCTTTTGAGATAAGGTTTCCAAGATATTCAATCGATGTCTTGAAAAAAGAACACTTCTTTTCATTTATAGTAAACCCAGCCTTGGTTAAGGCTGCTAAGACATTGTCCAGAACCTGCAATCCTTCTGTGAATGTTTTGCACTTTATCAATACATCGTCCATATAAACCAAGACGTGATCCAGTAAGGGTCGTAATGCAGTCATTATAGCACGCTGAAACACAGCCGGTGCGTTCATCAGTCCAAACGGCATTCTCACATATTCATATAGGCCATCTTGTGTAATGAAGGCAGTTTTTGATATAGATTCTTCTTTAATGGGTATTTGGTAAAATCCCTGAGCCATATCTAAACTGATGAAATAAGTAGCATCTGATAGTCGGTCAATTTGATCGGAAATAATTGGAAGTGGAAACTTGATGGGGATAGTATTTTTATTCAACTCACGATAGTCGGTGCACATTCGATCTTCCCCATTCTTTTTTTTAACTAGGATAACTGGGCTCGCATAATCCGACGTGCTTTCCCTGACAATCCCATTAACCATGAGTTCATTAATAATTTCCTTCAATTTTTGCCGCTCCACTGGCGCCATTCTATAAGGTCTTCTGGATACTATTTTAGTTGGATCTCTCAACTGAATATCTAAACATCCTGTGGTAACTTTGTGTTTTGGAGTACCAGTAGCAAATGTTGCAGTATATTTTAGTAATACTTTTCTCAACTCACATATTTCATCGACATTAGTCAAATCAGTGTCCAGGTTTTTGAAGAGGTCCTCAGTCGTGTTTATGTTTAAAATAGGTGAATGTCTCATTACAGTTGCACCCATCTCATTAACGAGTATGTTTAAACCTGTACCTTTAACTATTTCTGCCCCAATCAAAAGATCACAAGGTGTTTCATGGTCTTCTACAATATGAAAAGCAACTTCTACAAACACACCATTCAAATCACACGTTACATTAATTCTTTGGCAGGATAAGATTGGGATACTTTGACTTCCAATGCCCTTAAGTATTAAGGAACAATCTTCACGTTTTCCAGGAATTGATCGACTGACAGTACGCCTCACTAAAGAACGTGCTGCCCCGCTGTCATAGAATGCTGTGAATTTGCGATTATTGATAATAACAGCCATTGGTGTTAATATTTCTTCTTGTTCTCTGGCCAAATTAACTTTTTCAGCTTCATCTCCTATCTTCTTGAAACAAACTGATTCAGTATGTCCAATTTTGTCACAATAACTACATTTGAGCTTTGGCCGTTCAGTGCGGGTAAAAGTTTCCTTCGTGTTTGTTGCACTCAGTAATGTCTTAGGGTCACTCACTTTATCGATACCTTGGTGGCAGTGTGCTTGCATATGTCCAGGTTTCCCACACTTGAAGCAAAGCATAGTGTCATCCCTATTGTTTCTTAGTCTTGGTCGTTTAGCTGGTGGTTCTCCATGTCGGGGTTCTCGTTGTTTGATTGTAGCCGCCACAGAAATCAATTCAGGAACAGAAGAGCATTTATTAGAGAGTAAACGTAGACGAAGGAACTCATTGTCTATGCAGCCAATTACAGCTTCTACAGCATCTTTATCCTTGTCACCATTGATGATTCGTTTCCAAATATTCCAAGCTTTGGTAATGGATTCAGCTGGATTTGCCATATCAAATTTAAAACTTCGCAATTTCAATATATCGTTTGAATATCGTGCTTCTGGCTCAAAAGTTTGTATCAGAGCTTCTCGCATGTCGGACCATACTGGGGATTTTACTAACCATGTATCTCCAAGAGTTTTAGCTCGACCTTGCAGTAAGCCAGCAATTTTTGTACACACTTCATAATCAGTCAGTTTCCAGTGGGCTTTTGCTCTATCCACGT
The DNA here is from genome assembly GCA_951216915.1 of Tetheella fluctuosa. Classification (NCBI taxonomy): domain Eukaryota; kingdom Metazoa; phylum Arthropoda; class Insecta; order Lepidoptera; family Drepanidae; genus Tetheella; species Tetheella fluctuosa. The sequence continues at coordinate 6,246,608 of OX578234.1, forward strand.
GCTCACACCAATCTCGTATTGGTACATCACCATCAGGGTTGAACGATGCGATGTAGATATCGCTCAACCTTGGTCGTCTTGTTGGAGCCGCTGCCTGGTTTAAAAGTCCAGCAAGAAACTCGTGGTTAGCTTGAATATTTGCTTGCTGCTGCCGCGTTAGGTTTTCTATGATACCGGCCAATGCGGAGAGCGCCTGGCCGGCGCCAAAGTTATTGCCATCTCCTTCTGTGCGGGTAGATGGGGCTGATGATGCCCCATGGTCCATCCCACTTCTGATTTCGGATGGAACCGAAGCTTGTTGTAGAATTGGTGATGGTGGGCGGCGATCCTCACCACTGAGATCAGCTCTGGACTGGTCTTCGGACATAATTTTACTAAAACTTCGAGATAACATAGAAAACGAATTTATTAAATTTAACTTGATAATCACTTAAGCAACAATATAAACACTAAAACAATATAATTTAGTAAGTATAGACAATACAGTTAAATCAGGTGTGATCTGCGTCACAATTAGGAGATGTTGACGGAACGAGCGCCTCGACAGCAATGAACTCGGCCGTACAGCGCGCCGCTTTATATTGTCCGTCCCCACCTCTCCTGACTCACAGAGTGGTGCGATGATGTCACATTGCACGTGCGCGCGTTTGCAAACAACGTTTGTTATTGAGCGCCGACATATATGTACATACATAATATATATGTGGCTGTATTTGTTATAGATACCTGATAGTAAGTAATTAAACTATTTATTTGATTCCTTTTTCAACTGTTTTGGCTCTCTTCCTTATCTGTCGCTCTATGATTTTCACATATACTACGAGTATATGAAGAATTCATAGTGCTATACATTTATCCATATATAACGATTGTCGTATATTACCCAAATATATAACGGGTCGGCACAAACACACGTCACCAATGATTAATGGCCTGGGACGCAGCCACTATACGCCTGAATGTTTGACTGTGGCTAGCATGTAAATAAGTTTATGTACATTTAATTTTGTATGTTTATATAGTCAGGTAAATCAGCCCTTATTTGACAAATTTAAAACAATGATAGGTAGCTAAGATTAAAAAAAAAAAACTTTAATGTTAAATACTGTTGGTACCCAAATCAAAAACGCTTTCCTTTTTCGTATAAATTCGTTATTACCGAACACGGTCTCTCGCCCGCAGACAGGATAAGGCTTCCTGTCCATCGGAGCGGAACGGTGCAGAGCTTGGAAAAATTAACCAATATCTAGAATTGCTCAAAATTCACGTCTCGCGTCAATTTTGTGCCATTCTACTGGTTAAATTTATATCGAGTCTAAATAATATTGAAAGTTAATAAAGGTCTTTCAGCTTTGAATTATTTTATAAATGTATTGTAGCCGTTATTAATTGTAATTGTACAGATTTAGATATAAATCTTGTATATGAAATGAGAGAGAAAGTTAAAACTAACAGATTCTGATATAACTCATCCAAGATCACAAATAACTAACTACCTAGTTATTCTCCAATCAACTGACATCCGTATTTCTACTTAGCACTACTACATAGATTTAGAATTCTTTGCCTAGAGACTAGGTAGTGAAATATCATTTCGAATCGGGATTGGAACGTGATTTGCGTTCTGTGGCACCAATATAAAATCCACTTGTAGATTTGTCGATCTCCACCGATCCGCACGGCGGAAAATCTGAATTCCTTTGCTACTTTACGTGCCAAAGCTGTAGTTATTGTTGTGAAAGTACCTGCTTTATGTTATTAGCATTATTATTACACAAGAATTTCAATTCTTACTTAGATTTATAAATACTTAATTGTAATTGAATATTAAAAACCTGGGAGATTTATTGAAAACTAGCTGTCCCGCGTGGTTTCACCTGCGTTCCCGAGAAAAAAAGTAGTACGACATATATGTCCTTCTCCATACAGTAGGCTATCTTCGTATGAAATTTAGCGGGTAACAAACAAACTCACATTCGCATTTATAATATTAGTTAAGATAAAACATTATAGGCAACTAGTAACTGAAATCAATATTTTTTTTTATTAACGGAATTGAACTACGACCTTGAATCCGTTACTCGAGATGTTTTAATTTCGAAACCGATACTAGGTTCGTCATACTGAAACTTCAACTTTTTCTATTGGAATACTATCTTAAAAATCGAGAAAATAATTTCAAACTTTTCATACAGGTCAAATATGTTCTATAAACCTATATATTTTTTTACCAAACATGATGAACTCTCACCGGACAAGCCTTTCAGGTTTCCTCAGGTTATTAAAACATGTAATTATTTTGGTCAGTAAATAAATAAAAATTGGTTTACGACTTATGATTAATGCGAAATAAATATCTATTTCATATAAAAACCGCAACGTAACCTTATACTTTGTATTAAAAATGATTATTTTTCCATTTTCGAACTCTTAAGTAAACTAAGTCAACTTTGTTAATTTCCAGGCTAAAAATAAGATATTGAATAATTTAATAAATACCAACAGTGGAAAAAATATTTAAAACTTATTAAAAGAAATAAAAAAAGGGTTACTAACTTCAGTAAACTGCTGGTAAGCTTTGACTTCGACTGCAATTGTCCTCTTCTACAAGTAAGGAGTTCTAATCTTCCAACAAAACTTTAAAAAGACATTCATTTGACAACTATGATGTTAACACATAGGGCGTTGTGGTGAACACTGTTGCGAGCAGCGGCCTGACCGCAACCGCCTGTGACTTTACCTCAGATTACAATCACAGAGCGTGGAACAACAAAACTACGCCTAGCAAAGGCTGATATGTACTCTTGGGATAATTATTTGGACTTAAATAATATTTATAATGTAAATAAATTCTAGCAGGACTCAACCAAAAATATTATTATGTTTGACGTATGTAGGGGAGGTTGGATGATTGCTCTTTAACATCACATTTCCTCTCTCCAAACTTACATCACGACACATTTATTATATCTCTATTCAAAATGCTCTTTAAAAGAAATATGACGGTAAAGATTTTTCGACATTTCCTAAGTTTATTTGCTCGATAACTCATAAAACTTGACTTAGAGCGCACTAGCCGCCTCTCGAGACATATTGGCCGCTTACGTCATTGAAAATCCGAGTTCTATGCAGCCCTCTGTATTTGGAGATCACTCCAGGCCGAACGTATGAAAACGCTATCGAAATTGAAAGGCACGAGTTACTTACGGAAGTATTGCGACATCGTAGGGATTTTATTTAAGTGTTGGGAAAAATTTAACATAAAATTATAATTTATTAAAGTAAATGTGGACTGGTAAAGTTTTACTAGAATTCAATCCATACAGCAATGGAAATATGAATCCAAAAGGACGGATCGTTGAAAACGTTTAGGTGACAGATAAAACTTTATTCTTTTTAGGCCTAATTCCATTGTATATAGAGCAATAGTTTATACGCGATTGAGAAATCATCCCCTAGACTGACTTTGAAAAAAAGGCATTTTATGTTGTCAGATATAGCCAGAAAACATACGTACATACATGAAAAATTTATTAGGTAGGTATGCACGATAAATTATTTTAATTCTAAACTTTTTTTAAGGAAGCAGCAAACATCGACGCCATCAGTAAACCAAGTTCTAATAACCATGCTTACACCATTATTACAGTATATAGTGTAAATAGTATTTTTCAGTTTTTCCCTTTGGCCTCGCGGTCGGGGCAAATAAAATATGTATCAAGCAATGCAGATAAACATAAAAAATAAACACGAAATAATGTGGAATGAATGAGGGCCGTATCACGTGATATATGACTGTGTTGCCATGAATAATTTAACCATTACTACCATTTCCAATTTCCTGAGAATGGAAATAATGTTATTTTTGATTATAACACCGCGTTAGCCAAACAATAAGTCGACGATATGTGTGATAAAACTTATTTTATATTTATTATTCCCATGAATTCGTAATGGATTAGAGTGCTGTAATCAACAATTGTCATTTTTGTTACAAAAGCGTGGTAAAGATAATAAGTAATGTAATATTTCATGATTAATTTATTGTTTTTATTTATATCACTATTTTATTACTGAGCTCAATCACACTATCAATAATTTAATAATATTGCAAGTAGACTATTTCCCTAAAATAATGGAATTTATATTCGATATTAAGAAGTAGGCGACGCTTTGAAGATTTTGGTTGCAAGGATTCCGATTTTTCTCAACAATGACTGAAGGGAACGAACTGAAATTTATTGTAAGAATTCATCATGTGACTTTATTTTGTACGTTGCATAACACGATTGGTTAACTTTTATAACACCAAATAATTAATCAAAAAGACCTCTTTAAAATAAGAGATTCCAATTTTACCGGCATTGAGGATCGATTTGAGGTTCCAAAATTTCTACATATATTAATTGAAACTGATACTATAAATTGTACTTAGGTTTTATGAAATATATTTGTAGTTTTTAAATTAAAACAATAAAAACCATTTTGTCGCATACGCCCGTTCCGTTTACGCGGGTTTTCTATGAGAGGTCGCTATAGTAGGGAGCGGGACGCAGCACGTTGAATTTCAGATTTTTAAGCTAAACGCGGCGTCACCTTAAAACACAAATGTAACAAGTTATTAGGTTTTAAGGATTTAGAAAAAGCATTCATATTTTATTTACATTTAATGTTAAATTAAAACTATAAAAACAGAGCCGACAAGTCTACCCGAGACAAAAGTCACAAACCACAATAATATATTGTTACCAAGTTCTGTAACTTAGTGTTACAGTTTCGTATTTTGTTGTTAATAAATTTCATTAAAACTTGCCTCTCGCGCCACACGTCGCTCCTTTGAGTTAATTAAAAACTGATGCAGGGCGCAACCAGGGTGGGATTTTTATAATGTGAAGGCCCCTGGGTGGTTAAATTATGGTTATTTTACGTTATCAGTAACGTAAAATAAAATAAAATAAATTATGTCAAGTAAATTGTTTAACACAAAACTTGCAAAATGTGAGCTTATATAATGGGGCAAATCTTTATTTATTTACTCTTTTCTCCTTCTCCAAGAGAACTGTCCGTGTCTAAATATCCATTAAAAGAAATGTATTGATCCAAACTACATACATACTGGGTGATTTTGTTATCACTGGCAATACTTGCAAGGGTGGAAGTACTCATCAAAATGAATAACTTTTATAATGGGACTAGCTGTGAAATCATGAAAAAATTATCAGCTGTTCCATACAAAAGTTCAATACCTACTCGAACAAAATGTATGAAGCAACCGTATTATTTTATGCGATATCAGAGTTAGCCCTATAATAAAAGTTGTTCACATTGATGAGTACTTCCACCCCTGCAAGTATTGCCAGTGATAACAAAATCACCCTGTATATGGTTAAAAAAAACAATCACTCTGCGCTAATGTAAAATTAATTAAAAGGATTATTTGCCATCTTTGTTAAGCGCCGTGGCTTTAGGGCCCTTTTGTTGCTCCTTATTCCGGTCCTGCAAGAATCTACCGTGTCGGCAAGCTCTAATTGTGCATACACTTCTGTACGTTGCACACTAGGCGGGCGAGAATTTTGTAAAACTTCTGTTATTTTATGCATCCTGCTCATTATAGCTCAAGTGTTGTTGTACTTCTTGTATTACTGATTAATTTCAACGCTATGAACAAAATTATTGTTGTTTTACAGTAGTACAATATAAAATACTCTACCACTTTCCGCATAAACATAATTAACATTTTAATAACTAAATGCTTGAGTACGGCAGCATAATGAGTTCTAAATTAATTCTGTTACCTAGAACTGTAGGAATAACCCAGCCTACCTTTCTATCCTTTGAGTTCCCGTTGATTATGTGCATGACACAGGGAAATGAGGATATCTGGGATTTCGCGAAATCCACTTAAAACCACGACTACCACTTTTTACTGAAAATATCTAGTGATTAGGCAAAAGACTACCATATTTTCAGCTATATAAGGTCTTAATAAATGAGGTACGGTCCTTTTGAGGGATGATAGTATAGGCCATAAGTATTCCGAAAATGATAAAAAAATAATATTTGGTCGTTATTTTAATGAAAAAAAAACCTGAAATTGTTCTTCATCACTACTTAGCATTAATTAAAACCATTAAATGTATCTTTTTATTTTTTATTTAATAATTTTACCACTGATTATGCTGTTAAAATAAAAATATTCGGTCGTAATTTTAATTAAAAAAAACCTGAAATTGTACTTCATCACTACTAAGCATTAATTAAAACCATTAACAGCATAATCAGGTGCAAAATTTGTTATAATTTTTTTTAAAAAAGCTTTTAAAAATACATTGCTTTTACTTTTATTTATGAAGTACAATTTCAGGTTTTTTTTGAATATTTTTATTTTATCATTTTCGGAATACTTATGACCTATACTATCATCCCTCAAAAGGACCTAATACTTCATTTATTAGGACCTTACCTATATATCGTTTTACTGAAATTGAATCCAGTAAGATGTCGAAATGAGAATGATCTACCTAAAGCGTAGTGCTTTAGGTAGATCATTTTTGGTTACCCTACCGATTCAACTCATCCTATGATGTATTTTATCCTATGGCGTTTGAAACATTAATTACTTTGTTGTTATAATAATATTTTAATAATAATAAGCTTTATTTAATTTAAAACATATACTTAATAAATGAGAAATAATGTAGGTAAATTTTACACCTCTGTAAGTATTTTATTACAATGAGAAAAATTCTATTTGATGTGAATTGTATCCCACCAAAAACATCAATGTGAAAAATGGCCAAGCTCTTACAATATATGAATTAAAAATAAAATATTTTTTAGTATATAATCTATATAAATTGGATAAATCTTTCTTTTACGTGTTCGTTATTATCAGGAGAAGGTTTGTATGAAAAAAAATTACACCGGGAACGCGGGTGAAACCGCGGGAAACAGCTAGTATATAATATATGAATGAAAAATAAAATATTTTTATTCATATAGGCCTTCATAAGCACTTTGCTGCGACAGAGTCCGACATTTATTATCTGTATGACTCAAATCACGGTTCGGAAGGTTCGCTTTTGCTGAGAAGAGCCGGCAATAAACTCAGGGATTACTTTTTCAAAAATCAACATATATTTATTACTTTATTTATCTGTTTTCACATACTATATTTACGTGTAATAATGGAAAAAAAAAAAAAAAATATACGGATGAATGTTAGTAAATGAGTTTTTAAATTTATACTAACGCTCTTCTGAGCATTGGCTTCAACTAGGTACATTTACTTTATAGAAACCTAACACCTGATAGAAGTTCATAAGGTAGAGTCTTAGTCATCATCATATCCCCGATTTTATTATTGTGTAAATATAACTTATCATTGCTATTATGCATTATTGCTAAATATATATACAATACAATAATGTACAGTACATATGGGAGAAAATCTAGAGAAATCGAAGACTGAGTAAAAATTGTATTTACCTACTATTTCTCATTTACAAATAAGTACAAATTGTCGGCATTTATAACTTTGTTTGCTTAATTTAAGAATTTGAATTTGAATTTGGCTGCTGCTAGATTAGTACCCTGAATTTTATATTATCAATCAGTAAGTCAGTCTCTAAGTGCCTATACCTTATCGTAGTCTCGTATCAGGATACGTAATAGTTTACAGGGAAACTATTACATACCTAATGCATAATGTTTCTTTTTGATAACCTTAAATCATCTAAAAAAAACAGTTTTGTATGTAACTTAACTGGCCTTGGAGATGCAGGGGTCAAAAAGAGTTCCAAATGGTTCGTATATTATATTTACGCAATTTTTTGCATTATGTTTTCTGAGAACTTGGCTAGCGCACCTACTCTATCTGAACTCATGTGACTATTGTACCACAGTCTATGTAACTCTTACAGTCGGCTAACGAATACGTCTAAACAGAGCAATCGTGCGGAGCTTGCGGGGTGAGAGAGGGTCGGTAGGGAGCCCAAGCTGCCATACACTCGCATGGGACACTATGTAGCAATTACGAAGCGGCATTTCGCGTGACTTCAAACGCGATAGACCACTGTATGTTTTTTACGCTGTGATTGTACTATGTAATGTGTCACTATTGGAACTAGTATACGTATTATTTTTGGTTCTGATTATATTTAAGAAACTGATAAACGTAAATAAACAAACATTTAGTTGACAAGTTTTTGTTTACATTAATAATTTACATGACGAAAATTTTAAACAAAAAGTAAGGTACAAAGATTAACAAAGTGTTAAGAAAAATTGCCATAAATTCCTACAAGAAAATATTCAAAGGCTTAATATTTAGAGCCCTTTAAAAGTAAACGAAGGCTACACTTGTTTAGGTACACACGAACTTGAGTTACCTAATGTCGCGGGATACGGGCGGGCGTCTCCAAACTCCTTCAATCAAAATTTAACTTGATATTGGAAAAGTTGCCCGTCTCAGATTGATGCGTAACTGTAGTACAAACGACTTACTTGTAAGAAATTGGGTGGAAACTTGTCTTTCCAGTTTTTCAACAATGCCTTTACACGACGTAATCACGCGGATTTTATTTGATATTTATTAATCTGTTGAAAATTTATTTCCCTCGCTTTCTCGGGTACCGGTGTAATCTTTTACCCATCTGCCAATAAACATGTTAATTAGATGGATGGATGAAATAAATATTAGGCTTCTGGTGTGTATTACATATAAAATCGTCTTCTTCTAGTCTTCTGTTCCCTTATTCAGACCCATTCGGTTGCCATTTCGATCGGAAAGGACGATTTTATTTCGTTACATTTAGGCCGAAGCTTTGTTAGTCGCAATATTCATTTGCTGCGATCACGTATCAATCGACCGCTTCATTCCAAATGAAAGTCTGAAATGAGAAAATAGGAGCCATCCTATTCAGTAGACTACTCAATCGGTTCGTCTACCCGATCGGGACCGCAACCGAGCAGGTCTGAATAAGGGGGATTATCTGCGAAAGAGTTAAACTCTAGGATTTTATTACACATTAGGTAGGTATAACTATATTAATTAACTTTTTAATTTCCTCTTTTTATTTAGTATTCTGGACATTCAGATACACTGTAGATTAAATAAATCTGCAAATTAGAGTCACAATTCATACAAACGTTAACCTTGATACGGAAATATTTAGTTCAAGACAATTCTCTACGATTAAACGTTTAACGTTCTTAAATAATTATGAATTATAACAGTTTCATGTTACTTCTCTTTTCGTCTTCCCAAATCATAGTTGTGACGATATAACGATAAGTACTGCGCACATTTTATTAAGCGATCAATGTATTCCCAGAATAATGCGTGTGCAGCGGTCAGGCGTACAACAAATCGAATTACGTGGCCATACACAAGCGAACATGCGGTGTCAGTTGCCCAACTCACTTTGTACGCCGTTTATACGACCGTTTGTCTGAATAAAATCACTTATTGATGGTTTTGACACGATATCGAAGCTTAGTTTTGCTTCATTGAAATTATTTAAAATTAATTACTTTAGCTTAATGCTTTTAATGTTTTGTTATTTAAAGTTGGTACAATATGGTACGCAAATTGTAAATGTATAATCTATATTCTACTTCTATGGCTGTACAGTTAAAAATAATATAGATATTATTATAGGTACATAGTTGGATTTCGACACCATTTTACTAATGTCTAAAGCGCCTTCGATGTCTAAAACTCGAGAATATGCCTCTAAATGAAAACGACATATTTAAGCTTAAAAGTGCTTATAAAAATATATCGAAGTTTACAAATGTATTTTAATGTATTGTACATATTTGTCGAATTCCCATTGTCTCAAACATACAAAATAAGAGTACTTATTATAATTCCAAAATTACTAATTTTTTTTTTCCATTGAGTAAATTTGCGAACCTTTTTTCTAAATCGGAAGTTATTTTTTGTAATTTCCATGTCTCGTGTAAGCGAGGGTGGGGCTGTTCCGTTCAATGTTTTGCCACTTCCTTCCTCAGATATGTTAATGTTTGTACATTCGGAATAAACTTCATGTGACACGTTATGATTTATTATACTATAATATAATGTTTATTAAATTTATTACGGCAAATGGTTTTATAAATCGTCTCATAATTCATAAATAGTTATCATATAGAATTCACTCAAAAAATTATGTCGTATAATGTATGTATGTTATTTTTTTTTAAAAATAACCCTGAAGACAAAACCTATATAACTAGATACATTAAATCCATGAACCAAGTATAAAAGATTAAAGTCCTTTAAAAAAACAGGATATGCAGTGAGTAATTATAGTCAGGGCTCAGAAAATTGATTAAAATTCAAGCCATTTCTGCTAATAACAGTACCGTCAGTACCGACCGACCCCTACGCATGCATATAGACCGGTTAAAATAAACCGCCTAAATTTCATTTTCCTTACGAATGGAATAATGACAAAACCGTTTAATATTTTTTTACCGTTTAATAGTTAGTAATATTTATACAATAAAAATACTAAATCAATTAAAACCCAAAAAAACTAATTACCTACACATTATAAAAATATAAACAATTACAACTAAAAAGGTTTTGTTTAATAAAATGTCACAATCAAGAAATTGTACCTACATAAACACACTGTATTGTCTTCATCAAGCATAATAATAAGAAAAGTATGTTATTACATCGAACAATTCAGGAAAACACACAGAACGTATTAAATTCTCACCACTACCCCGAGGGCCGTACATAAACGGCACGATTGCCGGGTACTGCCTAAACGTCGCATAAACACGACCAGGCTCTTTTGCATTGTAAATGCCAATACGTGGAGTAAGCGGCGTAAAAAATCTCTAGCGTAACTCTACAACCAGTATTTAAAGCCCCTACTACTTTCACATACAAACGGGTTACGAAGCTCATCTTAAGCCGGTGGAAGCACATGTCAATCCTATACGTTTATTTTTGTAGAGTGGTGAAGAAAAATCGCTTATATTTGTGTAAAAGGATTTCTTAGTACAACCTAACGGTTGCGACTTGGATCGCGTGGGTTTTTTGTAATGATTTCCGTCGTGGAATTATTTTTTAAAAGCAAAAATAACATAAGAACGAAAGGCTGTAAGTACTAAGAAATACGATAAGTACGAAAAATTAAATTAAAATATATATTCTTGGACATTCTTCACACACGGTTGTGGAAACTATGAAAAACATATAACTAATATAGGTACTACTTGTAAATATATACTTACACCCAGATTCGGAACAAACAGACATGTTCATGCACACAAATGTTTGTCTTGGGTGGGAATCGAACCCTTTGGTCAGTGTATATAACCCTCCAAGTGGCCCATCTTTAATTAGTTTAAAGGGCATGAATATAATTTATAACGACGAAATATGCTAAATCAGATTATACTTGACTATTTTAGCATTCGCTAAAATCATTAAACAGTCGGCACATTCATTTTTTTCGCGTATAAAATTCGATTAATTGAAATCACATTGAAATTCATTGCGTGTAAAACTATTTGAATCTAACTATGCAAAGGTTATTCAATCCAGTTTGAGTAGCTCTTTTGTTCATTTTGACTTAAAACTGCTGGCTAAAGTTTGAAAGAAATTTATGAATTGAATTTTGGGAACAGAATTTTTAGTCGGTTTTTTCCAACGGAGGCTTTACCACGTTTTGTATGGAATAGGCAATGACGTGGCCTATTGTTCACATTGATGGTCTTTCATTTTCATAAACGTGGCTTGGATTTTGAAGCCCAATTTTGAAGGGTGTTTCAACTCTAAGTCAGCGATGTAAATGTAAAGGGTGGAGTAGGTTATATCGTTATTAAAAAAAAAAGTGTTAATTACCTGAGAACATTTTGATTATAGTGTTATAACTTAAGTAAAGTTTACTTAACCCTTAAATATTAAGATAGTTGACCCTGAAGGAATCGTTCAAACATTTCCAATTATTACTATTATAGTTGCTTGGGCTGTATAGTAAAAATTCTTCAACTTCTTTGGTAGTTGGTTCAGGGATACTTTGTAATATATCCTGGGATATTCCTCACAGACGGCCCTAAGCAGAACTTATACAGTCAGCGTCAGAAGTAGATTGGCACTTCAGCACCCTTTCATAATAATCTATTGACATTTTCTTGACAGTGTATGAAAATTGTGAATTGTGTAATGTGACACGGTACGCCAATCTACTTTTGACGCTGACTAAACTATGGTAACCAGATAACTGATAGTATCTATATAGTAATATGTTTCTAAATATATACTTATATACCTAGATAGCCCAGACTCAAGACAAACAGACATATTCATGCATATAAATGTCTGTCCAGAGTGGAAATTCAACCTACGACCTGTGACGTATTAGATAGGGTATCTCACCAACCGGGCCATCGAATACCAGACTCTTTCCATTTATAGTATTGTTAGCCATTTTCAATTGCATTAGAATGTCATTACAGAATCTACGCCTTTAGTAACCTTATAAAAATGTACTCATAAATAAAGCCACATTCTTGGCTTTTAAAAAATTTCAAACTGATATATTATATGAATAAACAAAAATCAACATCCTAAACAGCACACATGTAAACGATATCCGCTTGAAATCTCATCCATTTAAGATTACCGTATCAAGAAAAGCCCCGTTTGAGAGCATTCATTTATTTATACATATTGTGGGGGCTCTTATTCTTGAAGGCTTATTGAAGTTCAACAATGGATGGCAAACAATGAACTAGGGGTTTGCTCCGCATTAGGTATTGTGCCCCGATCTGTGGGCGAAACGTGTACATACTCGTACGTATGTATGATTTCCTTATTCTCCGACATCTTTTCATGTCTGAAATTCTCTGGTATTGTATATTTACGCTCTGATTTGGGTATTTCGCAACACAAGTATTTTTGTTCTGAGAGTAATACTTAGTATATTTTATGACGTTTGAAAATATGTAGTCTTTCTTGTTGGTGTAGGGAACTATATTATTTTCTAGCAATGCCTTACTATTGAATTGAAGCCATGAATATATATTGAGTTATGATTGAAAATAACATAATTTAACCCCAATACGTGAAGAAAGAAATAATAATTTGTTCCTCAAATTTATTTATTTTATTAAAATAAGAGCCTGCCTGTGATTTCAGATTTTCTAATTAAATATTCTCTAAAATCTGAAAGTGTTTTCGTTAAGACTATAAGTTTTGTTCGTTAAGACTATAAGCCGAAAATAATTTCCCAATTTCTGAATAAAGGGGCAAGAAAACAAAAGTAGGTTAGTCGAAGACAACACAATCGCTGCGTAGCGGGAATGCGTTGTGTGAAAATTAGTGTTCTCCCGGTGACATAAGCATAACATTCCGGGAATGCTATATGTGTCTTGTAGGAATAGGGTAATCGTAAGCTATACTGGGTGGATATTACGACAAGGCATATTTACGGAACCTATGCTAGGTTTGTCATCTCCGAAATCGCGAAAAAAATAAAAGTCTTAAGTTTCAAAAACATGCCATCTTTGGAATTTCCACCCAGTTTTGTTTATTAATATTGCCTTAATATTTAGATTGTAGGTGACAATTGCGCGGGCGCTATTTTTTGTCGTCACACAAGAATTGCAGCGAAGTACTTGTTATTATAATTTATATAGAGTTGTCCCCTCACTAAAATTTATATCTTTTAGTTAGGATGAGGTTATATCCCCAAAATTGTTTTTCTTACCATTTTTAAATTTTAATTTACTGGACAATCTAAAGGCAATGCCTCTGTAGTTTATTTGTTTAACTATACCTATCAACATACTATGTATACAGAGAAATAAGGAATGCAAGCTAAGAGTCATCACCTGTCGTACCTGAAAAAGATCTGTTTGGTAATTTCAACCTCATGCGCACTACATGAAAGTGTACTATAGATAAGCTCACGCAGCGTGTTAAGAATATTTGAACTGAATACAAACATTGTAGCGATAATCTGGTTAGTACTGTAGATTATTTATGGGAAATTCATTGGCCCCTAATAAACGCGCCTACTGGCTAACAAAATGGCTATACAGCTTATATTTTAAATTAACCTATTAATTAGTAATGAAGTACGCCCGCTCTGCCTTGAAAAACAGCTAACTTTCTAATTTTCATCACGGTCCAATGGAACATTTAATTAAGTCCTTTTTTTTACCTTTTTTTCGCTTCCCTCTTGTAACAATAATTACAAGTTTCTACTTCTTTGATCTAATTCTATGTACTTAAATGAGAGTAATTAAACATTATGAAAGATAAAAATGTCTTAAATTAACTTTATTATGTCAGATTATAATGGAGGTTTTTTCTAAATGAAAGCGTTTCCACAAATTCTTTGTTATTTTTCTATTCTGGACTTTATATTTGTTTGCGTTTATGTTTTAAGAAATCGTTCGCAAGATCGAGAGTTTTTTTTTACTTTGTAAGCCTGTGTTTGACCACATTGTCACTATGGTAAGGGATGTTGTTACCGAAGGTGGTAAGCATACAAAGCCTAGAAGGAACTCTCAAGTGCTGCGGCCGGAACACACCGGTTGGGACTTGGCGACAGATTTTCAACTTGAGACCGTTACTACAAAGTCCACCCTAGTATGGTTTCTTCACGATGTTTCCCTTCACCGAAAACTCAAGGTCATTGTAGGACTTAAGCCCACAACCACATCATCGCCTTTAAACGACGACTTTAGAGTACACCATGATACTTGACGTCATTTTAAAACAAATAACATCATCTCATTCTAATTACTAGTCTAAAAATGTCATAATGTACACACACACACACACACACACACACTTATAAAAATTAACACAGTGATTTTATTACAAAAAGAAGGTAAAACTTCCAAAAACGTCACCAGCGAATCATTATTATTTAAAGAGGTATATATAATATTTAAAGTCTATCAAAACAAATGTCAGGAAGTAAGGGAAAACTTCCTCAGTGGCTAATTAAGTTTGATAAAATACGAATTTCCTTTGTTCTCGAAAAAAAGGGATTTTTTTTCACAAAAGACAGTTTTGATAGACCGCGTCATTTGTTTGAACCGGGAAATATTTGCCTTTGATTTAAAAATAAAGAGAAATTTAATAAATCTAAATTAGATGAGGAACGATTGGTCTTTCTAATTGATAAAAAAATGTTGTTTATTCATAAATTTGTCCGTTTTTTTTCTTAAAGCGGATTTATTTTAATGCTTAATTATATTTATTTTATTGCCAGACAAACTAATTGAGGTAGACGACGTAACTAATACTACACTACATTTGCCTGTACATGATCACCAGCGAGTGAAGTGTAGTCGCCCCCCTCTAAGTAGCCTGCGAAACCTGTGGGTGAGCCTGTGGGTGAAAGTAAACGGCTGGAAGATCTCGCAACTATTGGGAAAGGAGTTTTGGACCGAAGAGATGAAATTATCCTTTTAGGCTTTGTAAACGTCGACCACATATTGGTTATGCTGCTATTGGTTATGTCCATAGCCGACAATTACCACCAGTTACCAAAATCTTTAACTGCATTATTTACAATGTCATATCACAATAAAGTTATAGATAATATTTAGAGAGTCTATGTTATAATACTAAAAAAACACCAACAACTCCTAGAATCAATGTTCGCAACATATACGTTAGGTAGTCAGAAATGCTTCAATAACATAATGAAACAAGCTTCATCGTGGAAGTTCCCTGAACTGGTGTGTTAACAAAGTTCCCGCGGTTTCTCTTTGACCTTCTAATTATTGGCAACACGAGATTCCACAGACATCTAAACAAATAACTATAGAAGTGGCATATACTGACCATCTTTACTTACTTACTAATCCTACTTATCCTGTTGTTTACTGAAAGAGATTATGTCTGTCTGTTTGCTATGGTTTCTCGGCTAAGTTAGCCTGGCTGGCTGTCGCCAAACACCTATTGGTGTGTTCCGGCAGCTGCACTTGAGAGCCAGATCCTTCTAGGCTTACCACCTTCGGCCACATCATCACCTACCATAGTGAGATTGTGGTCAAACACAAGCCTATACAAAGTAAAAAAAAAAACCTGGGAACGGGAGTGAAGCCGCGTGAGACATTTAGGTAATAAATAATATCATAATCATAAGCATATTTTATAACAGAGTTTAAAAAAACGTAAATAGGGTGACGCATTCAACCATTTGAAAAGAGAAATTGCTCGATAGTTTAGGATTATAAAAACTGTTATTATATTTAATAACAGGATAACTGTATATTATTGCTATGTACAATCTGCTTCTCAATGTAAATGCGAGTATATAAGGCAGTTCTAGATGTTCAGTTACATTTCTACAGACACACCCGACTCCAAATTAGCTTTGACTCGCGACTTCAACAAAGGGCCCGTCCCAGCAACAGTTTGGACAATGTTTACGTGTCTAATTTACAGGGAAACTAACATTTTATGTGGAATTATTGGTAGTACGAGGTACTAATTTGTCCTGATAATTCTACTAAAGTTGACGTTAGACACCATTTATAAATTACAATTTTATTACGCTCTGACGGAAATCAAATTACACTTACTTCTAATAATTCCAATAGCGAGTTGAAAACAATATTCTTTAAAAAATATATATTAAAAGACTTCTTAGGGGTAATAGAATCCCACTGTATATGAATACTACAACATAGTCCAATACTGGGTATCTACAGGTTGATGATTTATTTCTTGTTACATACGTTTACTCTTTTTGTAAATTGTTTCTGATATTTCGACGCCCAATTATTATACCTCAAATAAAATTATATAATATGAGTTAATTAATTATTTAATGTGAGAGCAAAATAATAACGAACACATTCGCGTACATTCAAAGATAATATAAATTAACAAAGCTTTCTCATATATCATATAGGCTCTCCGAACCACTCTCAGTCAATCAATCACACAAATGTCTGATTGAAAAAGAACTGATGAAAAGAACCAGTATATTATATAAAATATATTTCTTCTGTTATACATTGTGTTAAAACTGATTTGGTTCATGTAAATATTAGTACCGCATTATCTAATTGCGAGTCTATCTTAGTTAATACAGCGTTATTTACGACGATCTGCTTTAATATAAGCTATTATATGTATAATGTATTCAGTATCTAATTAGTGGACAGTTGCTTGATTATAATGGACACAAGATTGATATGTTATGAATTACGTATTAATCTATTTGTTCAATCAACTGTATATAAATGCACTAAATATTAATATACTGGATAGGTATTTTGAGATTACGTATCTCAAATTATTTAATTACCTATCCAGTATATTTTCTTCCATACATTTTGACAGAGCAACCATCATGGTTAACATGGTTGAGTAACCGTTATGCTTTAGTATATTAAATTCGAAATTAATTTTGAGTTTTCAGGGTTGATCCCATAGTAAAAATTGTTTAGTAAAAATTACGAACCTAGAATAGATTTTGAAAATATCTCGAAATATCCACCCGTATAACCATTCAAAAAGGGAACGCTGCCAGCTTGTTGGGAACCTTGCCTATCGACAGCAGCGAGGGCTTTGAGGATGTTTTCTATATATTATAGTTTGTATTTTATACAATTATTGTAAATACTTGTTGTAAATAACATTTAAGAGTATTTAATTAATGTAATTCGTTCCGAAGCACTGCTGCACTACTGTAGGTATTTAAATTGTTTCCTTTAAAGAGATTATTAATCTTCGTATTTTTGTGTCTGTTGAACGTTTTGTCTAATAAACACCATAAGTAAAGCATTTTTTGTTGATTATAGTAATATCTTTTTATTTAATCTATATTGGGCTAAAAGCACAACATCCGATTATTCACTCTTTTTAATTAAGTTCTTATTTGAAATTCTTTTGGCATTCACATTACAGAGGTTCCATTTTCGTAGGTTCCTTTGTTTTTTTTTTCCTGTTTGCCTTCCTCTTATTAGTGGAAGAAAACACCGTTGGTGCTAATTGTGGCGTAATTACAAAGCAGAAAAAAGCGCTGCTGTTGGCTGTAATCAGCGTCGTGTGACCTGTACGCCGCTAATTTGTTCTTAATTGACATCTGTTTTTTTTTACAGAATCCTTTGGTTGCTGGTTTAGCGTAAAAGTACTTTAAACTGTGTAAATTGTTAATGTCTTAATACTGAAATTGTGTTGAAATTTTAAGGAAACATTTTTATGAATATTTGTGTTAGTTGTCTTAGGGTCAGATCCCACGGTTGTTTCGGTCGCTATTTGTGTCGGGTGGCGGGCAGAGAGCCCACCGAGGAGTGTAATCACTGCACGGTGGGAGTCGCGGACATGGTCCAACGCATGCGCGTGGATTGCCCAGCTTGGGCAGTACCTCGCGCCGCCCTGTCCGCAACCATAGGAGAGGACTTGTCGCTGCCGGCCGTGATACGATCCATGGTAGACAGCGAGGAGTCCTGGAAGGCGATTCCTTCTTTGAGGAAGTCTTGTCGCAGCGGAAGTGGCGGAGCGGGAGCGAGAGGACAGCGTTGACTCGCTCCCTATCCGCCGCCGACGATGTGGCAAGCGGCGTCTGGCCTTCGCGGGCCGGATTCTACCCTAAACGGGGACCAATGGGCCGTAAATCAGGGGATCTATCGCCGATGTTAAGGGTCCCGTGCTGGAGGCGCCCAAGTATTCTTGGGCGCCTCAGCGCTTCCCCCGAAGTCACCCGGGTATCCATGAGGATTTTCCTACCTTAAAAAAAAAAGAGGATCAGATCCCTACGGCACGCACTTTTTAAAATAGCGAAACAATACATATAGAACTTTATTTACTACACAAAAAGGAATACATTTACGCCACACCGCGGGGTGTATTCGAATTCTCTCACTAAAATAGTACTATCTTAAAAAGTGCGCGCCGCGTCGCGTCTGACCCTTACAATAGGTATATATTTATGTATCATTTTTTTTTATTGTAAAAACGAAATTTTATAAAATTGTATCATGATACCATTGCCTTATTATATTATATAGTATAGAATTTCCAGTATCAAACATAAATGTCAGTTACCAAGATTCCAGAGTACGCAATATAAACTAACCATATCTATTTCAACAGCTCAAGACTAACACTGGGCAAGTTTAAGATGTTTATTCGTGATGGTTGGTTATTCAACAGTGTAGTGCTTAATTAGCCCTTGGCCCTTGGGCTTTTGGTTATGGTCCTGTTATGTGAGAAAATTAGTTTGACTTCTGACATTTACATTTAGATATAGTATGTGTTATTAAGATTTATATAATTTGTTTTCATTAACATGTGTATTTCGCACATTTTTTATTTATAATTATTAACGACGGTTTACTCCTTAGAGTTATTATTTGTTCGAAGGAATGATACGAGTATTGATGTCTTCTTGTTTGTGCCAAAATCCGTCTGTGAGAGATAAGCGTATTCAAAGAGACAAACAAATATTATTATTATTAAATAAGTATTTCAAATGAATCTATCGTATTACCTTGCACAAATTAGAATACACAATAGGCCATCTTTGAAAATAGTATGATGTAAGCAAAGCATACAAAAGTATGAACTTCTACATAAATAAAAACGAGGAATTGCATCCCCTTTCCCACCCCATACCGTTTCAATACAATTTTCATATCATCAGTGACACCATGTGATTTATATTCGGGCCCTATGACATTGTATGAGGCGGGTATTAAGGGATAAGTGTTATAGCACACTTCCATAACGGTTGTCGGGAGCAAAGCGTTGTCAATTGACAAAGATTGAGGACAGATTTTTTCTAAACAGTGAATAATATTGTGAACACGTAGAGAGGGGTGCACAAAATATTTAAAAAAACTAAAAAATCTTGGGAGTATAAATTTGTTGGAACTATTCTATATTTTGACGGTGGTTTCAAGGCTTCTCAAAGAGACAGAAAATACATATAAATACCTACTTCCATCGAATTAATATCGATAATAGATATAACGGAATGTACACTTATCTTTTTTGAACTCCGTCTACACGAGGTTCTTCAAGAAAAGTGTGAAAAGATTTTTGCAGAATTTTTAAATTAAAATCGGATGTAGCCAGATTGCTACGTCTTTAAACTAATATTAGGCCACACATAGAAAACATAATCTTTCGACAAACTAAAATACCAAACCAAAGTGAAAACTAGTAATACATTGACAAATTAAACATTAACGAGTCATTCATACAGTTTCATTGTAGATTTGTTAATGTTAATATTGACATAATCTCAGTGGAGTCGGCGGCAACAATAAAGCAGTTATTTCACAACTATTCGAGCTCGGGGCCTTTGTTTACCGCGGCACGTCGAACTTACAGGGATAAATGCTCCAACCAGATTCTTGCTTTAAGTATAAAGTTTTAACTACGAACACATGAATAAATATTGCAAAGAGTGACCAGGCTTCGCGACGAGAAGTAAATTTCTTAACGTGGCTGTGTGCGTAAGCGTTCACCGATAAGTATTCAATACAAAATTACATTTGTTCAAACTTTCCTTTAGTTGAATATTCACTCATGAACTACGGTGCTACGGTGCTACGGTGGCGCTACAGCAGTGCTACGGCGCTACGATGCTACGTCAAACAAATATCATACTTTATGCATTACAGAAATATTTTTTAGTTTCTTTATTAAATGTAATCAGCAGATGGAATTCCTTTGAGATGAACAATATATTTCAAATGAAACCTCAAACAAATAATTTTAAACCAGCTGTAAATATTGGCTTTGACAAATTGTACAAGTAGTAGGTGATAGAAGATTAGTAGAAAGGCAGTGATTTTGGTGAATCACTTTACATAATCCTAATGTCGTTGAACCGTTAGCATATATAGTATGCGATCGTGATAAAATTTGATACGCATGTAGCATATGGCATAGTTAGAAATATAACTATCTTTTTATTAACGCGAAGAACCATTGTTCCCGGAATGTTACGCTTGCTATATATATTGTAATTAAAATATATAAAATAAAAGGCCTCAGTTAATAATGAAAGACCTATATATAACCTATACACCGCTGCTATGAACTACCCTAGAAAAACCGTGAACACTTACTATCGAACCATCTCTATAACTTTTCATACACAAGACCAATATAGTAAGAAAACCCAAAGGCTTTTTTCGAGATTTCAGAGTCAGTTCCCATGATTAAGACTTATATTCAACTAAGGTTTTTAAGATTATGTTTTTAAATCCTTAGGGGATACCTTTGTCCAACAGTGGACGTCTTGCGGCTGAGATGATGATGATGAAGGTTTTTGAAACATGACATCTTTTTTTTTTTTCGCCGCGGCGTCCGACGTCACTACCACTGAGCTATCGCATCGCCTTAAAACCTATATCTAATACCTACACAAACCGGCAAATATTATTAATCCAAGTTGTTTTTAATGTAACATAAAATTAAATGTTAAGTTGTTAGTCAAGTACTCGTATACAGTATAATGTCACGCATCGTATTAAGAGGAAAATAGATCGGATATACCTTGTTAAAGAAATGTCTGCAAACAGGGGAACCGTGGCCGCATGTTACACCGTACTCCTTGTATTATATAAGAATGCTTTAATTATTATTTTTTTACTTTTTATAGGCTTGTGTTTGATCACAATCTTTCTATGTTAAGATGACGATGCTAAGCACTCAAAGTCTAGAAGGAACTGGCTCTTAAGTGTAGCTGCTGGGAAACACTGGTAGGTGCTAGTTAGCCAGGCTACAAAGTACCTTGCTTCTCTCGGGTACTGCGGCAGTATACTGTCAGTCCATAACGGAACGAATTTCTCCCCAGTAAAAGCACTGAACAGTGCTCCCAGTGTATATCGGACCATACCCAAAAGCATTCTCGCGCAAATGCAGTCGTTTGTTTGACAGACAGACAACAGCTGTTCTTCGTCCGCCATTTTGATTTTTGAATTTATTCTAAGGA
The DNA here is from genome assembly GCA_951216915.1 of Tetheella fluctuosa. NCBI lineage: Eukaryota > Metazoa > Arthropoda > Insecta > Lepidoptera > Drepanidae > Tetheella > Tetheella fluctuosa. The sequence goes on from OX578234.1 coordinate 6,268,558, forward strand.
TCAGGGTCGGTATACCGCGAGAATCGGCAGAATAATACTCGGGGTATTGCGATTTTATCCGGGGATAAGTAGTTGGTAAAACGTAAAATAAGTTTACTCCAGTATAATTTCCGATTTATTCATGGGATAACACTTAAACCAAACATAAATTAGCTTGGTCGAATCGGCCCTTAGTTAGTTATTCTTATATACGTTTTCGGAACAATTATATGGTCCATCTTTTAATGACATTTTTATAAAATGGTCTTATCTTCCGTGGTACCTACCTATTTTATAATTTTTGCTATAACTATTTTTATCGTAATCATATTTTTTGTGTTAGTTACGCGGCGGTGTAAATATGATCCAATTGAATCGGCCAATGTTAAGAAAACGTCGCTTACAAAGTTCGTTAACTCCAACTGTGCGTGAAAATGAATATATCTTGACTGGAGTATGTAAGTTAATTAAAATAAATGGAGTTAAGCCATTAATTTGCAGAAGAATGCTGGTAAACGTTGTGTGTGTCAACATCTTATGGATTAATTTGGTTTAAAAACACAGCATTATCGCATACAACATAAACCGCTGACGATTAAATCCTAGATCACTATTTAGCTATGAAGTATACTAGTTCTTGCTTCAGAACTGCATGAGCTCATCATAACAAGTATACCACCCTCAAGTCTCTTGCTATGCACCTACCAGTACCTATTCCGGTAACTGCACTTGAGAGGTAGTTCCCTTATAGACTTGTTTATACCACCTTTGGTCACATCATCACTTTCACAATAGATTGCGGTCAAACACAAGTTCAATAGTAAAAAGAAACAATTATATTTGTAGAGACAGGAATGTTTAGCATGTTGTTTTTACCCACCTGAGGGTACCTAAATGGTCACCGCCACCTATAAACATTTGCTATACCAAGAAGATTTCCGATGTGTTGCCAACCTTGAAGAGCCTCATATCACAGGGCTGAGAGAAAGCCGTAATGGGGAGTTCATTTCTTATCCTAATGATTCACAATAGGAACGTTCATCTGAATCGTTGTGTGGATGATCAAAGCGGCTCGAGGAAATGAGGATGAGCTCTCTTACCGGCGAAAGTTACGATAGTAAAAAGATGAAGATGGCTACAGGTCAAAAAATTCTTCACACCACTCCCCATTATAGAGATAACAGTGAATGCTGGGAATTTGCAACATACCATTAATATGCAGAATAAGCAGTGTGGGTCATAGAATGCAGCCTTGTGATACGCCAGCGTTATAATTCTTGATATCAGACGTAGGTAAAATTTAATCGAACAATAGCAAAGCCATTCTCCAGTTTATTTACTAAAATGCAGATTTAGTGACTATTCCATTGTGAATAGTTTGTGCGACTGTCCCAATGTGCGAACTTCAATATGAAACGTGACCGGCAGCTGTGGTTGCAAAGCTCGTTGCCTGCACTTTTATACTGAGTGAAGTTTTAAAACCTTTTCTGGGAAAAAATACTATTCACATCGGAATAAGGGTGAAGCAAATTTTCGGTAGTAAAAATATCAGTAGCTCTTATATGAATATTGATAGTAGCTGTCCCACGCGGGTTCGCCTAAGTTCCCGATAGGGGTAAAAAATAGGCGATATCTCTCTCCGGCCTGTGAACTATCACTTTGCAAAGAGAAAGTAGACCTACAAAGTAGTGGGGATTGGGATGAACCATCGCTGTATAAAATCTACTAAAGAACAAGTCTACATTACAACTTGCTTGTTTATTACCATTAATTATTTTATTTCCTGGAAGTAACAGGATGCACCGAACAGAGTTGCATGGAATTTTACGAGTACTTAGATAGATTATACCCTTGATAACCATAGGGTCGTTTTCTTTTTGGAAAATGCACCTGCTCTGTAACAAAAAAATATGAGTTATCATTTGTATCGAGTAACCAATATTTTTTGCGTAAACCATCGAATAACATTTGTGAAAATGCTTTCTAGCTACCTTTTGTCTCTTTACTCTAAAAACGAATACAAGGTTATTCTGAGAAGGGATCACAATGGCCCCATAAACTTTCCATAAAAAGTTCGTTTCCCCAATTTTCGGGGCAGAACTTAGAGCCGGCTCGATGTATGCAATTTACGGGTTCCTCCTGACCCAATGAATAAATGAATGAGTATAAACGCCATCGCATCAGGTGAACGTATTTTGTTTGAGTTTATTAAATGTGCGTGTATTAAATGGGCAATTATATTCTTTACGTGCTCGGCTTATATAAATAAATCTCTTTTATGCCCATAAAATTATCAAGTAGTATAAGCAAGGAAAAATCTACTTCAAAATACTGCTCGTCTCCTAGGCGTTTGAAGTCACTCCTTCATAATGAGTATTAAAATTAAAATTCTATTAGTACTGTTAGTTGGATACTGAACATACTTTCCATGTTTTGCTCACAGCTCATAATATATCGTCCCGACTGACCCTATGGACTCGATGCTCCACTAACATCGAGAGGAATAAATCCAAAGTCTATATACCACGGGGGCCCAGTACAGATTGACGAACCTAAAATGCCTTTGAATTTGACTTTTTGGGCATCTTATTTTCTCACGATAGTAAATATTTATCTATATACCTTGACGGGCCGGTCGGCGTGGTTGGTAAGATACCCTATCTACCACGCCGCAGGTCGTGGGCTCAATTTCCCACTCAGGACAAACATTTGTGTGCATGAACATGTCTGTTTGTCCTGAGTCTGGGTGTTATTATCTATATATGTATGTATTTACAAAAGAAAAGTAGTATAATATGTAGTATATATCAGTTATCTGGCTTCCATAGTACAAGCTCTGCTTAGTTTGGAGTCAGATAGACGTGTGTGAGGAATAACGTCCCAGAATATTGCTAAGAACTTAGAGGTAGAGGCCAGTGTCTGCACCCTCATAACAATTATTGTTCTTCGACATTAATGATAGGTACTTACATATTTTTAAACCTGTAGCATAATTGACCGATAAACATGCCACAAAAGAAATTCATGCACTTCAACTTCAGACTTGTCCAACCATGGTTCCGTTTCGAGAGTCCACAATTAAAATTTAGCTTTCACAAAATCCGGTCAGGTCACATAGCCAGTGTAGATGAATGCGGGCCGGCTAGTTCTTATCGCGATTGTTCATCCACACATATTTGATTTTGCCGGCCGAGTTTCCCGAACCGGCTTTGCGTGAAGCTTCCCTAATAGGTTACGTGAATTTATACAGAAAGTACATCGGATGAAAATAAACCGGCCAAGTGTGAGTTGGACTCGCGCACCGAGGGCTCCGTACAAACTTGTATGTATGTAAATTAAAAAAAAACTGATTTATTTATATTTTGGTATTTGTTAGTAAAACATACGTCATAATAAACATTATCACCTTTCAAGTTCATAGGTCAATGGGAAGTTAAAAAATTATTCAGATCAAAATTGTGACAGATGACGGACAGAAGGACACAGAGACAGTAATAGAACCCTAAAAATGCCGCCAATAAGCACCTTGGGAGTTTCTGTATAGTAATTACTGAAATACAACTATGATAGCTCAGAGGTAGTCACGTTGAATATCGTAACGAAAGTAGTGGGTTCAAGGCCTTTAAATGAAGTTGAGCTTTCGTTAAAAAAAATATTCTCACGGCTGAGAGCCCTCAGCGCTCGCCGTATAGTCCGCGTAACGGTGGAAGAAGGTCCCCTGGACCCACCACCTTTCTGTTCCAGCCCAAAAAAAAAAATATTCTATGTGTTTCCTTAGAAAGCTTTGAAACATTTCAATTGGAGTTTCCTATTAACTTTGTTCTAGTAATAAATTAACATATCTCATATAATAGAATGAATGAATAAATAAATAAATAAATAATAAGTGGAAATAGTGTTAGTGTCAATGTAAACGAAGAGAAGAAGTTTTCTCTGAGGCAAAGAACTCAGAGATTTCCGCTTTGTTTTTAGTACTTAGTACTTTTTATTTTTTTATCTTTTTTAATGTATGGTAAATAATTTAATCCATTGTTGTTATGTGTATCTTATTATTGTTTTTCTGTATTTATGTGTGTCATTGCATGCAGTCAAGAATTTCATGATGTCACAAAGGGTTCACAAAGGAGGTCAAAATCAGTTCAAGGGTATGTGGGAACACACCACATATCTTGGAGTATGCTGAGTCGAATCCTTTTTGGCATCACACAATATTACAGCAGCCTTTTTATTTTTTTGTACTTTTTATTGTATTTTGTAATCTGTTTTATCTTACTTCTGTAATGTTGTGTGAATGTCAAAATAAATGTTTCTTTCTTTCTTTCATACCCAGGGATATCTCTTCACACATATAATAATGATAATAGTTTGTTGCTCGTCAAATTCTATATTTACCTACTTCCGTTTATACTCTACAGTAGTCAATTTTATTTTTAAAAGGCGCCTTATATCTATACTGAGGCATCTTAACGCACTGTTAAAGCTTATTTATAACCAACACTTTTACATTCTTGGCGTTTGTGAACAGAGTGATTTTATTGCTTATAACGCACTAGATAACTTGGATAGGATAACTTGCTACGAATGGCGGGCAACAATCCACTAATAAGGATTATTATGGGCTTCATCATCTACTTAATATCATTTCTATAATTGAGTGATACTCAATCAATTATTTTATATTGGGTGCACGGCAAAGTTTAAAACAAATTCGAATGACATAATGACATATCTGTACATATCTGTAATATAATAAAGAAGAGTTTTTTGTTTGTTTGAACGCGCTAATCTCGGGAACTACCAGGCAGATTTGAAATTTGGAATCAAATGGCCGTATCATCTACATAATTCAAGGTGTTAGAATAATTAGAACATTTCCTAGTTAGTACAAGTATGTGCTCCCGTTGACTGCTCCGCTTCTGGATCCCGATTCATGAAATTATCTAAAAGATTTAGTGAATGGCAACACAAGCTGGTGTTTTGAAATCTGGGTACTTTATTTTAATTATGTTTAAGTGTGCTTATCCTTACAGTATTGAATGGTGGTTCATTAAGAATATCTCATATGAAAGTGATATCTGCACCATACTATGGGGATGATCAAAGGAAGGTACATAGGGGCAAAAGGGGAGTCGGTATACATTGTGATAGGGGAAATCTTTAAAGCACCACGTTCCTTATCTTTGATGTCAACTCAATTAGTCTTGGATTAATCGCTATGCCAAATATGGTGTATGGTTGATTACAATCGAAAGCATTTTCATTTCATAGTGGAGTTAATTGAGCTACTATGCGGTTCTCCTGTGCTTCGTTTATTCAAAGCTCCCGAAGGATATGTGCTTACTTATCTATCACTAGTATCCGCCACGCGGTTTCACCCGCGTTCCCCAGGGATCTTATGTTTTCAAGGGATAAAAAGTAGCCTATGTCCTTCTTGATACCATAGGCTATCTGCATTCCAAATTTCATCACGATCGGTTAAAGCGTGAAAAGGTAACAAACAAACTCACTTTCGCATTTATAATATTAAGTTAGAATTAGGATTAGGAAGTTAGGATTATAAAATGAATCGGATTTCGACATGCATTTCTAAGTACACAAGCAATCAGATCATGCTGACACGTTTTTTTTTTTTTACTTAGTATATGTTTGACCACACTACGGTAAGTGATGACCACATGGCCGAAGGTGGTAACTCCCTTAAAACACCGGTAGGTGTTTAGCGACAGATTTTCAGCTTGAGGGTGGTTGCCAGCAAGGCGGGTACTGCCAAGTACCCGGTGGTAGGTGCTATGGTTTTCTCACTATGTTTTACTGCGTCGAAAGCTCAACCTCAACGTTGGATTCGAACTTACGACCTTCGCCGCCGACATATGGTCGAACGCAACTGACAATGGTTACAACACCACTTACAACCTTTCAACTATCTAATAAGGTGTTCTACAGCTACATAGGGTAACATAACAATTGTATCCATATACATGCCCTAAAATTCCAGCCAAATTGTGGCTGGTAGTCAGCACTGAAAAAATATTGTTTGTACGGCCGTACGCAAAAACGCCCATATTTATATACCATATGGAGATATATCCCCACATTCACGCTGTGACTGATGACGCAATTAAAAAGAAAATTTACCTTTTGTCTGAATATAATAAATTCACAGTCTGGTCCAATGTATTAGCGTTGATTTTTTTATGTTACCCTCATTTTATTTTCGCGTTTATTAATTATTTTCAGAGATGAGGCCGAACTTGAGTTCCCCATTTGCCTAATGACCTAGAATATTTCTATGTTAGGTTATATGAAAAAAGTAAAAATAAATATCCGTAAAGTGTTATCCAATACACAATTACAACGTTGATTCCTTTATAAAATTACTAGCTTCCGCCCGGCGGTTTCACCCGCGTTCCCGAGGGATCTTTTGTTATTCTGGGATAAAAAGTAGCCTAAGTGCTATTCCAGACCATAATCTATATCTGCACGAAATGTCATCCAGATCCGTCACATTTATAATATTAGTATGAAGTAGGATTAGTAGAATAAGGTATTTTCACAACCTTAGCTTAGGTTTATATAATATCCAAATTAGCAATATCCCCATTAAATTGACACTTTACGTAATGTCTACTTTTATGACAACGTTACTTCTACTTCGTTTATTTTTGCAGTCAGTCGTTTAGTTCAGCCGTGTGTGTCTAGGAAATTTTAATTTTCCATTAGACTAGGTTTATATTTTAAAATCCTATTCAAAGGCTAAATTCAAGAAAAAATTAAATAATGTGGCCGGTTGGCGTGGTTGGTAAGATACCCTACCTATCACGCCACAGGTCGTGGGTTCGATTCCCACTCAGGACAAACATTTGTGTGCATGAACATGTCTATTTGTCCCGTGTCTGGTTGTAATTATCTATATATGTATGTATTTACAAAAGAAAAGTAGCATATGTAGTATATCAGTTATCTGGCTTCCATAGCACAAGCTCTGCTTAGTTTGGGGTCAGATGGCCGTGTGTGAGGAATAATGTTCCAGAATATTTATATTTATATTATTATATATCCAAGTATAGCATTTATTTAGGAAATATATTGGCATTATATTTTATTACTTTACTTTTGAACTGTCTAAAATAGAACGGGCCTGCCCCTGCAACAGTTCGATTTGACCCTTATTTCCAAGAACACCCTGTTTATTTGAGGCATTTATGTATAATACAATACAACAAGATCTAATAATATCTCTGAATGTTTCTCTTAAGGTACTTTTATTACTCGATGAAATATTTTATTATGTCGACCTAATAAATGATAAATTGCTTTTCCCCAACGCCTCATCTCAGTCGATCAAACATGTCCTACGACTCGAGTTAAAATTATCTCGAGTTACTTTGATATAAGAGTTACTCATGGAGCTTTTTAAAGTAGTCGCCACTTAAGTATTTTCAAGTTACAGGCCGGTCGGCAGAGATTTAGTTTAAAACAGATGTAACAAAATTGAAAATTGCTTCAGTTTTCCTTTACTATTCCTATTGATTTTAATATTTTCTTTGAAATATTTATTTTTATTATATCATCCAAAATTCATCCGTTATTGAAATATAACCGTTTTCTACCCCGAAGGGAGGAAAACGAGTATTTCAGGTCTTGCCTAGGCTTGACCTTCCGGAGATTACCCTACTGTTCCTATCATGTGCGCGTGTACATACCTAAGCAGTGAGAGCAAGATAGCCTACACGCAGGAGTGTGTCACCCCTCCCGCGTGCGGGGTGCCGGCGAGGCGCGGCGCGTTTCGCGCGCGCTCTCCTCCTCAGTACCTAACCGGATATGGATAAAGTTCCCTGTTGACGGCAAGGGACTTGCTCCAGGTCAAGCCTAGGCAAGACCTGAAATACTCGTTTTCCTCCCTTCGGGGTAGAAAACGGTTATATTTCAGTTCTGTGCCGTCGGCTTGACCTTCCGGAGACTTGTTTCGGTATCTGCCGGCACTAGTATAGCGTACTGTGACTACAAAATGAAATGGTACAAGGTAATAAAAACCATGGATTTTTACCTAAACTTATTTTATTCTAGAATCAATCTAGCTAGAAAGACATTTTTCAAAACTAATAAATCTTTTTCTGTAGAATAATCAACAATAACGAACAATATATATATTCTGTAGTGATAAATTATTAAAAAACTAATCAGTTCCAACTACTCCCAACATAACACTTGCGAGTAATTAACAATAACTCTTAAATAAGTACTTATTTCTTAAATGATTAATAGGAACTTACAAATCAGTCTCAATTTGATAAGAAAACAATCTAATAGGTGTCTTAAACAGGTACAAAAGAATTTATCAAAACATTATTAGAATGTAAAGTAGGCGCTGACACAGATTTATAATAATGCTTGAAAAAATTACTAGCGCCCCGCCAATTTCCTCTTCTTAACAAATCATCAAGAGGTAAATTGTTTTCATAATTATAAGAAGCTACAGCCGATCTGATTGACCCTGGAGCTACTTCTAATCCTAAACTAACAAATACTGGTTTCAACCACCCAGCAATCACAGCTCTGGAGGCAGGTTTCACTTTTCCTCGAGTCGTTATAAACAGGTTTACTAACCCTGGACAAGCTTTACGCCTACTGGAAGACAACTCTAGCAAATGGTTTATCCATTTTAAAATATCAAATTTAGGATCCTGGTGCTTAAGTATTAACCAACCCGATTGTCTTTGTTTGTCACAATCCGACTTGGAGCCAAAAGCTGGCCAGAAAGTTACTGAGTCACCCTTTATGGAACAGTGCTTGTCATCTATCCGTAACAAAGTCAGGTCGTGTATTCTTCTCCCCGAAGCGAGAAGCAGCAATAAAGCACAATACTTAGAGACTTGATAAATACTTGTAGTGTCTGGAGAATTACATCTTAGCCAATTAAACAAATCTTGAATGTTCCACACCTGGGGAGGTGGGAATAACTTTTCAGCAGACTTGAGACTAATTGCCCTTAGGATATTCTTTACCACGGGATGGGAACTGATGCTAAGACCATCTACTGGATTGGCAAATGTAGCAATAACAGACTTCCTGACTAAAATTGTACTATATGCTAATTTTTTAATTCTGTATAAATAACTGAAATAACTTGCTACTTGATGAGGTGTGGGGTTATTAGAAACAACGCGCTCAGACTTGCACCACTTTATCCAATCTTTCCATGCTGAGGCGTAAGTCACCCATGTTGAGGGCCTCCAAGCTGACATTAACAAGTCTATGTCTTCTGAAGGAAGGTCTTTTACTAGCAAATTCCAGCCTGTACCCTCCAAACCTCCAAAGTCATTGAAGACACCTCCGCTGGCGGACAATTCGTCGCTAGGTCTATTAGATGTGCGGAAAGATTCTTGAATACTATAGGAGCGGCCGTCGCCTTGGATTTCAGTGCTGTTCGCCAAAAGGCTCGCGTCCATCTGGGAACTACTACCAAGTATGTTCCTCGCGCATATTTCAAGTGCTGAATGACTTTGGGAATTAATGGCGGTGGTGGAAACACCCAGGCCAAGTCGTATTCCCATCTCCTGCTGAATGCATTTACAAAGTGAGCCTGTACATCTGTCGCATCTATCGATACATACAGGGGAACTACTCTGGATTGCGATGTCGCGAACAGATCTATTTGTGGAGTTCCCCATCGGCTGAACACTTTCTGCGTCACACTGTCGCTCAGATGCCAATTGGTCGCTGTTGAATTTCGTGACAGGCGATCGGCTATTATGTTGAACTTTCCGGGTATATAGTAAGGAACCAGTACTGTGTTGAATTTTTTCGCAAGTAGCAGTATCTTCTTCGTTAAAAGATACAACTTTTGTGATCTTGTCCCGCCTTGGTGGCGCAGGTATGCGATTACTGTCCGGTTGTCTGCTTGAACCATTACCACTTTGTTCTCGACCCAGGGTTTGAACTTTTTCAAAGCCAGGTAAACTACATAGAGTTCTTTCAAATTTATATGCCATTTTTTCTGAACTGGACTCCAAACTCCGGACCAATGGATCTGTTCTATTTGTATACCCCATCCCGTGTCTGAAGCGTCTGTTGTCACGAACACACTGGGCTCTTCTTGGATTATTAGGCTCGACTTTGTTAGGTGATCCCGCCACCAAAGGCATTCCTCTATTGCCGGTTGAGGTAAGTGTAACAATTTGTTCGGCCTGTCTTCTTCTAGGCTTCGACTCGCTCTCTGGAGTTGCCTGCAGAAAAGACGCCCCAAAGGAACCACTTCTGTTGCGAATTGTAACTTTCCTAGCAACGATGTTCCTTGAGTCCAACTCCATTGACGAGACTTTAATATTTTTCCGAGGAATAGCTTGAGGTTTGTAATTTTGTCCTCGGGGAGAGTCTTGATATTTAATTGTGTATTGAAAATTATTCCAAGGTAATCGATTTCCTTCGTTGGCCTTAATACAGACTTGTTCCAATTTATCTTCCACCCTAAACTTATGAGAAGGCTTACTGCTACTTTGACCTGTTCCTGAAGAACATTTTTTTCTTGGTGGGCAAAGAGGAAGTCGTCCAGATACACCAAAACTCTTATTCCTCTTGATCGAAGTAGGTTCGCGACCCAATTTGTTATTCTTGAGAAGGCCAGAGGTGCACTGGAAAGACCCATAGGCAGACAAGTCATTCGGTATAGAACACCGCGATAGCTGAGGGATAGGAACCTTCGATGACTTCTTTTTATTGGTACATGAAGGTAGGCCTGAGAAAGATCTATCTTGCACATAAAGTCGTCTTTCTGCAAAAACTTTGGTACCTTGGACAGATTTATTAGCCGAAATTTCTTTGGCTTGAGATAAAGGTTTAAACGACGAAGGTTGAAAATTTGGCGCTTGCTTCCGTTTGCTTTGTCTATTAGGAACATTCTCGATAAGAATCCCGTTTCTTCCGATGTCTTCTCGATGATTCCTTCTTTCTCCATTTTTCTTAATTCTGAACTCATCTCTTTTGATTCTGGCGTTGCAAACTTTCTCAAATTTTGGTTCGACAAACGAGAGAGAGGAGGTATCTTGACAAACGGTATTCCGTAACCCATTATCATTCTTAGTATTGGTTCTGGAGCACCGAGATTTTTCCAGTGGGGAACAAACACAGCAAGCTGGCCGCCTCTGAATAGATAGTCAGTAGGAAGATGAGCGTCCCTTCTTATGAGGCGGACGCTTTTTTGTTGCCTTAGGGGTCTCTTTAGAACTTTTGAAGTGGTTGGTCCGAGACTCTGATCTAAATATGGATGCTTGAGGCTTCTTCCAGTCCGATCGTTTAGTTTTATGTTTGAGATCGGGTTTTGACTTTGATTGTCTGTTTTGGTAGTAAGCAAAGCCGGGACTTGTTTGCAGTGGTCTTTTTGCCGAACGGAAAACGCGAAATAAGCCACCTTGTTTGCTTATAAAATCCTCCAGACGTTCCTCATCGAAAAGATATGCTTCAGACGGTGGAATTTGAGACAATTTTGCTGCCAGGAAGTCATTAGTCGGCTTAAATGCCTTTCTTCTGAGTTCAATTATTTCAGCCCTGCGGGCACAAGTGTACTGAAGAAGGTCATCAGAAACATTCTTAAAAGTAGAAGTAGCATTAGAAAGTAAATTATGAACATCATCAAATGTTTCCGGATATTTGGATGTCAGTTTTTTAGCTTGTTCTGCCAAAGCTTCTCTTTGTTTTAGTAGACCATGGCAAATTGTGCCCAAAGTAGTATCAACAGTAGATAACAGGTTGCCACTAAAACTTTTTGAAGCCATACTTCCTAGCTGATCATTAACCTTGAGCGCGTCAAACACAGGGGCAACACGTAATTTTTTCTGTACTTCCTTGTACCTGATCCTATTCCAAGAAGAAGACCCTAATTTCTGGCAAGCGACGCCTTGTTTTTTAATGTCTTCTGATGGAGTAGGAATTAAAGGTTCTTCTTCTTTGACGTCTGGTGCAAAATTAATATGCTTGGCTTGATCTTTGTTGGATATAGCTTTTTCCAGGTTAAATTCTGGGGCCTCAAATGCACTTGATGCTTCAATATCTGAAGTATCCTCAAGATCTTTATAGGAGGGATCCAAGTTTTCTCCATCTGATAATTCTGGGTCATCAGACTCACAGCTATTTCTGGCGGAACGGTCTACACTCTCCGAGTAGCTAGTTGTCGGTTGGTTTGTTATATTCTGGTTCTTCAACGAATCAATCTTCCTACACAATTGCCCAAATAGACTATCTACTTTATCTTCCAGCCTTTCAATGCGTCCCCGCTTAGTAGGTAATTCTTCCTCATGTTTTTCTTGATACTCTTCTTCTTCGGAATCCAACTGTAACTGGCGACAAACTTCCCTTCTTGTAAGAATCAGCGAACGCACAGGTTGTATGGCGTTAATAAATATCTCAGCTTGGGCGGCAGATCCTTTGACTTTATTAACAATAGAGGGTGGGCTAATTATTAACGCTCTGCACAAGGCCCAATTCAGCATGGAGACTTTCATTTCTCTAAAAGGCTTCTCTGCCACAAATTCTGCGTCTGGCAAAAATAATTTTACATAACCCAATGTCGGCAGGGCAAACCGTATCTTATTTAAGATTTGGGGATCAACATTTTCACCAAAAAGTTCTTCCTTGGTTGGATTTAAAGTTTTCCAGTTTGTCCAGCCTTCCGGTAGAGATTTACGAGTTAAATTTTTAATTTTATCCAACATGATGTCGTCTTCTTCCGTCTCTGCTGATTCTTCCAATAACTCTCCCATTGTAAGGAATGAGACCGGCTCCGCCATCTGCACCAACAAACAAAAAACCTTTATTACAAAGGGTCTAATAACAAAATTTGTTGGCTTAATTGTAGCCAAAATCAATCAGCAAGGCACACAACCAGTTATTTAGTACGGCTACTAAATATTACTGCGGCAGCGAGCCCACAACCAGCTGCGCCTCTGATCGAGCCTTAGACGGCCGTGTATATGGACGGCTGCGGCTAGTGAGCCGTTGACGGCTGCGGTTGGTAAGCCGTTGACGGCTGCGGCTGGTGAGCCGTGGAGGGCTGCGGCTGGTGAGCCGTAGAGGGCTGCGGCTGGTGAGCCGTAGACGGCTGCGGCTGGTGAGCCTTATCGGCTGCGTCTAACGAGCCTTTACGGCTGTGGTTAGTGAGCCTTCAGATGTAATGAGCCGTCATGGCTATAACTGGCGAGCCATAAAGCCAGCAGTTGCGGTCGAAAGACCGGCAAACTGTAATGCCAAAAATAACTACCGAATCTGAAGAGATTGCGGCTAGTAAATTCATAAAGCTGTAAGAAACTTGCATATTTTGATAATAACAAAAACGAAAGAAAAAAAAAATAAAAAAATAAAAGGATATATCACCTTAAATTATTCATCCATATATAATAAAAAAATTAAATAAAAAATTATGAGTCACATACTAGGCAAAAATACGAACATTCGTTTTTTATTTATTTACAATCCAACGATAACATCGTTTACAGGACCGAATTACACCAAATTAATGCTCTATAAAACTCACTCTCACATACAATTAGGTAAATAGACTTAAAAACTTACCATTTTCACGTAATAACGTCAAAATATCCAAAGTACGTAACACATGCACACGGTGGGAAAACAATAGCGTACTGAGGAGGAGAGCGCGCGCGAAACGCGCCGCGCCTCGCCGGCACCCCGCACGCGGGAGGGGTGACACACTCCTGCGTGTAGGCTATCTTGCTCTCACTGCTTAGGTATGTACACGCGCACATGATAGGAACAGTAGGGTAATCTCCGGAAGGTCAAGCCGACGGCACAGAACTGAAATACATAGTTTCAGTTATTAATTTCCGCAATGTGTAATTCATGTTTTTAAATAACTGGGCTATGTGACGTTGACAGTGATTATCACATTCCATTACACAGAACATCTTAGTTTCACCAATGTGTTATCTCCCAAGAAACTTGAATCGCTGGAAAGATTCCACTGTTATATAATTTACAAACAACAAACTATCGTTAAATCTAATTTATCCAGTTACTCGGTGAATGTTGTGTAAAAGCCACAACCGACGGGAAGAAAATGAGGGGAGTCTTCTCAGTTCCCCCTCTGCGTCAGATATCAGAAACACATAAAGGTTTCATAGTTCAACCATTTTTATTTTCACTGCGGAGTTTAGAGCCAACATAACAGTTCAATTAAGTAAGAAATTGATGACCGGATGTTACGTTCAGTATTTAATTCCAGTCTTTTAAAGTTTTACGTGTAATTTGGGTGAATGGAAGTTATTTTTACCGTTCGTATCATTAAACCAACGCTGTTTTATTTAAAGTTTTTTTTTTGCTATAAACTTTATAATAATAATAATGAACTTTTTTATAGACTCGAGTTTGCACTTAACATATATTTTCACCGTTTACCTATATCTATATATATAAAAGAGAAAGTATGTATGTATGTTTGTATGTATGTATGTTCCTTATACGCTACGCTGAACCGCTGAACCGATCGTGATGAAATTTTCAGACAATTCTCATATAAGCCCCACGAGTAATCCTGTAAGGTTTGGTGGCGATCGGAGCACTCGGGACTCGGGACCGGGTGAAACCGCGGGGCGGAAGCTAGTATCTTATAGAAATCAGATGAAAAATTTCTCGCCATTTTGCTATTTGGTTTCTGTAGGCACCTAATTGCCTCATACATACAAAACATTATCCACTAGATATTCTTTGAATTTATATTTAGCTGTCTCTGATATTTAGCATGCATATCAATACCAATAGTTCAGTTAGCGCTAATTTGCTGATGCGCGAGCCCGATGATCCCTAATTAATATTCAGTTTGTAAAAACCACTCGCGTGGCATTGCATTGCATATTGCACTGCAGTTTGTGGAATTGCTACTCTAATATACCGTGTTAATCCAACAGGCTCAAGCGAGATTATTCACCGCAACCTTTGCATTGTGCAGTGTCTATGGACGAAGAGGGACAAGAGTTCTCACTACAATCCACCGACTGTAAAGAGGCCTGTGGAAAGAAGCCTATCGACGAAGAGCGTCACGATTGCTTGCTTAATTAAATTGTCTTCATTTCGGTACTGAATACCTCCTTGGAATCAAACACTTAGGATACTTTTTATCTTGAGAAATTATAAAGATTCCTCGGAAACACAGGTAAAACCACGGGTTTGAAGCTAGTTGGTTATATAACCAAAGTTTCAATAATTATGGTTGAAATAATATTCCAACGTGCACTGAAAATACGCTGATATTGAAACAGGAAAAAAATACAAATTCTATTATCAACTTAGAATTTAGGTTTACGGCAGACTGCAAGGAATAAAAAAAATAATTTACCATAGCAGAGTTTTTGTTACATAACTTTTAGCGTTATACACAAAGTCGGAACAGCAAAACAGCCTCAACTCTATGTAGTACACCGCTTGAAAACAAAGTTAGCATTCTTTGAGAGGATTCAATTTGGACATTATTATGTTAAAACTATGCCATGTCCACGGGATATAAAAGTTCAACGAAGCATTCCAACTGAAAAGCATTGCATTTTGGATTCAATGGGAAAACCGGGATTTCTTTACGAAAATTATACGTTCGGGACTCGCGAGTGCATTTAGATTTCGTGAAGGCACCTTTATTTTGACTATGAATGCCAGAGTTTCGTGACTATATCCGAATATAAAAATTTAAAATATACTAGCTGTTTCTCGCGGTCTCACCCGCGTTCCCGGTATAAAAATAGCCTATAACCAATAAAAGTAGCCTAGTTGCTCCTTATAACATCAGCTACCTGCCAGTGCAAGTCCCGTCAAAATCGGTCCAGCTTTTTGGAGATTAGCCGGAACAAACAGACAGACAGAAACAATAGCACATAGCACATATAGTATAAATAAATATGTTTAATTCTTAAGTTGAAAAATGACAATCGCTGCAAAATAAACGTTTTTAAACGAACTTCATGGTATTTTGTATTTGTATATTTAATTATTATATGTATAGAGTACAAATATTGTTTTCTATGTGTAGGCAAAGTTTCAACCAACCTTCGCGTCTTCTCCAAATGAAGTAGACATAACTAACGAAATATAAATAAACAAGACAACTGGCAAAATATCGAAAAGTACTTATATTTTAACCAATGAATTTGATGTACCTAGTACCTACTAGCAATTTGTGTAAAATAAAGTGCCTGCATTACTCTCTCGGCAATCAGTTGCACTCACAAACTTCATGCATATTCATCACGCCTATCAGATACAGATACCTACATGTAATTTATCTCGATTCTGTTCTCTTTTTAGTAGCAGTAGACATGCTAGTTTTATAAATCGTAATGTCATGACTTTTACACCATTGCCGAGTATTTTTTTTTTTTTAATTTATTATTTATACAAAAGAATACACGATAATTAATATTAAAATAGCAACCAAAAACCACTAAGGTTTAAACTTGTGCTATTAAGAGTCTATCTCAATATCGAACCATACAATGAAACACATGTAAGCGTAAGTAATTGTCGATACAAATATTAACATCATAAGGTCTTAAAGTAGCTATAATCATTCCTACCTACATGATACTTAAGTAGTTATGATGATATTTATTTATTTATTCTTTTAACTAGCTTCCGCCCGCGTTTTTACATGCGTTCCTGAGGTACCTACAGTAGAATCCCGATTATCCGGATCAAATAAAACCAGGAGTATTCCGTATAATCGAAAATCCGGATAATCGATTTCAAAGCAAATCAAACAATATTAAAATTTTAATATTTTTTTTAAATCGTCGTGCGGTTTAATTGAAGAATTAGATAAAGTTAATTTTTAATGTGACAATTAGAGCCGAGACGAATGAGTCCGGATAATCGGATGTTCGGATAGTCGGGATTCTACCAATTTTCTCGGGATAAAAAATAGGTAAGTATATATACTATACATAAGCATTAGATTTTAATCTAGATTATGATCTATCTATATACCAACGTCTATATAACCTTTCAGTCATTACCGCGTGATTGAGTAACGAATATCCAAACAAACAAATAGAAACATTCGCATTAATGATATTAGTTGGAGCTTAATTTAGTAGCCTACACATAGATTATGTATATCTATACATAATAAATATTAATATAATGCATATAAACAAGTATATTAAATATACTTCTCTCTTTTTTCCACACCCTTATACAATTACGCTGTGCTTGTACCTACAACTGTTAAATTAGTGTATCTATACTAACTAAGTATATCAACACTTAACCTCAACCCATAAAAACAGAATAAAGGAAATTTACATATTGTTGATTTATGTACAAGAGTTAGTAGGTCAGTTTGTCATCGCTAAAACATCGCAATCCATGAATTACTTATACAAACAATCTAAAATGTAACATCAATAAATCTGTATAGCATAAAATATTTGTAACGATTTACGTTTAGTTACATTTGCTATTAATCAAAATTGACTACATACACATACAGTAAGTCTCACCTATGTAGGCATGGTTGTTTAATTCATATTTAATTAACATAATCTATCCAATACAAATGTTTGGACGCCACCGCTGCGCCGCCGGTTCGAATAACAGGCTGCGTAGGTTGGTTACTGGTTACCTAAGAAGATATTGGTTGGTAGATCCTATAAAGAGAGGGATGATAATCCCTAAAAGATTGGTTAGCGAAAATCTTAGCTTGAAACAAAAGAAAAATTCATCATGCAAACCCAATGATTGCAGAATGATAGACATAATTTTCCAATTTGTCCTGAATCCATTTTCTCAACGATTTAGCAACAGCAGGCGTCCGGCGCCGATTGTTGTAGATGACTTATTAAAGTAAACGTCGTTGTGGCGAAACACAATTACAGATGGAGAAGAAAACAAAACACGGAGACATTTGGGGCCCGCTCTGAACGCATCTAAAGGGAATATGCCATATATTTCGTCGGCGACGCCGGGCAAGTTTGGCAGCTTTCCAACTAGACGCTTCTTAGGTTTATTTCGAGTTGAAAGTAAACCGCGCTACGTTGACGCCGCGATAACCTAATCGATTCATTGAATTTGCACGAATTTGTCCTGCACGGAAATACGTAAGTTTACGAAAGGAGCAGCGCAACTTGAATAGGAGTGGTTTATTGGAAATCTTGAGACGGAAAACCGCGGACCAATCGGTGGAGTAATGTGCTCCTGAATGCTCTTGTTTGAAACCGTTTGAGGCATCAGTTGGAGCACTTGGAGCGCTCGCGAAATGTACGTATGTAGTTTGTATTCAATACATATTGTAACCAAAATTATGTGATGATTAAGAAACTTGGGCACCAACAACACCTATAGGAAGATACTACATAGTATGTTTGAGGTAATAATTTGATATGAAGTTTGCGTGAATTACCTGTTGTAGGTATGACAACAAAGCAAGTTTCTGATTAATTTTACGCAACCATGTGAAGAGACAAATAATACTGTTACATTGTAACTTACGCTTAACTTAGTATAACCTGCTTGTTGCCATCTGTTGCTATGCTTAATGTAGGAATTGGTAAAACTGCTTCCATTTTGTGATTATTTAATATTATAGGTGGTACGCTCGTAGTTTAAATACCTAAGTAGTTTTCTAACTGACTCGTTATTTTATATAATTTATAAGTTATTATAATTGCATTCCATTTTCATTCAACAAAGAGGCACACTTTGATGGAAGAGTTATGTATATTTTGCTATAAGACATCGTAAGCTCTGGGTTCTCGTAGACTGCATGACCTAGAGGATAACTACAATTAGGATGTCTTACTGAACATATCACCATCTAGCAAACTTAAATCACAACAACAAATGGTCCTGAGTTCTTTGGATCCAACTGCCACCCTCCGTCAGCCGTCCGTCTGTCCATCCAGCCCTTACCTCGAGACCTTTACTCGAGAGTCTATCATCTTAAAATCACAGCTAAAATATGGCTTTACGGTGTTTAGAACTGTTTAGAATTAGTTGTATTTCAAATAAAAAATATTTTCAGGTACTTAGGATACATAATAGTACTATTGTCATCGACGTATTCCGTATTTGGACAAAATGGGAAATGCGATCAGACACCACGTGAAGCAAAAGTTGCCACACCGAGTGATAATAAGGACTTGTTCCATTTGGAAATTGAGAATGCTGCTATTATAAATGGCAAGATTTCTTATACGCCAGACCAGACATACGTTTGTAAGTTATTCTTATTTTACATAATTATTGGTTCGCGTTTTTTGTCATATACACGATAGAAAAAGGAATTTTAATACCTATAATTACCTAAATGACAAATACTCTTGCGATATATTATTGCTAACGTTAGTTAGACAGGCGCAATTAGTATAATTTTTTACATTAAAGTTCCGTTAATCAGTTGTTGTTATTATTATTATAATTAAATATAACCGATTAATTGATTTGTATGATTAATTGCTGCAATTATGTTATTTGTTAATTCAACAATTATCTTAAATAAGTACCTACCTATTTATAATGACGAGCTAGAATGTCATGTACCTACTACATAATGTATCAAGATATTGTATTTATCTTGAAAATAATTTAAATACTTACTTGATTAATTATTGTCGACCTATTGAATATATAAATCATCAGTGATAAATAAAATAGAGGAATGTCTGGTTAGCCAATAACTTGATGCCGCTAGATGGCGCTACTATTCAAATTAGGTACTACTTTCACCAAGATGGCGTTATAAGCATGTGAGTCTGTGCAAAGTTGAGTGAGTCACATACAGTTAATTAATTGTTTGATACTTTGTGTTACTTACAGTAAAAATAAATTCAATGAATTCAACTCGTCCATTCCGATGGTTTATGATTACTGCCGAAGACCCTGAAGTAGATAATAATATCCATGATTTCGGTCATAAAAATATGGAAGTAGGGAGTTTGAAGACTTTAGACACTGATAGGAAATCACGCTACAGTGAAAGATGTGCTGATTCTGTAGAGAATGCTGATAATTCGGATAAAAATAGTATTGAGGTAAGTTGTAAACAAACTCATGAAAATTAAATATTGATGGCGATTTTGTAAGTTCTATCGCCTTCAACAGATGGCGCTAACAGTCTAGATTACATTAGAATAAAAAATCTGACTCATCTTTTTAATTTTGCAAGGTGTTACTTGGGACATAGTATCCACATAAGTTTTTCTTTATAGATACACTGGGTGTCACCGAAGCAGACTGAAAACGCACAAACTATCCGAATCCGTGCCATGGTGGCTGAGAACAAAGAAGTATGGTATACCGGAGAGAATTTAACATTACTGTTGGAAAAAGACAACGAAAAACCACGTGACTACCCTCCTCATCCAGCTAGAGAGACCTGCGACCTCTGCAGCGAAGCGCGGTACGAGGTATCACCACATTTGCGAAGAATAAAAAAATAACTTAATTTTTTTCATACCTTCCACGTTCTCTATAGGTGCTTCTAAATCTCCCACTTTATTAATTTCCAGGTGATTTTCAACGGTCTCTGGTCAAGAGTAGCACATCCTCGCCATTACCCTAGCAAGCCTGACGATAACGGCTATAGCCATATGATAGGGGCTTCTCATGCCTACAATTGTATGCTATGGCAACAGGGGTCTGCTGCATCTCAAGGATTAAAGCTTTTGGCTGAGGATGGAGATGTCACTGTAATCGAGAGAGAGATTATTAACAACGTGAGTGACTTTAATACAGACACGACAACGTAATGACTGATGATGAATAACACAGGGTGATCATTGCACCTACAATCAATGAGTGTATAAAGTTATAGGTTCAAATTGTTAACCGTACTTTTAAAATCCTTACTTACGCATTCTGCCACTGACTTTTCGGAGTAGAAAAACCTTTATGATCAAGATAAGAATTAATATCTAGTAATGGGAAGTCGAAAATGTCTCAAACGTTCATCATGATGATGGTTTACAAAAAAACGAATTACAAATATTTAATTCTTATTTTGATGATTGTAAGTTATGATGCTAAATATGGCGTTGTGAAAGCTTTCGGAGAATAAAGAAAAAAAAAAATTTTCAGATGAGCCTGACTTCTGGGACAAGGACTTTAATAAGAGGAAAGAGACGGCACCATCCTTACATGTTTGAGCCATCTCACTCACTATTCAGAGTTGACAGAGTCCATCATTTATTTTCCATAGTTGTTGGAATGAAACCATCACCTGATTGGTTTTTGGGAACAACAATGTTTGAATTGTGTACTGATGTAGGTTGGCTGGAGGAGCATACACTACCGCTGTATCCTTGGGATGCTGGTACAATGGATGGAGAATCCTATGAGGTAGATAAATGTGGAATTAAACAAGAGAAACGAATTCATTGAAATTACGACAAATCAATACTAGATTCAGGAAGTTTGACTACCAAATTTTTAATGCATAATTTAATTCATAGAAATCTTCAATGCAGATTCGTTGATATTAATTAATAAGTTTGATCTTACTCGTTTTTTTTAGTCCCCAAAATCCATGACGCAGCCAGTAAATAATATAGGAAGAGTAGCAGTTGGGTCATTTAACAGAGATTCGCCGTTTTATCAAATAAACTTTAATGATTTAAAGCCTTTTGCTAACCTGATTGTACGAAGACTTGACGTTTATCCCCTAAAAGGAGTTGACTGTTCCGCCGATGGCGAAGGTACGTGGTATTTATTATACCTACTTGGAGGCCTTAGAACACAATTTCACTTAAAATGCTGTGGCATAAGGTGGATAGCACACAACGCCTAAAAAGTCTTATATAGATTGATTATCCATTTCTAACGTCCGATAAAAACATATTTTAATATTACCAGGTACCGATGATGTCGGCGATGCTGAACAACCTATAAATGAGGAGGAAGAAGCGGCAGAGTAAGTCCACAGATACATACCTATAAAGACATATCGTCGTCGTTGATAGTCAGTTGACAGTCTCCAATCAACGACGATATAGCAAAAGATAATAAATCAAAATGCCTAAAACACATAATAAATGTGGAGAACAGAATTTCAACCATGAACTAAGTGTATTACCATATTATTGTGTTGACCATGTATTAAGTGTTCAAGTTTTTCATTATTGATTCTGTTTTTTCTAGTGATCCAGATGGGCCAGCATTAGCTGAATCTAGACAAAAACTTAACGTAGACCAGGATTGTGACGTCAGCGAGTGGGGTGAATGGACACCGTGCGTCCCATCTGATGGTATCTGTGGCGGTGGAATACAGACCAGAACGCGTTCTAGAATATGGGGAAATGACGGAAATGGTTATTACGGGAGTTACACTGTGAGTTGAGCATTAATACCACATTTTACACACAAATTGAGAGCTACCCGTATAAAAAATTAAAAACATAAAATGTAAAAAAAACCGGCCAAGTGCGAGTCGGACTCGCGCACCAAGGGTTCCGTACAAACTTCGTCCATCGTTCGTCCATCACGGGAAATGCACAATTTTATTTATTTACCTTATTTGAGGTTGGTGCCAATTAAGCAAGACCTCTAAATTGTATCAGCGCCCATACAACTCAGAGGACTTTATTAATTAGCGTAACTATGTATGTATAGGGGGACACCCTTTAATTTTCAACTTTTTTTATATTTTGGAATTTTCCCTTTATTTGTGCTGTAAGACCTTGCTTTTTGCCAAATTTTGTGATTCTAGGTCAACGGGAACAACCACAAAACAAATAAAAGGGAAAAAAAAACGCGTTTGTTGTATGGGAGCCTTAAATATTTATTTTATTTTGTTTTTAGTATTTTTTGTTATAGCGGCAACAGAAATATATAATTTGTGAAAACTTCAACTGTCTAGTTATAGCGGTTCTTGAGATACAGCCTGGAGACAGACAGACGGACGGACGGACGGACGGACGGACGGACGGACGTACAGACGGACGGACAGACAGTGAAGTCTTAGTAATAGGGTCCCGTTTTTACCCTTTGGGTACGGAACCCTAACAAGTCTCGCAACGCAGTTCTTCCACTACGAAAAGTTATGAGATCTCATGTAAAACCAAGTCAGTTTTTTTTAGTTAGTGTCTATGGATGCACCTATTCAACAACATTGATATAAATTGTTATCTAATCAATTAATTTTTATAAATTAACCTATGTGATGTTAATATAAATAAATTAATAGATATTTTTAATAATGAAATTATCTTTAAAATATTTTTTGCAAGCCTCGCAAAGGCAGAATATAGTGAGACTAATATTGTTTACCACCAACATAACCTGTATTCTGTGCAAATAAATAATTTTGATTTGACCTATCAACATTTATAGTGACCGTATTAATATTAGACATAATTATTTCTACAATATATAATGACTTGGCGATTACACGGCATCATAATTATAAAAGAACAATCTATTATTTCGATTGCCATTATAATTATCATAGAGTACTTACGTTCTAAAGTACTTCACTTTAGAATTTACCTTAGAATTTTGATGATCGGTGAGTGTGTCAGTGACAAATAGACTAGAGATAAAACACAAAATATAGTCTATTATGTATAATTATTAAGGTATATTGGCAATAAAGCCAGTTATATGCCCTCTTGATCACTAAAAATTCAAACTTCTTGCTTTATCCACATCGAAACAAGGGGGTCAATCAAAAGTGCTGTGAGTCGCTTCGAGAAAAGGATGATACGTACGGCTGTGCTCGACTTGGCGGGGGCACTTCTACTAAGGTGTAAAATAATAAAAATAATCAAATAGTTCTTTATTCATATAATTCTTGATTATGTATTTAAGTTACCGTTGTCAGTAATTATGATTAGTTAGAATGATTTGTGAAAACTCACAAATTCATTTAATATGTTTGCTTTATCTTTCAGGAACAAGGTGCCATGCAAGTAAAACCTCTAGGCAGCGGTAGTTGCTTTGGTGATCAAGAAATTAATCTAATACAGTCTCAGAACTGTTTCGTTGATTGTTACTAGACATGCAAAGTTGAATAAAAGCGTTGATTAAATGAATTTTTAAAATATCATCTTAGCAAGATATAATTGTCTATTTTAATAAAACCTGTCTAGGCTAGGGAACAGGCTTAGGACAGCATTGAGGTAAGAAGAGATATCCCGTGCATGACTTCTCGTTTTTGCGCGAAAATAACCGGTTCGCCGGTTGGTAAGTTTCGCCGGCCGGCGCGAGACGGCGCCGGTGGAGAGCGCGGTGACCGCGGGCGCGGGCTACGATGGCGGGGAACGCAGCACAGCGCGTGGCAAGCAGTGTCAACTTTGTTTGTGGTAGTCAAGTGTGAACATAGACGCGGATAGCGCATGCTCCGAGCGCAACGGCCGGCCCGCCTCACGCGCGATCGCAACTTGTTGATTGTTCGCTCACTTCACGCCAGTCAGTCGCGAACGATGCGCCGGGTGGTCGTGTCTCGCGTCACGACCGTTTTCGCTCTGAACTTCGAAATTATTTTACGAAAATATGTGAAGTTTCCAAACATAAATTCGTGCAGAACTACCGTATCGGACGTAGCGTATTGTGTTTAGTTAACGTAGAACGACACGAATAAGTAGTTTTAAGTCACTGAAACTTAAAGGCTTACTCATTTTACCTGCATGCATCGTCCCACGACTGTGAAGCCTACCTTATCGGATAAACGGACATTTTTCAAATGGATGTGCGTTTGAAATCTGTGATAGTGTGCGTGTTCTGTGTGATTAAAAGACTACGTGAGAGCGTGCTTGAAGTTTGTGACAAGTTTTTACTGTAGTGACGTGCTCGAAATTGTAATAAAAGTTGAATCAAGAAACATGTTCGCGCGCGGGTGTGAGAGGGGACTCCTGGCCGCTCTGCTGCTCGCTTCGTTGGCGGTTGCGTCGGCGCAATACACAAAAGGTAAAAACTGCTTTCGTACCTGTGTAGACGCAGCCCTACGTTTGTCGTAGTGCTTTGTTCTATTGGTTTTTGTTCGCTTCTTGGAACGTTTTGGAATATTTTAAACAATCATACCTTAGACGTGACGTAACTTCACTTCGCTTGTGAAATATTTTCAACTTTGAGCACGTTTTAATTTTTGGCATAGCTTCAGGTCTATGAAAAAGCAGTAGAGTAATAAATTTCATCATCACAGTTTTCTATAAAGGTTTGCTAGCACAGCAACCTAGGTGATCTAAACCGGATCTCCAACATTCATGCGCTCTTGACAAAGTGGCCACTTCCTGTTTCCAAGTAAACTAAATGACTACCTTTCCCGGGCATTCGATATGTGCTTTGATATCGTAAAATAAACAAATAGGTAAGTACCTACGCTATGTACCTACCTACTTACAAGTAATTTACTTACGGTAATGCATACATAACCTATGTAGGTACTTTTTTTTTATCAATTACATACCTACCTAACTTATTTTATCTCTAAGGAATAGGTAAGTATATAAGTATTGTGGCAAGTTAATCAACGAAACTCTAGGACCTAGGTAGTGTAACATGTAATACTTACTTATACCCGGTAGCTAGGTAGGTATTACTACGTCTACCTATTGTATTTTTTTCAAACACGTGTTTAATTAGTAAGTAAGTTAACACAAAACCCAAGATGTTGACCTTTTTTCGGTGGAATTTTGTTAGCACATTCCTTATCACATTTGATAAGAACTTTTATATATATTTAATATTTTTTAGATATAGTTACAGAATAACGTTAAGTAGGTACCTTACCAACTAATGCCTATTTATTTATATCTGTCTGATTCACATGGGTTGGTCCAACCTAATCTCTTTGACCCGACTATACTATTGATGAGTCATTTAATTTCTTACGTTTGATAAAAATAATTATCTCTTGCGATAAAATGGTTAGACTGTACCTACCTACGCATACATACATACACATAACTTAGTAGGTTTTAGTAATAGTTAGATATTTCATCTAACTTATTTCACTGCTAAGTAAATATAAACCCCATAATATAAAGTACCTACCAACCAACCTACCGACGCGCGACGCTTTGTAATAGGCAAGTAGGTATGTAGATATCTACCTATTTAACAAGTTAACTAGGTACCTACCTAGTATCCTATCTATCTACTCTTCTAACTTAATCTGTAGACGTGTGTTGTCGACCACACCATTCTTAATGCTAACAACCATTTTAAGTTGCATTTAAATGAACAGAAAAACAATGATTAAATAACCTTGGTAAATACATGTAAATTCGTATGTAATGTAAGTACCTACCTACCTACATATTGTATGTTTAACGAGCCAATTGATAAGGAAAAAAATGACGAATTCAGTATACTTACCTAGATATGAAGTAGGTATAAGTAATACTGTGGTGGAATTAATTAACCCCTCCCCATGAAAATGTCAAATTAACCACCTACATCAGGTGATATAAAAACCTCCCCAGGTTTCATAGCATACCTAATAGGTAACCTACCTTACTCGACAATAAGTTCTGAAATTCAATAACTTATGTCCTTAAGTTTTCGTAATACTTTTAAAGGTGTCCAAATTTCAAAAATCATCAACCACAATCAGCCGATCAAATATTTGCAAGGGGTCATTTGCCGTTATTAAATGAAATAACTAAGTATTTTACAATAGGTAAGCCATTAAGAATCAAAGATGGCTGATAAAGTCATTTACCTCGGTGAAAGGTGATCGTGACCACGACAAACACAGGTAACCTATTGTTATTTTGAATCAAGTAACAATGCCTGTTCTGGACTAAAGAAAAGAGATGCCATTTTTAATGTCCCGTCCAAAGATGTGGTAGTCATATAATTGATAGATCATATTATGGTACTAGCTTCCGCCCCGCGGTTTCACCCGCGTTCCCGAGGGATCTTGTGTTTTCCTGGGATAAAAAGTAGCCTATAGCCTTCCTCGATAAATGGGCTATCTAACACTGAAATAAGTTTTCAAATCGAACCAGTAGTTCCTGAGATTAACGCATTCAAACAAACTCTTCAGCTTTATAATATTAGTATAGATTAAAAAACCATAGGATTCCTTACTGAAAATGAATGAGGAAAGAGAAAAACACGTAGGTACGCACACTATAAGATGAAATTATAAGCTCAAACCAATGAAAACTAAGTAATATTAAACTGGTGTGTGCAAAAAAGGAAAGCCAAAAAAATTGTAGAATGAAATGAATGAGAGACGTTGTGTCAATGAAGATAAAGTATGGAGATCGGAAAAATTGAGGGACATCATAACAGACAAACCCAACTTAGAAGCCAAGGAAGATTATAAATTCACTGCCTATAAACGTGCTGCGCAATATATTCCCAGTGTAACAAAGTGCAACAGAGAACTTTCTTAATCTGTGGCCTGCTTGAACATAAATACGGATTTAATCTCGTCAAGATCTGTAGCAGCCTATTTTTTTTATTTACTTTGCACCGAGTAGAAAAAATCTACTTAGTGAATAGTTATTTATCGTTGGTTTTTCTACCTTGTTATTCTTGTTACATGTTTTTTAGGGTTCCGTACCCAAAGGGTAAAAGCGGGACCCTATTACTAAGACTTCGCTGTCTGTCCGTCCGTCTGTCTGTCTCCAGGCTGTATCTCAAGAACCGCTCTAGCTAGACAGTTGAAATTTTCACAAATTATGTATTTCTGTTGCCGCTATAACAACAAATACTAAAAACAAAATAAAATAAATATTTAAGGGGGGCTCCCATACAACAAACGCGGCAAAAAGCAAGGTCTTACAGCACAAATAAAGGGAAAATTCCAAAATATAAAAAAAGTTGAAAATTAAAGGGTGTCCCCCTATACATACATAGTTACGCTAATTAATAAAGTCCTCTGAGTTGTATGGGCGCTGATACAATTTAGAGGTCTTGCTTAATTGGCACCAACCTCAAATAAGGTAAATAAATAAAATTGTGCATTTCCCGTGATGGACGAACGATGGACGAAGTTTGTACGGAACCCTCGGTGTGCGAGTCCGACTCGCACTTGGCCGGTTTTTTTATTTATCTCAACTATAGATCTAAGTGATGTGCGAGACATTTTTATGTACGATTTGCGTAAATAGTCCATCATGCTATTTTCATGCTTTAAGTTCTATTTACGTATGGCGATTGGCCTTTATGTTAGAGGATCCCATGAAAAAAATGTAAAAAAAAATATGCAAAAATTCACATCAATTCGTTGCTCGCTGTATTCATGAAAGAAGGATAATAGTGAAAGGATTATTGTAATATCAAAAACAATAATCCACCAAACGTTACAAAGACATTACAATTTATTTTAGGCAACATAATATTAAATCCAATAGTCCCAAGCAATATCAAATTAATAAGCAAGACTCGCTACATAAGCTAAGCAAGCTCAACTTGGAACTCTTACACCATCACAGGAACAATACCCAACACAAGTGTATGCAAGCAAACCTCGACTTGCTTCGAAGTATCAACTACATAGTACCTTTTCAATAAGTCAGCGTAATAAACCAAGACTTACAATAAATCCGCCAGCGAATGTGTAACGTTCGTATTGAAAACTAAGTTTATTTTACTTTCTGAGGCAAAGTATGAATATTTGACTCGCTTTTTAGTTTCAACTTGTTCAGAATTTGATTATAGTTTATAAGTTATTTGAAACAGTTAACGTAGGTTTTCTAAGCAACTGCACAATGATATAAAAAGAAAGACAAAAGAGAACGACAAAGTATGTGCAGAGTATGCTTCAATATGGTTACTGACCATGAACAGAAAAAAAATAGGTCGCAATTCGGATGCGGAATCCGATGACATCTAGTCTACATTCGCAAAATGAATTGGTATTCTTAGGAATCTAATCATTCATGGACGCTTATTAATAATTATTCCATTTTGGTCTCGTAATTACAAAATGGTTCATAGAACTGAGTCTACTCACATTCGACCCTCTTAACTCGACCAGACCAATAATAATTTCCTGTCCCTCATACAATAAGTCATTCATTAGCCTTAATTTATGCTCCTTGCACTCACCTCAACCATTGACAATTTAAAGAACATAACTCGCCGTTTCTGCTGTACTCATTACCATTGCTGTTCGAGCTCCAGTAATTTTAAGAGCGTAATAAATTGAAGGAGCGATGCAAAGCGATGTTTACGAGTGGTCGTATTTGCTCATGTTGGGGTCCTCGTAGTATGGCTTCTGTGACACGGCTGCTTGTGAGGTGACGTCATCGCGTAACCAGACCATTCAACGATTGTTGGTATGCATGCAGTTATTCAGGGCTGACTTTTTGTTCAGAGACAAGAACGAAATTTTTTATGCATTAGTTAGGTATACGTCCGAAACGAAATGAGCCATTGTGCGTGATGGACCAACTTGAGAGTTTGAGGGAAATACGAGATGGATGAAATTGTATTTTTTTTTGTCTATTTCTTTTGTCCCTTTTGGGCGGTGGAAAAAAGGGTTTTGTTTCTGTTGTAGGTTTTTAAAATAAACCTTGAGCAATCCAAAGCAAATATTACATTACTTTAGATTTCACTTCAACCTCACATTGCTCATGCGCGGGCGCGAGTTCCTTCCTACAGAGCAAACATTCTTATTTTAAAATATTTTTCTATCACAAGTATTACAGGTCGATAACGATGCACGGCGACGGTTGGCTACCGTTATCGATGCTGTGATAACAAAACTAGCCCGACTCGATTGTGCATGCTATAACACTACTAGGTTACATGATTACAGTCACGCGAACAACTTATCCTACAGCGATGATTTTCAAATTTTGCCGGATTTAATTTGGCGGCAATTATCTCTACGATTGGGCGGTGTACGAGTTTTGATTGAATGCTACAAGTTTTTGAGTGGTTTCATGTCTTGGAACCTCATGTCTTGGTTATTACAACTTTGTTTATCACGCATTTTATTACGTTGTTTTCATAAAAAAATTATACAATGTTATTGAAACTATGAATATTCATAATTTTTAAATTCAATATGCTGTTATCAGAGAATCTCTTAAGTGAAATTGATCCCCTTCTGTTACCCAAGATAAGTTTGCCGAAGGTAAGTAAGTATAGACAGAAGGTAATTCGATCATGCCTAAGTATTGGCAGTCGCTGTCACGTTAAGTAGGCATCTAATGGGATTCCTATGTTCTACTCTATTTAAGTAGATGGAACATCCTTACTCTATGTACCGCACTACATTTGATATTTTTAGTTCAGCAGAGCACCCGCGACGTCGAAACGTGATTTATGAAGACATCCCCACATTATCTATTGAAAGGGGTGAAATGTGAACGAATGACTTCGAATAGTTCGAATACGAGAAAATAATTAAATTCTAAATGGAAAAGAATACCGAAATAGAATTCTCTCCAAACACAAATCTTGGTAAAGAGAGAACAAACCTAAATGTCCAAGGGCTATTCGTTTGAAACAAACAGTAAATGTTAATCTCGCTGTTTCGAAGACTTAGTATGAAGCAATACAAGCAGCCGTTCGTAAACGACAAGTATAAAGTACAGAAATAGAAACACTAACAATCGTATAGAATTGAGTTGCACTAGCCGGCTGCAGATTGTTATCGGTTTTAAAAATCGTTTGAAATGATATTATTATGCTTTCCCATTACCTCAAATTGGTCATTACATTTTACTGCCATCGGGATCGTTGGGAAAGAGAAAAAAAGAGGATTACACTTATCCAATTCCATCAAGGGAAACGGCTACCTGTGGAGTTTCCCTCTATTGCTTAATCTAAAACTTTTCCAACAAGAAATAATATTGAACAAGTCCCAAATACAACGTTTAATTGTATTGAAATTGAAATATTTGTTGCCTTGTTTTATCGCGATTCCTCACCGGTAAACTATCGGTAAGTAAAAATCCTCATTTAACTAACGTATTACTTACTTAAAACAATACAAGAAGGCTTCTTTCAATCGGCCTTTTTTCCAACATCCAATCTAACAGCAATCAGATACAACAACAAAGTGGAGCAAGAGCAGGCAACATTGACCTACTTTATTGCTGCGACACATACTCGTATCACGTGTACACCAGTAATTAAAGACCGGACAGGACAATAGATCCTTATTAGAGGTACCTATAGTAAGTATGTTACCCTTGGGGGCAGTGTTCGAGGTAAACTTACCGAGAATCGAAACCGCAAGTAGGTATTGGTAGCTGACTTTCTATTGCCAAAATACATCTTGCAAGATACATTCAGTTTGGCCAATTGGAAATTGTATTTAGTACCCCCGATGTTCAGAGTATGAACGTCACCTAACCGGCTAATTTAAAAAAATGATTCTTTACAGTAAGCACTGATAATTGAACGGGCGCAGATAGTACAATAGATGGCCATTAAACGAGCATCGTCTGATGCTCCCCCAGGGTATCGTTTGCCAGTTCGCCACAAAGCGAACCATTGGCCGCTCTAAAAATAAACTCTAGTGGTTTCAAGATTGCTTTTAGTGACAAAATTTTAATTGATTTTCGAGATTTCATTCTTAGGCTTGATGTTCTAAATTGGAAATTTGTCTGAAGCTGAAATAATTTATTACTGTTTTTTTCTCTACATCAAACCAATTCATAAGACCAACAGGATAAGTTAAGATTTTCTCTGTACGTCTCAAGAATTTAAAGCTGGACAAATAGAAAATGCGGTTCAGCGACAGTTCGATCTTACGTTCAAATCCATTGAAACGGGTCTCGATGACTTCCGATTGCTTTTTGCGTTCACAATAGACGCTTAATATCAAATGTGAATGGGACTGAAGAACATGTTTATTCAGTGCCTAATATGATATTTGAATCATATTTTACAACTTGGAAATTCTCACGAAGCTATTCGAAAAAAATGTTAATGTCGCGCGCTCATGGTTATATGGCGTCAATGAATTCTTATGACCCGGAATACTTGTGCAATAATAACTTTACCTAAAAGATAAGTATGGCACTGTACCTATATTATAAATAAAGCCATGAATGTTTGTGTCAGGAACGTGGCTGTCGAGAGAACTGAAGAGTCATCATGCCGAGTACCGTAAAATGAAACGCGGTTCACGTCAAGCTGCCACTATTAGCACTAGGCCCGAATGATTGCTTATTGTTACTGCCACAATGGCCAATCAATGTCCATCCCGCTTACTACCAAGATTTTATGCCTTTCAATTTCGCTTAAACATTAAAATCACGTTTTTGTGGACTCCACCGTTCATTTCAACAATCAAACAGGTTGTAATAGGTACTTGTACAAATACCATAATTCCTGATGAATACGTTTGAGCGCTTCTTATTTTAATAACGCGACTTACGCTCTATTAATTCAACTCACGGCTGTAATCATCCCAAATTCTTCGTTCGTCTTCCTTTATACGGATATTTTACCCCATCCCCCATAAATGGCACCATTAAAAAGCTAAGACCGGCGTGGAAACGGAGCTACTTAAATATACTTTGCACGAATGCGCAAATTGATATAAAATACTTCATCTCTTGATATCTGCCCGGCGATATTCCGAGACACAAAAATAAATTATTATGTTCAGGCATTTAGAATCTGATTCATTAAAAATATGCTTTAATATTCTATGAGTACCATTTAGATTAGAGAGAGATATTTCGGAATTGTGAGGCGGAGGAAGAAATGCTTATTATTGTTTTAAAACAAATAACTAAGCTTAAAACATAACAAATTCTGAAGAATTTGCAGGATATTTTAGTGGATTGAATAGTTTGAAAGCTTGCGATGCGAGTGGTCATTCTAGATATGACTGTACGGTCTCTTCGTGACCAGAAAGGTTAATGTAGCATGGTCCTTGGAGCCGGGGAATACAATGTGTATTTTTATAACAATGCAAACGATTCCTAGAGTACCTACTGTTATGCAAATCTCTCGAGTATCGTAACGCCCCTTGCAGAATTAATGTTTAAACTCAAAATCATAAACATTCACTGTTTAATCATTCACTGGTAATCCCAGAAAATAGGAATTTTAAATATAACGGAGTTGGAAATTATGTTTCCATAGGCCTCTGGAGACTGAAGAGTATCTTTACTAAGCTTTTATAATACGAGTAGGTACAGTGGCATTTGATTTCGCCGGTTTCACCTAACAATCCTTTGGGGCTGGTACCGAGTGTCTGTTACACTCCGCATTCTGTGAATTGGGGTATTATCGATATTTGGTGAGTAAGTAATACAATAAAAATATTTGTTTTCAACGTAGCAACGTAATACCATGTAGGTTTTCGACCCAAAAACTACAGGGTACTTCCGGTTGACCTAGAATTGTCAATTTTGGTTAATTAAAACGATTTTAAGGCGATGCTAGCTCAGTGGTAGTGACGTCAGACGGCAAAGGTCGTGGGCTCGAATCCTACTTTCGGTGTAGGAAAACATCGTGAGGAAACCATCGCACGGTGGTAGGGTACTTTGTAGTACCCGCCTGGCTGGCTACCACCCTCAAGTTAAAAATCTATCGCCAAGCACCTTTGGTGTGTTCCGGCAGCTGCACTTGAGAGCCAGTTCTTTCTAGGCTTTGTGTGAGGTTACATCATCACTTATCATAGTGCGATTGTGGCACAAGCCTATACAAAGTTAAAAAAAAACATAATTTTTTTAAACTGAAACTCGTCAATTATACATTTCAGCCCATAATTCTTAATTAATTTGTCTGTTTTCTCTTACGTACTCATACGTACATTAGCGATATCTTCGCTCCATCAAGTTGGACTATTAAAAATAAATCACCAACGTTTAGTAACACTGCTTTAATTACTCTATCTTAAAGGCTTCCTTTAAAGCCATTATTTCATCGTGTCATATTTACTGAATGGTTTTATTAGTTTTCTGGACGATTAAAGAGTCATGCGGCGCCAACGCAAACATGTGACGAATTATTTATTTAGGGGGAACTTTTTTTAGAGACACACGTTTGTTCGCTCGTGTCAGACACATGTTCCATGAAGCTGTGACATGTTATGAAAGTGGAATATCCCCTCCCGACCTACAGGGCTACCAACTGGCTATACATCGTTTCCCGCTGTGTCGCGACGAGTTTTCCTGTTTTTGACAACCCTGTTCATAAACAACATTACCCTCGTTGTTATTCGCGAATAGCGCGATACCTACGGACGGTTTGGTTTTGTACTTTAATCTGCCATTATTTCTTATGTCAATTTTAATACAAATTACCTATTTATTTTTCCTTTGACCTAAAAATTATTCTGTCACTTCCAGGTTGGTTGAAAATTAAATTGAAAATTTATTAAGTAAAATCAATTGTTTGTACACTAAATAAATAAATATTCTGGGACATTATTCCTCACACACGGCCATCTGACCCCAAACTAAGCAGAGCTTACTATGGAAGCCAGATAACTGATATACTACATATACTACTTTTCTTTTGTAAATACATACATATATAGATAATTACAACCAGACACAGCACAAACAGACATGTTCATGCACACAAATGTTTGTCCTAAGTGGGAATCGAACCCACGACCTGCGGCATGATAGAATAAAATTAAACAAACAGTTTAAAATATGATCCACTTATTGTTATTATTTAAGATTACGCTCAAAGAACGAATATAAAATATATTTGAAGAAGATGTGTAGATACACTAATCTTGTTCAGTAAATGGAGAAGTAACTTCAGTTTTTGTTAATAATAAAAAGCGTTAGCTAACCGAATTGGTGTGAATAAAATGTTACAGTTTCATTACGACAGTAGGTATACTTAGTGTAACATGTTGGAAGCCATTTCCACTATCGTATAATGTTATGTGTCGTGGAGTCATATTTCATGTTGGCGCCCACCGCGAGGCTTCGGTTTTGCTTTTGACACTTTGGTTCTGTCCTGTTATTAAATTCCATCACAAGTGACATTTAAAGTGAAGTTAAATCCCAACTCCTAGTGTATTTATTAAACGCAACATGAAGATTTTTTAAACTAGTTAAAGATTGCATCAAGTCCACCGACACGCACTAATTATCGATTTTTCCTTATCTATCGGTAACTGATAAGGGTCAAAGGAGTGTCACAGACATCGTCATCCTGTAAAACATCATTAAAACTAATAAAAAAATATGGAAGCATAACCAAATTATTAAAAGATTCGGAGCTATCGATCATTAAGTATCTAAGTTCACCGCGGTCCATCGAAGTGTGCTGAGGAATTCTATTAAAGTCCTCTACACAAAGTTTCGAGGCATCTTAACAAACTTTGAGGGACTACTTAGTGAGCGGCATTTTATAACCTGTACCCACATACTTGTTCCGACTTCGCTCTACTTAGTTGGATCAACAAATTGTTATAAAGTTTGGTATTCATTATAATTTTATACGTCAAAAACTAAACGAGTATTGAGAACAAAGAAACTGAACACTAGAAAACAATTCTTATCTGACTGAATGTGAACCGAAAATTGCTTGTAGACGAGAAAATCCGTAGAAATAAACTGAGTTTTTGCCGATTCAAAGCAACGAGCGTCTTGTGCAAAAGAACCACTTAACACGATCTCAGGAAATAAACCAACAATCCGGTCTGTTTCTTGGAATACAAGGCAAAAGTAATGCAGCAAAAGGTAGGTTCAAAGTTTCGCAAGTTTGTTGCTCGATTTCGCGGTGAGTCACGGCGTGGTCACGGCCCACGGGCCGGCATCGAATGTATCGAACGACCGCGGCCCAACTTTCTGCTTTTATTGCCTTTGAGTCAGGCGAGAAGCCTTAAAAGTAACTTATATTTAAGTCTAATGTACTGCACGTATAAAATTCATCCTTGTACGGATAGGGCCACGCTACTTTCCATTGTATTTTAATACAGTGCCTGACGAGACCTTTAGTGTGAATAAGGAATTTCTAGGGCGTTATGGTGTTTACAGTTTATGTCATCACATAGCTTTTTATATCACTACGGTAGCAAACATACAGCCCGGCTGATGGTAAGCGGCACTTGCAACACCAGGGGTTTAACTCGTGGTAGCAACCCACGAGTTAACCCTGCAAAAAACTCTTCATACCCTTTTTGAAAGAACCGCATGCTTTAACCCTTGGGAAAACCACGGCGTTGGGTTCGTTCCACAATCTGAGCGTCCGCGGTAGGAAGCTCCTTTGAAACCGCATCGTGCGAGACAAATTCCAATGAGTGAAGATGAGCTCCCCGTCGATGGGGAGAGGTGCGATGGATGGTAGAAGGTAGCCGTGGACATCAAGAATGTTAAAATGAAAACTAATGGATTAAATTTCCCACGCAAAACGGCAATTTCCTATTATTTGCTTATCCGTTAGTCCACAAATTCAAAAGTTGATTTAGCACGCATGAAAGTAGAAATAGGCTTAAGGTATTGTAAAATATACATAAAGGACACATGAAGGTCTGTTATTGCATGTCTTGGCATCCATAAAACTAGCTTGCATGAGAACAATCGAAGCGTGTGTATCATTATTAGTTATTCCTCGACAAAGTTAAGGGTTGTCTGGGACCTTGAAACTCACGACCAATAACAACGCTTACACTACCACCTGCCGTCTCGTCGAAAAAATATTTTTTGTTTGTCTTGTTATGTTCGAAAATTTACGGTTTTTGAATACATGATGTCGTTTTCATCTTGTAATGTACAAAATAGCAATTTGAGTTTTTATGAAAAACTTATAACTTTAGCTAATTAGCTTCTTGTTTCTGGTTTCTTTATTTTCGTATTTGAGTTAAAATTTGTTATTTTACTGCAACTGTGCAGGTTGTCACATTGTTATGTTATGTAAGGTTTTAAGAATTAAGTATAACAAAATTTTGTCCGCTACGTTACATACAACCGACCACTTCCTCATTTCTATTTATACACAGATTTCTCTTAAAATTGTTACCAGTTATAGAATGTAACAAAAATTGAGGATGGCATCAATTTGTCCGATGATAATGACTAGTAGCGACACGCAAAGGATGCATCATAATACGCTATTGTTACTACAAACAGAATGACAGACAAATTACACCTATATACCTACTAGAATTTGTTTCATTTACTCCACAAATCCAAAATGATTTTAAATAGTTATTATGGGTGTAGACATCTTAAAACTTATGCTATTGTAAAATGCCTTGAGCGTTGAAATAATTTCCTCTGAGCAACCCACCCTGTCGTGGGGAGTGTATTGCTGTTGAATTTCACAACTTATTTTTATAACGGCAGCAGTTGATTCACTTCAAACGATTTGTCGTTCTTATTCCTTAATCTCT
The DNA here is from genome assembly GCA_951216915.1 of Tetheella fluctuosa. Lineage (NCBI taxonomy): Eukaryota > Metazoa > Arthropoda > Insecta > Lepidoptera > Drepanidae > Tetheella > Tetheella fluctuosa. Next base: position 6,305,753 of record OX578234.1, read on the forward strand.
GCAGCAATTTATCGTTAGGTCGATAAACGAGTCTCAAGAAAGCGGAAGTAGGTATGCGCTGATTCATAAAATCGAATGTAACTCGATGCTTACTCTACATAGCTGTCCCCATAATTTAACAACACAATGGTGTGATTATGATGGTAATTTCTCATGCTACAATAACAGAACCTAAGAAAAAGGTAAACAATGATCGTTCTCAGACATTGTATCAGAAAGTACGTAATGGTAATGAGTAATGCCTATTTGAGTAACGGTAGGTACACTAAATTGATGGCTATAAGCGATTATTTTTAGTTGAAGGATCATAATCTATATAAATAAAAGTGAATGGCTAAATGTGTTGCAATTCGATTTATTTTTTTGTAATTTTCGATGAAGTCGAAGAAGGTTCTTATGACGAGAAAAATTTAAAAAGTTCCATGGAAAATTGGAAAATTCGGGAAAAACTAAAAGTGCTGTATGAACTTAAAACACCGATATTTTTGCGTTAGATAGCCAGTTTATTTAGGAAGGTTATAGGCTACTTTTTATCTTGAGAACGCAGGTGAAACCGCGGGGGACGGTACCCAATAAAAAAAAATTACAAAAGTAGTCAGGCAGACAGACGGTCATCTTATTAAATCACTATTCGTCTATATGGGCATAAGCAATACCAGGGCCAGCAGTCTCGACATACATGAAATGTCATCGCAAACTACCAATCGCTAAATAATAACGAAAAACATTGGTTGCCATGACGATGTTTACGAAAATGCAAGCTTAGATACCGGGCTGTCAAAAATGTTCGCAGTTTTCGCAAACATTACGAGAAATCGTTAAGTTTGCGACAATAATGGATAAGATACCGATAGAATTGACATAAGACACTACCGAATATTGTTATAATCTGATCGTTAGGACTTAACGACAGATTTCTATGTCGAGACTGCAGCCCCAGGGGGATTACCTATGTGTTGCCGACTTTTCTTAAACCTCGAACTGGAACTGGCTTCTAGTGGAACTACTGGAACACACCGGAAGGTGCTTGGCATCACATTTTCTACTTGAGGGTGGTAGCCAGCCAAGTGGGTATTACAAAGTACCACCGTGCTATGGTTCCCTCAAGATATTTTCCTTCACCGAAAGCTCAAGCTTAGTAGGATTTCGAATTTAAAATGATCGTTAAACATATTCTGACACATCCATGGCTTGAATTTGATAATCCTTGGACAATGAGTCCTAAGAAAACTTTTTTATATCTTTCTTAGGATAACAGAGCGGAGGAACACGTCAATAAAGGTGTCATTTTCCTTAAAATTATAAAAAATAGGACGGGAAAAGCGACAACCCAAAAAAGGAACGTGTCATGGTAAATTTTTCGCATCATTTACTCTGTAATTAACTAGCCGCTTTCGTTTAAAATCTGGCGCCGAAAATAATTTGTTTGGCGGGAAATGCTAGTTTATTTTTATTATTGGAAACGTCAAGTTGGGACGTTTAACATGTTAACCCCTTGGCTTGCGAGTGTCAAGTGCACGTGTCGGACTATACATTGTGTCCGTAATGTATGTATTATATATGAGAGGAGATACTGACTGACTAAGATATAAACCTCCACAGCTTGCACACAGGCTCCCTATATGATAACGTCATCCACTAATGAAGGGTTTTTCAATATTCAACCCCTAAAGGGGTAAATAGGGGATCGCGGATGAAACCAGGAAGTAGAAAGCTAGTTTATTCATGCAACCAAAGCATTTTAAAAGCGTATAATCCAATGAGTTCCCAGAGTTGAACGGTCGAAGAATTATTATGTTAAAATACCTAGCTGTATTAAAAAACTTACTACAGGAATATTGGAGGTGTAATCAGAATACGGTAAAGTAGCGGTTATAGTTGGTCTCAACAGTCAAAACCGGTTTTAGCCGGAAAGTGGAGCGTTGCCCCCATTTCTGTTACGTTTTGATTTCTTGTTGAGTTCCGTGTAATATTTGCTTGATTAGAAACCACTCATATTGTATCTTGGCAGAACTATTAACCTATTCATTTTAAATCTGTTAGTTGCTATGAATTGTTCTGGGAAGATTCAGCAAACATTCATTAAAAGGGATACCAACTTGAAATTTGTTCACCCGTCTCGGAGAGATGTTCCTTGCATTGATTCCAAGAAGTGGGTCAAGTTTAGGACTTATCCTCTTCTACAAAATCTATTTTTATCACGGTTCTTCTTTGAAAATATGTTGATCATACATTTTAGGACCAGTAAGCGAAGAAAGACAGCTAAATGGGTTCTTTTGTCATCGCTTTCGCTTCGATAGTATCCTAGCTAAGTCCTAACATCGGAAGTAGTACACAATGCGAAAACAATTTCCGAATTCTCAGGCTGTTGTAACTTGCTATCAGTTGGTCGACAGCCAAGTGTATTTCAGATATTTTTTATTAAATTTAGTCTCGCCTATTGTCGAAGCCTGCGCTAGTTCCGACGGATGTGGAAACGAATATTGTGAGGATAAAAGGGAATTAGAATAAATTAATATTCATTTATTGCAGCAATATCTGGAAACTGTCTTTGGCGGTACCGAATTATAAAACGTGAATCGTATATATAAGTAATCGAGTTTTTGATGAACTAGGTAGGTACTACTATAATACATAATATCTACTTACTTACTGTAAATAAATAAGTAGGTTAGTACTTAAATAGAGGCGACGAATTGGTATCGAAGGAAATAAAATATAAAATTGGTAATAAATAAAAATATATTATGAAAACCTCGCAATATGAAAAAATCAAAATTGCTAATTTGAAGCGACACCCGCCCAACCCTGCCCTAAATTTGTCAGAAATTTCACGAGGACAGAGTCTATAAAGTCTTGCTATCTTAGATTCCAACCTTTCATTTTGTTTAACTTGAATATTTTCTTTTCATTATACTTAAGTTTTATTTTGTGCTTCGAGTTTAATTTGATTTGAGATTATGGAATTACAGTGGATTATTACTTATTACTAGTATAAAAATAGGCTTAGAAATGAATACAACAAAAACTATGGTAATGACAAACAGAGCTAGAAAGAAAATAACAGTTGGAAACGAACTATTGAAATACACAGACCAATATATTTACCTAGGAAAACAGATCAGCTTTGACAGAAAAAGCAATGAGCTGGAGATTAGAAGAAGGATCCAACACACCTGGAACAAATACCTACTGGAAGTTGCGCGAAATATTTAAAAGTTCGTTGCCAATAAACTTAAAAACCAAGAAGGTTCTGAACTCCTGTATTCTTCCGTGCTTGACCTATGGAAACCTAGGAAATAAAAGGCATTTTATTTTATTATTTATTTTATATTACTTATTACTACATATTATTATATTCCAAAGTAGGTTGTAGTCACCTTTTACAAAGTCTAACAATGATGTTTATTTTACGACACCTATTTACGTACTATAATTTCATTGGTACATAATTATTATGTAAATTGTGGACGAATTAAGCACTCATCCAAATGTAAACCATAATTTAATGATGGTATACAATTAACAACCGGTTGCATCACTATAATTATTTTAAAACCATTCTTTATACTTATCATGTTACGAGTTCGTAAACAAAATTACTAGTAAAAGTAAAATATTTTTTGAACCAACCGAAAATTTACATATATTTTACTACATTCTTATTTTTCAGTATGGCAACCATGTCCTTTTATTAGGACCTATTTTTTTCGCCAGGGTCGAGTTATAAAATAATTTTCTACTGACTTTTCTATTTTGATCATATTTATATTTTGTAAATCAAATGCTATTATTTTTATATGTATATTTGCATAATAATAAAAAAAAAATATTATTATGCAAATATATTATTATTTAATACTAAAGTAGATCTATCTATTCTTTAAATAATAACGACTTTCAAGTCCATAATAATTTTATTCTCTGCAGAGAATGTCTAACAAAAAGGGTAGGTATAAAAATCAGGCCACTCTTCTCACTTTTCTTATTAAGAAAAAGTTTCATTTAGAACTGTTATCATTTCGCTCAGACTTATGGCATTATGTGTAATGTAATAAATAAATAAGCCGGACTGGATGTCACACCGATAGGCATTCGGCATTACCCAGATTTATAAATGGTCCTAAAAATATTATTATAAGCTTTTCTCAGCGATATTGCCAATACAAGTAGAATTGAAGCTAGCTGAGACAAATAATACTAAATTATTACTGAAGTCTAGGACATTCTGCCATTACGTAATCCTATAATGTTATCCGTCCAATTTAAAATAGAGCAATCACCCCATAAGAGAAGTAATATTTTTACAACCGTAGCAAATGACTTTTCCAATACAACAACTTCAAATTACTTCCGAAGAACAATTTTTATGGGCGTAAGTACACATTGCAGTTCGTTCCAACATACGATAACATGTTTTACGTCAGTACTTCCTGGGCGAACGATAAATTACGGTGCGGTGTTATAGACGGCCAGTCTTTAAAAGTTCGCCTTATTCCCCGTGCCATCATTTCTTATAAGTATTGCCCAATTTTACTCTTCCATATTTGGCTACCTCATAAGTATCACTAAAAAGTAGACGGTCACATAAGTTACGTTTATTGATTATGTTTACTGGTAGTAAACTACTTTACTATGACGAGCTTATGACTGCGCGTTTCCATTTACCATATAGGTCGAGTGTATTTTAAATATATTTATGCGAATGGGATATCGTTTAAGCTTTATGATGTTGACGTTACCGAATATTTTATGGGATATAGCGGGAAAACGATGAAGAAAACGGTTGAAATGCCGTCCTAAATGTACTGAGAGGACGTTCACATACAAACTTATATCGGTTGGGCATCAACTTATATGAAACAGGCCGTTTGATTGAAATACGAGTAAAGATGGGGTACAATTTGGATTACCAAGACGAAAATGCGAAAATGTCGCGAAGATTTTGGCGTTGCCGCGTTACTTAAAGTTCGCATGCCTCTAACATGGGAATTTCCGTAACCAAATGGAATTAGAGAAAAACTGAACCCTTTAAAAATTGGTCGCGTGCGTCTATATTTTGTATTTTTCCGGGAGTCCTATGAAGTCTCGAGAAAATTCTGACGCATTCCAACTATCTGGCAACCCTAAATACAATTAAACACGATGGATATTTCAGAACCTGAACTTCACGAAATGCCATCTGGATGTACGTAGGTTTCTATTAGTAATTTTTGCGCGAAATTACAAAACCCTTAAAAATCCTAGTTTTACCAGTTTACTCGTGACAAAGTCGTCTAACCATTAGGCGAAGTCTTCTCTATGAATAACGATTACAAAAGCCATGTCGTGCGTGAGTCGAAACCTTCCTCGACCTTGCATCTTCGCGTGTTATATCGTTTCGTGTCGCATGAAACATTGGAACCGGTGCCTCTTATGGTGATAAAAGTGAGGCGAGCTTATCTTCAGTTTTTATGGTGTATTGCGTCGTAAGAACACGTCACGGTAGGTATGGGGGAAATGGGCGCGCTGTGGCCCACAAGTCACAACTTTGAACTACGTTTACTTTGGACCTTGTTTGTATTACCTCATGATACATGTAACGCGCGACGTACATACCTATGTGTTGTTCTTAGCCTTAGAAAACTACCAACTGGTGAAATTCCATTAATTTCCACGTAATGGGTTACACTTTTGAATTTTTGTTTTTTTTTTTATAACCTTTATTCTTTTGTTTTTGCAGGTACTTACATTTTTTCACATCGCATCACCAGGGCAAGGGCCCATTCACGCCATCAATGTACGACATGATTTTCGCCAAGTTTATCTAGTAAGTTGTTTAAAATTGATAAGGACTTAAGGCAGGCATCAGTTTTGACTGACAACTACTGAGTTGTAACATGCATATTATATTACTTACTTTCCTCGTTTATATCAGGATGTCTACACATTGTGAAACGTGTGCGGAGTGCCAATTCTTCTAACACTGCATATACCTGGAATCTATATTTTGTGCATTGTTACACGTACACCGTAATCATGTTCATATTGTACCATAAGGGTTAGTATTCTTTGTCATTGGCAATATTTAGTACTGGAGTAGGTGTTCATTGCAAAAAGATATTAAGTATCAAGGCCATAAACTGTATAACAGTGATATTTGTGCTCTTTAGTTTTATCAGATTTAAATTGATTGATAAATTGATTACCTACTTGACAAAATTCCACACAATATTTTCTTTGAAATTGTAAGTAAGAATATAATGTTTGGAGAGTCTTATTACGTGTCGGCATTTATCAAAGGTATTGATTACGCTAATCCAGTCTTTTTAAATTAAAATAATTGAATTACTGGATGGAACCATTTAAGTAAGTAACAAAACACTCCAATGAAATTTTTTTTTACGTCTTTATTTTTACATTTCTTTCTACACTTGCTTGATGTAGTATTTATTTACAGAATGATTGAAATTCTGGTATATACTATGAGTTGACCATTACTGTGACCTCTGTGACGTCATGGTTTCATATAAAATAGAATACGCATTTGTTCAAGCTCTTTTATTATTCTGTCAATCTAGAAAACAGTTTATTTTTTATTATCACCATAATCCATCACGTTGTACGTGACATTTCTAAAAACTGTAGATGCATGTACTAACAAATAAAGACGTAGTAAGTACATAAATCTTGATTAACACGTCATCCAAGTAAGGATTGATTACTTATGCAGTATTTGCGAGTGCTGTTTTCTTTTTTAACTACAATAAATCTTGTTTAAACCTTTTTATTTCGAAGCAGAGTTCACTATAGTCACGAACGCTGGTTCATTAATAAAAAATAATAGCTTTACTTAAAGGCTCATTATTTTCTTTGGTTTTGTTGATAGATAGAGATCTATATTATGTTATTGCCATCAGTCTCATAGTTGCGTACAACAACATCACAATTTCCATATATTTAAAACAGTACCGTGACTGACTGACTGACTGACAGACATAAAACGGTGGACCTAAAAATTTGAAGGAAATTTTCTTTGGGTAAATCAAATCAAATCATTTATTTATTTCCAAGAATATGGTACATTAAGATGGTAATGTCATTAAGATCAGCATATTCTACCAATAAAGGTGTAGAAATATTAAATACATTATTATTATTATTAATTATAATTTGAATGAAAATTAAATGTCACACACACTTGTCAAATTGGCATAAAAATATTTAATGTTAAGGAATACCCAGTCTGTCAGCGAAAAACTAATAAAAATGAATAATGAATGTCAGAAAGAAAAAATAATAATAATTACGAATCAAAATTATAATCCAAAAATTCCTGCATTGAATAAAAACACATGCCATTTAACCAATTGAACAATTTTCGTCTAAATTGTTGTAAAGGCAATGATCTCCAGATTTTTGGTAATCTTAATATATATATTTCTTGTGTGCGTGTGTATGTGACTGAACTCCTCCTAAACGACTGGACCAATTTTGATGAAATTTTTTGTGTGTGTTCGTGGAGATTCGAGAATGGTTTAGATTAAACGGCTGGACCGATTTGGATGAAATTTTGTGTATGAGTTGGACAGGACAACGTCTGTCGGGACAGCTAGTTTATTATATATTTTTATGGCCATACAATAAATATTTAATCTTTGATTTGGATTTTTATTCTATACAAATCTCTGCTGTTTTTTTTTTTAAAACTACATCATAAAGAGGGAAAAGTTGTGAATGTTTTTTTACAAATAAACATATGTCTAGAATGTAAAGCACATGGGACACAGTGTACATGGGAGCGGCAGGATTTTTAACTCTTTAAATAATGGCTTACAGTGTGCAAGGTATTCTGATCCATATAGTGCCCTTAGACATTTCTTTTTCGTTATAAATACTCTATTAATATTAGTATATCCACAGAGTTACCCCATATAATTAATCCATAACGGAGTACAGACGATACGTAACCATGATACGTGGTCAGGGCAATCTCCTTGGGTAGTAGGAGAGATATTTGCCATTCCGTTCGGATGTTACCTTACTAAAATTTCATTGCATATACATACTGATGCTGTATAAATCGCATCTTCACAAGCCGCCGTCGTTTGTGTACCGATCGACTACCACATTCCGAATAGAAGTCCAAAATAAAGCCATACGATTTAGTAGATGACCCTTCTGGTTAGTACCCGAAGGTGTGCGCCCGAGCAGCTTAGAATTACTAGGGTCTACTCCGAACAGTTGAACAAAAATTGAACAAACGTTAATTTATTGTTTTTCGGAGATCCCCTGATGTCTCCACCCTAGGAGCACAAGGTACCCACCCAACTAGGTTACTAACTAATAGTAATTGGTCTAAGAACTAGGCTTATTTTTGGGTTGTCAACATCTCCGATTATGATGCAGTTTTCATAAATGTATAAACTATTTATAAAATAAAACTGGCAATAGTAAAGTACTTACCATCTCGGTATTTCGGAGAGTAACGTGGTCGAAATTCATGATTTATCATAAAAGATTTGAAGGAAAAAAATATAATATTTATTGTGCTCCCAATTTCTATTTTAAATATTTTTCAGGCTGCTACTTGGTTATATAAAGCTAGGAATTTCACTCTTCATTAATTAAATACCACTTTCTACATTTAGAAACTCGTAGGTCGCAGCCCTGCCTCCTTCACTTCCCCTACTCGTGTAAACCTGAAAAAGGGGTAGCGACGAACCTTAATTATATTACGAGTACCTTCGTTACCGGAGCATAAATCACAATTCTTTAACATAAAAATCTCATCGCGCGAGCATTCATTACTTAACTATGACGAAACAGAGGGCGAAACGCGGTAATGTTTCCCTGTCAATTAGGAAAATTAAATAAAACCGAAGCGGGTTGGTCCGTTGAAATTAATATCACTTTCACAGCGTCAATTTAACGCCGAAGGCTTGCCTGCCTTAACGTGCAAACCCGAAATATGTGAGTTGAGTATCCGGACGCGGTGTCGACTAGCTTTATTTATAGCGGCCCATTAAACTATATGGTACAAAAGAAAAAAAAATACAAGAATTTTATTTGGCCATCAAATGAAATAGATTTTCTATATTGCCAGCTTTATTTTTAAAGTATCGCGAATCGTACCGAAAAGGTTTTTTTATCAAACAACAAATCAATTTAATTTTCTTGGGCTTATTTTTATGTTGAAACAAAAGCCTCGTTTAGTTGCCTTGGTGACTTCACTCGAAGAATAATATAGGTGTGCCGTGTGCCTCCATTTAATAATTGGGCGGGAAATTGTCAAAGCAAAAATAATAGTACCTACTGACGTAAATTTTGTCAAGGGTCAAGGTTAATTCATAAATCAATGATTACATAACTAGTAAACTCTGTGGAAAAGTAAAGCCACGATTTATCAGTCACATATAGACATGTCCATTGTCCATTTCCGAATGTCGTAAAGGCATATATAATAGTTCTAAAGACTGTGACTTCTGAAAAATATATAGAATTGCTTGAATAACTGTTCCGCTGAAAACTTAATTATAGTTTAAGAAATCAAAGGTGTTCTTTTCTTTGGAGGCTAAAGGTTAATTATTGCAAGACCAACTCATTAAGTATCTGCCTGCACTTTGATATACGGCCAACGTACTCAACTGTAAAGGAAATATCTCCATTATTTGGGCTCAAGCTAAGGACTAGACAAAGTGCTTCGGTCAAGATTGCTCCCTGGATAGGTACACTTACTAATTTACTACTATATAAACGTAGCACGTACGATATCGTGCGTATGACAAATTGGTCCTGGGGAAACACCAATTTTTTACCCTGACCTAACATCTAACTTAGCCTATATATGGGTAGGAAGATATTTTGAAATTGGAATACTATTGCTCTATCATTCGTGAATTTTGCTTCAATGCTTGCGTGATCTTCTTTGAAACTTGAACTTCGCTGTAAAGATCGTCGTGTACACTAATTGAAGTCAGGTAAGTCACATTACTCTTATATGAAGCTCAGACTCAGACAAGCGAGATCGAAAACTTAACGAATCATTAGTTTTCGGTCTACAAGGCTGCAATGGAAATCGAGTTGAGCTTCAGAATGATTGAAGGATTATATCCTCCGTAACAACTGTGCTTGTTCGACGAATAAGCCGACCCAAAAAAGGATACTTTGACCCAGAAAGCGGTATTGAACAAAGAGAGCAAGCAAATAGGTGGTAGTGCTTCAGGTCATGCTTTATGCTTTTTAGCGTAGTTTTTTTGTGGACGGGCCGGAACGAGGTGCAGATTGCCTCAAACTTATAAGTGTCGACATTTTGAATTCGCATATACCTACTTTTTTACCCGATGCCCCAGGAAGCAGTAATTTTAGATTGATAATAATTTTATTTTGTTTTCATTCGTACGTAGGCTGTAGGCTATGCTGCTTGATGGATTTTGAAGTGTAATGTGTCGTTAGATGTGGCCTATTTATCATTAAACCAGTGTATATGTGCGCCTACCCACCACAAATAATTTCGGTCAGTTTGTGAATTTACATAGTTAGGAATACTTAGATGGTATAGGAATCCGAATGCATGTTATGACGATGCAAGTAAAACTAGGCACTCTCTTGTTTACTTTCTTTGCTGTTCTATGTTACAGCTTTCAGGTTTTTTCTCACATCGCTCATGGTTCCTTTCGGAATTTTACTCATTATGTCCTAATTAAGGATTTCTCGTACTGGCTAAAAAGTAGAATCCTGATGATCATCCAAATCTAGGATATTTGACTAAACATTATATTTCATTAAGTAAATAGCACAGATATTGTCTAGATCGATGAAGATTTATTTCATTACTGAACTCAAACTTGTGGCGTAATTCATCCCAATACTCAAGTAAATATAAATTTATTAGACAAGATACGTGCTATTAAGCACAGAGACACGTTTATGCATGATTGGTGTGTTCCGGCAGCTGCACTTGAGAGCCAGTTCCTTCTAGGCTTTGTGTACTTACCACCTTCGGCCACATCATCACATACCATAGTGAGATTGTGGTCAAACACAAGCCTATACAAAGTAAAAAAATAAAAGAATCAAGAATTTTGTAGGAAATAGTTATTTGGTAGTAAACCTGCCAAATTCGTGAAGTAAGTACCAAATTATTTTAAACTTGTCCCCAATGTTGATGAATCAAATCAAAATTCTGGCGTTTAAAAACCACCATGTCAGTAACCGGTTAACTAGGATCCATAGATGCTTAGTTATTTTAAAAGCTTATTGTGATTTATCAGTAAAAAATAAAACAAACAGACGGACAGTATTAGTAGTAGACAGTATAGGGTTAATTGATAAAATTGAAAACCGCCGAAAACATTTTCGACCATTTCAGCCAGCTTATATACCTACAATAGAAACTTGCGCACATTTTAAAGGGTAGCATAACAATCACAACTTTATAACTCAGAGCCAACTTTGACTTGCTTCATCTTGTTTAAACTTTGCCTGCGGGCTATAAATATAGCTAGCAAGTACATATACACACCCCACGATATTTTCAAGTGTATCTAACTTTATAATGCAGGAAGACGTTCTAAAATTATCGACTGCTTATTAGAGACGGTAACTCCATCGCTTGCGGCTACGAAATCGATATTCCAGCCTGTTTAGTATACCTAGACGATATCTCTGTATCCGATGCAATAGTGGTGCACGTGCACACCTATTCTCAAGATACACATCGGTAAACAGGACGAAACGAGTGTTAGGAATAAGTTGGTAGAGTCGATGTAATTTTGTCGATACCTATTTGATTCTTTGAAGATGATATTTTACAAGATTATTTCTATTGGATCTAAAAAAAAACAGAATTTTACAGACTTTATATAGTTTAGTAAAACTCAACGTGTTATGAATTCATAATTGAAATGAGCGTTTGAGCGATATTAATTAAATAACTTTGTAATTATTTTATTAATTGCCTTTTATTGTCAATGAGAGGGACATGGTATTTCATTAATTTCCAACGTAATTTAATGTTTAAATTCAAAATTAACTCAGTTGAAAAGTAACTCAATTACAGTAGATATTTCACAGTAGTGGCACACTATAATTTGAAACGATAATACGACTGGGGTAACGTTAGTATCGACGAAGGAATCTTTAGTTTCCAATCCAATTTGCTGGTATTCCCTTGCGTGTCTTAGTGGGAAGCGATTTATTTTGATTATGGCTGTTCCAGCAATGGAAAACAAGCTATAAATTAACACCGACGACTTAATTAGGCCCCGTGTTTCCAATACCATTAACGGTCGGTGATGACAGCTCAGTGATTCGTGAACTTAATTGATGTAACTAATATTTAGGGAAGGGCGGCGATTTATGTTTGTCTGAAAATGGGCTTAGGGTTCAACGCTAATTGGCGGTTCTGTTTCCTTATCAGTTTCGACATGAAATGGAAATAGACCATTCTTGGAATTTATCAGAGGACGTGCCTACCATTTTTTTTATTTGAATTTAAAATGATCTGCAGAACCCGAGGCTCATGGAAATATCTGAAGCAAGTCAAGAGAACTCGTGTATTAATGCTGTATTTCGGTATTGCAGGAATTCACTTTGCCAGACTTCACTGTAGAAACTTCTGGGAAAATTATATTGAAACGGTTATTTGTATGTTGATTTTAGGCAGCTACAGCTAGACTAAAATACACAGCTTTCTAATCAAAGCATTTTTAATCAAAGCATGCCGCAAAAACTTCTGCTTTTTAAGTGTTTTTTTTTTATTTGATCCAAATGACGAGCAATTTCAAGAGCTATGAGACATCGAGGAGATGTCCGCACTGGAATTTTGTGGAACCAGTTTATTTATTTTAGTTTGCTAGTCAGTTTCTTGTAAAATTATTTCGCCAATACTGTAAACTAACGGATCTTCAAAGTAAACGACGTATACGCAAAAGAAATTTCTACAAACAGCCAACTATCAAGGCTTTGGAAGGACACGACCTAACTATACCTTGCCCTACAATTCAGGTATTCAATATTTAGTAAAAACTGAAGTGAAATTTATAAAAGCTTCTTATTTTCAAGTATTAACTTCAAGTAACAAATCTTCATCGGGGACTTTTAGAAGCCGCTTGCATTTACAAAAGGAAATTGAAGTCATTCAATACTGTTCCGGAGATTTTGACAGCTTAAAAGAATTCTGACTCACGTCTTCCTGGTATATATATTGTATATTTTAATTCAATTTACAAATAACACTTTCGCATTGAACATTATTTATGTTTATTCTGTTGACAACTGACAGGCGGTTTTAACCATCAACAAGTGTTTGTCATTTGTGTCATCTACTTTTATAAACATATTTCACGTCGTGTCTGTATTTTAAACCAAACTAGCTGTCCCCCGCGGTTTCACCTGCGTTCTCAAGATAAATAGTAGTCTATAACCTTCCTCAATAGACTGGCTATCTAACTAACGCAAAATAATTCTTCCCGTTTTCGAGTTTTGAGCTTAGCAACACACTTAGCTATTCATTTTTATTTATATAGATAGATTATAGTTTAATGTGTTTGCAATATCTTCAATGGTTATGATTTACACTAAGATCTTGAGATCGCTGCGCAGGATTTATTCCCGTTACATGGCGTTTTTACCCGACTGCGCCAGAAGGAGGGTTATGTTTTTTCATGAAATCTCTAACCAAGCATATTATTATAGTATACAGTTATTAAAATACCTATGTATTGTACAAAACAATTTAAATATCGTACCCTAAAATCAGAACAATTGCCTCATACGCAAATATATCGTACCTTTTTTTGTTGTATGTGACTTGTTGCTTGTTGCCTGCCATCTTCAACAGTTACAAAGTTATGGCAAATGCCTTCGCGTGAAACGGCCACTGAACACGCGAGATTTTACTCGCCGCTTCCTTAATTAGACCTTTTCGCCATGAAAAGGGCTCTTTTAATCAGGAATAACGTTTATATTCATTATTATTTAATTGGGTGGGATAATTCGCTATGATTTCTGACGAAGTAACATGTCACTTCGCAAGTTCCCGCCAAAAAGTCTGTCAATTCCTAAATCTGACATCATTGGAAATAAATAGTTTATTACTTAAGTACCTAGTAATTTCGTAATCAAAATACCCGAAAATTATTTTAAAATCTAGGATAAACAGTACATTCATTACCTCTAGCCATCAAAATGTTTTCCCTACATAAAACCTTCAACGATGACAATGAAAAAATTATACGTACCGATTGTCACGAAGCGGTCAAACATTACAATAGAAACGAAACATTCATAATTTAAAAGTTGTCAAAATGCTCCGTTAATGAATCCATTTTTATCCACCATTATTTATAGCCGTTCAACTCTTGAACTTTAATTGGCCGACATATAGAAGTTAAATAAATTGTACCTTATTTTTGAGCATTCCGTTTGAATCACGCGGCATGCCACAGTTTACAAACTGTTTGCCTTTATTACAATTGAAACTGAGAATCGCGATGGAATTATTCAAGTAACCATTTGAATTAAATTTATGCGAGTGTACCTATTCTTTAAGCGTATGTGCTTAGTACGAGTTTCGCACGCGATATTTTAGCATAGGTAATTGTGTTGCCTAATATGTAACAATATACTCAATATAATAACACCTAATTTTCTAACGCTAGACTAGACGCCTATTGCGTGTCTTAAACTATTTTTGTTATCCAATACAGTTCTCTATGGAAAAACAAAAAGAAACAACTTATATTTCAAGCATTAAGTTCGACATCGCTCCGACTATATCCTTTTATTAGTACTCGAGCAAGTAAGAAAATTAGGAAATAAATCCTAAATTCCAAGGGTCAACTGTGAGGCGAGTAAGAAGTCGAGTCGAGAGCTCTGCTGGAGAAAGTTTTAATGCGTTTGGAAATAAATCGGGCTATTTATCTTTATATCCATCCCTCGGTGCCGTGTGTTGATGCCCTAATGGGAGGCCTACTGGACCGCACCGACGAAACTGACAGAATAGGACGTGAGTGCAACGGATTGTGACGAAAAAAAGTTTTTATTCCAAGCAAGTAGTATTCCTAATCATTGGATTCGAAACTCGTCCGGTCTTTAAACCACAGTTCTAACTCGACTGCCAAACAAAGGAGGTTTTAATGAGTTTCCATTTTCCAAAATATCGAGCGTTCGTTGTTTTTTAAACGAAATTATTTGAAATTGGAACGTTATTTATGAAAGATATAAAACCCACAGCGACAGTCAGAACATTTTTATGTGGTTTTATGATCAAACATACGTATTGTTGAAACGTGATGTGTGGGAGTTTTGATGAATAAGCAACAGTGACCTACACCTACTTACTTTGTTGAATCAGACACAACTGTTTAAACATAAATACTTAATGACGTCACTCACATAAAATTGAATCTGATCGTAATGATAAATGTCGAAAATAGTTTCAGTTAACTTGACGACCTTTCCAAATGATTATGTATAATGGATCATTTTGGTACATTTTGTTTATAATTATGTTTACAGAACATCATATTTAATTACCTCACCTGCCATTACAATATTACAATAAATTTACATATCAATTCAGGCTTTATTAAACATAATTGTCATTATTCTCATACAATTAAATTAATTAAGCATATGAACGACATGTCTATCGTGACATAACCCTATAATATCGGGTTATACTCCACTAGGGACTTAACGCCTTCGCTATTAAAGTGTTTCTACAAACTCCAAAACTTCGGGGGTGTTTTATACCCCGTGACTTGGGCGTACCGGTTATTATCTTTACGAGGGGTTGAAAGCTCTCACTTTTTTATTATTGCCTTTTATATTGTGCGGGTACTTAACTGTATTACCGAGGTCAAATAAAACGAACGGTAACGTGACTGTGCGTCACGATCATGACAGGACAGTTTTTGTTTCAAACATGACTCAAGCAAGACCCAGTGTTACGAAAGTCAGAGATTAAAAATGTCATACTAAAAGGATCGCTTATCGTCGTTTTACAATTATTATATATCCATCACTCTTCACTTATACTATTGATATTATAATGCGAAAGTTTGTGTGTATGTTTGCTACTCAAACACGCCGTAATATCTAAACGGATTGGAATAAAGCAATACTTATATCCTTCAAAAGCTTGAAAAAACTCGGAAACTACAACACTCTCAAGCAAACTTGTGTTTGTCTCGCTTTAACAAAGAAATATGGTGACATCAGTTATAGTTCTACACATTTCATTTCTCCAATTTCTACAGTTGTAAAAAAAATATTATTCATGATCCGAAACGAATAGTGTTTTCACTGAAGGATTGTTTGTGTTTAGAACCAATTATTTTTAATGTATGCGACGTATGGGACGCGTTAACCTTTGTAAAGTTTACCGTACTTATATTATGATCGTCTAAGGCACTCTCAGGGCTTAGTGTATTGTTCCAATGCTTGTTTGCCTCTAGGGACCTATTTCGTGACTATTGTATTAGTTCCACTAAGTTATTTTGTACGTAAATAATGTTGAGTTAATTCTAAGATTATAACTCCGATTTGCCTTGTACTTTCATATTGTGAACATAGATTAAGTGGGACTTCCGTGGTTGTTTATTATAATGAACTTAAAGAGAAAGTTGATTGTAAGTTGTATGTATCGATTTAAGAAGAGTACGAGCACACGTCTAACCAAGCAGAAACTACGAAACGATAAACGAATGGAAAATAACATGAAATCTTTTGGAACTCGATGCAAGATACTAAGCGTAACGCAAAGTTCATGAGTCATAACTTGCGTAGTAAGAAATATCGATGTTGCCAGAATATCTACTTGGTAAAATTTATCTAGAATCTATAAAATTGTATCTCTAGAGAACTATAAGGTGATTATAGCTTAGTGGTTGTGACGTCGATTGCCGTGGCGAAGGTCGTGGGTTCGAATTAGTTTGATTCCTTAAATAAGGTTTCGCTTTCCGCGAAGGAAAACATAAAGAGAAAACTATTGAACAGTATCAAGCAACTACCTGTTCCAATAGCAATAGGTTTGGATTGTGTGGTATGGTAGTCCATACAATTACGACGCGGCACATTTTTTCGGAGGGTAATGCCCGCAATGGCCGTCCCATAAACACATTTTTTCACATAGCTTAAACGTGACATTTATTTCAATGAATTTTTTATATTCTAGAAATTCAAGTCTTCTCTTGAACTCCTCATTCCAGTACTGATGAGTAATTATACAATTAATTCAACAAGGCACCTAATATTAAGGCAGACGGTAGAAGTTTGTTTAAGAAATAAGAAACAACTCTCATTCGGAGTTCTCTCCGCCCTTTTAAGCAGATGTTGTTTGTAATTATTATTAGGTACGTAGTGTTATTATAATGGCGAAAGTTGTATAAGCTTAAGTTTGTTTGGCTTAATATTTTTTCACTTTGTATAGGCTTGTGTTTGACCACAATCTCGCTATGGTAAGTGATGATGTGGCCGAAGGTGGTAAGCACACAAAGCCTAGAAAAAACTGGTTCTCAAGTGCAGCTGCAGGAACACACCAATAGGTGTTTGGCGACAGAATTTTAACTGGGTTAACCCAGAAACATAAAGTTAGTCATAAATCAAAATATATCTTAACATTAGCTTCCACCCTGCGACTTCTAGCGTTTTTGTGTTTCTATCAAAGAATAATATTATTCACTTCTTCAAACACAGTTGATCATAGTAATTATACCGTGCCATATAATTGTTTGAATTATTATTTCTGTCTCGTTCCCACTCAACATATTACATACAACATTCCTATGCAGACAGCATCCATAATTGCATCTAGTTGTCAAGGCCAAACTACTGATATAATAAATAAACACATAACCAGTTTTGAAAGACATGCTATTACTTCACTTGTATCGAGTAAGCCAGGTCCACTTTGTTTGGACGATAGAGTTGTCGTTTTATCAATCGAACGACTGTTCTAGATATAGATAAGCTTTGGTATAAGGCGTGGATGGCAATCTTGTTGGATATTGAGTCACGCAAATACTATTTTTATACGCATTTGAATACACTACATTATTGATTGTGTTTCTTAGTTTATGATCCTCTAGCATCCTTTAATACTTTAGTATAAAATCTGAAGATGTAACTTGTAGAAATCGTGATCGTGTATCAAAGAATAAAAGTAGATTGGCTAGTTCAAATACGTATGCAAATTGATTAACGGTCTCAGAATGAATTTCCGATACCCGTGGGCTACTAGAAAAAATATATCTAACGGACTGTTTTATTATAGTAAATTGTAAGCAATAATCTAACTCAATGTTTTCAAAATGGAGTAGGTAGCGTACCTACTAGGTACGCGGCACTAACAAAAGTTTGTGAATCTATATCCAATCCATCTGGTTAGGCCAGTGAGTTGGAATATTTCAGGTTAAATTTATTTTGTATTAAATACTCGTAGCTATCCAGTAAAATGTCTTTGGTTTGGCTACCTGTTTTACTGCGAATTGACGATTCGAAACTTTTTACTGTATCGGAGTCTACAAGTTTTAACCCCATATAAACAAAGATAAAATCACTCAATTCATCAATATTAAGCTGTTTGAGAGCTGCTATTGTAGCTGCGTATTTATCAACAATTTTTTCTAAATTAATTGCCGACGGACCGTTAATACATTTTAAAGAAAACAACTGATTTAAATATGTAGTGGCTAAAGCTCTGTCATCCTTATATTTATCTAATAATGCCAACCAAATAATCTTATAATTTTCCGCAGCCGGGGCTATACCGGCACAAATGTTCTTTGCTTTTCCAGATAGGTGACTGATAAGGTAATGGACACGCTCCGAATCAGACAATGTTTTATTTTCATCAATTAAACGTTTAAACGTTTCGTAAAAATACGGAAAGTTTTGAATTTCACCATCGAATATAGGCAATTCGATACGAGGAATCTTTATAGTATGTTCGCGAATGCCAGTATTTGGCGCAGCTTGGAGAGGGAGGTTTGACTTTTCTAAGTCATTGAGAACCTCCTTTATAAAATAATACAAATCGTCAAAAGCCAATAGCGGTTGATAGTTAATAATATAATCAGGATTTACTTCCAAGTTTAATAAATTTATCTCATCAACCACACACACAAATTCTTTACGTAATTGATCAACGAGGCGAGTTTGCGACTTGAAAGTATACCGAGACTTTTCATCTGTTTTCGACGATAAGTTAAATGTTTTTGTTATTTGAGCAAAATACAGCTGGCGTTTAGCTTCCAATAATTGAATTTGCCTTGTTATATCCTTTTGTTTCACACTTTTTTCAGCCATTATTTAAAACTAACTGATGCAAGTATCTAATATATATATATATATAAGGTGCGCGATGCGATGCGAGCGAAACGGCAATAGTTGTGAAACTGTGAACCAATAACAACTTAAGGATATTTTGAAATACTATGTCGGTAACCTAAGACTTTAACAATAGACTTCAAACCAATGCGCGCATTAAGGTTCAATGTCAAAATATATGCATAAAGCCAACTCGAGTCGAATCACCATCGAATTTTAGTTATTCAACAATTTATCAAATTCGATTGTCATCCGGGGAGATGGACCAAAATATGGAATGGCTAATGGGTTTGGTAAACCTTGAGTGGACTGTATTCTTGCGATTTCGAATTTGGACTCAACTCGTAGCGGTACCAGATGTAGTCAAAGGTTTGGACGTACCTGCAAATCCCAAGGGCGAATGCTGCTCACGCTCATGTATTTCTATTTTAATTTGTATAATAATTTTGCGTATGTGACGTACGTATACTTAGTGACACAATGACATTAACCTCTGAAAAAAACAGGTAGCCAAACCAAAGACATTTTACTGGATAGCTACGAGTATTTAATACAAAATAAATTTAACCTGAAATATTCCAACTCACTGGCCTAACCACCATCAATTAAAAACTCTTTTCTTTTTATAGTCAGTGTATGTTATTATCTGTCTCCGTAGTCTTCTGGGAAATGTTTATTTAACCTACTTAACGATAACGAAATGAAAATGTCTTGAGCTGAAATAAGAAAAACCGGCCAAGTGCGAGTCGGACTCGCGCACGAACGGTTCCGTACCATTTTCTACAAAAACGGCAAAAAAATCGCGTTTGTTGTATGGGAGCCCCCTGTGGGGTTTTATTGTTCTGTGGGAGCCTCCCTTAAATATTTATTTTATTTTGTTTTTAGTTTATGTTGTTATAGCGGCAACAGAAATACATAATTTGTGAAAATTTCAACTGTCTAGCTATCGCGCTTCTTGAGATAGAGCCTGGTGACAGACAGACGGATGGACAGACAGCGAAGTCTTAGTAATAGGTTCCCGTTTTTACCCTTTGCGTACGTAAAAAAAAGAGTGTGTAGGTACTTAGTGCTGTCAGACCTTAGACTGTGAAATTAGACTTCTGAAAAGTCTATCACAATAACCTCACACGTTGTAATGGTATAAATGGGATTAGAGACGGTTAAAGGTACCCCACAAAATAAGAAGGAAGAAATCACAGCCAACAACAAGACCCTTATTTCTGTTTGGAGAACAGGAAAATCTCTTATTTATAAACGTGCCACAGGCAGATTATTTCGTCATACGAATATGACCTTTATCCATGTAGTTATTTAAGACTGATATCTATTAATGAGTTATTGCAGCAACATTGTTAAAGTAAGAAAAACTACTGAGATTTAATAAGCGTCTCTATCTCTCTATGTCACGCTAGGTAATAGTACATGGATCTAACACTTTAGAAACAATTCATACAATCAGTTAATTATAAAAGGTATGTAGGTAATACAGGAAAGAAATAAGAATATTTTTGAACTGCGAACTGTAATTTAAAAAGGAAAGTTTTATTATTCGTAATAAAATACAAAGCTTTTTACGCAGACATTGATTTAGTTGACATCTATAGATACATTAAAAAGTTAGTACCTTTTATATATCTCAGAGTACAGTACCACAAAGGAAGGTAACGTTTCAGATTTGTTTGGCCTTGTGGATTTTTCTGACCTAGCTTTACATTGTTATTAAAAAACTGAATACTTTTTTTTAACAGTGTAATGTAACCATTGTCGCCTATTTCATTTTCTATTTTCCAGCAAAACAGAATATTTATTTTTTGAAGAAAACAGAATAGGTTGTTGTGATAAGACTTTTCTGATTACACAGCGAGAGGCTTGCTTGCATTAGTAACAAAATTGCGTGACGAAAAATGTTCAAAATAAAATTGCAAATGTATGTTTATAATATTGAAATCAAGGTAATGATTAGAAGGATTTGGTTACCAAGTACAAATAGGTCACACTTACGACGCATAGAAGTTTATTACGGTATCTACGTAAAAATATTCGCAAAATATATTCAGTACTTTTTTTTTTCAATTTTAATAATGGACTTACGGTAGTGTGTATTTCGCGTTAGACGTTGACATATTTATTTATTTAAAAGTGTCTACAAAACTTAATTTTACGCTGATTACAGAACATTCTCTTTGTGATTTCATAAAACCCAATATAGATACATAGTGATTGTTATTTCCCGTTACCATGTCATTCGATAGTTCCACCTTTCACTTTCTCATTATTCTATTACACATTCAACTCTTATCTATGTCCATGAAATATTGTTATTATACATTCATATTATGACTACGATCTGAATCATTTAAGATACAGAAGCTGATTTTTCCGCGAATGTGAAGATTTCAGCAGAGCTTCCGACGTTTATTTTTTGAGAAATTTGGCCCGGATTGGCAATTGACTTCTTTATAAGGAAACGTAATAGTAAAATATTTGACATTTATTATTATTTTTATGACTCACGTTAGGGTGAAATGTAAAATTTACCGATCCGCTTCACTTGCTCCAAACAGTACGCCGTATGGGACGCGCGAGTACAACTACAGGGTTACCATTTACCATATCCAAAACTAACTAGGATTTTCTAATATAATCTATGATTAGTGATAATATATAATTTGATCACATCATTTGAAGAGTTCCACATTATAATTCTAAAAGGCTAACAGTTGTTGAAAGTAAAATCTTCCAATGGAAATTACCACAAGTTTATACCTACATTAGGTATTATAATTTACTATTAATATTTAATTATTTCAAATTATTTTTATTCCAAGATTAATGTGACTTACCTAAAAAGTACCTACATAAATCTTGACATTAATTCCTGACAAGTCAGAAAAATTCCTGTCATCTGGTAACCCTATGGGCGTAGGCAATGCATGCATTAATAATAAACGATTCCTCAACATATCTCTTTTACAAAGCACATTGTTTGTAACCGTGTTACACGTCGGTCATTCCTACTCCGGTAATCTGGTAAGGGACCCTTCATAATACCCTAATAATGCTATTATGGCGTTTACGACAATTTTCGCCGTCCGCGTCAGCCTAAATATATTGCAAGAAGTTATCGCAATTTTCCGCGATATTTTTTCGTTTATGACATCTTTTAGTGGACAGTGGCAGGTTTATTTTCATCATGGATGATATAATATGGAATTTATACATGAAAAGAAAATACGCTTGTGGACAGTTCTCCCGACTTCTCCGATACAATTTTGAAACAACAATATTCTAAAATAACAATAATATTTTTTAATATATTCCTTGTCACAATAGTTAACGAGTGAATGAGTTTAGAGGATAAATATTATGTCCATTCATCCATTCTACAATCCTTAAAAAACAATTAGTATTATCTCATGGTATGAATCACGGATATTAATTACCTACCTTATCGTTTTATTGTGACGCAACATATTTGTCTTCAATAATGTCATAATAACAATCTACTAGTATGTAGGTACCTTTAAAATCATTCATAAGTTGTGGTAAGACTCAGATAATACACCAATGTCAGTACCCAAATGAGTGATCTAGTACACTACCTATTTGTGTATATGTGTAAATTGAACGTGATGTTGAAATTCAAATAAACCTATGCCGGTTTATTGAACTGAATGTACCGAATGTTTTACATCGTAAATAGGAAGGTTTTGAGTTCATGATTCATCCGAGTAAATAGCAATTCAGTCCTAGTAATAGTTAAAATGTTACAAGCAAAGCAGTCGAAATTAGAAACGAGCAATTTGATCTCCATCGACCTAGTTACTAAACAGACTTTCAACGTACACTTGAATTGGTCTTGAAATGTTGAGATTTGTTGTGTAATTTCTTCCGTCTCACTCGCGCACATTTCCTCCTTTTTTGATTGGAAAGAGACAAAGAATTTGAGTCACTATGTCCAGTCTAGAGTTGAATCACGAAGTCTTGCGGTCACTGAGTCACTGTGATAGATTGCCTGCCTTTGCTTATTCATTGGCGCCGCGACGGAAAGATTATGAATACCTACCTACTTTAGGTACTACAGGTAGACTCGACACAATAAATATCATGTAACATTATGATATGAGTACAAACAGTGATCGAAGTAGCAAATTGTGTGGCCCACTATATATAAACTTTATTTGAACAGTGTTGCCGTGTACAAAAATAGATTTAATTAATCCCAACCACCGTCTTTGATCTATACGGTGTTAAACCTTTATACGTGCTATCAAATGCCATATGCAAACATCTGAAGATTTATGAGATAGAAGAACATTTCTACATCCTTCTAGCTATACTATACAATGTTCTAAACATACCTACTGAGAAAATTTAATTTCCCTTGCGATAAAATATTGAATAGAGTAGTTGGTATTACTATAATACCTCAAGATCAACTAGAATGTTCTAGAATTGCAATGTCTAGGTTAACTTCTAAAGAAACATTAATGTACCGGTTTATTGATAGCAAAAAAAAAACTCCTGATATATTTTTATCAATGCAAGTTTTATAGTTTAGTTTACAAACGTCATGCTGACGTATATACGATACGTATCTATGGTACCAACTCGGAAATCGCGATTTTATTTTAGGGTTCCGTACTTACCTCAAAAGGTAAAAAAAGGAACCCTTATAAGTCCACTCTCTTGTCCGTCTGTCTGTCTTTCCGAGTGTCACCGCCGATTTTCTCAGGAACTCGTGGACCTAGCAAGTTTTTAATCTTGCAAAATGTTTTATTATTCTTATTCGATAACTAGCCGAAAAAGGTTCAAAATTTCTGCAACTACATAGTGCATGTTCGCGCCACTTACCGAGATGCGTGTTTGCAATTTGCAATCTGATAGTATTCAATAGAATGATTGAAACACGTTTCAAATTACGAATTACGTAACCAGCTATATTATATCTACTAACTATTTCTCTTGGTTTCACCCGCGTGGTTTTATTCGACTATAATTTTTTTAATAGTAGTAATATAAATTTGAAATGTAAAGTATATAATATAAATATTATATATAAAACTTTAGTAAAAAATATCCACCCATCCATTACACGGATTAAAGAAACCCCGTTGAAGTTATTGGGGGCGAGACTAAAGCCTAATTCAATTACCGTATTGTATGTAGGTATTAAAACAGTTTTCTGTTTGCCAGCACGGATATTCGTAATGCAACTGATTCTATGAACAGTTAGTTTATTTGAAACTTTATTTATTGGTTTCCGTTCCAATTTGTTCTGAACACGTTACGTTCTGTTTTTGAATGGTTGAATTTTGATAAAAGTAACTAAGAAAAGATTTATTTTTAATTTCTTTTTCTTCTGTATTTTCGTTCCGTCTGCCTGATTGCCAGTCTTTTGACAAAAACTTGTCATAAAGTAGTTTTTATCAATGGTTTTCATCAACTATGGTTTTTATTCGTGCTGTTCAGACAAATGAATTACAAAATTTACACCGTTAGTTATTTTATTATGTTTATGCTACAGATTACTTAAGCTTTTTTATCTTTTTTTACAGGTAAGTAAATTAAATGCAGACAATAAACCTAACTATATCCATCCACTGTATTTGCCGAACAACATTTGCGAATGACTGATGTAAGTAAAATTATTATTATGCCTTACAATCCGAAAATAATTAGGTATTTACTTTAATTGTGTGACTACATACTTAATAAAAAACTAAAAATGTTCAGTGCTATTTGATTTTTTTTACATTTTTTGATCTCAATTTATGCACTGTGAAGGAATCATAGGTACATCTTTTATTTCCGACTATATCTTATTATCCCCAATTGACTTTGTACAGTATGTGGACAATGACACAGATTTTACAAAGAAAGGGCGAGATTAGTTAGTATGTAATCAGTTATGAAGGATAGGTTGAGCATGTTGATGCATGCAGGGATGAACTTGATAAATAAAATACCAAAATATGTGGTTTATCTAAAAAGGTTAGTCATACAAGAAGCTATGAGTAACAAGACATTGTTATTTTTCTTTGTTTTGCGTCCTAAGTTATGCACTGCGTTTGCGCACGTGTATTCACAGATCACAGCCGTGAGTGAACTACGGTTTCGATATTTATTTGCTAAGATATAGGTATATCTGACTATAGGTAGATCTCTTGATAATTGAGTTAAAAGGCGCTATAATGAAGATTCAGATATCTGAATATAACTGCACTCTGCAGAAGTGCGTAAGTCTTGTATGTAAGCGTTTTTATGATTTTTTATAATAAATAACTTTAAAATTATGTTATAGATCCATAATATAGTAAATGAAGATTATTATAAGAATTAAAAAATAGTTACACGCTTTACTAAAAAAATAATAATTATTCAATGTTGTTTTGAAATTGCCAAAATGGTCCGATCTTGCAGTCTCTTGCCGGTTTTTCTCAGTTGAAGACTCACCGAACGACTTCAGTGACTTCAAACTTATACTTTATAATGTACCTATCCTTCTAGGGCCTAAACCAAATAAATGGCTTGACCCTGTAACTTTGAGACCGTCACATAAGTGCCACATATAAAAATACGTTGCTAAGTTTATCTTTAACTAGCCTTTTTCCTCCGCGGTTTCACCCGCGAATACCTAATTTACCACTTTCGGGGTTGAATTTTCACTGTATAATGTATATTTATGTGAAAATTTCAAGTTTCTATGTCCAGCGGTTTGGGCTGTGCGTTGATCAGTTTACCATTTTATATATACAGACAGACAGATTCTGTTATAAATCAATCATTAATGTGTTCCAAGAAATAAGTGTCCAGGAAAATATGCCTGCTGGTTTGCCTAATAATTTTATATTAACTGGCAACAAATTTCAATTAATTATAGACTAGTACAGACTTTGCTTGTCAAAGTATTCGATAAGCAATTTATGTTGTAAAAGTTATTTGTGTCTATTAAATTATAAACAACTTTGCGTTGAAGTTTTCTTAAACTATGTACCTATTTAGAATATACAAATTGACTTTCCCAAATGTAAAAGTACTTTTAAAGACAAAACAATTCCAGTTTCCAGTAAGTAAGAGACTTAGGGCTCCTAAGTCCCTTTCTATTTAATTTTGAATTTAAATCTTAAGTTTGGAGTCCGCGTGCTGCCTCAGAATTTTGTTACGCTCGCGCTCGCACGCGATATTTTATGTTATTTTCAAAATTCAAGAAACACAGTAAGTTCTGCTTTATTATCTCGTTCAGTCATGGAATTACTACATTTTTACAACCAAAATACAAACTATAATATTCGAAAATTTCCTCGAAGCTGCCGCCTCTGCCGACTCTGCCGATCAGCAAGGTTCCCAGAGGGTTTTAGGCCTACCATACATAACATCAACTAGCATTCTGAAGTAATTATATAGAGTTTTTCCTTTTATCAAACTTATAAATGCATTTATCAAGATAAAAAAATATAGATGATATTCTTGAAAGTTCTTTTTTTATCATTTTAAAAACAAAGTATCGCTATTTCCGTATAGTCTTCCTCAACGTCAAATTGTGGTCTAACTCAAACACTCCATGTTAGAGACACTCTGCAGACCACAAACGCTGTCAAAATCCAAAGGCTAATCAAAGGTCAAACGTCTTAACTACCCAACTCGGGCGCTTAATTCCTCAACACAATTAATTACTATCATGTAAGTGTCTTCAAATGTAGCCGTCATTTGACTGAAGACAGTTTATATAGAACAGGGCTGATATGTTGCAGTTAGGAAAAGAATGAAGAATAAATAATGATAAATGCGAAAGTTTGTGTGGATGTTACTCAATCAAAAAATATCTAAATAGATTTAGATGACACTTTGCACAAAGATAGTGGTCAAGCAAAGGCCTATATACTAAGAACAAATTAGTTAATACACCTATGAGCTTGTTCTCTTGTTAGAGATCATGTTTATTCAAGCCTTATTTCGTCGATTGTTCTGTCTTTCTATTGTTCGTGTTTTTACTAAACAATGACATAATATGCACAGGTTGGTTAGGGACGTGCATAATAATTAACGAGCAGTGCATGTGAAGGATTTTTATAATTACAAGTCACTTCTTTTGTACCCACTGCTAAGTATAGCCATCTCTCTTCCACATTGTTATTCAACCCTACGTTTATTTGCAATCGTCTCATTTACCATACAAAATTTCTCTCTCTGTATTTCGATCTTTTATCGTCATACTAGAAGGAATATCCTTTGATATGTTATGTTCACTATGAAGTGGCTTGTGTTTGACCACAATCTCACCGTGGTAAGTGTACAAGAATTATTCTAACATGGGACGAAACTCCGATGCATTTCTTTTGACAGTTTTCGGGCATGATTCCTAACGAATATTCTACTTTACTAATACTTTATTTAAAAGCCAAAATCAATTTTGAATGTCATACAACAAACGCTATTTTCGTAGTATTATTATAATCTAAATTAATTGCCGAGCTAGGAATGACAGTACCTAATGCTCTAAAAGCTTAGAGATATTCACATATTTGACAAGTAACGAGCACTTATCTCCAGGTAACAATTTGGCCTCTTGCCATCGACATTATCATCACAAATGCTGATATAGGTGTAATAAAATCAGACCCCCGTGTTAAGTGGGATTGTGAGGGAGGGTCGATCCTAACAATGGAATTAATCAATTATTACATTACATCACGGGATTGCTTAATATGTTTGAGCACTCTTTATTATAGACTACTTCTGCCCCGCGAAAAAAAAAGTAAAAGATAAAAAATCCTATGATAAAAGTATCCTATGTGTTAATATTAACATATTGTATCTGTGTGCCAGATTTCATCCAAATCCGTCCAGTCATTACTGAACTGAGTAACAATCATACATACACATAAACTTTCGCAATTATATTAGTAGCATAGTTTTCCTCTCCAAGAGTTCACCTGCAATTCCTTTTACACCTTTAAATGTTGAATTTCGAAAAATCCTTTCATAGAACCTCTACATTTTATGGTTCTGGATCAGTGGTTATACGCTCTCTTTATCACTCAGTAAGTATATTATTTTGTTTGCATTCTATTTATTTAATCATTTTCTCGTTTTCTATTTATTA
Organism: Tetheella fluctuosa; assembly: GCA_951216915.1. Classification (NCBI taxonomy): domain Eukaryota; kingdom Metazoa; phylum Arthropoda; class Insecta; order Lepidoptera; family Drepanidae; genus Tetheella; species Tetheella fluctuosa. Next base: position 6,334,173 of record OX578234.1, read on the forward strand.
TTATTATATATATGATTTTGCTTTGGCTACATCCAAAATTTGCCTGTTAGAGATCACTTTTTGAAGGCTCATTGTAACACAGTTACTCCAATCATGTGTGATGCAACAATAAAGTGTTATCTACCTATCAATCACTCAGTCCTATATAAGTTCAATGTTATGTTTTAGCAAACCAATGCACGTCCTGATATAATCTTGGTTTGAAAGAAAATTTAGCCCAGTGACTTAGCATTTTTCCATGCTTTTTTTACTTTTAATTAAAATGACTTAATGGAAACATTCCAAAACTTTTCAAACTCAAAAGCAATGAGATTGGAAACTAGCAACTTTTGGTTCTTCCACCCTCAACATTTTAGGATGCATTCAGTGACCTCCACGTGGCTATTTTACTGTAAAGTTTCCGTTTATATTCAATTGACTTTCTCTGGATGAATCTTTTGAAAGACCCATCTTACCGATTTAGGATAAGATAAGGATATTTGTTTCTTTGATCCCTAATTAAGTCTTGAAGTTTTATTCTCACATAACAGAACAAAATGATATACTTACTTACTTAATTATAGAAATATTAAATTCTCTCTGGCACAAATACCTATTGTATACTTTGAACAATACTTAGGTCGGTACAAAGTGATTTCACTAGACAATAGAGTCGTGCATAGCAGACCACGACCAAAACCAGTTTCAAAGGCTAGTCTCGATCCGCCCAGCGCGGCGCGCGGCCACCGTATTCACCACCAAGTATATAAGGCCCAATTTCCCATCCAGACACTACCAGCAATACCTTTCAACTCCAAGAAGTAACAATAATATTGTGCAAGCGATAACGGAATTTCTGTCCATATCAGTTAAGTAAGTGTGTATGCTATTTGATGCGAGTAATGCCAAGTTATTTCAGACGTCAAATATGAATAATGTTATTTTTTTTATATAAATTATTGCGTTACCACAGCTTCCTTGACTTAACGCTTATATACAATTAAAATTTCCTGTAACCGTGTTCTGGATAATCGATTTAAACTCGTTTGCGTATCGATTATTTACGTGCGAGATATCTGACGAAATTCGTGGAACCTGAGTGAAAAAACTAATATCTCACTTTTATGATTTTCGAAGGCATTAATTAATTTCAACATTATGATGCGAAGTGAAAGCTTATGGTTGTTTTTATGGACAATTATTATTCTTTTAACGACAAAATTATTATTTTAATTGACTCGTTTATCCCGAAGTTTTGTTGAATTATTGACTACTGAAAACGTAATAAAAGGTAATGTGGCAAATATTCCTTTACTTCCGAAAACCTTGTTATTTTATCAACAAGTTAAAAAATTACCCAATTTATTTATCACGCGACATGTTAGGCCGGTAACTAAACCGTTTAAGTAGCTATTTTCCACTAATTACTTGCTAAGTAGAAAATAAATGTATATTTATGACTTGCCACCACGATACCCTTGATATAGTTCTTAGGAATTGTTCTAAGAATATATTATTGTATAGAACTTTTTTATACGTTGTTTTACTCACTCTATCTCTTAGAATAAATCAACTCATTTGGTGATTTTCGAAGAACTTTTGAATATAAACATAATTGCAGTTAGATCGTTATTCATTTCATTTCGAATATGGAAATGACAGCGAGGAGAGCAAATCAAATCCGATTTGCAGACAGAGAAATCCTTATAAAGACGACATATCGCGGGTTCAGCCAAGAATGTACTATATTAAGCCCCTCGCACACTCCACAAAATGCAGGTATCGCGAGACACGAACATGTTTCTCCCTTTATTTAATTCCGAGACGGGTGACAGTGAAGTGAGCCACATCACTTATATAAAATGCTGAGAAAATACGATGTTCAAATCATATTTAGTAACTTTGACAGTATATATATTGTGAAGAAAATTCAGGTTTTTGCGCTCACTGTAAACGATTCTCTCGGTGAGCCAGAGGAATTTAAAGCTTATGTCTTCGTGGTATCGAAAACCAGGTTAATGATGATTAAATTCCTTCACCATTACCACTGCCTACTCAAAATTAACCGTACCCCAATGATATTTTGTTGAATACACTTTTGGAACTTTGAAACCCGCGGCGTTCAGAAAATTTTACGAGAACAATTTGGTAAGAACAAACTTAAGTCAATACTGCCATGTGCGTTTCATTTCCACGTGTAAACCACGCTGTTGGTATCGTGAGCCGGTGTTTTAAGAATTGTTAATGTGAAACGCGAATATGAGGTGCGCGGGCGACGTCGTCGGTCAGCTGGGGTCAACGACCGGGGGCCGCTCGACAACCTTTGTAGTCGCAACGGCTTGCTGCTTGGTGTCTGTGTCCATTGATGGTACGATACGACTCGAAAGTTATTGACGTTTCTTAATATTATGCATACTTCCTGTATGTAACACGTAAGGAAATATGCATAATATTTTGAATAATAATTAATGGTAATAATAAAAATGATCCACTAACAAAGTCTACGTAGAAAAGGATTGTAGTTTTTAAGATTTATTTTATTTGTATTTGCATTAACAGATACCTACAACAATCTCAAAATACTTTTTAAGCTCCATCGCGGTAGCTCCACCATCATTTAATTGAAGCAAGTTAATAGCACAATAAAAGGGCAAATTAAATTCTATTGTAACACAAAAAGCTGCCCGTTTGTATAATGTAATTTTACAAACTAACAATGGAAACGTTGCCCGCATGGTGTCACGGTCATACGCGATAACGCGCACAGATTTTTTTAATTCCATGCTTGAAAATATTGTGGTATTCTTGGATTTACTATGCATGTTATTTGTGGAAATGAACAATTTAAATATGGAAATAAAAAGTTCGTTACAGAATTTATGTATCTAACAAAACTTTTGATATTTCTAGTTCTCACACATTTTGAAATTCGATTACATTGTGAATATTTTGCGAAGAACCGTGCACGTACTGAACTAGTTATTTTATTAGGGTTCTAAATATCACATCTACGGAACCGACTCTATTTTCAAGATTTCGGAATTAATATAATCACTACCGGACCGGGATGCCTGAGTCAGTGGTTACCCTATTACCCTTGCGGTGTCCCATCCCGGAAAGTTACAGGAAGTGGCAAGTAAGGGTGGCCATTCAAACCGTGACAAGTTAACTTGCACGATTTGGGGGACTTCTCTAAGCATTCTAACGTTCGTTTTATTATTTTTTATTTTGAATGAGTCATCCCTACACGAGGTGTGGTTTTAGTAGGGGACCAATTAGAGGTAGCTAAAGCGATACAACTCGGATTTGATATATATTTATGTGGACATTTTGTAAAATTAGATTTCCCATAGTGTTAATAGAACTAGTGAATTAATGTGTGAACCATTTTTTTATACCTAACCTAAGATACTTAAAATATATTTTTATATTTTCGATTAAAAGAAAACCACGTCATTTTTAGAAGTACAGTGTATTTTGTTATCTTTCCTTTAAACCATGGTGTCTGAGTCTGAAATCCATTGTAGTAAAAAATAAATATTTCTTTATATTCATACGAGTGCAGTTTCGAGAAAATACAAAGAGTCGTAAGCCGCACTTTGCCGTAACGTTATTTTGGATGCAGAAATATTATTATGATTCTGCATATTTTTCACATAACTTATGTTTTACTAGCTTGCGGTTACATAAAACGTTATATATACTTATGTGGTTTATGAGATAAATAATTACGTCGATGGAGGCACCCGAGAAGTTACCCTAAAATGTTTCATAAAAATTTAAGTATAGTATCTACTTTACATAAAGTAATAACGTATTTGTAAGGATTATTTTACATAACAATGTATAAAAAACCGGCCAAGTGTGAGTCGGACTCGCGCACCGAGGGTTCCGTACAAACTTCGTCCATCGTTCGTCCATCACGGGAAATGCACAATTTTATTTATTTACCTTATTTGAGGTTGGTTCCAATTAAGCTAGACATCTAAATTGTATGAGCGCCCATACAACTCTGAGGTCTATTAATTGGCGTAACTATGTATGTATGGGGACACCCTTAAATTTTCAACTTTTTTTATTTGTTGTAATTTTTCCTTTATTTGTGCTGTAAGACCTTGCTTTTTGCCAAATTTAGTGATTCTAGGTCAACGGGAACTACCACAAAACAAATGAAAGGGCAAAAAAATCGCGATTGTTGTATGGGTGTCCCCCTTAATTATTTATTTTATTTTGTTTTTAGTTTAATTGTTGTTATAGCGGCAACAGAAATACATAATTTGTGAAAATTTCAACTGTCTAGCCATCGGGATTCTTGAGATACAGCCTGGAGACAGACAGACAGACGGACAGACAGCGAAGTCTAAGTAATAGGGTCCCGTTTTTACCCTTTGGGTACGGAACCCTAATAAAAATCATAGCGTAGTTTTATATTTATATTCCAAAAATCTGCAGTGCATAATCTCGAAAATTAAAATAGCAACCGCGGTGAAAAATGGTATAACTGGATTTTATTGAATTCTAAAAGAAGTAGGTTTCCCTTTATCATTTTGATTGTAGCTATAAACCTGGTAGAAAGGCATTTTAATGATATAGTAAACCTTTTCCCTAGATTAGCCCTTTGATTAAACGTTCATTAACTTTCGCGAATTATGGTTCCTTTAGAAATTAATTTCCGAGGGCCGTTCCGATTAATTGTTGAAATTGGAGAGTCTTGACTCTTGTTCCTTCATCAAAGGAATGAAAATATTAAATACACTCTTAGAACATGGAAAATTGATACTTTAAAGGTAAATTGGTGTTGCCCGTGAAGAAAATGATCTAGTTAACCCATATTTACTTGTCATAAGCCCGAATCTTTGCCCGAAGATTTGTTTAAAAAAAGCCCCTTTTCAAGGCTATGCAAGGTTACATACTTAATTATTAAAAACCAATGACATTCTCTCAACCAAGTGATATTTTTTTGAGACCACAAATAATTGTTCTACCGTACATTGCTTTATTATTTTGAGGTAAGTGACGCTATGAGGGTATGATGGCATTGTATTCAATTTTTCATAATTCAACTATGATACATAATAAGAATAGTTTATTCCCACGAAATCAAATGGTACCATTTCGTCAGTGAACATAAATATATCGATTTTAGTGTGAACGTGTCATTATGCAAAATTGACTACAGATAAGCTTTTTGACACTCGTAACAAGAAAAGGCCTATATCAGCAGAAAAATCGTAATGATCGTTTTTTATGGACCCTGCAGACAAAACCTGCATATCCCTTACGTCTGCATAAAAATATTATTTATGAGTTATACCATTTTAGTTCGAAGATGACACTAATTTCTTGAACCAAACATTTTTATTTCAATACTTTGCTATGATATTCTTAGTATTATTTTAATATGCAGCCTTTATCAAATCTGGTTTCCAACAGCTCGAGATTTCGCAATCACTTTTGAAGTCTCTCCACAATTCCAGAAACACAAGTTCTTTTATAACGCTCGTGTTTTTATAAACATTCTTCAACACGTTTTTCCAGTTTGTTTTACCGCATTAAGTTCTTTGTGACACTTGTCACAAAGGACGGTGGAAAATAAAACACATCTTGCACAAACAGAGATGAAAATGAGTAGTAATTCACGAGTCTCAACTGTTTTCGTTCCGGTTCAGAAATAAATTATGAACATTGTGTTTCGTTAGTTATTTATTATATATTACTAGCTGTCCCAACAGACGTTGTCCTGTCCACCTCATACACAAAATTTCATCCAAATCGGTCCAGCCGTTTAATCTAAACCATTCTCGAATCTCCACGAACACACACAAAAAATTTCATCAAAATTGGTCCAGTCGTTTAGGAGGAGTTCAGTCACATACACACGCACACAAGAAATATATATATTAAGATATATCGTTAGCGAAACGACCTACAGTTGATCAACATACATGTCGATTTTGTACTATTAGGAAGACAACATTCTTGTCGTAAATTTTGTATTAGTGCAAGATTTAGCAATAAGTGTAATTTTTATTTCGTAACTTCGTAACTACATTTAGGTTCAATAATGCGATCGATTTCAAAAAAAATACTTACTGATTTCTAATATAAGTTACAAAAAAAAGAAAGTTATTTGGTTATGTAATATGTTGTTGAAATGCTCTTTTAGAGCAGTTGCAAAAAGTTACCATTTTATTTTAGAGCGTGATTTGCATCACCAGGTTTATTTTATAATATCTTTAATTAAACTTTTGCTGCATCGATGAAAGATTTCATCGAGAGCTTATAGGGGTTTTGAATCTTCGCGTTGCCAAGCTTATGGTTTTAAAATACCATCAAGTCCTTTAAAGAGTTTCGAATTAAATTTAATTTGTAAATGAAGTAAGTCGACGTTCATTGGTTTCCGACACTCGTCGGGAAATATTCGCTAACTCGATAAACTGCCCTATCCTAATTCTAAATTAATTACGGTTGGAAAGCGTCGTCGCCGGCATGTCGGCATTATAATTGCTTTTCTGTTACTTTCCCCTGAATTAGGGGGGCGTCATTTTTGAAGTTGACAACCTTTGGACGACGCGGCGACGCTACATTGGCATTCAAGGAGAGGGAAAAATGAAAAATATGTATTGAAGATATATATTATACTAGCTGTGCCCCGCGGCTACATCCGGGTTCCCGAGAAAAATATGTAGCTCATATTCCTCTCCATACTTAAGGCTATCTGCGTGCCAAATATTATCACTATCGGTTCAGCGATTTAGGCGTGAAAATGTAACGGACCTAGTTACTTTCGTATATATAATATTAAAAAATTATTGGAAGTTTCTAGGTACGTATTGGCATGCATGTAATCTTAGTTGCACACAATTCATCAACAAAACACAAGCTGTTTTCAAGAATTACTTAGCGGTACATTTTTTTTACCCAGTAAATAATATGAAATAATTCATCAACGATGTGGTTAGAAACTTTCTTTTAGTACAACTTTACATTGTTACTTAACTAAGGTCGATATTATCACTTAAAAGGTTTTAAAAACCATGGCTTAACTCTATGAACTTTTGAAGATATTGCAGACGAGCGGTAGACACGCTGCGTTTTCATACGATCAATTATTTTATATTGCTTAAGAATTCAGTTTAGCTAAGTATTTTAGTGACGAGGCACATACCAACTGAAATTGCAACTTTTTAACTTCTCTAAGCATTAGCTAAAATTTAAGTTAATACATATCCTTAAATTTTATACTACTTTAACCTGACAGTCGGACATTATTACTTGACTTAGGTACGATTATAGGTAGGTAGTTCCAATTATTTACCAGTTACAAAAAATAACTAATTAATTGACAATACTTAAACAGTGTACCATATATTTTTGCTGTATCCTGTTTTAACAGGTACATTCAAAGGTACACAAAGGTTCGCTTTTAGTGATAATGCCGCCCATTATAACACATTCACTGTAAGCTAAGTTTTGTATTACTTACTACTCCAATCATATGTGGTGTAACAATAAAGTGTTATCTATGTATCTAATCATATGTCGCGCGATAGTAATTGTGTTTAGTGATTGCATGAGAAAGTAGCCGCAGCCGCTGGAACAGAACCGCTCGTTTGTATCCAACCAAACTTAAAACTACTGTACCCAAGCGGTGTCACGGAAACATGACATTAGGCTATGTACAAATGAATAATGTTCCACAGACCGTGACTTGCAGTATACCAACCTTTTGTGCCGTCTCACCCAAACAGGAGTAGAGCCGTTTTTAGACGTTATTTATTATGTTACCATCAATTCTTGTAACAGAACTTAACTATTGTTGTTTTGTAATGGACTTTCGACTACTTTCGAGTGTTATTCAATAAGTTTTGTGTAGGTTAAGCTGTTGAATAATGTTTCAGTATCAAGATTTAGCACGGATTGGCCACGGTATATCAATGGAGATTAACTTGTTTATTTTTTCGTGTTGTTTCTTCTTTATAGTTTTAATTCATTATTGTATAACCCTTACTAATAATAAAAAGTGACTTCATTTTCAAGCCTCCACAGTGAAATCTTACCCACGAATCAATCAGAACTTCAAACCCCTAATGCAGGTGTTCGCTCAATACAGACTCCTACATAAAACCACAAAACCCAACCTTGAGCTCAATGCAATAAAAAAGCCATACAGCTTCCATCTTGAATTTAAACGAAAAAAAATCACAGTAAAACAACTGGCACGAAAGAAATTCACGCTTTCAAACATAAAGGCATAATGAAATACATCCCCAAGTGTGTTGTGGGGTATTATTCAACCACATACAATATGTAGTGTGCGAGTAACAAATGCTACTGGTATGGTACGATGATGTAAAACATGGTGTACTGGAAACGTCAGTGAGCAGTATGGCAAACTTTTTAAATCACGTAAGCTCAAATCTGTTTGGGGAGTGCACGAGAGATTTTCGTTACAGTAAAACTAGATCTATGTTATCTTGGCTCCTTCATTTTACAAACTTCTTGTCTACGACTTGAGAGTTCATCGTATAAGTGGTAAATTTTTATTTCATCTTACAGATGGAGTAGGTCGTGATGATGATTTATTTATTTTAGACTAGCAGTCCCCTGCCGTTTCAGCCGCGTAAAAATGATCCTCTCCTTACCATAGATCCCCCCGTACCACATTTCATCGCTATCGGTTCAGTGGTCCAGGCATGAAAATGTAACAGACACGAGTTACATTCGCATTAATAATATGAGTATGGATATACGTGTTCCAGTATTTAATTCGGTACATGAAATTGTTAATTGATTATTTCTATTACAATTATTTGCATAATTACAATAAATTGATATACCGTCAAATACCTGTCAGTTGCACTAATTAGTAAGTAATTCACGTAGTTTTAATGATCCAGTTTAATAGCAATATAGGCAGATTTCGTGACACGGTTTCGATTCGACACCATGCAATTTTACATACATAAGTATTTTATTCTTTGAATTTGTTGTTTTCTTAAAACTATAGTTAAAATGTCATTATTTAAATAACAATCTTTATCAAATAATAATAAATAACTCAGTTGTGCTTCTTATCGTATATTAATTACCTACCGGGCTTAATACTGATACCAGTACTTTGTTGCTCAATTAATTTTAGATATTTTTATACATTTGGATAATACTCCTTTTACCATTAATGTTTTGTTTTAATGATTCGGTAAAATTATTAAAGATTACTTTTTATTATATTTGCGTGGTTACTTCCAAGAAAGACTAGACAAGCTCTTCCAGGAAGATTAATTCACGGTATCCTCGTGGCTTGCGATTTGTATAGAAATTATTCCTACGTTGTATGTTGGTGTCATACTTCTCGGCAGGTATAATTTGCCTCACCGTTTTACGAACAATTACAGTACCTCTTTGCGTCTTCGTAAACATACGTATGTTATAACGCAGGCAAATGGTGTTAAGGCACGTGCCTTGAATGGTGATATCGACCTGTTTGTGTCGATATTTTGTTAGGTTTTATAGCTTGAGCAATTTATTTATTTACAACCATAAGGTTCTATTGTTATCAACAGGAAAAAGTCAAATGCCTCAGTTCAGATATCTTTATAGGTATTAATTTTTTCTCTCGAAATTTCTATTTAAAATTAAGCAGGAATTTCCTTAAGACGTCTGACTTTCCCCTTATCGTAAACTAATACTCCAAGTTTACGGGACTGCAAGTGATTTTGACCTTTGTAAACGGTTTACCGCTGACCTATATCAGATAACTTTGACATATCCTACGAGCGTTGTAGGTACTTCGGTAAGTTTTGCGTGAAGTTGAACCGAAGGGGTGCCTTATCGGACCTTGAATGAAACACTTCATTGTAATTTATGTATGTCTGAGTACTTTTTAGTCTATTCACTAGATCTACATTTCGAGTGTCTGCATTTTTTTTCGTAACTGAAATTCCCTTATCTTGCGAGCAAATGTCGTTACGGAGCTGTCGAGTTTTGTTATTTATTGTCTTTTTGTGGCTTAGTTTTGTGGTTTTACTTTTTTGTTCCGTGTTTTTACATGTTACTAATTTAAAGCAGTGTTCCTTTTTGTCTTAAGCAATAAATTTTGTTGAGATAATACAAAGTTCTCGCGTTGTCTTACTCTTACACACAAACAGCGAAATAAGATATTTGATCTATCGGGCAATAAAATAACTTGCACTTCCATCATCAGAAACTGCCATTCACTATTATTTGTGAGGTTGAACGGAGGTCTTAGAGGCCTGTAGAGGTCTTTTAACCGCCGTCGTCTAATCTTTATGGAGTTCATTGAGTTTATGACACAACCCACACCAAAACCTACCGGTATTGCCGGTAGAGAGCGACTTTAATTTATATTTAACGATCATAAACGATTTTTTTATTACAAATGAATAAATGGTATGTGGGCGAACCAGTTGTTATCACATAATAAAAGTAAATATTTTTTATTGGGTTAAATAAACGTAACCCGGTATTTGTTTCCATTCAGCTGTTTGCTTTGCATTTTATTAATATAGCTAATTGTTTGGAATATGTACAATAGGTACTTATTCACAAATCATTGGTACAATTGTACCTATTCTCGGGATTGTATATTAATCAGATCTACCTTAAAGTACACATTTCGTTTGACTAACGTTTTAAAAATTAAATGGCATGACTTTTTTTAACTACGCGCGTGTTTCCTTTCATTGAGCAACTTTGTAGTTAAACTGTTCTTACTGAATGGATTCAAAAGTTAAACCTGCATACGTGTGACTGAGCACAAATCCCTGAGCAAAGTTCCGCCTCACTGAAGACTACCCTCAATTGAAGTCATTTAATTAGCATTGCTAATTACATTGCATATCCAAACTTGTCGAGTTTGACAAATCCTTTCCATAATGTCATATATTGAAGTGTTTCTCGGTTTAATTATACGCACTGTTTAGAAAGAAAGAAAGTTTTTTTTATTTTATGCACACATCCAACGGCTTCAACAAATTTCAACACGAAATATGCAATCAACACATAAAAAAAAGAAGATATTATGAACTAATACAAAAACAGAATAAAGACACCATGATAGATTTTTTACATAAATAAATAATAATAAAAAATACGACTGTATGGCTCTGAGCCTTTGTCTGCCTTATGACAAAAGAAATAAAAGTTAATAATCTTTATACATAGACTATCAATAATTTTGTTCTAGGTCAATTCATCACCGGCCATCATCCTCCGATTTGACGATTTAATATTTGTTTTTTTTTTGTTTTACCGATCAATCTCCTTCGTATATCTCCTAACACCCTGACACTGGCGGAATTGTGTGAAATAAACACATCTGATGCCATCTAATCAAGAAGTGAAGTGAATACATAGACTAGACAGACATGTATAAGTGTCAATCAACAAAATATTCTGCAAATGTAGTTAGTGTGAAATTAACACATTTGATGCCATTCAAACAAGAAGTGAAGTGAAGTGCCGACGTTATTAACAAAAACAAATAAAATTCCTATAATAAAAATGGAATGAGAGTCGCATGTGCGCAAAAAATGTGGGTCATTGCTCAGTATATTGCTGAGACTTAGGACGAACCTAATATCTACAGCGCTGATTTTCAGCAATAACCAATGAGTGAGACGCTATGAGTTCCCACCAGTGAAAACCCGATAACCAGTAAGTAAAAAACTTATTAAACTATATATTACAAACGAATACTCAGTGAAAGGTTTATAGTGCAAAAAGTAATTACAGTGTAGTGCTTCTTGTATTACAAAATAAAATACTTATTATCATCTTTTACCAACAAACCACTAAAGTAAATAAAGTATGTACCTACCTATACCTACAGGGCACTGGTAGTGTTGTTGTACGCAAAATAAGTAAACTAATAATGTATGTGAATACATAAATACACAAATGTTTATATATATTTTATTCATTTAGTGCTCAGGAATGTTACAAAATGGAGCCACAAAAGGTCCCCTCAGGATTATCACAAACCAAGGCAGAATGGACAGTTACATGGCAGGACACACCCCCTGTTGAGGCCCCACCATTGCCAGAAAGCTATTATAAATACTTTGAGGTGATTTAATATAATATTATAAACATTTTTATTTTCTATTTATGAGGACTGTTGAATCTGAATGAAGTGTTTTTTTAATTTAAATAAAAAAGTTTTCTTTGATTTCAGGCTGCGTATTGGTGGTAAAAGTTGCATTCTAACACTGTGTTAGCTTAGGGTTAAAGTCAAACAAGGAACCCTTACAGTTTCATCATGTCCGCCTGTCGGTCCGTCCGTCTGTATGTCACAACCTACTTGGTAAAGTTTTTGACCTATATAAAATAACACTCAATGGATAATGAAAATTTCCATATAACTTGTGAAAAAATCATCAAACGAATTCGCAAGCGTTCGAATCAAAGTCAAAGTCATTTATTCAGTTTATGCCCTAGGAACTTATGAACGTCGAAGCTACTGAAGTCATCACCGCTTCGGAAGTCACCCTTCAACTGAGATGAACCGGCAAGAAACTCAGCAAGATTACATTTTTAGGGTTCCGTACCCAAAGGGTAAAAACGGGACCCTATTACTAAGACTTCGCTGTCTGTCCGTCCGTCTGTCCGTCCGTCTGTCTGTCACCAGGCTGTATCTTAAGAACCGCGATAGCTAGACAGTTGAAATTTTAAAAAATTATGTATTTCTGTTGCCGCTATATTATACTAATACTAAAAAAAAAAAAATTAAGTGGGGCTCCCATACAGCAAACGTGATTTTTTTGGGCGTTTTTATAGATAATGGTACGGACCACCTCGCACTTGGCCAGTTTTTATTTTTTGGACGGTCAAAAAAGTATCCTAAAAAACGAACAGTAAATAATAGATTTGATATTGATATAAATTCTAAGGTCCAACGTAATAGAATACGATACGATAGATAGCGCGCGATAAACCAGAGGTCTGACCGTTGACCGATATCAGACCCGACCATATTTCACGGAGAAAATAGAGTTCTACACATATGTCCTTACTAGCTTCCGCCTCGCGGTTTCACCCGCGTTCCCGAGGGATATTATGTTTTCCCGGGATAAAAAGTAGCCTATAGCCTTCCTCGATAAATGGGCTATCCAACACTAAAATAATTTTTCAATTATAATATTAGTATAGATAAAAACTATGTTAGATTATGCGAAAACAAATTTAATCATCAAACAGTATAATTTTAAATTTAACGTTCTATAATTTTAACGTAGTCATTTAGTACAGGTTTTAGGAATAAGGTTTCAAAGTCAAAATCGCACGAGTCTTGTTTTTTTTAATAAGAGTTGTAAGAGAAGAATTGAATAAGAACACTTGGCATATAAATGGTGTCTTTGAAAATTTAAACTGTATTAGTGCTGTGAGCAATTTAAAACAAACCTTTTAAAAAATATCTAATAGACGATGCTAACTCAATTTTCTTTGTCCAAGATAAATGTATTTCTAACTTAGTTTTCATACAACAAGAAACTTTCGTCCTTCAGTAAACTTAAAATTGCTATAAATCAATGTCAGTAACTATAAACGACAATGTATAAAATAATTTAGCTAATCCCATAAAAGTTCGTACACCCTTTGTCTTAAATCAGATTACTTTAGTATACTTACCCTGCCACCTAAGAGTGCCTAAGACACACAGCCATATAAATAAATTGTAAACAATACCTAATCTTTTTAAGTAAAGTACCTATTAATAAATACGTTTATTTTATTGAAGGCCAATTTTATAACTGCTGGGTATACTTCAGTTAAGCTATTCCTCTGATAAAAAGAATTGGTCCAGTTTATAATTAACAGCCAGAGAACATTTAACTGGTAGATACAATAATTGAACCTGAATTAATTAGGTAAGTGAATAAAATAACAATGGTTCTAATTATTGACTATTACATATAACACAAATTATGATTGCTTTATCAAATTGTTTACCTAATAAATTATTAAAATACCAATTATTTTTTATCCATAAAAGTAACACTTGTATGTATAGACCTAACAAACAAATAAATTAATTAATTAATGCATGCCTCTTTACTTTACAGTGAAACACTTAGTAATAATTTTTAATAATGTATAAAATTTAATATTTTCTCTTTATCTTTGATTTTATTTACATTATGCTACCTACAATTGCCCGAACTGAAATAAACACAAATCAATTTATTTAAAATGAAAGATTGGTAATTAAATATCGCAATTCGTGCCAAGAAGGCTAGCTTGCAGCTTTGCTAACTTAATCTTTGAGAATAATAATAAATAAACAAATAAATATTATTAAAATAATAATAATTTCATACATGAGCTGGCAAAATATTTTTTAAGGTGCTTGGAGTCTTTTATGAGACTATAGCTGGGAAGATACGAGTAGTTATTTTTTATTGAGCCATGAGCAGCTTTGACAACTTTTAATCACTAGTTTTCGATATTTAAAATTTAAACCGATTCAATCTATAATCGATAACGAATCGATGGTCAGAGGCTGTGTGCATAGATCGCTAACTACGGACACGGAATCACCCGGGGCGTTTGCCAAACTTCAAACTTAGCCGAGTTTGCGAAGATTGTCGAGTTTACCAACTTGGCCGAATTCGTCATTCGTTACGCTAACTTGTGGGTTGGTTTAAGGAAACAATTTGATTTTCTCTAATACTTGATTTGAATATTAAATCTTAAGAAAATATTTTTAGACATAATGGGTCAATCTGGATTGATCTATGTATCCACAGATACCAAATTAACTATAAATTCTGTTTGATGATGATCTCACATTATTCTTTCTTTGGCAAAAATATTGTTTTATTTTTCATGTGAATTTTCAACATAGATGCAAAGATAATTTAAACACTGATCATCATGTAACCACGCCGGTTGGCGTGGTTGGTAAGATACCCTATCTATCAAGCCGCAGGTCGGGGGTTGGATTCCCACTCAGGACAAACATTTGTGTGCATAAACATGTCTGTTTGTCCTGTGTCTGGGTGTAATTGTCTATATATGTATGTATTTACAAAAGCAAAGTAGTATATGTAGTATATCAGTTATCTGGTTTCCATAGTACAAGCTCTGCTTAGTTTGGGGTCAGAAAGCCGTGTGTGAATGAAAGTCCCAGAATATGTATTACAGATAATTAATACTTAAAAGTGTGTTTTTAGAACTTACCACATTATTTAAACGGCCATTTGACCCCAAACTAAACAGAGATTGTACTATGGAAGCCAGATAACTGATATATCACATATACTACTTTGCTTTTGTAAATACACACATATATAGATAATTACACCCAGACTTAGGACAAACATACATGTTCATGCACCACGCCAACCGTCCCGTCAAATTCTGTTTCTAGCCATAGCGATCATTTTTCCTTAGAATACTGTGAAATGGCTTACAGAAATAGATACGTCCTACCTAGTTCTAGGAAACCCACAATTTGAAGACTTGAGGGCGCTCAGTGATATATAACCCATTCAAACTTGTTTCTAACAAAGTGTCTGTCGCGAACACAATCGGAGAACAATCCAATATTCCAATCGTGACCCAATGCCATTTGTTCCCGCCGAGATGATATTTTGATGTAGAAATGCTCTTCAATTGACGTAGTATACGTAGATCATTTGTAATAGTACGCTATAGCATTGTTAACTAATCTATTATTGATGAATTTTGAAAGATGTGACAACTAATACATGGGAACGTCAATTAGTCAAATATTTTGGACTTTTGCTGACCTATAATAAGTAATTTACGTGTTAGTTAATCGATAAAATAAAATAAGCATTACAAAGCGTATGATATTATTGAACAACATAATTTTATTTTATTGACCCAACAAAGTTAAACCAGATAAAACAAAAAACCGATTTGAACAAAAGTAGGATCACCAAACTATTGTCAGATTTCAAATGTTTACAAAACTCTTGCGTCAAAACGCAAACCCAATTCAAATAAAAATATTTATCACGTTCACATCGCCTTGCAGTGACAATCGACACTAGGCATCCGAATCGATTCGATCCGATTGCTCGATTGCTTCGATTGGGCTTCATCCGCGGATGCGATGCGTTACGTAACTCAATAAACTAAACATGTTTGCATTCAGATGCACCCGCTAGACATTTATAATAATTTTGCGGATTCCATATCGATGTATCATTTCGTTTTAACCGATTTATTTTGTATTGATATTTTCAATTTTATAGTCTTAGTAACATTTTTTTTTTCAGGTAATAACATCATCTCTATTTGTGGCTGAGGCTCCAATCAGGTAATTGCGTATAGTCTCACATAAAAACAAATATATTATACATTATATTATTTAGCACACATTACGGCTAGGCAGACATTATTTTGAATTGGCATTTGGCAACCGCAAGCTATATATAATTCGATTAAATTATATCTTTATTTTATGTTATAATTATAAAGTTCCAAGAGTAATCGTATTTTATGGATGCATATTATAACTCAAAGAAACTGACCAAAATAGCTTTGATCTGCATACCATATTTAGTTCAAACGTACAGCAAATGCAGTAAAAAATATCTGCGGCTGTCTTTCCCGAGTCTCTGAACTCTCCCAAGTTCACTGCGGCTTACTTTCCACCAAGGAAAAGCTGAGAATACAGACATTTTGAATTTGGAGCTGCGGGAGAACGTAAGCAGGTGCGTGCTGGTCCAGAAGGTTGGTAAAATGGCAACAAAAGCTCGAAAATCAACAGACTTAAAACTGAACATGTGTTTTAGCAGATTCGCCTTTTGTTCACATTTAGAAAGAGTATTGTTCAGACTTTTTTATTGGTTCTTTCCTCCGGAAGAATGCAAAGCCGTAAGTATTTACCCTGATTACGCATTCTCATGCACAATCGCACACAATATTGATCACTATATCCTTAGACTATATCTGTGAGGTCAGGTGTAAAGCCGTATAGGTATTCAACACGTGACATGGCGGCGGCGCCAGTAATTCGCTCGCAGAATATTAATCTTGCAAACAACTGCTACGTTGTATATTCTATTCTGAGAAAATAATTTACTCTCAACTAAGTACTGTGCTGTGGTGGTCCTTATCCTGGTATTGATAAGCGACTGTAAGCAGTTACCTACCCACCAGTTATAGGATGATCACTAGGTAGCTCGTTAAGATTGCCATGTTTTATGAAGTATTATATTTTTATCGACCATTAACATCGTAATCATATTTAACCAACATTCTGACTTCAATTTTCACTTTGTATAGGCTTGTATTTGACCACAATCTCACTATGGTAAGTGATGATGTGGCCGAAGGTTGTAAGCACACAAAGCATAGAAGGAACTGACTCTCAAGTGCAGCTGCCGGAACAATAGGTATGTAGCGACAGATTTTCATTCAACTTGAGAGTGGTAGCCAGCCAGGTGGGTGTTACAAAGTAGGTACCCTACCACTCAGTGCTATGGTTTCCGCACGATTTTTTCCTTCGCTGAAAGCTCAATGTCTATCCAGTGAACATTTTGAATTTCCATAATGAACAGTTCTGAGCCACTTGCACCCAGCGGATTCCGGTAACTCAACCATACCTAACTTATTATTACTTTCCTCAAAAGTGCCATTTGGATTAAAGGTAGAGTAAGTGCCATTAAGTGACATTCTTGACAAACTGGATTTTATCTCGTTTAGTTATCAGGGTTACTTTCCTGTCACCACCACTCCCACCATCTTCCTGTCTTAATTCGTGATTTCTAAAACTTTGTATATTTTATGGAAACAAATGAGATGCAAATAGGTATGAAGGTTTTCACTCATTAATAAGAAAGGGCTGGTCAACTAGTTACAGCTTGATACAATCTTATAGATAAAATTTATAATTCTCGGGCAATGAGGTTACTGTCGGTGAATAAATCAGTAATTACCTAGGGTTGCTAACTTAAACTAAGTGTTTCTGAAATGCGCATTGATTTTACGTCAGATAAGGGAGGTAGAGCATAGCGATATGTCGCTCAAAGAGCAGTTCGACTGGGGAAGTACTGGAGGTACAGACACCGCAGAATACCTTACAGAATACCGCAGCCAAATAAATAACTTATAGTTGTGTTCCTGCGCGTGAGTAAGGTTGCCAGAGCTCATCGGGGAGGGGGGAAGGGTCGGCAACGCGCGAGTGATACCCCTGGTGTTGCAAGCGTTCATAGGCTACGGTAACCGCTTACCATCAGGCGGGCCGTATGCTTGTTTGCCGACTATGTTGTATAAAAAAAATTAAGAGGTAAATTTCATGATTTCTTTGTTTTCCTCTGTTCCGACAGCAGAAGCATTTCATACGCCTTGTCAGGGTTTGGATACTCCAAATCTTATTTTTCTGAAACTGACATATCAGACATCCGAAAATTCGATCCCTATACACACAGTAACCTCATCAAAGTCTACCCTAAGTTTTGTATCAGGAACCAGGTTACTGGCACGTCGGCAATACAGCATGAATACTAAACTCGCAAGTATTAGTAACTTGCTAGTGACTGCTCTAATATATTCATTGGAACCTTGCAACTTGCTACCTGCAGGTAAAACGTGGGATGCAAAAGTTGTTCGCACATAAATATTACTAGTTACTAGTTGTAGACTTAGTTTGGTGGCAAGTTTATAGTGTTGCCGCTTATATTTATAATCTTTATGTTTTCTTTGTAGGTATCGGATGTTTTTATACTTCTTTTGTGGCAGGTGCGGTCTCCTTGTGGGGTCTGGTTTACTTGAGTCTACTATCTCCTTATTTAGTTTTTAATCTATACCATAATAAATGAGTGTTTTTGTTTTGTTTGAATGCGCTTTTTTTTTCTTTTTTTTAAATTTATTTATGCACTAAAAACTTAAGACCTAAGGTACAAAAAAATAGTTTTGCCAAACTGCACAACACAGTTTATTGGCGAAAAGACCTGTTGTTGGCTAATCTTTGTACTACCAGTCTGATTTGAATAATTATTGCATTTGATTGAGGGGGGTTATTGGCTACATTTTATCCCGCCCGGGAACGCGGGTGAAACCGCGGGGCGGAAGCTATTTTATGTAGTGTATATTCTAAGTTTATTTTGAAAACAGTTGTTGCCGAGTTTATTATGAGTAAAAGGCCTTCCCTAACAGGTATAGGTGCTTTCAATAAAATATAACATATACTGGTTACTATCTGTGTTGCTATATAATCATAGTTACCCATATAAGCTTTCGTAGCAGAAAGTAAAAGTAGAATCTAAGGGACTAGGTTATAACAAGAGCAGGGCGCGCGATAATTTATATGAATTTCTGTGCATCAAATTATATTGAGCACTGCTTGAGCGGTGCCGTCCGTCTGACATACAATTTTGTTTAAATCTAGATGCTAATATCAAGACGTAAGTTCCTCGGCAGATCAAACCAGGGTTATTTTTCGACCTTAATTTGTAATTATACCTCTATTTTGTTACCAATTTGATCATTCTTATTTCTATTATTATGGTAAGAGCCTTTTGTATTCACTGATTTTACTTATTGTTTTTGAAAGCCTCAGGTATTTCAGTGGCTCATTTATTATTCATCGTATAATGTACGTTGAAACGAAAACATAAATAAATTTGAATCCCTTATCTGCGGGTGTTGCTATGCGTGTATTTTTAAATTGTACATTTATTTATATTTTTACTCCCTACGCCCCGCGCCGCCGTCAATAAACCGCAGTTTTTATCACGCGCTCCGTTATCCAATATCGCAGCGTGATGATACGTATAATCTTTGCATTTAATTAATTAATAATGGAGCACGTTATACAACTCACAAATGCTTTAAATATTTAAATAAAGTGTTTTTACAAGTCCGAGTGATATAATTCGTGAAAGAGTAAACTATTCTTACTGTTGTGTTGAATAAAAAATACACACCTTAGCAGACTGAGAGAGAGCATATAAACTTTTTCTGTAATATGTACTAACATTTCACGAAGAAAGTTTTCAAATCGAATGTATTATGTACCCTTACAAGTGTGAACTGTGAACCTTATAATCTACGAGCGTTATCAAAACACTTTTATACGCACCTGTACTCTAGCTAGACGATAACAATTTAGAATTAAATTTTATCACAGTCTAAATGGCTATTTTAGTGGCATTTCGTGTCAGCGAATGACTCACGAAGTAGGATTATGAAGGGTTTATATGCATCAGGCGTTTTAAAGGTCCCACCGGAAGGTATTGATGGCATTGTAGTGCTTTATTTGCTAATTTTGCAATCGCTCGTATAGAACATACAACACAGGGTATTAAATTATCGATGTTGGCTGGAGTTCCACTAACTTTTAACCGTAATACGACATAAGTTTGTATGTCTTCTTGTTCCCGGAAACCGCTAACGATTTAATAATATACATAGGTATAATAATAAGGAAGTTTTAGGAAGATATCAATAGAGCGAGTTCAAAATAAAATATCTCGCATGTAACCCGAACGAACGTAAAACGAACCTTTAAAATCATAATTACTTATCTAGTCGACATTGATTGAAAGTTACTTACATCCTACTATCCTACTAATATAATATTATAAATGTGAAAGTTTGTGAGGATGGATGTCTGGATGTTTGTTACTCTTTCACACAAAAACTACTAAAAGGATTTGGGTGAAATTTGGCCCATACCCTCGGGACCGCGGGTAAAACCGCGGGGCGAAAGCTAGAATTACATATTAGCTTCCACCCCGCCCGCGGTTTCACCCGCGTTCCCTAAGGATCTGATGTTTTCCTGGGATAAAAAGTACCCTATATGTTAATCCAGAATATATTCTACCTGTGTGCCAGATTTCATCCAAATCCGTTCAGCCGTTATGGAGTTGAGTGGTAACAAACATCCAAACATACAAACATTCATACTTATGATACAAAGTATGAATGTACAGTAGGATAGGTTTAGCTTCGCCATGTTTTAAGTAGACTACGCCACCAATGGAAAATAAATTGAATATTAAACAAAGGAAAAAGAAGTTGCGTCGCATAAAATTTAAAAGACAATAAACTATACTGTGATTCTCAAACTATCTCCCCTTTGCGTGTCACATCCAACATTAAAACTTCATTTGACATTGTCATGCGATAACCACCTTTATAACGATAGTGGGAGGGAAATAAATGCTATAACTATGTTGTAGGCTGGTTCCCAGATGATCGCTGCGCGTTAACGCGACTCCGGGCAAACACGCCGCGTTTGTTAACGCTAATTAGCCTCAGTGAAGCACAGAGGCGCTGAAACTTTGAGAATTTATCGCCCCTTTTTTGATCACTTTGTTGAGCTAATAGTATAAATTCCCTTTCCACTCAGACTTTCAGCTGAAGCACGAGATTGGAAATGTGCTTGATGGACTGCGAAAGACTCATAAAATTTGCTCGTTATCCGTGTGTGGCTCAAAAATCTTCATTCAATAGTGGATACAGGAGCTACTCGTACATTATTACTTTTTTAAATACCTACTACATAACTATAAAGATATTTTTAAGTATTCTCTTCCTATTAATTTTATAGTTAAAGTGTGTGTGTATGTGTGAATGGAATTATCATACCCTGGAGTATAATTATAGTGAAATATAGATCTATAATTATATAGATCGCGAGTAAATCCGCGAAATAAAAGTTAGTTTCAAATAAATAACCTTCAT
Organism: Tetheella fluctuosa; assembly: GCA_951216915.1. Lineage (NCBI taxonomy): Eukaryota > Metazoa > Arthropoda > Insecta > Lepidoptera > Drepanidae > Tetheella > Tetheella fluctuosa. Next base: position 6,355,839 of record OX578234.1, read on the forward strand.
ATCCCCAGACGAATGATAAACACGCGAATTTTCGTAAATGAGTCTACCGTATATAATATGTCTAGTCTAATATAATATTTCTCAAGAGTAAATTATCGATAATACCTACTAAAGAGAATATGTTTATCTCAAATATAATCTTGTCTGTCATGATAGAATGTCGTAATAATATAAGACTTCATCTTTTAACCACTAAAATCTTAATTACAATTTTTGAACTAGCTGTCCCCCGCGGTTTCACCCGCGTTCCCGAGAAAAAAATTAGCCCTTGTCCTTCTCGATACCATAGGCTATCTACGTTTCATCGCGATCGGTTCAGCGGTTTAGGCGTGAAAAGGTAACAAACAAACTTTTAAAATATTAGTTACGAAGGATTTTTAATTAATCTAGTGCTGAAACAAAATGATCTTGAAAGAGGGCTTACAATAAAGATTGGGATGCACAATGGTAACGTGAACCAAGCTTATATGGGCGGACATAAGTACCTATAACCCATACTAAGCCGTATTAGAAAATATGTATACTTTGTTTAAACAATAAGTAGCCAAGTTATAGTTTAGTAAGAAACGTGTTATGAGCGTCTATAGGCTACGGTAACCGCTTACTATCAGGTGGGCCGTAAGCTTGTTTGCCACCTATGTAGTAGGTATAAAAAAAATGCTTGTATAGTCTGAAATTATGAAAGTATTTTGAAGCAGGAAAATTTCGTTAGTTTCCATGTCTTCTATATCTATACTATACATATATTATTATGTACATATAATAAAACAGTAGAACCCGGTGTGTCTGTACATTGAAGAAAAGTAATAATAAAAATAGGAAAGAGGTAACTAAGAAGGGTAGAGTATAACCACAGCGTAATTACTACATAGACTGTGGTATAACCCAGCCATTTTTTAAATTCTTTTTGTCTGTCTGTTTGTCTGTTTGTTCGCGCACATCTCCGGAACCACTGAACGGATTTTCATGTAGTTTTCACAGGTAGAGAGAGATTAATTTGGAGCAGTATATAGGCTTTGTTTCATTAAAATCGTCGTGTTTCATTAAAATCTTACCAACCACGCCAACCGGCCCGTCGTCGTTTGTTTCTATCATGTTAATTTGACGTCTACATTTATAATAAGCTAAATAAATATATAAACGCTGTAATCTTTAAATTAACTATCTTCACTATTGTAACAATTGACATTAATCCGCCGAGTAGACCACTGAACTTCGTTCTAAAGATAACGTTATATTGCAGAGTTATTTTAACTACTTACATATTATAAAATATACTTATCGTAATCGTTCTAGCTAATTAATAACATCATGTAGTTTATTTTTAAGAATTTAGTTACGCAGTTTAACAAAAAACTGCATCCTTTTGTTTAAAACCGTTGCCGTCGGCGAACACTTACCCGAGAGCTACTCTTGAGTGCCAGTTCCGGTTCAGAATTTGCGTGCTCACTTCGACATCATCTCGGCCAACGGTGAAGCTGTGTAACTAGGTAAACGCAAACTTTTATGTTACAAATGTTCACTGCTATGCGTAAGAGTTCATATGGCTTCAAAGTCAGACAAACTGGTAACTTCAGTAAATTCGACCTTCAGTAGGGCACAAACTGAATAAATGGCTTTGACTTTGAGACATTTATTCAGTTTAGGTTTCGGAAGTCAACCTTTAACTGAGAAGAACCGGCAAGAAACTCATCAAGGTAATATTTTTTTTTATAGCTCCTTGAGGCTGACAGTTGAACATGCTATCTATTAGACCTACGGAACCATAACACGAACATTAATGAACAAACTGGTTCACTACAAATTTACTTTATAAGGAGAGAAATAAGCTCATACCTTCGGGGTTTATTTGAAATACTACCACGCTATCATAATATAGGTAAGTAAGTACTTTACGATTCCTTGAATGAAATTGATTCTTTATTATCACTTAAAAACAATAAAAAAGTTATTGTTCGTGACATGAATAATAGAACAGATGTTCTTATAAAATAAAACAATGATTATGTGCCAGTAATAAAGGTGTTGCTATATGTGTATGATTAATTCTTACATATATGATTATCATTATGACTAATATTCTTTATACGGATGATCTGCGTCATCATATTATTATCTCATTTCTTCACACACACTGCCTCATATATCGGAGCGGTGTGCGTTTATATAAGTATCAAAGTTTATACGTAAACACGCATGGTATATCATCTAACTATCTATACAAAAAAGGAACCTTTATTCATACCCGTTGTTCGTCCGTCTGTCCGTCTATCCGTTAGTTCGTCTGTCCGTCTGTCCATCCGTCCGTCCTGTCTGTCTGTCTGTTTGAACATGCTAATCTCCGACCGAAACCATTGAACGGATTTTCATGAGGTTTTCACAGGTTAATTATGCTTCGTATAAGCTACTATTTATTTTATAAGCTATTATTTATTTTATTTCGTCGAAATCGGGTGAATGGATGAATATTATAAAGTCTGCGCGAGCGAAACTGCGAGCGAAAAGCTAGTTACTATTGTTTCAATTCCAATGACAAACAAACTGACTTTCACATTTATAGTATGAGTTGGATTAATTTATATTATTTAGACTTAGATTTTATTTTACTAGTATTAGTTATTTAGGGCATTCCTTAACTCTTCAATGGCGCCACACTCAGCTCTCGTTTCGATCGACCTCGCTTATTTCTCGCTCCAATAATATTGGGGATTGGAGCGGAGTATTATTAGTGTGACCTGGGTATTTAACTCTTGTTTATCACTGAACAAGAACATCACCTAAGTCCACGCTTTTACTACGTGATTTCTCTTTTAATATTTCAGTTCATTATTCATTAGTAATATCATAGAAAAAAATAACTAGGTGTAAAAAACGTATGCAATGGATTGATGGTAAGTACCTTGAGCTTTCGGTGAAGGAAAACGTCGTGAGGAAATCATGACACGGTGGTACTTTGTAGTACCCGCCACTCTCAAATAGAAAATCTGTCTCCAAACATCTTGGTGTGTTCCGGCAGCAGCACTTGAGAGCCAGTTGCTTCTAGGCTTTGTGTGCCTACCACCTTGGCCACATTATCACTTACCATAGTTCATAGTGAGATCGTTGTCAAAGACAAGCCTATACAAAGTAAAAAAAAAATTACCATTATGTATTTTTGGTACAAGTATGATAAAAAATCTGGGGCCAGTTATTCTTTTTTCTATCTTTATTTTTTACTAGCTTCCGCCCCGCGATTTCACCTGCGTTCCCGGGGGATCTTATGTTTTCCCGGTATAGAAAGTATAAGTCTATGTGCTATTCCAGACTATAATCTATCTCTGTGCCAAATTTCATCCAGATCTGTTCAGCCGTTCTGGCGTGATTGATTAACAAACATTCATCCATCTATCCGTGCGAACTTTCACATTTATAATACTAGTAGGATAGGATAGAAGAATTTATTTTTTACTGGGGGCTCAACAGACTTAACAGAACATTATGCATAGAATATCTGGCTTGTATGTATGTACATAATTATATGTACTTACAAGGTACAGTCGACAAACTTGAATCATATAAGATGAATTTTTTAACCTTTCCGTTTGCAAGCAGTCATCATAGCTCACCCCGCCCATTGTCAAGACAAAAGCCCTTATTTTGTAAATTCATTTGTTTTGAGTAGTTTTAAGATAAGTCGCTGGTCGCTGCACACAAAAAGTTGCCATATGGTGGTCATGCTTGAAGTTTGTCGAATGTAATACCTTGACACTGAAATAACAATTCCTAAATAAAATATTAATTTCTAGGAAACAAATCAAGTATTCAAATGCTACTTAATAGGTATTTACATATACGTATACTACGAGTAATTTCGGTTTTGGCACCGGAAACTTGAACTTCAGTCGTACGACGGTAATTAACATTGTGTCGGTGCTATTTCTCGGGAGGTTTCGCTTGCGTGCAAAATTAAACCTCTTTTAACTATCGAACTGAATTAGCAAAACTTTTTAATGACTATTTTTTTTAAAGTCACCAATAATTTCAAAATGAGTCATTCATACTAATCCTACTTATAAAATGTGACAGTTTGGATGTTTGTTACACAATCACGCACAGAGATAAATCATACCCTGGAATAAGATATTATGTATGAGGTACTTTTTATCCCGGGAAAACGTAAGATCCTCCTGGAACGCGGGTGTGACCGCGGTGCAGTATTATATAAAAGCGAAAATGAGTCTGTCTGCTATATTTTCACGGCAAAATTACAAAACGATTTCGATGAAATTTCAATAGTTTTAAATTCTGAAGATGGACATTAGATACGTTTATCTTGGGACCGTGGGCGAAACCGCGGGGTATAGTTAGATAATATATAAATAAGCTGATAAAAATAACAATTTAGTTAAAGAGTAATTAACTCACCATAATTAAATAGTTCGTAAACTGGTTATACTATTTATTTACAACACCTGTTGCAAAATCCACTATTCAAACCCACTCTTCCGCTTAGTGCGTTTTGCATTTTTATTCACTGGATATCAGCAATAGGGTTACAGATTCAATTAAATATAAGTGTATATCCACAAAGTACGTTAAATATTTTATCTGATTGTAACTAAGTGTTTTATGGTTTTACCGTTTTACCCAACGATTAAAAATTATTAGTTCCGTCTCAAAACTAATATTTGCGGAATTTAAAATGGCGTTATATAAGTGGTAAATTTGAAATATTCACTGTTAATACCTTCTCAAATATCTGATACAAGTGTCAGTCATACGATAAAGTTCCTTGCTTTGGACTTGCTTATAAGTCACCCCTCTCCCTTATTTTATGGTCACTACCTAATCTGCGACACATCTGCACAACTTAAATAACATAGGGCTGTATAAATAGCCATTTGTCAATTTATTGGGGTTCTGACTAAAATACGTCACTCAAATCGTCCGCTACACGGGTCTAACGAACCATGATTGTGTGTAGCTCCCCACTAAATTCAATTTTTGACGCTATTGTATTTTCTTTTTTAATTTATGACGCTACAAGTGGCTTTGGGTATTTTTTTTTTGTACCCATTTCGCGGATGGGGGTTTGAAGAGCTAATTTAGTTAGATGTTATATTTTGAAGTTGAATTTTATGTCATGGCAAAATTCAAATTTAAATTTTATTGTACAGTTTAAGGCGAAAGTTTGTGTGTACATTTATGGGGATGTTTGTTACTCAATCACACCCTTATAACTGAACGGATTTGGATGAAATTAATTAATATTAATTAAATTAATATTGGTACACAGATTACCCTGGAATCAAACTTCACTTGGGACCACGAGATGTTGTATCTTATGAAATCATATTCAAAGAATAATTTATTACTTATCCAAAAAAAGTCGAAGTAATATTACAATCACTACGAAGGTTTCGTAAACACATTAAAATATCTAGTTTCCCCAATTTTCCCAAATAATAATTAAATTAAATAGTTTATAAAAAATCTACGTAACTTATAAAAAAAGCCTGCGGGTCCACTAGTATCTTCTGACCAAAAACAAACAATCTATAGATTAATCCAACTGTAATGGAGAGGCAGTCATGCAAAAAAATAATTGGTTTTTTCACAAAGGCCGTTCTCTATTTCCGAGGAGCAAAAAATTTTAATTTTGATTTAAAAAAAGTACACTGCGGTAATTTGTATAGTTCCAATACTTATTGAAATATTTCAGACGCGAACTTATTTTGGATTTTTTAACACAAAGTAATTGTTGAGTGCCTAATCAGATCAACCAATTTAGTCAAGCATAACAGTTTTTTTTAAATATTAACAACTAGCTTTCGCCCTGCAGCTTCACCCCCCCGTTACCTGGATAAAACGTATCCTATGTAACTGTTCGGTCCATGAACAATCTCTATGCAGAAAATGACGTCAAGTTGCTCCGTTGCTGCGAGAAAAATGGACAAACCAACAAATATTTTCGCATAATATATATAAGTAGAAGAAGTTTCTAAGAAATCTTACATTAAAACATTAGTTTTTACACGAGAAATAGATAAAATCCATTGATTAGTTACCGAGCCAACCCTCCAAAGTGCAAGTATTCCCACGTGGGTAACATTTTTACCTGCCATTTTTTTTACATTACTTATGACATCCTTATTATCCGCAAAACTTGAATAGAAATTCCTCTAACTAACATTCCAAGTACGTAAAATCCCCAGTAAGTATCCCTTTGAACAATTACAGACAGTCTTAAAATTGCAATAAATATGTTTATTGTTCTTTGTACCGAGAAAGGTCCGCGTAAAAATTATTTGGCATACTTTTCCCCCATTGTTCTTTGCTGTGGTAATTTACACTTATCATCATAGCGCTTGGTGTGGTACGGTTGCCTATTTTATTTGTTCTCTAATTGTGAAAGAATCTGTAAATCATATTTGTTTGTCAAAGGCCGGCCCTGAAAACAAGCCCGTTATTTAGTCTACTTTGAAGTAAGAACAAAGAAACTTAACATAATATAATTCATCATATTCATCGCCAACAGCCCAATTAAGCTTGACTAGGGCTTTCAATTAAATTGAGGAATAAGTATTTGATTGATAGGCTTCTCACGACATTACTTCTGTATTTGACTTCTCGAACAAGCAGGTTTCTGCGATGGTTTCTGTTAAAGAAAGAAAGGGCTTTCAACCTTTATGCACCCTCATAATCGTAGATCGGGGCTTAAACTGAACCTTTGATACTTAAATTAAAAAGAAATGGAAGTTGTCAGTCAAATACAGATTAAGAAACTGAATTTCGTTGAAAGACAATTTGAAATCCCTCATTCCCTACTAATATTATCCTAACTTTTTTAATATTATAAATGCGAACGTGAGTTTGTTTGTTTGTTTGTTACCTTTTCACGCTTAAACCGCTGAACCAATCGCGATGAAGTTTGGTATGCAGATAGCCTGTGGTACGGAGAAGAACATAGGCTACCTTTTATCCCGGAAAAACATAAGATCCCTGGGGAACGCGGGAGAAACCGCGGGGCGGAAGCTAGTTTATTTATAAATGCCAGTGTGTTTGTTCATTTGTCCTTCTTTCACGCTGCAATGGAGCAAGGGATCGACGTGATTTTTACATAGAGATAATTTTTGCCGGAGATCTAACATTAACTACTTTTTATCCCGGGAACGTGAGTGTATGTTAGGGTTGCAATGTGTTTGGTATTACAGGTGCATTTTCCAGTTATATTTTTTACTAATAGCCCTTGTAAACGCGATTGTGAACCATAACGACGGGCAAAGCAAACATTTCCATGTTACCGCTTAAGTGGTGGTGTGTGATGTACCAACGTTTGTTTAAGTCTACTTTGCATATAGATTGTTCCGGCCATCATGAAATTCTAATGCAGATAAATTACTGTTTACCTACATTCAACTTTCGGCAGTTACTGACGTATTTTAATTCGTCTGAACTATTAACAGTCAACTAGATAATATAGAAATCTGGATGAGTAAGTAGTGTAAATTACGATCATCGCGTATTTGAAAGATGGATGATGATGTAGTGTAAAATAATTAATTGGGAGTGAGTTGTCACGACTAAACTACCTACCTAAATTGCCAGTGAGGTCGGAACCGAGATTGATATACTTAAAGATACTTTTCATTTCAGAATACTGGCATACAGTTCGAAAAAGAAATAGGTAAGTAGTGTAAGTACCTACTTACTCAGCAAATTTAAATTAAAAAATAAAGTCTGAATTTTCAAGAGAATTTTTTTTTGTAAATTCGAATAATTTTCTGTAAATAACCTCCAGTTACAAACTTAGCAAGCTTTTGTGTAATTTCTCGTAGCATGCGTATTAAACTTAAGCTTTACTGGGTAAAAATAAAGAACGTTAGTGTTATTAATTTTCGTCACATCATAATATCATGAACTTTACGTAATGCTGGCATGTTAGCACACATCATCAACGAAGGAACAGCAATTCATTATTCCATGGGAGGCAGACGCCATAGCCCCATACCCATAATCATAGACATACCCTGGGCCCTCCATTTACTTAGGGTTCACGCAAACACCGATTTGAATATTTACGACCAACTGGTAAATTCTCATAAAATTGCCGCTGACTAAATTAATGTAAAACATTTGCAAATTGGATTATGTAAACTATGTGGAACGTTTCTAAATATTCAGTGGAAAAGGTATTATTTATGTGTTAACAATTATGAGTAAGGGTCTAATTTAGAAACGGCAGACAGCAGAGATTGTCAAATATAATTAAATACCTACGCGTTGTTAGCAATGTCAGAACTCACCTAAATCAATAGATATACGTAGATGAAAGAATAGAGCTAAGAATCCCGACGATTAATGGTAGAACGGTAAATAAAGTATTTTTCTCAATATTTCTTCATATATCAACGACACTGACACGTTAAATAAAATATATAATTCGCTTATCTAATAAATCATATTTTTTTAAATACAATAATATTAATTTAATTTACAAGGCTATTCGCACAAAAACAGTTTCAAATAGTAGAATATAAATGAAAAATGAAAAGTTGTGTTATCCTAAAATGCGATTTCAGACTTTAGAGTTACCAATAAGGTGTTACCTACTCTAACAGTATTATGAGTCAAACATAGGTTTCGAAAAATTCAATCCTGTTAAAATCAAACCTAAAAGCACGGAAATTATTTTTGATCAATTTTGTTTTTGTGTAATCATTTAGTTCAAAATATTGTATCTGAATGAATTTTAATTTCCTTACATTTTGACGTACCTATCTATCACCATTAGTATCATAGTATGTAGGTAGGTACGTACATTACTAATATACCCGCTAGCATATTTAGAGGTAGATTTTTTATTAGGGAACCATTAAATAAATTCACACTAAAAGAGTAGGTACACACGTAACATAATTTGCCGTAGAATGTTTACACAATGACCTATTTGGTAATAACCGCTGTTATCCTCTGCAGGGACGTAAATTGCTCCGAGTCAAAAATGCGGTTTTGTGAGAACGTTCTAGAGAATTTACATTTCTCCACCGAGGGTGCGTTGGGTGTAAATCATTGTAATTTAATTTAGTTCTCTTATACCTTTTTCGTGTAACCACCCATTCCAGCCCTTTATAAAGTGTATTAAGACCTAAATTAAGAAGGTAGACAGGTATGTTAATGGCACGTGTAGTTTGATTTAAAAAAATAGGCTTGAAATTACCTATATTAAATAATAATTATCATTCATTAATAATTTATTATATTAAGATATGTAAAACGTATGTATGTTGATATGAACTGAAATAACTATTTAGAATAAGTAATAACAACACCAGCATATTTATAAACTTTTTTATTATAATTTAATATCAGTAAATCATATTCATCATTTATGTTGTAGGAAATGTATTTCGTAAAGAACAAAAAGAAAGAAATACGAAATCAAGGGTCAGCATAATTGTATGATGTACAAGTAAATTAAAAATTATCCTGAATTAAATGTTCCATTCTCTTATCTTTCGTCCAAAACTCATTTTCCATCGTCAACACATGCTGCACCAATTTCGCCCATGCTTCGTCCTGTACCCGGGTAACAGTTTCAAATATTGTCTTGGTTATTTCTGCCAATGTGAAAAACATACCACGGTGCGCTGACAAGATTTTATCTATAATAAGATCCCACGCTATTTCAATTAGATTGAAATCAGACGAATATTGAGGCACAATAAGTAACTCGTGTCCATATTTTGCAAATATGTCATCGTAATTTGCCCTGCACTTTTCTAATAGATCTCTCATAGCGCAGTCTGTTATTTTGTTCATGCAAGGTATTGGTATTCCCTTATATTCCAACCATTCAAAGAGAGTTTCCATCCTGTATCCTTCTGGTGGTATATTTTGTATGTCCATGTATACGTCGTTGTCGATCACAATAACGCTATTGGTGGGCAAGCTAGGAAATAATTTTAATGTCAACCACGTTTTAAATTGATGGCCATTATCTCTTTCTGCCTCTCCTACCTCAATTTTCACAATTGATAATGACTCCTCCATAAGTCCATGAGATGAAGCAGCACTTAATATTACGTACTTTTCTTCATTTGGTTGCTTCCTTATTTTCTTCCATGTTTTCGACATGTACAAGTCTCTGTCCGCGTATATTTTATGAACGTAGTAAATTTGCCTTTGGTTTTGTCGGTACTCTTTTATTTTTTTAAGGTACACGTATCTGTCTAATGTTCTATCAGGACTTTCGACTATGTAGGTCGTGTCCTCGACCTTCTTTACGAGATACCTCATGTCATTTATTATTATCGATAGCTTACTGTCTATAAATGGAAATAATATTTTTTCCCTAAGAGCTGCTTTGAGAGTTGCGAGGGTATGATCTTTATTTTCATGCAGTTTATATTCATTTATCGTATTCGAAATAACACGTTCCTTAAATTCTTCAGAAACACACTCGAATACATGATTATCACTGATGCTATTATCATCTATGTCATCATCTTGCTCTTCCAATAATTCCTGGATATCATTTCTTGACAATCCAGTGTAAAGTGCAACTCTTGTTATCGTTTGATGCAATTTGTAGAAGTAATCTTTGTTGATGGATTCCAATGTACATTTTTCCAATACTCGTATAGCCAATTGACGAGTTTGATAGTCTAATTTGACACATGACGTCGTTGTTGTACGTGATGTACTAGGTTTATTCATAATAGAATAATTATACTTCTGAGCGGTTAAACATATGAAATATTAGTGACGCAACCAGATCAACGTGCGTGCGTTCGTTACGTAAGTTTCGCGTATACTGACTGAGGGGAGGGAGGGCTGAGCGAGGACGCGGGGGGAGGCGCGTGGCGAGCGCCCGGCCTGTCGGAGCGGGAGGGACGGGTCATGATGCGGCGGGCGCCACGACGTGGTTCGTTTGACTTCGGTCGGTCGTCGGCGGGGAGCGATTCGTTCGGTTTCACTACACTCTATCTACAACACAGCTATTTCATACAATGTAATATTTTTAATATTAGAAAATAATAATTGTCATTCCCACTCTTTATTTCACCGCTTTTGGAAATATTATGTAGGTATGTTTAATTGCAAAATGTTTTTTTTTTCTTTTTTAATTTTGAGTGTAAATATTTCCCCTTTAGCACCATACCCGTAGCTCGGATCAATAAGACAGGCCATTATACGTATCTATCAGTCACTATCATAAATACTACTGAGCCGATTTTGATGAAATCTTTACTGTTCCCTAAGTTGGTGTAAATGTAAGCAAATAAAAAAAAGAATGATCACAATCCGATTAACTACTAGTTTCAGAGAAATGCGTGGACAAACATACAAACTGTATAAGTACATAATTACATGCATAAATACATAATTACATGCATAAATACACACATTACACACACACAAATACACACATTACATACAACAATAAAATTTTGTATATTTTTTTGAAGCCCTAATAGCTTAATTATACAAATCTACACTAATATAATAAAGAGTAAAGTTTTTTTTTGTTTGTTTATTTAAAGGCGCTAATGTCTGGAACTACCAGTCGGATTTGAAATATTCTTTTTACATTTGATAGCCTAATTTTTGAGAAAGGTTATAGGCTATTTTTATCCCGGGAATGCGGGTGAAACCGCGGGGAACAGCTATAACAAAATAAAATAGTTACTCTATACTCAGCAACGCTGAAATACAAATTTATGGAATGAGTGATAAGGGGTGAGGGATGAGGGCTGGAGGATGAGCGGTGAGGGGTGAGGGGTGAGAGACAAAGAATGAGGGAAGGTATTTTTGTAGGAAACACTGATATTTTTGCGTTAGATAGCCGGTTTATTCAGGAAGATTATAGGCTACTTTTTATCTTGAGAACGCAGGTGACACCACGGGGGACAGCTAGTATGATCATATGTGAATATTTTGCAGTTCCAATAATATAACATAAGTACATGCGTATCGAATTGATAACCTCATTATATAAGTCTGTTAAAAGAAACGATTTCTCTTTAATCTCAATAAATGAGACATGAAACCTTTAGTGAAACAGCCGTATTTACTTACTTAGTGTCCCTATGTATTGTGCATTGTAAAATTATCTAATATGTATAGCGTATAGCAGGGGTCATCAATTAGTTTCGCTCGGGGTCCGTTTTAAGAAATGAAATGACTATCGCGGTCCGCACAACATTTTATAGAAAAAAATATTTATTAAACAGATGTAATTACTAATTACGGAAATAACAATGGTATTTTTTTACATATATAAGTGAATTTTTTTGTCGCGGACTATCTGTCTGAAGTTTGGAGTAAACAATGATAATGCGGGGGATACATTTTTATCTGTAGTGCAAGTTGCTGTGTTCTCGCGGTCCGCACAAAATGGGTGGCGGTCCGGATGCGGACCGCGGTCGCCTGGCGTAGAGAATAGGAATGCGGGTGAAACCGCGGGGAACAGCTAAATAACAAAATAAAATTGAAATACAAATTAATTAAAATAAGTTAAGTAGTTTTTGAGTTCACCCATTACAAACAAACATTTAAATATCAAATCTTTTCTCATTATAATATTAGTTTAGATATGAATGTGAAATGTTTGTCTGTCCTTACGGCTAAATTACCGAACAAATGTTCATAAACAAAGTTAGACCAATCCTGTTAGTACAGTCAGCCCTATAAGTAGATGAGATCTTTAGTACCCTTTCATAATCCTAACTTCCCAACTAATGTTATAAATGCAAATGTGGGTTTGTTTGTTAACTTTTCACATTTAAACCGCTGAACCGATCGCGTTGAGGTACCCAAATAGTATGGATGGACATAGGCTACATTTTTTCTCGGTATCGCGGGTGAAACCACGGGGGACAGCTATGTTATTCTGTACTAAAACTCGACGGTGAATTCTCCATGTGTCTATTCTCTGTCCCACTCGTGAAGTCCTGATTACCGAGTTTCACGAGAGAGACAGAGAATAGTCGCTTCGGAATTCACTGTAATCTATAAACTTTTTTATTTTCTACTAATTTTAAGGCGACGATAGCTGTGGCTGTGATATTGACGTCAAATGCCGTGACGAATGTCGTGGGTACGAATCCTACAATGAGACGAGTTTTCGGTGAAGGAAAACATCGTGAGGAAACTATAGCACGGTGGTAGGGTACTTTATAGTACTACCCGTCTGGTTGGCTACCACATTTAAGTTGAATATCTGTCGTCAAGCGCTTTTCAGTGTTTGACAGCTGCACTTGAGTGCCAGTTCCCTTATAGCTTTTGTGTGCTTACCACCTTCGTCCACAGCAAATCAAAAAATCAAAAATCGGGGACCTTAAACATAAAATGGTATTTGGTATAAGTAACAAAAACATTCTAATATTAGTTTAAAAATCCTTATTGAATAAAAAACGTGGGTACATTTATTACATGAATGATACGTTTTTTTTTTACAAAATGTTTACCTATATCAATGACTGAAAAATCTAAATTAAATATCCAATATCCACGCAAGTTACACAATGTACATTTTGTTTATATATTGATTATTTCTTTTTTGTCTGTTCCATGTATAGCCGCTCTAATTGCTCTTTGTTGTCCAATAATCGTCTATCTTTCGTCCAGAGGTACTCTTCCTGCTTACGAACTTCCTCATCGAAAGCCTTCCAATCTTCCGGTGTTATCTTTGAAATCTTATCAGCAATTAAATCTCTGACATCAGATATCTTCATTGATTTCGTTCCTGAACTTCCCAAATCTGTTTTGAGTTTGTCCCACATCAGCACAAATGGATTTAGCTTCGACATAAAGGCTGGTAGTTTGAGTAATGTATGGTTTTCTCTTTCGAGCACGTCTTTGATACTTTCTTTATTTATTTGGGTTTGTTTCTGGACTAAACTATACAACTCTTTAGCGGACATATCATGGTTAAAGTGGAATTCTGAATCATTCTTGCTTAACCAATTGTATAGATAAACTTTATTGCCACACGGACGCTTCCACAATTTACTTTCGTGGTATAATTCATTGTCTACCACAATGATACTAGATTTTGGCAGAGTTCGTAGTAGACGTTGCGATAGCCAGGATTTGAAGTGTTTCAGATCGATAGTATCGGTATCGGTGTTCATAGCAGTCGTCATTTTAAGCGCCTCGGGTATGATACCATGTTTTGACGCAGCGCTTAGTGTTATTAATATGATTTCATTTTTCAAGTCTTCAATTTTTGTTATATCGTGAAGGTTCTCCCAGATTTTGGTACAATTTAATTTTTCGTCAACCCACGTTTCGTCCAAATATATGATATTTCTATTTTGTTGTCTGTACTCTCTTATTTCCTTTAAGTACGTATATCGCTTCAGCCCGACTTCTTCTTTTTCAAAAAGTTCTTTTCTACACCTCGACGACTTGCGTTCATCCTTCGACTCATAGCGCTTTTTTAGGAACCTGGCTATTTGCAAATAAAGTGCATCGCGGTTGTCATACTGCGGTAAATCGTTTTCCACGGAACTAACCAGCTCGCCACAAGTGGGGTTAGGGGCAAATTCGTCTGTAAAAATCCTATCGATTTCATTCATCACAATAATACGGTAGCATAGTTTGAAACCATAACTCGCATCTTTTCCATCTTTTTTGTTGGTATCCTTATTTTTTTTTCCATCTTTATGCATGTGCATATTCGATTTGATTTTGACGAGAACCTGTGGCGTCAGGCCCGTATAGAAGGCGGCGCGATTAACTGCATCGTGATTGGAATATTGATACTCACCTCTTTCTTGTTCCAACAAAGTTGCATGGATAATTCTCTTCACCATCTTGCGTTCTTGGCTAGTTAAGTCGGAAGCTTTTCTCGACTGGTACCAGCTCATTTTGAAATAAATAAATTCAGCTTCTACTCGTATAGTATTTTATTCGCGCAGAGTACTGCCCAACACCTTATTGCTAGACGCGTGGCGCGATACTGACCTGACTGAACGAATTCCAGCGGGCACGAAGCGCGGGGCACCGCGCACCGGGCGGTGCCTGCCCCCCTGCGCTCCGTGCCCCTCTGCCCCCCCGCCGGTCGCACGCAACCGAGGACACCGACGGCACGGCGGCGTCCGTGTCGGACGGTCATGTGACCGTATCGTACGTACGATACATTCATTCAATCACAGACATCCGTGGTCTGTTATGATTTTTACGCTGTGATTCTATACTGCCACTAAGTAGGATATTAAAATTTAAATAAAAACGTGCTTTCATGCAGTCATTATGACTGATAGCCTAAGTAGGTAGGTATCATTATTATTCAGATAAACATCATAAATATATGTAAAACTCGTTATTGGTAAGTACCAATACCGAGTAAGTAGGTACTTTTATAATAAGTAAGTTTATACTTAATATACTATATACCTATAAGATTAATATTATAAAGCTGAAGAGTTTGTTTGTTTGGTTAAACGCGCTAATCTCGGGAACTACTGGTTCGAATTGAAAAAATCTTTTTGTGTTGGATAGTGACATATTATTTATTCGTAGTGGATAGCCCATTTATCGAGGAAGGACATAGGAAACTTTTTATTTAAAAAAAAAAATGAGATCCTTAATAATTGATGACATAATTATAAAAAATATGTACTACTCTACATGATTAAAGTACTCATTATTAGGTACCTACAAAAAGTCCGCAAGGGAATATATGTATATGTAACTATTATAGGCACAATAACATCTTTTGTGTTCTAAAATTTTATTAGGTCGCCGCCGCGCCGGTAGAAACAAAAGTTGATTACATTCGTATTGTAGTATTTATTCTTATTCAATTAAATAGTTTTATCATCAAGGGTATTTATGTAGCAGTAAAATACTTTTAATTTATTCGAATCGGACGTTTAATTTCGAAGTTATCACGAGTATAATAATGCAATACGCCAACCGTTCGATGTCGCCGCGCCGCAACGTTCCCTACTCTATAGAGTGGCTCACGGCAGAACGGGTGAACGAATTTGAATGAAATTTGGCACGGAGATAGATTATAGCGCGATAGATTATCCGCGGCGTGGAAGCTAGTATTCTTATATTATATAGTATACTAGCTAACTAGCTTGTCGCCCGCGGCTTCGCTCGCGCAGACTTTATAAAACTTCTATAAGTACCTACCTTCTTAACTTTTTTCCCTAGCCAATTTCGAGGAAATTAGCAGTATTAAAGTAAATTCCAAAAATCTTTAATAACTCTTTTCACAACATCCGATTTCAATGAAACAAAGCCTTATTCTGGTCTTAACTAATCTATATGATTAATCCGTTCAGTGGTTCCGGAGATGTGCGCGAACAAACAGACAGATAGACAAACAGACCGACATAAATAATTCTGAAAATCGTTGATTCATGTTCAATTATTATTTTTAACCGACTAAAAAAGAGGAGGTTATCAATTCGACCGTGTATGTAATATTATTGGACCTGCAAAATATTCACATATTATGATAATCTATTAGTGCTTCCAAACAAAACAGAATATCAAAGAATAATAAAAAAAGAATCATCGCAATCCGAAACTAGTCATCGGATTGTGATGAATGTTTTTTTGTAGTTTACGTTAACTTCAACTTAGAGAACAGTTAAGGTTTCATCAAAATTGGTTCAGTAGTTCTTATGATATGGACTAATACGTGTAACGGCCTGGCTTAATGATATGATAGTATGGTGTCAAAGGGAATACATCTCAAAACCGTGATCAAATTCTTGTGCGCATCGAAACCAAACTGGCCTCACGATACAAATCCGCAGCGAGAACTAAAAATTAACAAGATTGCCGGGCCATTCGATACGAAATATTGTCGACAATTATAATTGATATGCATATATTGCATATCCTCGATCAGTGACCAATGTTTATAAGTGTTCAATACACATAAGAAAATAAAAAAATAGCCGACTTAAAAGTGCGTTTGCATTATAAAGTCTAAAATAACGATGTTAGAACGCGTTTTGAAGTCAGGGAAAGCGAAACACGTGTTTCAGAATCTAAAATTCTTTCACTATCTAATAATAATATCTGGGAAAATTCGTTTTCTCTATTTACATCTGAGCAAGGCTCGGTCGCCTAGGTACTTATTTATTAAGGTACTTACATAAAGTTTCTTATGGATTTGTGTATGTTTTTGTAAACGTACCATTTATAATCGTATTTTTTTGTTTCAGGTACTTACTGTGAATTATATCTTCAGGAGCAAAATCAACCTTCATAGCAAGTAAACCCACATGATAATGCAGGTAGCTTACCTAACGCCAGTTGTAAGTAAATAAAATACACATTCGTACAAACGAGAAGTTCATCAATATAATTATTTATACTGGGTGATTTTGTTATCACTGGCAATACTTGCAAGGGTGGAAGTACTCATCAAAATGAACAACTTTTATTATGGGACTAACTGTGAAATCATGAAAAAATTATCAGCTGTTCCATACAAAAGTTCAATACCTACTCAACCAAAATGTTATGAAGCAACCATATTATTTTACGCGATATCAGAGTTAGCCCTATAATAAAAGTTGTTCACATTGATGAGTACTTCCACCCCTGCAAGTATTGCCAGTGATAACAAAATCACCCTGTATAATGAAGTAGGTACATATCTACCTAGTTATTCCATTCATTCGTATAGGCCAAGAGTCGTCGAGCCACCACAGTAGGCTGAAAACCGACTTTCATAGACATGTCATCTTTTCATTAGCGTAAATTTTTGTCGCAATGTCTTGATGCATATAGCCAGTTCATTCAAACGCTCTTCTGTCATCATGCTGCGAAACAACTCTGATAATTTGATTTGCCTAAATATGTACTGTGATGGAAACTCCACAATCGTCTGGGGGGGGGGGGGGGGGGCACGTGCCTCTGTGCCCCCTCCTAAATCCGCCCTTGCTGCCCTGTGGCTAGGGCTTGGAATAGCAGCTACGGTGATCCCCTGCTTGTCGTAAAAGGCGACTAAATGAGGACCTTCGTGGTCGTGGGCAAGGCCCCCGGGATGGGCTATCCCAGCGCCGCGCTTGGAGGGGCTCGTGTATGCGTTCTGTACGAGAATCGGGCTCGGCCCCTCTCCAGCGCAGATGGCGACCACCGTGGGGTTTTAGCCGGTACAAGTCCTGCATTTCCTATGAGGATTTCCCCACGTAAAAAAAAGAAGGTTAGAACGCCATACGCCATAAATGTTGATGAGATTTGAAATACTTATATTAACTTATTTTACCCCTTCATTGTTCTGAATAGAACTGCTTAGAATGAAATTTCTTACCGACTAATTCCGATTTGTCAACTGCCCACTCGTAACTGGCCATTTAGTTATTCCACTGCTCAGTATTTATTAAATGATCCATTTTATATTTTTTACGACTCATTTTTAGGGTTCCGTACCTCAAAAGGTAAAAAAAGGAACCCTTATAAGATCATTCTTTTGTCCGTGTGTCCGTGTGTCACCATCGATTTTCTCAGGAACGGGTGGACCTAGCAACTTGCTAGGTCCACCCGTTGCTAGTAGCAAGTTGAAATTTATACCAGATACTGAGGTCTATAGTCGCTTATTAGGTGTATAAAAATCAAGGTCCTGAGTCAACACGATAAAAAGATGTAGACAAATTTAGATTTTTGCGAAAACTTGTAAGTATCAAAATTTACCATAATTTTCAACTTTATTTATTTTTCGGAATTTTCGCTTTAGTAGTACTGTAAGACCTTTCTTGATAATTCTAGGTCAACCGGATGTACCCTATAGGTTTTGGGTCGAAAACCTATATGGTAGTTCCCGTTGACCTAGAATCACGAAATTTGGCAAAAAGCAAGGTATAAGGCAGCACAAATAAGGGAAAAAAAAAACTGAAAATTAAAGGGTGCCCATACATACATAGTTGACGCCAATTAAGATAGTCCTTTGAGTTGTATGGGCGCTCATACAATTTAGAGGACAAGCTTTATTGTACGGAACCCTCGGTGCGCGAGTCCGACTCGCGCTTTTCCGTTTTTTTTTGTTTACTTTACTGCTAAGTTTTAACTGCCGAACTTGTTAATAAATATGCATTTTGTAATTTTTAACTTATCAAAACTACTAAGTATATACCTATATACAACTGCCGCTTAAAATCAGTGCCTAGTAAAAATATAAACAGACTGAGTTTTTTCTTGAAAAATTTGTATGGAGATGACACGAAAAATGCAAATATCTCCGCTGTCGCACAATTGGACCTAAGTCTTTTCCTCATATTGTTTAGAATTTTTTGACATAGGTAGGTACTCCATATATAGGCTACTGGTGAGACCTTTTTTAAAAAATAGTCGAAAATTAAATATTTATAGAAAAATGTTTATCCAAATCTACATGATTTACCTAAATGATAAACCCCCAACCACTATAGGTATTCATAAATTAGTAGTGTTAGTCATTATTAGTATTTTTTCGAAAAAAAGTGATGTGCACTCTATTAATACTAGAAATAAGCACAAACTTGTAACCTCTGCCTATAGACTCCAAAAAGTGCAAGGTTCATTTCTAGGACTAAGTACACGCTTCTATAACAACATCCCTACTTCAATTTTAAATTTGCCTTCGCATAAATTTATGGAACGGATTAAAGCTGTTTTAGTAGAAAAGGCTTATTATTGTGTAAATGATTATATGAAAGACTCTAATGCTTGGTAGATTTGTTACTTTTGTATATTATTATTGTAATCATTTTGTTTTATAAACCTGTTAATGGTCTCAGTAATAACATATTGTGTGTTATAATTCGTATTTCTTGAAAAGTTTTTCTTTTTATTATTTGTAGTAAGCTTAAGTTAGTCATGCTCACTTTGGGGTCTTTACTTGCGGCGGCGTCGTGTGGAGTGTCGCTCACATCCCTATAATATGTGCGAGGAGGGCGATAGCTGTCACAAGCGTCATACTTGTGAACAGGTGATGCTTGTGGGGGCTAGTCTGCTTAAGCAAACCATTTATTTACTGAGTTACTATGAGTAACTCATTTTGATACTTACTTACTTACATTTATTTTTTCCTTATCGTTATATACACACAAATATTGTCAGTAAGACTAGATAAATAATTTTATGTAAATTCTCAGTTGGTTTTGAAAAGAGTAATTGCTGAGTTTCTTGCCGGCTCTTCTCAGTAAAAGCAACCTTCCGAACCGTGCGTTAGAGTCAGACTATTCATAAGTGCTTGTAATATTTATATAAAAAATATTTTCATTTTCATATACTTATTGTAAATCACTAAATTGGTCTTGCTAATGAAACGAGTGGATCTGATGAAAGAAGAAGAATGACCTTCATGTTTGTTTTTAAATATGATTCAAAAAATAATTTATAACTTGTCTCAGATTCACTTTTTTAATATTAACAATTAGCTTTCGCCCTGCGGCTTTACCTACGTTATCGGGATAAAACGTATTCCGTGAACTATCTCTATGCAAAAGATCACGTCGATCCGTTGCTGCGAGAAAGATGGATAAAAATAGTAGAGATTTCTTAGAAAAATTACTTTACAACAATCATTCGTTTTACACAAAAAAATAAAATCCATTGATTAGTTAGCGAGCCAACCCTCCGAAGTGCAACAGGCATTCCCACGTGGGTAACATATTTACCTGCCATTTTTTACATAACTTAAGATAAGTATCCTTATTATCCGCAAAACTTGAATAGTAATACCTCTAAATAATATTCAAAGAACGTAAAATCCCCAGTAAGTATCCCTTAATTACAGACAGTCTTAAAAGTGCAATAAATGTGTTTGTTGTACCGAGAAAGGTCCGCGTAAAAAATATTTGGCATACTTTTTCCCCATTTTACTTTGCTGTGGTAATTTACACTTATCATCATAGCGCTTGGTGTGGCACGGTTGTCAATTTTTGAAGTGAAAACTTCTTTTAGCGCGGTACGCATATTTTAGATGAGGTAAAACCTCTGGACTCGCGACACTGTTGAGACGCGACACCGTTATGATGAGACGCAGTTTGACTGTTTAGTTTCTTTTTTTTATTGAAGTGAAAACTTCTTTTAGCGCGGTACAGCAACATATACCTATATATATAGATTGAGATTGCGATTGCGATTGAGTTTTAGTTTTCACTTCTGTCGGCACTCCCGGAGTGCAATTTTTTTTATTCTCAATTGTGAAAGAATCTGTAAATAATATTTGTTTGCATATATCACTTAAAACTTCGACAGAGGCCGGCCCTGAAAACAAGTTATGGAGTCTACTTTGAAGTAAGAACAAAGAAACTTAACATAATATAATTCATCATATTCATCGCCAACAGCCCAATTAAGATTGACTAGGGCACAGGCTTTGAATTAAATTGAGGAAAATTAAAGTAATAGTCAACCACGCTGGGTTATTGCTGATTGATAGGCTTCTCAAACAGGCAGGCTTCTGCGATGGTATCTGTCAATGAAAGACAACCCAGAGACATCGGTATATCTATAGTTAGTTATTAAGGACTTTAAACCTTTATTAACCCAGGGTTAAACTGACCTTTTTAGGCAATTATAGCTCAGTGGTAGCAACGTCAGACGCCGCGGTGAAAGTCGTGAGTTCGAATCCTACAGTGAGTTTGAGCTATCGGTGAAGCGAAACATCGTGAGGAAACCATAGCACGGTGGTAGGGTACTTCATAGTACATTCCCGCGCCTGGTTAGCTACCACTCTCAAGTTGAAAATTTATCGCCAAGCATCTTCCAGTGCACTTGAGAGCCAGTTCCTCTATAGCTTTTGTGTGCTTACTACCTTCCACAATATCGTACATCTGCGTTTTCTAGTTATTAAAAATCGGGGATCTTAAACATAAAATGGTAGTTGGTATAAATGACAACAAAAACATTCTAATATTAGTTTAAAAATCTTTATTGAAAAACGTATTACAAGAATGATAACTTTTTATTTTTTACAAAATAAGTACCTAAGTATTTCAATGACAGAAAAATGACAATCTAAATATCCGATATCCATGCAAGTTACACAATGTACATTTCGTTTATTTATTGATTATTTCTTTTTTTTTCTGTTCCATGTATAACCGCTCTAATTGCTCTTTGTTGTCCAATAATCGTCTATCTTTCGTCCAGAGGTACTCTTCCTGTTTACAAACTTCCTCATGGAAAGCCTTCCAATCTTCCGGTGTTATCTTTGAAATCTTATGAGCAATTAAATCTCTGACATCAGATATCTTCATTGATTCCGTTCCTGAACTTCCCAAATCTGTTTTGAGTTTGTCCCACATCAGCACAAATGGATTTAACTTTGACATAAAGGCTGGTACTTTGAGTAACGTATGGTTTTCTCTTTCGAGCACGTCTTTGATACCTTTATAGGTATTTATTTGGGTTTGTTCCTGGACTAAACTATACAACTCCTTAGCGGACGTATTATGGTTAAAGTGGAATTCTGAATCATTCTTGCTTAACCAATTGTATAGAGAAACTTTATTGCCACGCGGACGCTTCCGCAAGTTAGATTCGTGGTATAATTCATTGTCTACCACAATGATACTAGATTTTGGCAGAGTTCGTAGTAGATGTTGCGATAGCCAGGATTTGATGTGTTTCAGATGGATAGTATCGGTTTCCGTGTTTAAAGCAGTCGTCATTCTAAGTGCCTCGGGTATGAATCCATGTTTTGACGCAGCACTTAGTGTTATTAATATGATTTCATTTTTCAATTCTTCAATTTTTTGTATATCGTGAATGCTCTCCCAGATTTTGGTACAATTTAATTTTTCGTCAACCCACGTTTCGTCCAAATAAATGATATTTCTATTTTGTTGTCTGTACTCTCTTATTTCCTTTAAGTACGTATATCGCTTCAGCCCGACTTCTTCGATTTCAAAGAGTTCTTTTCTACACCTCGACGACTTACGCTTATCCTTGGACTCATACCGCTTTTTTAGGAACCTGGCTATTTGCAAATAAAGTGCATCGCGGTTGTCATACTGCGGTAAATCGTTTTCCACGGCAATAACCACCTCGCTACAAGTGGGGTTAGGGGCAAATTCGTTTGTAAAAATCCTATCGATTTCATTCATCACAATAATACGGTAGCGTAGTTTTAAACCATAACCCGCATCTTTTTTCTTGGTATCCTTATTTTTTTTTCCATCTTTATGCATGTGCATATTCGATTTGATTTTGACGAGAACCTGTGGCGTCAGGCCCGTATAGAAGGCGGCGCGATTAACTGCATCGTGATTGGAATATTGATACTCACCTCTTTCTTGTTCCAACAAAGTTGCATGGATAATTCTCTTCACCATCTTGCGTTCTTGGCTAGTTAAGTCTGAAGCTTTTCTCGACTGGTACCAGCTCATTTTGAAATAAATAAATTCAGCTTCTACTCGTATAGTATTTTATTCGCGCGGATTGCCGCCCAACGCCTTATTGCTAGACGCGTGGCGCGATACTGAACGAATTCCAGCGGGCACGGAGCGCGGCGGACGGAGCACCGCGCGCCGCTGCCGGGCGGTGCCTGCTCCCCCTGCGCTCCGTGCCCCTCCGCCCCCCGCCAGTCGCACGCAACGGACTCGAACACAACTATACTGCGTGATGATACTGCCTCTATAGGTATTTAGATTAAAATTATTTTGTTTTCGTGCGTTCATGCAGTCAAAGTACCTAAGTAGGTAGGTATCTTTATTATTCAGGTAAACGTAATCCTCGTTATTGGTACCAATACCGAGTACATATATTCTTATTTACCTATATACCTAATATACTGGGTGATTTTTTTAGTCACTGGCAATACTTGCAGAGGTGGTGGAAGTACTCATCAATATGAACAACTTTTATTATTGGACTAACTGTGAAATCTCGAAAAAAAATATCAGCTGTTCCATACAAAAGTTTAATACTTACTCCACCAAAATGTATGAAGCAACCATTTTATTTTACGCGATAGCAGAGTTGGTCCCATAGTGAAAGTTGTTCATATTGATGAGTTGGTAGTGTAGGTACTTCCACCCCTGCAAGTATTGCCAGTCACAAAAAAATCACCCAGTTTAATAATATACTATATTATTATAATACAAGAATAGGTACTGTATACTTAATACTAGCTACCACCCCGCGGTTTCACCCGCGCATTCCTGAGGGACCTTAGGTTTTCCCGGGATAAAAAAAATGGCCTAAGTATAGCCTTCCTCGATAAACGGGCTATCCAACAACACTAAAATATTTTTTCAATTGGAACAAGTAGTTCCTGAAATTAGCGCGTTCTAAAAAATAACAAACGTATACGAACTTTTCAGCTTTATAATTTTATGTGATATTAGTACCTAGATAATAGTTCTTATGTAAGTAATGTAGGTACACCGCATGAGAAAAACAGAAATTACATTTACCTTATGCTTAGGTCCGTATCCGTACCTACTATGCCCATACTATAGTTCCAAATTAGTGAAGTCGTGATAGTTTTAAGTTTCGCCCAATACCTACGTATGTTACTATTATCTATTAGTTTACTTAACTAGCTTGTCGCCCGCGGCTTCGCTCGCGCAGACTTTATAAAACTTCTATAAGTATGTTTTTGTAAACTTACCATTTGTAATCGTATTTTTTTTGTTTCAGGTACTAACTGTGAATTATATCTTCAGGAGGTAAATCAACCATCTTAGCAAGTAAACCTACATGATAATGCAGGTACCTTACCTAACGCCAGTTGTAGTTCGTCAGTATCTTTATGTAAAGAGGTACCCTATCTACCTAGTTATTCCATTCTTAGGCCAAGACGCGACGAGCCGCCACAGTGGGCTGAAAACCGGCTTTCATAGACATATCACAGCGTAAAAATCATACAGTGGTCTATCGCGTTTGAAGTCACGCGAAATGCCGCTTTATATAGGCATTCGTCATTGCTGCATTGTGTCCCAAGTAATTTTATTATGATTGATTATTATTATATTTTATACTAAATAATTATTTACAAAAAGAAAGGTAAAACAAAGTATTTTAACAAAAAATAGACCGACTTCGAAGCACTAAAAATATGAATAAATATGTAGTGGTCTGATTGTGTAATTAATAATTAGGTACTATTTTAAAGTCAGCGAAAGAATTTTAGATACAGGAACACGTGCTACTCTTTCCCTGACTTCAAAACAGTCTCTAATTATTAGTTACACAATCAGATTTCAGTTCCACTACATAGTTATTTCATATTTTTTTGTGCTTTGAAGTCTGTTTAATTTTTTGTTATTTTTTTATGTTTTTAGTATATTCAATACCTCTCAAGATTTGTCACTGACCGAGGATGCAATATCATAATAATCGTCGACATTATTTGGTTTCGATCATTTTGATTATCTTACATGCGGATGTTTTCCCTTTTACGCCATACCCATAGCTCGTATCAATAAGCCAGACCGTTACACGTATTAGTCCATATCAAAACATATAAAAGCATATCATATAATATAAAAACTACTGAACCGCTTTACTAATCTTACCTAAGTTGAAGAAAACGTAATCAAATAAAAAACCGGCCAAGTGCGTGTCGGGCCACGCGCAATGTAGGGTTCCGTAGTTGCCCATCACAAGAGGGCTTTTTGTTGTTTCATGCGTTTAAAACCCTAACAATTTTCAATGGAATTTGTACGAGATTTTTACTTTTATAAGTTGGTCGACTATTACTCGTAAACTTTAAAGCCTACTTACTTAGTTGTGATAGTGTTCCTTTTAACTTCATAATATACTACTACCGTGAATTTTTCACATATCCAAACACTACTATTTAGTTGGCAGGGGGGAGGGGACACTTGACTCTAACAAAAATTAGCACTTTAAGCTGAATATTTCACAAACGGATCCCTGAAACAAAACCCACAATATTTTTGCAAGACATATCCAACGATACACCACACCGAGGGGTAGGCGAGAAAAAAAACCATCCCCATTTTTTCAAGATTTTATTTTACCATTTTATCGGCGTGATTAATATGTATATCCATGCCAAATTACAGCTTTCTAGTACTAAGAGTTTCTGGGCTAAGCTGCGGACAGACAGACAGACAGACGCACTTGGCGAAACTATAAGGGTTCCTTGTTGACGACGGAACCCAAAAAAGAATCATCACAATCCGACCACTTGTTTCGGAGAAATTCGTGGACAAACATACATACACCTATATTTTTTTTTATATTTGTTTGGAAGCCGTATCATATGTGAATATTTTTCAGTTCCAATAATATTACATACATACGTGTCATATTGATAACCTCTTTTTTTTTAAGTCGGTTAATAACAAACAAAAGAAGAAAGAGTCAGAAGAAATTAAATTAAATAAACAACAATTTACAATGATTGAGTAGACTACGAGAATAAAGGAAGTTATAATTTGATGGGCCGGTTGGCGTGGTTGGTAAGATACCCTATCTATCACACACACCACAGGTCGTGGGTTTGATTCCCACTTAGGACAGACATTTGCGTGCATGAACATGTCTGTCTATCCTGAGTGTGTGTTGGGGCTGTTTTTTCACAAAAATAAATTTTGAATTTGAATTGAATAATCTAAGTAAGTATATAAGTATAAACTTAGTTACCTAAATATTTTTTGTATTTCTACTCCTATTATTATATGGTGTAACAATATAGTGTTATCTATCTATCTTAGATATTTACAAAAGATAAGTAGTACCTATATGTAGTATATCAGTTATTTGGCTTCCATAGCACAAGCTCTGCTTAGTTTGGGGTCAGATTGCCCGTGTGTGAGGAATTATGTCTCAGAGGATTTATTTATTTATTATCTAGCTTCCACCCCGCGGTTTAACCTGCGTAAGGGCTTTGAACCTTTATGCACCCTCATAATCGCAGATCTGGGTTAAACTGAACCTTTTTAGGCAATGATAGCTCAGTGGTAGTAACGTCTGACGCCGCGGCGAAGGTCGTGAGTTCGAATCCTACTATGAGTTTGGGCTTTCGGTGAAGGAAAATGATGAAAATGGTGAAGAAACAGTCACAGTGGTAGGGTACTTTATAGTATCTACCCGTCTGGTGGGTTACCACATTTAAGTTGAAAATCTGTCGTCAAGCGCCTTTCAGCTTTTGTGTGCTTACCACCTTCGACCACAGCATCGTACCTCTGGGTTTTCTAGTTATCAAAAATCGGAGATCTTAAACATAAAATGGTAAGTAGTTGGTTGGTACTATATGTAACAACAAAAACATTCTAATATTTGTTTAAAAATCCGTATTTATTGAAAAACGTACATTTATTACAAGAATGATACCGATTTTTATTTTTACAAAATAAGTACCTGTACCAATGACAGAAAAATCTCAATCTAAATATCCAATATCCACGCAAGTTACACGTACATTTTGTTTATTTATTGATTATTTCTTTCTTTTTCTGTTCCATGTATAACCGCTCTAATTGCTCTTTGTTGTCCAATAATCGTCTATCTTTCGTCCAGAGGTACTCTTCCTGCTTACGAACTTCCTCATCGAAAGCCTTCCAATCTTCCGGTGTTATCTTTGAAATCTTATCAGCAATTAAATCTCTGACATCGGATATCTTCATTGATTCCGTTTCTGAACTTCCCAAATCTGTTTTGAGTTTGTTCCACATCAGCACAAATGGATTTAGCTTCGACATAAAGGCTGGTAGTTTGAGTAATTTGTGGTTTTCTCTTTCGAGCACGTCTTTGATACCTTTGACGGTATTTATTTGGGCTTGTTTCTGGACTAAACGATACAACTCGTCAACAGACGTATCAAGGGTAAAGTTGAATCCTGAATCGTTTTTGGTTAACCAATTGCACAGAGCTTCTTTATTTATTGTAGTTCTACACGGACGCTTCCACATGCTACATTCGTGGTATAATTCATTGTCTACAACAATGATACTAGATTTTGGCAGAGTTCGTAGTAGATCTTGCGATAGCCAGGATTTGAAGTGTTTCAGATGGATAGTATCGGTTTCGGTGTTCATAGCAGTCGTCATTTTAAGCGCCTCGGGTATGAATCCATCTTTTGACGCAGCGCTTAGTGTTATTAATATAACTTCAGTTATCAAGTCTTCAATTTTTTTTATATCATAAAGATTCTCCCAGATTTTTGTACAATTTAATCTTTCGTCAATCCACGTTTCGTCCAAATATATGATATTTCTATTTTGTTGTCTGTACTCTCTTATTTCCTTTAAGTACGTATATCGCTTCAGCCCGACTTCTTCGATTTCAAAGAGTTCTTTTCTAAACCTCGACGACTTGCGGTCATCCTTCGACTCATACCGCTTTTTTATGAGCCTGGCTACTTGCACGTACATTGTATTGTACTTTTCACCTGGTAAATCGTTTTCCACGGCTCTAAACAGCTCACCACAAGTGGGGTTACGGGTAAGAAGTTCGTCGGTAAAAATGTTATCGATTACATCCATCAAAAAAATATGGTGGCTTAGTTTTAAACCATAACCCGCATTATTTCCATCTTTTTTATCATTATTTTTGGTTTTATATCTATACACGTGCATATCCGCTCTGATTTTGACGAGAACCTGTGGCGTCAGACCCGTATAGAAGGCGGCGCGATTAACTGCATCGTGACTGGAATATTGATACTCACCTCTCTCTTGTTCCAACAAACTTGCATGGATAATTCTTTTCACCATCGTGCGTTCTTGGCTAGTTAAATCTGAAGCTTTTCTCGACTTGTAGCTCATTTTGGAATAAATAAATTCAGCTTCTATTCGTATATTTTAATCGCGCGGATTGCAGCCTAACGCCTCGTTGCTAGACGCGTGGCGCGATACTGCTGGTTGAGCAGCTGAACTCCAGCGATCGGACGGAGCAGCGCGCGCCGCCGGCGCCGGGCGGGTGTAGGGAGCCTGCTCTCCCCGCATTCCGCGCCCCTCCCTCCATCCCCGCCAACGGACACATACAATACAACTGCCACTAGCTAGTCGCGTGCGTGCGTCTGGTGGACTTTAAAATCTTTATTACATTGATATTTCATTTTTTCGTGCATTCATGCGATCATAGTACTCATAGTACATAAGTAAGTAGGTAGTAACATTATTATGAACAGGTAAGTTTACGTGAAACTCGTAGATAGGTAAGTATACCTACTTTATAACTAAATAAAAATATTTTATTTATTACGTAATTAATAATGATCCGAGATAAGTAAGTACCTACTCGTTATTTACTAAGGTAGGTAGGTACATACAAGTTAATTATGGATAGTTTTTGTAAACGTAATTATTGTAGGTATTTTTTTGTTTCAGGTACGTACCTACTATGAATTATATCTACAGGAGGTAAATCATCCTTCATAGCAAGTAAACCCACATCATAATCCTACCTAACCTAACGCCAGTTGTAAGTATACATATATTCGTACAAACGAGAAGTTGTAGGTAAGTAGTTATTGCTTCGTAGACCAAGACGCGCTGACACTTGGTAAACAAAAATATAGGTGACTTCATCTATCTTCAATTCTATTTACATTCAATTTCAACGCTCAGTTCTTCCACAAGGTCTGCAAGATAGCTCACTTCGTATACAAAACCTAAAATCAAATAAAGCAAATTGAAATTTACCTTGGCAATACACAAACATACATAGGTACATCTGGGCATCCGAACGACTGTTTTATTGGGCGAAATTCAAAAGTAAAATATTTATTGTCTGCGCTTCTCAGCTTAGAATAAACACTGTAGGTTTTCCTGCGGTCGCCAGCGATGCTGACACTTGGAAAAATAACATTATCGTAACTGGTCACACAAAGGAAAACATTGAATAATGGTGGATTCCCACGGGGTCAAATGGTACTACTTATGTATCAACATTAGAAAATGCTGTGGTCAGGATACTTATACTATCCGATCTAAATGATAATGCAGATTGTGGACTACCAATACTATGCAGTGATAGGTTAAATAGTAAAACGGCCTGGAGACCGATTCTCGCGCTTTCGATAACAATATCGAAATCGATAAATACATCAAATCTCATATAGAAAGAAAATATCACAAAAATATATAATATTCCAATACTTACTCATAGCATATCGCACTCTAACGATAGATAAATATCGAAAGTGATATCTCGAGAATACAAAAAAATAAAAAACATAGATATCTGCCATGTTTTATGATAAATATCGAATGTGATATTTATCTCTATAGCTCGAGAATTGGGCCCCTGATAAGAAACAAGAGATACATATAGGACCTGACCGCGACTTTGTTTCAGTTTGTTTTAAGGCGATGATATATCAGTGTTTGTGACGTTGAACGCCGCGGCGAAGGTCGTGGGTTCGAATCCTACAATGAGCTTGAGTTTTCGGTGAAGGAAAACTTCGCGAGGAAACCATAGAACGGTAGTAGGGTACTTTGTAGTACCCGCCTGGCTGGTGCCACCCTCAACGGCCGGCCACATCATCACTTACCATAGTGAGATTGTGGTCAAACGCAATATAGGCTTGGCATAGTAAAAAAAAGAATAAGTAATAAAACATAATCTAAGCCGTTGACGTAACAGCTAAGAATCACTACATAGTATAAAACAAAGTCGCTCCCACTGTCTGTCACTATGTATGCTTAGATCTTTAAAACTACGCAACGGATTTTGATGCGGTTTTTTCTTATTACATAGAGTGATTCAAGAGGAAGGTTATAGTATATAATTTGTCAAGTTTTTGTATACATTGGCATATAATGATATTTGTTCCTTGGAGGTGTCGGAAAATAAGCCGTCTGGGAGCTTTCAACAAAAACACTGCCTAAACCCTTTGAGATATAACAAAATGATGTATGGTGGAATTGTGTATCTTATAAAGGTCTACAGAAAAGTCCGCGATGGCATATGTTTATCTCTTAAGGATAACATACTATATCCACTTTAACACTAAAAATGATTGGAAAGCTATTTACACAAATACGGTATTAATCCTTATCATTTTAAATATATTAGAGGCTTTAAGCATTTCATGCACATTATTTTACTCTTATACACCATATAACTTAAATGAATATCTTAGGAGCTATCTTAAATTAAAAAAAAAAACCGGCCAAGTGCGAGTCGGACTCGAGCACCGAGGGTTCCGTACAAACTTCGTCCATTGTTCGTCCATCAAGGGAAATGCACAATTTTATTTATTTACCTTATTTGAGGTTAGTGCCAATTAAGCTAGACCTCTGAATTGTATGAGCGCCGATACAACTCAGACGTCTTTATTAATTGGCGTTACTATGTATGTATGGGGACACCTTTAATTATCAACTTTTTTTTTTTTTTTAGAATTGTTCCTTTATTTGTGCTGTAAGACCTTGCTTTTTGCCATTTTTTAGGGTTCCGTAGCCAAATGGCAAAAATCGGAACCCTTATAGATTCGTCATGTCTGTCTGTCTGTCCGTCCGTCCGTATGTCACAGTCACTTTTTTCCGAAACTATAAGAGCTATACTGTCGAAACTTGGTAAGTAGATGTATTCTGTGAACCGCATCAAGATTTTCACACAAAAATAGAAAAAAAACAATAAATTTTGGGGGTTCCCCATACTTAGAACTGAAACTCAAAAATTTCAAAAAAAAAAAAAGTTGAAAATTAAAGGGTGTCCCCATACATAGTTACGCCAATTAATAAAGACCTCTGAGTTGTATGGGCGCTCATACAATTTAGAGGTCTAGCTTAATTGGCACCTACCTCAAATACAGTAAATAAATAAAATTGTGCATTCCCGTGATGGACGAACGATGGACGAAGTTTATACGGAACCCTCGGTGCGCGAGTCCGACTCGCACTTGGCCGGTTTTTTACTTTATATTACCTACCTTATTACCGTTTTGATGATATTTGATAAAATAAACGAGTAGTATTGTTTTAGAGGTGGTAATATTGTTTTTTTTTTTCGCTGAATAAAATGTTTGATTAAACAAATATATGTAATATAACTTATATTTATATACTTATTAACTTATTTACTTTTGTACTATTGTACTTATTTGCTTATTTCGTTATTTACTTAATTGCTTATGTACTTATGTACTAATATACATATGTACTTATTTACTTATTATCCGATTTACTTATTTGCTTATGTACTTATTTACTAATGTACTTTTGTACTAATATACTTATGTACTTATTTAATTATTTACTTATTTACCGATTTTCAATATATCAAGTATATAAGCAAATAAGCGATATAAATAAATATATGTAATATAACTTATTTACTTATTTACTTTTATTACTTATTCACTTATTTACTTATGTACTTACAAAAGTACATAAATAAGTAGTTAGTATATACTTATGTACTTATTTACTTATATACCCATTTACCGACTTACCTATTTACTATTACAAATATATGTAATATATCTATAAAATTAAATTTAAATCAGACCTCTTTACTTGTTTACTCGTTATCTTATTTACTTATTTGCTTTTTTTTTTTTTTTTTGGACTGGAACAGGAAGGTGGTGGGTCCAGGGGACCTTCTTCCACCGTTACGCGGACTTTTGCGGTGAGCGCTGAGGGCTCTCAACCGCTACTTAAAACTAAAAACTAAAACTAAATAATTTTGGGCAACGGTAGCCTGAGGGTGCCCCCTGTGGGGCTCGACCTCGGCTCAGGACGTTGCCTGGGGAATGAGGGAGGATTTAGCATGCAAACAATTATAATTATTTGGGGATCGGTCGGATTGCTAATATGCAGCTCGGGCCGCTTAAACGGGACGAGACTGAGAGGGACGTCGCGACGGTCCTCGCCGGCGAGGACGAAATCTTGGTTGTCGGTTGCGCATTTGTATTTGTTTTCGGGCTTCGTCAGCCTCGATTTGAGCTAAAGTGGTGGCATCGTCTGGTTCGCTGAGGGCGTGCCTAGGCCTACGGATGCGGGAAATAAGGGACGGGGTGTATGTGATAGTGTTGACTATCAAGGGATTCGCGTGGTGCTCTGCGGTATCAAAATATCGGCGCGAGGCGCGTTTTATAAATTGTTTGATTGTAGGGAGGCCTAAGTCAAGGTGGAGGTTTTCATTGCGCATGTACCACGGGGCGCCCGTGGCTTTGCGCATGAAACGGTTTTGAATCACCTGAAGGGTGTTGAGATGTGTGGGAGCAGCGTGAGCGAACACGGTGCTCGCATACGTCATGACTGGACGGATACACGCGGTATAGAGTCTAACCTTGCTTTTTAGGGCAAGTTTAGACCGGGCGTTGATCATGCAGTGGAGTCGTCCTGCCACAAAGGCGGCGCGCGCGCGAACCGCCCTTATGTGTGCAGCGAAGGATAGGCGATCATCGAGGGTCACACCGAGATATTTGGCTTGCCTCTCCCAAGGGATCGGCTCGCCGAATAGTGTGACTGGATCGGGGATGGGGGGACGTCTTTTTCGGTCGGTTCTAAAAAAGAGAACCGCCTGACTTTTGGAGGGGTTGATCTCTATTCTCCATTTCCGGAACCAAGCGCCTAGGGCGTTGGCTGCGGTCTGGAGTTTCTTAGAGATCGCGGGCGGGCTTTTGCCTGAGCAATATACGGCAGTGTCGTCTGCAAAGAGAGCGAACTGCGTATTCCTGACTCTAGGGATGTCGCTCGTGTAGAGCGTGAATAGCAAGGGAGATAGTACCGAGCCCTGCGGGACACCGGCACTAATGGGGTGTGGTGAGGACAGGACGCCTTCGACCCGATATCGAAAGAGGCGATTCGACAGAAAGTCTCGTAAGATGGTCACGAGTCTCGGTGGCACACCTAGGGTGTAAAGCTTGTAGATCAAGCCTGTGTGCCACACCTTGTCGAATGCCTTTGCGACATCGAAGAAAAGGGCGCCTGTCATGTGACCTCTCTGGTAACTTGTGGAGATGTGTTCAACAATTCTATGGACTTGGTGAACACACGAGTGTTTGGGTCGGAACCCAAATTGCTCGTCTGGGAGGAGTTTGTTAGCATCGGCAAATGCTTTAAGGCGGACATAAATGATTCTCTCATAAATCTTGCCCAGTACGTTGAGCAGACTTATGGGACGATAACTGGAGGGCTCGGACTTGGGTTTGCCGGGCTTGTGGATCCCAATCACGTGGGCTTCTTTCCACTGGTGTGGGAAAATATTGTTTGAGAGGGCGGCATTGAAGATGGCCGTCAATAACATGATAAGGGAGGCTGGGAAGAGTTTGATCACTCTGTTGGTGATCTTGTCCGAGCCCGGGGCCTTACGAGGGTGTAACTTCCCGATGATCGCTTTCACCTCGTCATGGGTCGCGGGTGGAAGTGGGTCGTCATTTGTGTTGACGTCGTTGGCGACGTCGTCAGTCGGGGGAGCGGGAGGAGGTAACGGAAGAGCGGTCCTCCGTTCTACTTCGGCTGTAACTTTCTCCAAATGACGCGGGTCAATAGGGAGAGAACTGGGCGTACATTGAGCCTCCAGACTTTCGGCGAGGCATTCGGTCTTTTCCACGTCTTCAAAGGCGGGAGGAAGATTGGGTCGCTTTAAAGGAGGCATTGGAACTACTGTGTCCTTTGTGAGGGCACGAGACAGTTGCCAAAAGGCTAGGTGGGAGGGCTTGATTTCGCTGAGGGTCTGGCCCCAGCTATTCTCGCGAAACTCTGCGATGCGTGCCTTGACGGCACGTTCGAGAGCTCGTAATTGGACACGATTTTGCTCTGAGGGAGCTCTATCGTAGGCGCGAATGGCGACTTTCTTCTCCCTCAGCAAGTCCCGTATGTCGTCGGGCAAGTGCCAGCGTCGGTCATCCTCCGCTGGTACTGTCCGAGAGCAATCGCTAACTAACGATTGCACGTGACTTGTGAGTGAGTCGATAGCGCCTACAGCGTCGTCGGCGGTGACTAGGCTGTCGGGGATACGGTCTAGGTGGACGGACGAGGTCGCCTTGAGGCTTTCGCCTAATTTGACCCAGTCCGTCACGACCTTGGTGCGAGAGGGTTGACCTGAATCTGGGGGACCTACGCGCGGTGTAAACTCTAGGATTACAGGCCGGTGGTCCGATTGGAGCTCGTGTAGCACTGCTAAGTCATGCAAACGTAAGTTTACATTACGCAGCAGCGCCACGTCGAGTATGTCGGGTCTGTGAGTCACTATGTCCGGGAAGTGAGTCGGTTCGTATGGGGCGATCAGGTCCACGTTGAGTGGCCCGAGGAGGGATTCAAGAATACGCCCTCTGGTATTGTTTGCGACGCAATTCCAGAGGGTGTGTTTCGCGTTTAGGTCGCCCGCCAGAATGACTGAGCTACCCAAATTGAAAAGGGATTCTAAGTCACGTTTGAGTGACGTTCCTAAGTCGGGTAGGTTATGAGAATGGGAGCAATATGCCGAGACTAGTATAATGGATGAGTGTCCAGTCATACCAAGCCTACAGATTGAAGCCTCAATGTACTCTAGGGATGGTGCGTCCATAGGGGAGCAGTGAAGGGATCTTTTATAATAAATGAGGGTGCCGCCTTTTGCGGCGTTGGGTCTGTCATTGCGAATTATCTGATAATTCGCAATTTTAGGGTCCCTATGAAAGGGCTTTAGAAATGTTTCCTGTACCAAAAGGATATCGAGTTGATGCTCTCGCAGGAATTCTGCGATCTCATCTCGTTTACCTATAATGCCGTTGGCATTGAAGGTTCCTAACTTGAGGGATCGGGGTTTGATTCTATTGCGCGTGGGTGTAATATCCATTAAGGATTTACGCGAAAGTGATCGAGTTGGCAAGCGATTTTGTTAAATCGCAGCGCTGCAGATGCAAGGGCACGACCGTTGCCCTCGCTCTGTTTAATAATATCGGCGAGCTCCCTAATTTCATCGAAGTTTATGAATTCGATGAAGCGCTCCACGAGTGCGAAATCCGCATCCACACTCGACGGAGGGTTTTGGTCCCGTTTTGGTGACGGGTTTGCGCGGCGGGTGGTTTGGGTTGGCGGTGACGGCGGGGCGGGCGCTGAAGGCGCTGCGGTGGGTTTCGGCTGCCAAGCGGAAACCTTGGGAGGAGGAGGTGGTGGCTGGGTCGTGGTTTGCTCGGAGAGAGCAACCGCTTCCCTTGGGAGAGGAGGATACTCCTTAGGAGAGTTGGAGTTAAGGCGGGCCCATTGGGAGTGCCTTTGAGGGCGCAGATCGGTCTGCGCCGGGTTGGAGATGGGGGCTTTGCGCGTTGAGTGGCGCGAAGGGCGGGGAGCCTTCGAGCACCCGCGGTAGTTCGCGGTGTGCCCGGTCTGGTTGCAGAGAACGCAACCAGGTGGCGGGGTGTTTTCATCTATGACCTTTGGACGGTCACAGTCTTTGGTGGCGTGAGGTGTGAGGCACTTCACGCATCGGGGGGGAGCAAAACAATTGCGGGCGGAATGGCCGTACAACTGACAGTTGTGGCACTGGGAGGGGTAGCCGCCCTTTCGGACGCCCTCGACGGTGAAGCCGTCGCTCAAGCCGCACACAGATTTTACTCTGTATATGGCTTTGCCGGCCTTGCCTTGGTCCAGTGCCACAATCACCATGTTATACGGCTCGTGGCCGCGTCCTTTGTGCATCCGGTGCACTGACTGTATTGGGAGGTCGTGCTCCTTAAGGGAGGCTTCGACTTCTGAGGTGGGGATTTCGCGGGGGATGCCGCGGATCACCACCCGGAGGGCTTTCTCCTCAGGGAGAGTGTAAGTGTGGAAAGCCACCTTACGCTCTTTAAGGAGTTTGGTCAGGGCCCGGTGGTCCTGTGAAGTGGGCACGGTTACCTTGATGCCGTGCTCGGTGGAGCGGGCAGAGGTATATTGAATCTTGTTCGGAGTAAACCATCCGGACACTTCGGTCCATCTGGTCTTATCCTGAACAAACAGGGGGGGCGGAGAGTCCTTCCTCATCGGGACTTGGGATTGGGTCTGGGATTGGGTCTGGGGCTGGGATATGCGCGCCTCTGGGCGGCCTTGTTCCTCCGGGGGAGGAGCCATGGGCACGTCCATTAGCGGCGGGGGTGTGGGCACAATAGTGTCCATGAGTGGGCGGGGCTTGGGTGATGGGCAAGGGGAAGGGGCGGAAGCCTTGGCAGCTTTGGCAGCTACCTCGGCTTCAGTGGCTTTCGCCTTCTTTTTCCTCTTGCGCTTGCCACCGACGACCGTCGTGAACTCTCCCTCCGAAGAGGAGGAAGAGGACGACTGGCCGGTCGTCGCGGCAGGCGCAGGCGGAGAGGTCGGTTCGGATTCCGCAGATGAGGGCGGGGCGGAGGGTTCCGCGGGAGAGGGCGGGGCGGAGGGTTCCGCGGGAGAGGGAGGGGCGGGGTGATCCGCGGTTGATTCCGCGGGAGAGGGAGGCGGGGAGTGTTCCGCGGGTGATTCCGCGGGGGAGAATTCCGCGGATATCACGGACATCCTTGAGGATGACCGTGAAGTGGGAGCGGGTCGGGGAGGTAAAAAAGATGTCCCGTAACGCTCGACGAGGAAATCCCAGGACTCGTTGTCCTGGAGGATCTCGTCCAGCGTCAGGGGTAGGTGGTCGTTCTGGCTGGCCATGATGGCCAGCCAGAGGGAGCTATTCTACTTCGGCAAACTAACGTGGTTTCGGACGCGGGGCGTTCCTGAGTAAAAGAAACCACAAGAAACCTCAGGCGATCGCCCTAATCTAACCTACTATCTCGCCCCGGGTGGATGGGCCCGGGGGTGTGTGTTACACTCCCGACCGGGATAGGTCGGGAGGTGAGTAGGCCCTAGGGTGTGCCCTAAGCTTGTCTCCCGCTGCCAATCTTATTGTGCAGCGGGTTCCTACGTCCCTGCCTAACGACAACTGGGGTTGGCTAGGGAAGCCCCCAAGGCCAACTGGTCCAGTCCCGTCCGGGTTAGCGTTTTCCTTAAGGGAAACCGCGAGCGCCCGGGTCACGCTCGAACCAGCTTAGTTATCACCGTTAGGTATCCACTGGTTCACCACAAGTAAATATCTGTGGTTTTGAGAGCGCGATGTCGTAAGAACAAATATTCGTTTGGAGACTCTAAACTGAAAAGTTCCGAGTCAACAAACTGATAAGGTCGGTTCTGCGAAAGGCCAGGTATAAATACCAGAGCGCTTCCGAGAATCGAGTCGGGGTGGCGGGCGGAGCACAATAGACCGTACGGGGTACGTCTGTACTGTGCGGCGGCTCGGAGCCTTATTTGCTTATGTACTATTGTACTTATGTACTAATGTACTTATTTTCATATTTACTTATTTACTTATTTGCTTATGTACTTATGTACTAATGAACTAATATACTTATGTACTTATTTACTTGTTTACATATTTGCTTATTTAATTAACTTATTTGCGTATGTACTCGTTATCTTATTTACTTATTTCCTTATTGACTTATTTGCTTTATGTACTATTGTACTTATGTACTATTGTATTTATGTTCTTATTTACTTTTGTACATATGTACTATTGTACTTATGTACTAATTTCCTTATTTACTTATGTACCTATACTAATGAACTAATATACTAATGTACTTATTTACTTAAATCCTTATTTGCTTATGTACTCGTTATCTTATTTACTTATTTACTTTATTGCTTATATAGTACATTAGAACATAAGTACTCTAATGTACTAAAGTATTTATATATTTATGTACTTATGTTCTAATATACTTAGGTACTTATGTATTTATTTACTTATTAATTTAGTTACTTATTTACTTTTTACTTATTACTGATTTTCTTATTTGCTTATGTACTTATTTACTTATTCACATATTTACTTATTTGCTTATGTACTTATTTACTTATGTACTTATGAATTTATGTACGTATATACTTATGTACTTATTAACCCATTTACCTACTTACCTATTGACTTTTTTTACTTTTTTACTTTACTTTAAATTTACTATTTTACTTATTTATTAACTAATTTACTTACTTATAACCTACCTTATTACCGTTTTGATGATATTAGATAAAATAAACGAGTAGTAAATTATTGTTTTAGAGGTGGTAATATTGTTTTTTTTTTCGCTGAATAAAATGTTGGATTAAACAAATATATGTAATATAACTTATTTACTTTAATTACTTATTCACTTTTTACTTATGTACTTATTTCCTTATTTACTTATTAACTAATTAACTTATTTACTTATTTCCTTTTTAGGGTTCCGTAGCCAAATGGCAAAATTCGAAACCCTTATAGATTCGTCATTTCTGTCTGTCTGTCTGTCTGTCTGTCTGTCCGTCCGTATGTCACAGCCACTTTTTTCCGAAACTATAAGAGCTATACTGTTGAAACTTGGTAAGTAGATGTATTCTGTGAATCGCATTAAGATTTTAACACAAAAATAGAAAAAAAACAATAAATTTTGGGGGTTCCCCATACTTAGAACTGAAACTCAAAAAATTTTTTTTCGTCAAACCCATAAGTGTGGGGTATCTATGGATAGGTCTTCAAAAATGATATTGAGGTTTCTAATATTTTTTTTTCTAAACTGAATAGTTTGCGCGAGAGACACTTCCAAAGTGATAAAATGTTGGTCCCCCCCCCCTGTGTATATTTGAGTTGATTGAATGAAAGGTAAATTACGGTTTACGATTTATGACGTATTAAAAAAAACTACTTACTAGATCTCGTTCAAACCAATTTTCGGTGGAAGTTTGCATGGTAATGTACATCATATATTTTTTTTAGTTTTATCATTCTCTTATTTTAGAAGTTACAGGGGGGGGACCAACATTTTACCACTTTGGAAGTGTCTCTCGCGCAAACTATTCAGATTAGAAAAAAATTTATTAGAAACCTCAATATCATTTTTGAAGACCTATCCATAGATACCCCACACTTATGGGTTTGACGAAAAAAAAAATTTGAGTTTCAGTTCTAAGTATGGGGAACCCCCTAAATTTTTTGTTTTTTTTCTATTTTTGTATGAAAATCTTAATGCGGTTCACAGAATACATCTACTTACCAAGTTTCAACAGTGTAGCTCTTATAGTTTCGGTAAAAAGTGGCTGTGACATACGGACGGACAGACAGACAGACAGACAGACAGACATGACGAATCTATAAGGGTTCCGTTTTTTGCCATTTGGCTACGGAACCCTAATTACGCGCGAGAAAATAAATTCAAGCGGTCTCGCACCAACGCGACACGACGACGCGGCGACGGGTCTCGCTTGATGTAGCCAGCTCCGCCCGCGGTCCACTGCCCGTCTGTTGCCACGCAACAAGCTGATGCATAAAATGTAGGCATAATATATTAAGCTCTTCTACCCGTGCGAAGCCGGGGCGGGTCGCTAGTGCGATATAAATATAACTAACTTAAAAACTATCGAAAGTTTGATACACCCTTGTACGATTTTTACCGATTGCTACATATACATATATAAGAGATTTCTTTCACTGACAACATCTGAAATAGTGCAGCATAGTTTCAAAACAAACTAACTTGAACAGGAAATCTAAACTCAACATTCCCAAGTTTTCAGTACGTAATACGTGCGGACTGCTGGCGTGAGTCGGATCCACCCCGGGATTGCATTCCTTTCTCTGTTTATTTGTTCAATGTCTATTTCCTAGGCTGAGATATAGTGTTGACTGTAACCCGAATACATTTTCACTTTAATGTGATCACGTTTCTGCCTTTGACTATTACATCTGAGTGAATCCTTAGCATACTACATCTTATTCTGTGTCCTCAGGTATCGTCGAATTTTAGTTGGTATAAGTTTAATATTTTACTTATAACATTACTAGCTTCCGCCCCGCGGATTCACCCGCGTTCCCGAGTAATGTTATATTTTCCCGGGATAAAAAGTAGCCTATGTCCTTCTGCATACCATAGGCTATCTGCGTACCAAATTTCATCGCGATCGGTTCGGCTGTTTATGCGTGAAAAGGTAACAAACAAACTCACTTTCGCATTTATAATATTTTATTTTATTTATTTATTTAAGGTTCACCAGCAGTTGGTACATTCAAACAATAATTTCTTACTTAAACAAAAATAGTAAAACTAAATGCACAACTTTTAAAGGTAAACACTAACAAGTGATACACACAAATTTGACAAGAATACAAATATAAGACTGAATTATAATAAAATACATAAAATACAATTTAAATTACATAACGTTATACTACACTAGACAGAAACACAATCAAGTTTTACAGAGAAAAAAAGAAAAAATAATATTAATAAGACAGCACACATACATAGATAATTTAACATTTAATTAATTTGTCAGTGAAGCAATGATACACTTCTTGAATACTGGCAAAGAGTCCACGTGTACATCGGTAGTTGAGCTCACACTGTTGTACAACTTACAATGTCGCGATATGGGTGATATTTGTTAGGATAGGATTAGGATTAGGATAGTAGGATTAGTAGGATAGTAGTAGGCTATCCTACTATTAGTATAAGGTCACCGACAATAGATTATTGTAGATTTTAAGGAAATTCTAAATATCACACTATCTTTGGCACTTATAGTTTCCGCCCGCAGTTTCACTCGCGTGACCGGGCTAACAAGTTGCTGTCTTTCCTATGCCATAGGCAGCCTGCGAGACATATTTCATTACGATTACGTGTGCCATAGAGGTGTCAAGGTGTAAAAAACAAACTTACAATAATATTATAATATGAATGGGATTTAGAGGAATATTTTTTGGCATTACCTTCCGTATTGACAATAGGGCACCTTTCCTATCCTTAGGGAAAGTATTACAATGCATCAAGGCTCAAATGCCGTTCAGTGGGGATACTACGGATTTTGGCTCCATGCAGCGAAATGGCCGCATATTTATATAATATATAAATAAAGTATTTTCAGCTTACTCTGAAGTTCTGTAGTTTAAATTCTCAGTTAATATCTTTTCTCAGCTTACGAAACAGAAGGAGTAGGTTCTGTCGTATTACTTACCGGCACGATTTTCAACAGAAATAATCTAAACAAAGATCCTAGTTAAAAAAAAAAATAACGCCTATTATTCGGCGATGGTAGCTCACGATGTCGCCAAGGTCTAGCTAGACCTTATCATCCTTACCTGACCTTAGAATCCTTGATGACTTTGGTGTAAGACTTCTTAAATGCCTTTGTTTAACCACAAAATCTCACTATGGCATATGATGAATTTTATCACTGCCTTCATACATCTGCTGCTATTCTTCCAGCATACTAACGTTTATATTATTCTCTTCGTTCGTTCCCAGACTATTTAGTATTACTAATTAACTTTTTTATTTCACACTTGGGAACCGTTTCACACACTAACTAACTTAGGAAATAAAGTTGCTCTACTTACTAAGAAGAGCTTTCGACACAACAAGTTAGCACTTATTAACATTTTTCTATGAAAATATACGGTTTATTCTTTTTCCGGTTTCGTAGTAGATAATGAAATTATTCGTACCTAAAGTTATGGGAAGTTAACACAATCACTATATCACAAAATGACGATAGCAAAAACTGATTTTTGACCTTTTTATAGGTATACTCTTACGGACCCATGGTATCCACCGCAAAATATAACTATGTAATAAAATAAATGATAGAAGTAAACAATTAGTTAAATTTAATAATTTACAGCTAAGATTTTTTGTTTCAAACAACGATAATAAAATTCCCGTTTTGTCAAACTTGACAAAACAATATTATTGCTTGCTTACTTACTTACACAGGCGTTTCATATAAATTATATGTATACATTACCGTTGCTGTAACATTAATTACTCATATTTAAAGTGGAACGAGCAATGTATGATTTACGATATACTATATCGTCATTTAATGGCATCACATTTCCGTTTTCCATCGATCATTTTAAATAGACAGTTAAATATAACTGTCTGACCGCATTATTCGTTTTAATAGAGGGAACTTTAATGTTAAAAGTATTAACTTGTTAGGGACGTATTTTTTTTATTAGAAATATGTTAATAATTGGGTTAAAATTAAAATCATATAATATTATAAACGCGAGAGTTTGTGAAGATGGATGGATAGTTGGATGGATGTTTGTTAATCTATCATGCAAAAATTACTGAACGGATTTAGATGTAATTTGGCACACAGATAGAATATAAATTCTGGATTAACATATAGGATATTTCTTATCCCGGGAAAACATAAGATCCATCGGGAAAGCGGGTGAAACCGCGGGGCGG
This sequence comes from Tetheella fluctuosa, assembly GCA_951216915.1. Classification (NCBI taxonomy): domain Eukaryota; kingdom Metazoa; phylum Arthropoda; class Insecta; order Lepidoptera; family Drepanidae; genus Tetheella; species Tetheella fluctuosa. The sequence goes on from OX578234.1 coordinate 6,398,923, forward strand.
AAGCTAGTAATATATGAAGTTTAGAAATTATATTCCAAACACTTTTTTTTAGCTACCCTCATTTATTATAGCCAATAAAAAATAGGTACTTTGAAAGAGGTTGAAAAGATAATGACTCGAAACCGCTCATTTAGGCCATACCATGCCCAGATAAATGGTACATACATAGTGTTACTTGACTATTATGATAGCTGGCTCTGTGATTTGACTTAATGGGCAAGCCTTTTAACGGCTGACTACATTCATCATACGTCATTAATGAGGTCATTGACACCGTGACAGCTGAACACCACCGGCCTCATTAAGGCCCGTGAACACTATGACATTGCACTGTTTCTTTTTCATTCTCGTTTAAATTAAAAATGTTAAAATGCTCTTTGAATTAGTTCCGTTTTTTGTAGGGACGGTGATAAAAAATATGACGTTGGATGGAAGTAACAGTTTTTTTTGTTGCCGAGTAAGAAAACAAGTAGGTTGGATAAAAAAATCTGTGAGGATTAAAAAACCAAAATGCCATTATAGTTTTATTTATAAAGTAAGTGGATGTAAAATCAAAATATTCCCCGGTTTATCAGCAAAACATAATCAGTGTTAAGTACTTGACAATAGTGATAAATTGATGTTTACTTGGCACTAATTTGTATTTAAACGATGTATTCATTAGTACATCATTCCCAACGATACGTAACTAAGTGGAGTAATTTTAAGATGTAGAACCACTGTTATTTATGCTGTTAGTGCAAACGTCACGATAAGATCACGTCATGAAGTAAATTGAGCAATAAGACACCGTTGACTTTTAACGGGTTACTCCATTACTCATACATTCTCAATGTTGCACTGCATTCCTTTGCCAACCTCAAATAAAATAAAACGCTTAATATATCGAGCAGGGTTGCGCCCGCGCGGTCTAAGATCCGAAGATAAGGTCCTTACACGCCCGAGTTCCTCCGAAGACGCTCGAGCAACTCCGAACGCGAGAACGAGGTCATTCAACGCTCCCTTTAATTGCTGTCCCTTATCAACCAACGTCAACTCGCGTCTATTTGTCTCGCTTACTCTCATTTGAATATTTAACTCTATAAGGAACAGAAAATGCAGTCTGACAATGATTTAGAAAAGCGGTGAGGGCACTTTATCATTTTATGCTAGGGAGCCTCGTGGCATAAATTGAATTAATGTGGACATCAATTTGTTGAATTATAGACGGTCGATGCTCTCCATATTTGGTCGGTTATTCAACGACTGTAAAATTTCGTTTTAATCCTACTAGTGATTTATATTTGAGAGACTGGATTTGGAACGAGAATATAATGTAGGCGTTACTCGATCTAAAATTGTACTGTAATAGGTAGGGTTGTCACGTCAAACTTTAAAATAAAACAAGAAACCTTTTTCTGGTAAACCGAATAGACGGGCGTCTCCATTTCGTTACGATGTTTTCAGTCAATCTCGTAAATTATTCTGTTAATTAAAGAAAATCGACAAGGACGCTTTCGGCCGCGTTTTAAAAGACGATATCCAGAAAAAAGAGGGCGAATATTGCGAGTGCGACCTACTGTAACACACTTAAATAACAAAGTTTCTCTTTCCAACTGATGCTTAATTACTTACTTAGTTTCCTTATACGTTAAGTTCTAAACCACTGAAAATATTGACCATTGTAATTATAATGGTTTGGTAAAACACTTACGTTTTATAGCAAAAGCGTTCCCTCCGAAGTGCTCGCTTTGCTCTTTGAAAGAATTCTTCGCTATGAAATTAAGAGCTATTTGAATGGTTCCTAGGTATATATTTCACAAGCACTTGAGAAACGGAACTAAGTTTAATTCTCCGCACTAAACTGACTTGGTTTAAACTGAACATCAAGTTGAATAGATCCTTGCATTGCAATTTGATAGCTCTGATGTAAGCAAGCTTTAACTTATCATTTGTGGTAAATTCTATATCTCAGTTGTTATAAATTCTGTTCTGTAATAAAAATATTTGACTGTCACGTACTTAGTTTTTTGTTTACTTGGAAATAATCTTGTTCTGTAATTAGAGTTCGATGTATTTCCATATAATATAATACCAAACATATCCACAAAATTCGTCGATGAATCCGGCTCAATATTTATAATAAGAAATTCTCATATTGAAAGGAAATTGCTTGTTTCCCTTTTATCAGTAGGGGTTCAATTTCCTTTATTTTAATCTGAAATTTATGTAGTAGAAATGTTTATCGACAAGTTCATACGAAATCCCTTATCTATTGTTTGATGATTATTTGATTGATATGATATTAAATTTACCGTTGATTATTATGTATCCTAATATGATAAATGTGGCAGTGTGTTTGTTGGTTTGTCTTTCTTTCACGCAGCAACAGATCAAAGGGGCGACGTGATTTTGCTTAGAGTTAGCTACTTTTCATCGGTGAATGCTAGTATATTAATAAAAAGAGGGGATTTTGGCAAAACGTCGACGATCATTTAAAAACATTTTACAATATGGAAATATGTTTAAGCATACATATTAATATCTTTTTTCGAAATATCTGTAAAGTAACTTAACTAAATCGTGTGACGTCATTTTATACGTTGAAACGGTTGAGCTCACATATAAATAAATTACTATGGAGGCATGGATCCTGAAGTCACGATTTGAATGCTCCATATAAAATAAAAATATGTAATCATGTTTCCCTTAAGATTTATTATTGTCTGATTTGATTAGGTAATTATTTCAAATCCATGGTTGTTTTGCCTTTTTATTATTTAATTTGAATCAAGACTTAATTGATATGTACTTAAAGAAAATAATACATATAATAGCTTCCGCCCCGCGGTTTCACCCGCATTCTCAAGGGATCTTATGTTTTCCCGGGATAAAAAGTAGCCTATAGCCTTCCTCGATAAATGGGCTATCCAATACTAAAATAATTTTTCAATTCGAACCAGTAGTTTCTGAGGTTAGCGCGTTCAAACAAACAAACAAACTCTTCAGCTTTATAATATTATAAAGTATAGATGATATAAAAATATTTACCCTAAATAAGGTAGACATTTAAACTATTTTAAACATTTCTACCTACCTCAGAAAACCGAAGCAGATGGCGCTACGAAATAGCGATAGATAGCAATTGTAAACCTAGAACGATAGCATAAAGTTGAAAATTGACCACTCTAGTCAATAGTGGACCGGTTTTTGTACTCCTAATAGCTAGAAAAGCTAAATGACCAAACGCGACAAAAAAGGCATAAAGTGTCTTTTTGTCATACCCGTCGTCCGTGGCGCTCAGTTTTAGAGCATCTTAACGAAGTAAAATGGACAAAAAAAAAAGTAAAAAAGCAACGTTTTGTATTGCGCTAGCCGTTTCATTCGACATTTCTCTAAAAGTTGATAAAAAGAGAGAAAGCCGTTTTGGCTCAGTTCTCTAGTTGCGTTGCTGTTTGTTCAGAACGAATTTGAATGAAGGATAGAACTTTTAATTGAATGCTCTCATGTATCAACTCAAATAGTAGGTTTTAGGTGTTTCCTACGAATGACAGGCAAAAGGTGTTTGAGATAGTAAATATTCCGATTAGATAAATTATTTAAGATAAGTGATGATTTAAATTTAAGGGAATTCAAGCAATAATCAGATTGCTGAAATACCATCATCCTGTGAAGTAAAAGAATCACATGTAAGTGTGTGAGTGCGTTTATTTATATATAGTTTACTTACTTGCTATGTTCAGATTCTATAGATACAAAACGGACATTCGCGATAAATATCCTAAGGTCGACGACCTTCGTATCTACAGTAGAAGTCAGTCCGACGCAGGCGCACAGATATCGTCGATCAATTACCGGCTGTCACAGGCATATATCATACGGATGTCAAGTATAGTTCCATGCTTTAGTTTCTGATCGAGAACGATATGTAGACAATAGTGACGTAGAACAAATTCCTTCGATTATACATTGTTTTACAACTGGTAAACTGGGTTATTGATAAAATAGTTCAAATAACACCCGTTATCTGTCGTCCAAGGAGAGCGTTTCGCTTTGTTTCTCGGACGTATTTCGGTTAACAACAGGGTCCGACCAATCAATTTTCGGCTTCCCTTATAAATCATCTTAGACGTCAGTGGCGTGTCTGAAAAAGAAGGATGTTGAGATTACTCGTAGCAAATAATTTTTTTGTGAACGAATTTACTGCGTTAGTAAATTATATCACGCTCTGTTATGCTATTAGAAGTGATACTCGATTTAAGTAATTACAATATACAGGTTACTTCTATAGTTTGTTAGTTATGTTCCCAGACATGAAGCAAAGAAAGGATGAATATGGATATAAAATATCTCATTAGAATGTTCGAATATTATAAATAAAGGACTAGGAAGGGGAATTTCTAAATGATTAATGAGTTTATGTCATTATACTAATATACTAGAGTAAAAACGTATAAAAATTACAAGGTCTGTAGAATCTGCAAAAAAATTGCTTTGTCTAACTAACTACTTATGTATACATACTTACATAATTGATTTGAAGGTCCCTCCAATCTCGCAAAATGTAAATCATTCGTAAATCACAATAATCGACTTTTATTGAAAATTTTGCTGTTATCGCTATTTTCCTTGCTTCACTAGCGTTTTCGCCCAGACGAGACAATCGCCAATCAATTACTGGTTTCCGGCTTCATAAATCATCTCTAGACGTTGTTAAATGTTCGCTCGGTGGCCATTACGGTACCTTCGAGAAATAAATGTTAGTCACTTGGAAACCATGCAGAAGACACGACTTTCTTAGTAGAATGATGTACTTTAGACAGTCGATGCTTCAAGGTTTTAATCTTGTTTATGGAAGTGCGAATGGCTCAGTATTTGCTGCTGCGCATGAAGTGAGAAAGTGCTTCGCAAATTAATTACATAAACATCACAAATAATATTAAAAGCAAAATAAAAACGCGTGAAATGGAAAATACTGTGACCAATGAACGCTACATGTGAGAGGTGTGGGAGTTTTGAAAAGTAAAAAATAATAGCCATCAGCATGATTACGGAGTGAGTTTACGCGCCATGGTTGTCACCACGATTGACGTGAGTCCGCTCGTGGCTTACAGGAGTCATTTGTGTCAACTCGGGTCCCTATATTAATTTCTTAAGTAATGCCAGTGCCATGTCGTCCTTTACTCCCATTTGCTTGATGAGTACCACCGTCATTATTGATGAGTCTTTACCGTTCCAAAAGTACTCTATTCATCATGCGAAATTTGCTCGCCTGTCCTGAAAAAGTGCCGCGAATTTTCTGTTATTACTTATTATTTTTCCTTTATCATCCCGGTACGAAAAGGCGATCGGTCCTCACGAATAATGTCAGAATTTGAAAGCAAGCTTCGAATTTTGCTATGAAATACGTCAACGATACTCCTCCGCAATAATTCACCGTTGTGTTGATTGACATTTTTAAATTAGAATACAAGTTGTTTCTAATTCAATTGTGTGTCAAAAAGGTAGAATCAGTTGTTAAAGTAGAGTTTTCTTTGTTTTGTAGGTGAGCTCGTTCGTGTTTTAACAAAGCCCGCGGCGGTGGGGGCGACAACGTGGATTTGTAAGGTTCAGAAGGGGATTTCGTTGTCCTCCTAACGGGACAGTAGATAAATTGTTGAAAAAAAAAAACACGTTCGTAGCGAGTTTTTACGCGAAGGTCTTGATAATGACAGTACTTGACCCGCAGTAGGAACTCGAGTGGGGTTCAATAGCACTACCCAGTTAGAGCGTTTTCATATGCAACCCGCTTTTGTAGAATTTAAGGGATTTTGTACGTTGTTTACCTGACACCCTTTTAGATATGTTTGCATGAATGTGATTTGCTCTTTCCGAAACCCTGGTCCCGTTTAATTCGTTTGTCGAGGATAACGATATAATTTATATAAAGGCCTTTGAATTAAACGATAGATCTTCAATTACCAAAGCTATCACATTATGGTTTGGTTTAATAATAAATTAAATAATTGGCAGAAATTATTATTCTGATTCCAAATAGCGCCACTAACATCTTATTAAGGTAACACAACGTTGCGTGCATCGTCAACCTATTATTTATTTGACATTATAATTATGTTATCGTCAACATATCTTATAATGTTACTAGTTTTTTTTACTTGTTACAAGATTATTAAGTTTCTTTGGTTTTTCTGTTCTTTTATTTGTTCCCACGAGAATTCAACCTTTATTTTATTATACTTCCTTAGCAACATTAACCGATAGTATGTGATGTCTGGATAATTGATTGAATGTTGTGTTGTTTGTAACAACATTGTATCTCAAATGTCATCCCATATCCTTATTATTTAACTTTTTACTACTTTTATATATATTTTTTTGCTGCCATTATTCGTATGGAGCTACAAACTCACACACATGGTTTCTGTAGATAGCAACAGTTGTATACCTCTTGTTTCTCTGTAAGTATATTTTCAAGATCAATTCAAACTAGTTCCAGTTTCATCGTTTCCTGAAGTAAATAGCGCAGAACCTCGGCGAGAGGTGAAACACAATAGCGATACAAAGTATTTTATTTTACAACCATTGTTGATCCTAGTGGAAGTGAAACGTCAAATAAAAGTCCCAACTGTCTAAGAGACGTCCAACAACATCGAGTCCGACATGGAAAGTTTTCCGACAATCCCAGACAAAGAGTTCCAAGAAATGTCGAAAGTTATCCAGAACTGTAGTCACACTTTAGCAGGCAAATTGTCGTCTTGAAGTAATGACGGCTACTCTGTACTAAGAGAGAAAATTGGTCTGAATGCTAACAGGCCCCAGTTAAGTCCTCCAGGAAAGAAAACACTCGGCCCATTAAAATAGTCCCTACAATCAGTGTGACTCGTTTTTCCGTCACACCTGTATAACTGTTCTACTAAGACTTATTTTATGTTCATGTCGGTCGGTGATGGTTGTGGTCAAATGATGTGTGCGCTACATTTCAGAAATTGTTTCAGTTGGTAATACTAACTGTACTGTAGTATGTATTTGACCTTGTTTCGATCTTTTGTATATTTACGTACATATATGTTACGAATACTCTGACACAGTTCTTACTTCTAAAGTATCATGGCAGGATTAGTACAATCATTTTTTCGAGAGAAATTGAAATCTATAATTAAGTATGATAATTCTTGATACTAAAATTCAGAGCTAATCTAAGGATTATGTTGCATGTCACGTAATTTCAACAACATATCCTACAAGTTTGTACATCAGATTCAATTGTCACATTTTCAATTAAAACAGAACTAAATTAGGCGAAAGTCAAAGGATTTTACTCATGATTAGATCAATAAGCCGATACCCACCTTGTGTTACCAATAACATTACAATAAATGACTAAATAAATACAAGTGGAACAGTGAAGCAGCACTCATAGGTCTCACAGGGTGATAGGCTTGTGTGATTTGATGTGAAACCGATAGCTACATATTTATTGATAAGCCGTGACACGACTCCAAATGGACGCGCCTATTTATTGTGACCTCCTATTTCAGTGAACATTACTCAAGTGTGTGTGAAAATTTAAGGGTAGAAAGGGTCTACGTTATATGGTCACGTAGCTATAAAGTCGTCCGTTTGACGTGAGTGACTATGAACCGTAAAATATTGTGAAATTGTGACTGCTATTTGCGAAGTGAAATTTAATGACAATCCTATATTCGACGGCGCTTTAAAATGGACCATAAATGTTATAGGATGAAATTATTTTGTAGTGTAGTTCAGTGTTTGAACTGTGTTCATAATTTGTTTTATTGCAGACGTGGAAGCATAACTTTTAACATTTTTAGATCGAGAAGAGACGTGTGTAACTTCCATTCTAGACCAAAAATCAAACATTCCTCACCATTTCACAGTTCTAAATTTGCATGTTAAGTTGACGTTGGTGATCTCCATTTTGAATTCATAACGGATATTTCTTGCGTTTTAACTTTGCATAAAAAAGGGTCTATGAGACGTCATATTGTTAAAAAAAAAACAAAATATTAAGATTCCAAATGATTACTAACAGAATAACTGAATCTGTTTCACTCAACAGAATAGTTTCCAAAGTAACCTTCGAAAATCGGGTTAACTGTGTCATAACACCGAGCTCTAACAATCAGCAGGGAGTGGACGAGCGGACCTTTACACTCTCAGGGGAGGTCTGAGCAGTTCCATTTTAGAAATTGCGATGCCGTAAAGGTCTGCTGAGGACACTTCCGAACTTAATACTTAAAAAAAGGTCTTCATATTTCTGTTGCTGTAAGTATTAAATTGGTTGCGGAATTTTGGTGCTATTTTGAGAATGGTTTGAGATAAGTTGAAAGATTGCGCGCAAAATTTTAGAGATGAAGACAAGAGCAGAAATTATAGTAAAGAAAACGGATTTAATGGTCAGTCTATATAGATATATGTATAGCTACATATATTTTAGGGGATGAGACGTTGAAAAGGCGTGCCGACAAAAAAGCAAGAAGGGCGATTAAAGACAGACGACCGGATGAACAATCAGGGCAACCTTAGGTAGGGGGAAGATTACCCGACTAGAATACTTAATGTGTACTATCAAAATAGACATATTCCCATCAACAACTCAATACAACTGACAAGCTTGATGAATCTGTCATATATGAAAGTGACATAAATAGAGCAAACCAATGACTAGCAAATGGCCACTCTCAATCAAGCAGCTAAACGATAAACAGTTCTATAAATTACTTTCAAAAACACCTTGTTACAGGGGATATTTTATTTGTCTCGGCTTTTACCGTTAACCAACGGATTCTCTTGGCCACAGACAATCAGGGCAAAACAAAAACAAAACGCTCCAGCCACAGTTAGATAGAACAGAGGGTGTTGAAATAGAATTCCGTTGCCAATTTTGGCTGTATTTCCATTTTGTGGAGTCGCAGTCGGTTGTCAGTTGCTTGTCTCCTTACAATTGTGAATTTTGTGCGGAAATATCTCTTTTTTAGATCTTAGCGCGGAAACTGTTCAATATTTGCCAGCCCCTCTCATTACGATTTATTATTATATGACATATAATTTGTTTCTTGCAATGTTTTGTGCTGCCTGTGTGCGATTTTTTTTACAATTTTGATTAGCTATTCACTTTGGATAATAATAACATGAGCATCCTATTTATTCGAAATATTTACTTCATTATTGATTGCTACTAGTTTAGAACCTCTTGGCTAACAATGCATATTTACGCTTCTGTTCTTTTATTTATTAAGTTATGATAAAAAACTGTAACGCATAATGCTTTCTATAAGCCTTTGTAGGTCACCCATAGATTTGAAATTGGTTTATGTATGAAGTCGGCGGTTAGGTCAGGTAAGATTCGTGCCGCTCGCGTGGTAATGAATGATAACACGCGAAATTTCGCACCTATCACTTCGCTCGCGTGTAGCTTACCTTTTTACACAATAAAACCATTATCTATCATCATGCTTTATCCATTTAACGCCGGGTGTTAGATTTTTCTTTCATTACTCTACTGAATTCGAACCTTGGTCGGATATTTCGTTCTATTGTAAATTATACATGTTTTATGCTTAAAGATCCACGTAGTAAATATTTTGTGAAACCTCTCGTCACTGCTATTAGTCTGCTTAGAACCATATACCAGAACAAGTTTCTCTAGTGCGAATAACATAGCCCACTAATTGGGGCCAATATAAGAAACCCGACCTGCATGAAACGGTAAAAATCACTCGATTCTTCACGGTTACACACTGATTGATTTATCCTGGCCCAATACTAGGTTAATGGACAGAAATCTCTTCGTAACAATTGTAAAAGTTCCCCAAATTTTGGGGCACTTAAGTGATTCAGAAAATTAATGTGTACGTAGCAAACTTCGTAAATTAGTGGAGTAATAAAAGACTCGTCTTAGAATATTTACTTTTTGGCAGAGATTTGGTGCTTCTGAAAAAAAATAGTATTGTTTCTTGCGTCAGAAGCCCTGGCTATGCTCCAAGTCTTGTTAGAGAATTAAAGCACTCATTCATATTCGACATTACAAACTTATGTTAAAAGATTGAGCCTGAAAGAAAAACATAATAAGTTGACATTTTAAGAAATCTCAACGCACAGAATTTATCGTTCCATTAAAAAGGTTATCTACTTAAAATACTTTGACTTGAGACATTTATGCTATAAATCTTTTTTATATTTCAATATTCACTCGCTAAAATTATCTTAACACCGATAACATCTCACGCCCAAACGGAACCAAATCGCTTTGTTGAATTCTATCTTGGAAAATTAAAAAGAAATATTTGTTTAGGATAAAAATGCCTTTTAATAAGTTCAAAGCCTCTGAAGAGATAAGGTACTTAGGCAGGTACATTTCCTTTTTGTTTCACAAAAGTATATCGTCGGTTCAGTTTTTTTTTTTTGATCTTTTGTTGATGCACAAAAAAGGCGTTTTAGAATGTAATCTAAAAGCCCACAAAGTAGAAAGAGAGAAACCATAGTTCCATGTGATTCAACTCAATTTGAAAAGATTGACGTAAGTGTAATGGGCGGAATCTGTTTTTCGTTCGCCAGTTCATTGACCTTAAAAGGGGAACCGGAAATCGTTTTCATACAGATGTTCAATGTTTATGTTGTTTTTTTTTATTTTTATTGCAGGTAACGTACGAGCTTCAATGGCGGTTTGATGAGTATACTATGAAATATTATTTTTTATACTATTGATGATACTTAGGAAGAGTTCATGTAGCCGAAGGTGTAAGCACACAAAGCCTATTTTACCTCGACATTGCTAAAATACAATTCTGTCAATTTTCTTTTTGTTCTTCTTGACTCTTTAACGCGAGGTTTGTTTGGGAGTATTCTTAACTTAAATAACTATAAACACTCATACTAACGATAATTACTGAGTTGTCTTATGATCAGGATGATATTAAAGGTCATGTCCTATGGAACCACAGCATATAGTCCACGTTTTATCACTTGTGACCTGATTTAGTTCCTATGAACCGTATAAATCTATACTAATATTATAAAGCTAAAGAGTTTGTTTGTTTGTTTGAACGCGCTAATCTCAGAAACTACTGGTTCGAATTGAAAAATTATTTTAGTGTTGGATAGCCCATTTATCGAGGAAGGCTGTAGGCTACTTTTTATCTCGAGAATGCGGGTGAAGCCGTGGGGAACAGCTAGTGTGTTATAAATAAATAAATAAAATAAAATAAATAAAATTCCTTTATTTCAGACTCATTGATCCATAGACATACCTACTGAATAAAAATAAAATAAAAATAATTATAGCAATTCGTCTTAGGTGGCAATATCCACCCATCGTCTATACATTAGTGTCTGTATTTGTCTTTCCGCCAGACTCATTATGATGGAATTTTTACACCTCTGGACATAAAAAACGCTATCCTATTACGTTATAATGGTCATAAAATTAAAATTGATTCCGAAAATGTCGTTTGTATTATAAATATTATAAATAAACGATGTCCATTTTAAAACATAATAATTACAATAGTTTTCCCAATTTACAAACTTATTACGACGCCATTAACTAGTTTATTGCGGACTTTCTGTGTGCTGTTCACATTATATACATATATTTTGTATAGCAACACAGTTTTGGCCAATAAGGCCGAACAAGATAATCATGAACTTAACTATTAGCAAGCAACCGACGCTTATTAATAAAATGTATGGTGTAAATATATTTTACTTCTTATCAATTACCTTGATTAGTCATAGTAGTTTTTCGAGATAAAATCTTGTTTACCTTTTGCTTACACAATGAGTAATTGGAATTATGTTTGTTTGTTGATGTAGTTTTAACTTCAGCTTTCATAATAAATATTGTTTTACGTGATTCTAGAATTTTATAACAATTTTTACATGAGTTGGTGTTAAATTCATTACCTAGTTGAAATTAATTTTGTACCATGAAATGATACTGTAATTACGGTAATAATAAGTACTCTTCATAAAAATATGATGTTGGAAACACTATACTAAAACGGTGGTATCACATTATTTATACAGCCAGTGCGATGCAATAAAAATATTTACTGACAATAATAATCGACATCGGATCTACTTACAGTATTTCGCCTTTCTCAAACCATTTTGAATATCAATAAATAACGGACATGTGTAACGAACCAAATTATTTTTAATTTTTAATGCAAAATGAATACATTTAATCACTTGCCATACGCAAGTGTAAGACAAGATCACGTCTCATAAGCGCTCAATGCTACATTTGTCAAAGAGGCGATGAGAAAATTACGTACAATTACCTACGTTGAATCTAAGTATCCATTCAATAGTAGTAATTTAGTTATAACTCATTGTATACAAATGCTTTTCAATACGGTTAAAAATGGCAATTTCTATCAGCATTGAATCAGATGTTCGCAGCGGGAATATAGCCTCAAGGTAGTATTTGTAATAAAATGCAATTATGCACCAATGTTGCCAATTTAGTAGTGGCTCATTGTTATGTTCCCCGGGGCTAAGTTCACGCCCCAAATTAGGGGTTGCCATTGCTCTCATCGGCCATCCATCCCCATTTTTAGGGGAGCCGTGAACTATTGCAGACCGTTACAAATTCAGTTGGATATTTGGATTAAATATAGTGGCCGAATCTAATTTATTATTGGGGTAGAGATTAGAGCATTGCACTGTTTACATCCGTATATATAACAGACGTTTTGGTATTACAATTTATTACACCAATGGAGCCATAATATAATATAAAGAGTTTTTTTGTTTTTACAAAATTAAGTGTCGATAACACTTATTTTTTTAATTATAGTTATATAATACTATATACGCTGTGTCGAACGCGTGTTTTTTCTACCATGTATAAGCCTGTGTTTAACCACAATTTCACCATGGTAAGTGATGATGTGGCCGAAGGTGGTAAGCAGACATAGCCTAGAAGATATTTTATTCCAATAAGGATTATTTTTATCTCTGTATGATATATATTTTGTACTACACAAACAAATAGAAAAACTTTTGCGTTTATAATATTAAATAGGTTGCTAGAATTGAATATCTAACAAGTCTTTATTTCTGAAGTCCATATATAGTACCACAATACACGGATAATTTAGACCACATATAGGTAGAGCTATTACGAATGCACGTAATGTTGCTTAACATATGTTACTTAATGACGTCATGGTCCTAATCCGCTCGATTGCCTGCCTCCAAGCAAATCTCCATGAAATGTTGAAGGGGACAGTTCTGACACTAGGCGAGAGTTCATTAATTTTGATCGAATATTAATTATTTTAATTGAATTGAGATCAGTCTTGAAGTATTTTCAATAAAGACTTAAATTTGTTTAAATTATGTAGTAAGTAAATAGTTAAAAAATCAAATATAAAAAGCGTATTTTTTTTCATCTATGAAAAAACGAACTATGCTGAATTTATAAGTCATAGTCTACTTGTGAAACGATCGTAATAAATCAAAACAGTCGTTCAAAGACTTTATATTAAAATCTCCCATATTCATAAATTATTCATTACATCCAATATATTCATACAAACTGCCAAATACATCCCATTTACAAAATGCATTTAAAATCCCCAATAGAAGGGACTCCCCTCATGAGTCCTAATCAAATAGTTACTATTTAGTTATAGAGTAGCTATAGTACTCCCATTGCCCCTGCACATGTGGGGTACTTCCCACCCCTCTTGTCATCAAGGGGTCCCTCGACTGGAGATAAAGCTAATAAGAATTTTATAAGACGAAGAGTTAGGAATTTTATTTATGGACATGTAACAATTTTTCATATACAGATTAGCGGTATAATTATTTTTTACCACTATTGCTCCTACACACGCATAAAAGGGTTGAATCGTACTCACAACGTGTGTAAACTTCAAATTAATTTTGCTATAAAAGTGTTAATCTAATAATGTAGTGCGATCACGTACGGGTATAACGCGAAAAGCGCACTTCGCAAAACCACGTCCTAGTCCACTCCACTCTCAAATATACAGAGATTGCGAATGTGTTTTGAAATTCGATGCCTGCATTTCATGGCCAGTCGCCGAGTGCATTTTGTAATGTTGCAATAAAAAATAAACGCTCTAAGAACTTTAGGATTTGTGCAGTCGGAATATATTTAACGGCTTAAAAAATAAAAATAATTCTGTCTACTACTATATGCCGAGGAGATTTATTTTAATTTTAGAATTCTAATTTCAAATTATCTTCAACAACTTTTTTGTTTTCTAATATTTCTTTGTGGCCAGGCTTGCAACTCCTATAAAATATTTCAATTTTTTTTTATGTAAGTACCTTGAGTCTAATCGAGACAGTTTTGTGCATCTGCTTAAACCCGTTGCGTAGACTTGCAAGTTCAATATTTAATCTTTTTCTAAAGGGCAAATCGTATATTTAATACAATATCAGATTCAAAATGAATACTAGCATTCTTGAATATTTTATTACATTCATAAATAATGTAACTTCAATCTACGTCAAATCTACTAGTTCGTCTGTCTACATAAGTTGTTAACATAAAAAAGGTCGATACTAATAAAATCGCTGAGCAATAAATACATAGGCGGAATTTAGGGTTCCGCAGTTTCCGTGCCCCGGCGGTTTAAGCCGTATTATCATTAATCAAGGCCTACTGGGCCCCCGATTGCGTGATCTTGGGGCCCCGTCTACCTACAATGTATTTACTTGACATATGATGTAATTTTTATCACGCATTCAACTAACTTAGCTTCCCTATTTATATTGAGGTAGGTAATTTCATGAATAGAGAAAAGGTTTTAGGGTTTTTCATGTGTTTTCACATAGAGCATGTCCTTAGTCTTTTTTAATGATAGGCTTGTATCTGAAGGAGGTAGTAAGCACATACAGCCTAGAAAGGAGCTGGCTCTCAAGTGCAGCTGACGGAATACTTCACGTCCGATTTCAACTTGAAGGTGGTATCAACCAGGAAGAACTAGTCATGGAAACAAACACGATATTTTCCTTCATCGAAAGCTCAACTTATGACTTATGATGAATTTGAACTCACGACCTTTACAATGACATTTGACGTTACTATACTACCACTGAACTATCATCACAAACTCGACTTAGTAACAGGTATATTTTGTTGGATCAATGTAAATTTATCTCTGGAATATTTTCAATACGCGCCATTTTTTTCGTAGTACTCATATAGTAGGAAAATATAAACAAGTATTCGTGAAACTTGAAAAGCGTTATTGTCTACATAAACAATACACATCGAATATTCCGAATAATATTCGAGATATGTGTAGTGAATGAAAAAAGGATTGAAATGTAACTGATATTTTATAAATAACTGATGCAAGGAACTGCATAAATTTTATATGATGCAGACGTCATGGATGCAAGAGCATTTGGCGTTGATGACGTATAGGTGTGACGTCATAGTAAAATACGGTTCCGTAGTCAAACATGGAACGTAGTTTCGTCATGTCTGTATGTCACAGCCATTTTAATTAACTATAAGGTATATATTGCTGCACATGTAATAGATAGTTATAACCGCATCAATGTTATGAACAAAATTTTTGGCGAGTGCTTACCGAACATGTATGTCATATTTTTTTCCATTTATCACTTGAAGTGGGGTATCGTCGAATAGGTCTTTAAAATTAACTTAGGTACTTGCGGTCATATTTTTGATGGATATATTCAACTTAGAATAGAACTTTTGTGAAAATTTAAAGAATTGTTGTGTAAAAGGTTTTTTAATATTTAAGCAATGTTCATAAATTATTTGTTTCATATCCCTTAAGAAACTTACGTAGAAAAGGTAGCCGGTTTATTAAAATGGCGTTCATCCAAGCCGCACCGTATAAAATTGCAAAATTAATACCTTTTCCTCCTCACATTTAATATTGAAGGCCCTTTGAAGGGCGAAAAGTAATAAAAGGGGAAATTAATGAAAAATATTATTACAAACTCCCTTTCGTTATATTTTGTTGATGTGTGAATGAACACAAGTGCGTGAGAGAGACCCTATCGACAAACACGGTCCAAAATAAACAATACTAAATTCATATTATCTGATAAACGTATTGCAAGGAGCGGGATAATGGCCGTTTCAACAATTTTAGTAAATAATCGCGGGATATCTTTAAAGCACAGATGTAAAGTAATTCTGAAAATATTTCTAAATTACGAATGCGACAAATACTAGAAAGTAGAAGAATAAGATAGTTTTATTAGGTACATATAATATAATATAGTAAATATAATATGTATGTAAATGAGCTATATGTTACCCAATAAAAATACTTAGCAAAATATTTGTTCTTTTATATTTTACGTTTATTATATTTATCCCTAAGTCAAAAAGATGACGCATGCACGATGAACGAAAATACGGAACCCTAAAAAGATCGAATGAATGGTCATGAATGAATGGTGTGAAATGCTAAAATTCCAATCGTTCCAAATATTTCACGCATTTGTTTTAGTTTACGCAGTTTGTTTTGCGAAATTGAAATCGACCCGATTGCCAATTATGCCAACATAAACATTCCGATGTAGGTATATATACAGGAATACAGGAAAACGAGAAAGGCGTTGAATTCCATAGAGGATTCCCCAGTATTCAGCATATTCAAATTTTCCGGTTTTTAGAATCGGTCGAACAACTCTGTTTGTGCTTGTCAGATTCAGGTCATGGATGACCCGACTTCTTGTTATGATGTTCAGAACTCGGATTTCAAATATAAAATGTTTGGAAAATATGTTTGTCCATTGTTAAGTTTTTCCTATTGATGCCAACAAGGTTTCCAATCGGAGCAGAATATCAATCTCTTTTAATCCAATATTTAATTTAATTTACTTATTTGTTATAGGTGTGTTTGTGCTTCCAGAGCGCGATCCAAACTGAAACACTTATTTTGATATATTCCTATACAAGTATTTACAGTATTAATTATAGCTCGGAAAACTTACCAATTGTTTATCTTGATGACTGAAAAACTAATACTGATTTTTAGGTTCGTCTAAGCGTATTCAAATGGTAGGTACCCTTATCTTCTATCCTCGTAATAATAACAAAAGTGACGAGTAGTATCAAACGCAATAGAACTGCGTGTAATGTGTGTTGAGCTTATCTACCCATCGCGTGAATAGGGCTGGCAAAAAGAGCATTCGCACGCGAGGATTAATGGCGGATCAGGCGTGCCTGGTGTTAGGCTGCGTAGGGTAGGCACCCATGCCGGTCATATGACAACTAACGCGTAACTTGCTACTTGATATTTACTCTTTCGATTTGGGCGAGAAATGCAAGAGATCGATCTTAATGGAGAACATTTGGGGAGGCCTATGCTGAAAAGCAAGACAATCAAGAAACCGGTGTCTAAAACATATTGTTTATGTATACTTAAACACCTTTTTACAGTACTAAGTAGAAGTAAGATGTAATGTATTTTTAAGATTGTTAATTAAGGCTATTATTATTATTTACAGCGTTTTTTTAAGTTGAAGGAAAAAATAAGTTTGAAAAATTTACTCATGTTAGTTAAGATTTTTTTTTGATATGCGAGTGATTCGTAAAGAAAAGCTAGTGTTGCAAAAATATTGAAAATCTTAATATGGTGCCCGTGCCTATTATTATGATATAATGTTAACTATGAAAGTATACATTTGATCATACGTAATGTTATGTTACTGAAGTGGGCACTCGCCCTAACACTCAAACGCCGGGGTACGCTTGGCGAGCGGATGGCGCCCTTGTCCCTTTTCGACCCATACATCAATTAGAGCTGTGATTTACACTTGGTGTAAAAAAAAATTTACGGCTTTTATTCTATTTTTGAATTTTTATCACTGAATATTTTTGCTGTAGAATTTTCTAAACTGTTAAACAACTGGTTTTAAACAAGTATGGGTCTTAAATAAGATCATAACTATCAAAATTTAAGAGCCATTTGAAACGACTGCGGAATTGTCTCCCCGATAATCTAACGCCGTACTATATGGCCATCGATTGCAAGGCCCCGGCT
The DNA here is from genome assembly GCA_951216915.1 of Tetheella fluctuosa. NCBI lineage: Eukaryota > Metazoa > Arthropoda > Insecta > Lepidoptera > Drepanidae > Tetheella > Tetheella fluctuosa. The sequence goes on from OX578234.1 coordinate 6,416,940, forward strand.
ATAAAATATATTTTTTATTCTATACCCTTTGCGTTTGAGCTGTCAAACACGCCTATGTCATAAAACACAAATATGGAAAGTCCCCCGAACATAAAAATTGTAAACGTTAAAAGCGAACCAACTTTTTCCTAAACTCAAGGCTTTGACGATACTTGATCTGGAATGTAGGGATGCCATTTTTATGTATATTCAAAATATTAGCTTGTCGCCATATTGTAATCAGCCTAATGTTTTTGCCACTTATTTTTTCCTGATAAATCTTATCATTAATTTGTTGGAACTTTATCAATTGTCAGAGGGTAACTAATAACCTTTCAGTCCATTAAGACATTGTATGTCACTTTCCCATTAAATAATTACTACGTTAACGAAACCAAATCGAATGTAAAGCTACCAGCAATCTAACAGACTAGTCACATCCGATTTCAATCCGGTTATAATTTTAAAAACGTTTATTTTTAGACAAAAATAAAGGTTCCGGTGGTTACCCTACACTATGTGGAATGTTCCGCCGCTTGCGCGCGGTGCGTACCTACATTGTTATTGCCGAAATTCTCCTTTTTGTTCCAAATTTTCGTTTCACGTGGCCAATGAATCAAGCTTGATGTTCGTTCCCACTCGCACGTGTCTCGCCTGACTTTCAACACGTTATTGCTTTTGCCATTCGTGAATTTAGTCGCTAATAAATTTAACTGGAAGATAATGAATTGATTTTAGCTCTTTATCCATAAGTTATTTGATATGTTAAGAAACATTTGAAATGTGGTTCACATTTGAAATCCAGTTAGTAAAAAAAGAGTTTAATTAAACCTTTAAACGATTGATTTCAAATTTAGAATGTATCATAAAGGTCAATTGTCAAAATGTATTCATCTCATCATAAACCAATACCGGGAAGTTAATCACTACCAAATAAAGCAATCAATCGTAAAGAAGTGCGCTTTCGTGTTAAGTGCCCGCTAAATGTACACTTCTTTCCTCTTATTAATAGCGATGGGGTCTGTTCTGGGTCTAACGACACACGCTCCATTTACTATTTAAGTTATGGCGCTTGTCGATGAAAAATAATAGTTAAGGTCGATTGGACCCCGGGCGCGATATTCAGGTTAAGTCATAGAAATTTCGACACAATTCGATTATTGTAACAATACATAGGCGTTTGTGAAATTAGATTTAGGTTTATACGAAAAAAGCCTGAGAAGAAAATAATATTTACAAGTAACTGATATGACAGCCATATTTCACGAAGGCTATAAATATACGTCCGATATGGTAGGATATAATATGTGTAATGTAAGATAAATATTTATATCAATTCGTCCTGTATGTAAGAAGGAATATTAATGGTAATTTGACTGTCTTTTTTGATAATATACTTTTCTGCTAAGTATACATTATTTAGATAAGCAACAAATAAAAATGGTTTATTAATATAAAGACCGGTCCTATTGGAGATCCTTAGGGGAGGCTTATGTCCAGCAGTAGACGTCTTGCGGCCGTGATAATGACTATGAGAAGGTTTTACGAAACAGCTTTTTCAATGATTGTAAGTCGAAATTTTTGAGTGAGTACGAGTAGGTACTTGAAATACCAAATATTCATATATTTTAATCAAACTGGTATTGCATCGAGATCGACTTGGCTTGCACCTAATATACTTGAAGTGAGACATCCTTCATAGTAGTTATCTCTGGCCTAGAATTGTTATCAATATATTTATATATATATTAATTTACTTAATAACAAAATTGATAGGGAATCGAGTTTAGTTTACTGTTATCAGTTAGTAAGATCTTTACGTATATGTACTTTAGTAAAATAATTATCATTGAACAAGCTATTGTCTGATTATGAAACTCACCAGCTATTTCAGGGTTGGCACATTTAAAAATGATTGAATAAAATGATATAACTTCTTTTTACAACGTACCCGAATGATAGATGTATCATGTCAATATTACCATAATATTCGTAATGCCAATCGTTCGGCATCTTCACGACCTACAGGCGCGCCCTGGCATTACAGATATCGTTATGTAGATTAAGTGCTTTCTGTACGACATCCAAATAAAACGGCTCCAATTTTATATGTGCCGAGCTATACGGAACGCGGGTTCCTTAAAATTACTTTTGTTTATAACTTTATCTAGATAAAAAACTGTAATAGCGTAGTTCCCGTTTTAATAGATACCCTCTTGATTAAATGAGAAAATACTTGGCACTCTCAATATAAATTAAGTACTTAATGCAAAATAGTTATATTTTTCTTTCATTATAACAAAATTACTTAATAACAAAAATAAAATAGTAAAAATCTTACTATACTTACATAATATTATAAATGGGAAAGTTTGTACATGTTTGGATGTTTGTTACCACTCAACTCCGTAACAGCTGAACGGATTTGGATGAAATTTGGCACACAGATAGAATATATTCTGGATTAACATATATGATACTTTTATTCCGGGACAACATAAGATCCTCGGGAACGCGGGGCAAACTAGTTTAAGTAATATAAACTAATTAATGATCTAAAAAATTTGGTCGCTATAAAATAAAGGCTTTTGGATCATAACTTGTAATGTTTTACATTTAATATTTCTTACGGAACCCTTGTAAAAAGTTCATGGAACAGACCGTAAAGATAGTTGGCCGATAAAGCAAGATTTACCGTTCAAACTGCGTCTGTGAATGCATATCCAGAATGTTTGTTTAAATACTTATTTCAGCACGTTTGGTGCAGGAAACGATTAATTGTACGCTTTAAGTGCAGGGTACATGCTAAAATGCACTCCATTTTTTTTATTGGATGCTTTGCATATATGTACATACAATGTAATTTGATGCTTCATCATACGAAGAAACTGAGTGAAAATAATAATAGGATTGTTACGAAATAGAGCGGAGTAAAAATATAGGATTTTTTAGACAGGTGGAATATTTTAGGAGATGATTAAGGAGAATTCGTATATTTTCAGCTGTGCTTTTAGTACTTATTCAACATATTTGTTGAATAAGTACATGCTTTTACCTAAGTCTTAGCTACAATTTGATAGAAGTTTATTCTGCTTCACACACGGTCATCTGAGCCCAAACTAAGCGGTTTATACCTACTACGCAAACATGATAGCTGATACATATATTACTTGATGTTTTTACACCCGTTTTTATGCCCGTTTGTTACTAAAGCTTGTACTGGCTGGGAATAGAACTCATGACTTGTGGTGTAAGATTATCTAACCCCTGATTTATTTTAGGAAAATATGTGCCAGTCGACAATTTTATATACGAGTCGGTGGTTGTCAATTGTAACGTTCATAAATGCCTTATCAACCACCATTTACCACCAGGTGGATTGCCTGGCTGCTTTCAGCCTTCTGACATAAAAAAATCTATGCAGTAAGAGCCGCGACCATAGCTTATGGCATATAAAATAAAAGTTCCATATCGAATGAAAACCTATAATAAACCTGATTTGTTATCCTTGATCCCTATAAATCACAATATCGCTAAATAAAACTCATATTCCTGACATGCTTTCACCGCCCTACTTTCTATGAGATAGTGCCTCATGGCCATCCATAATAAAGCCTATTGTCGACCACTTTTAGAGGTCAACATTATGGTTTTACTGTAGTGTGACCAGAATAAAATAATAACCGCATAGCTGCGTGGATATTTCAAACATTCATACAAATGTTCAAAATGTATATTTTTCCTTTTTCAAAAACGGTGTCGTAAAATTATTTATGATTAAATATATATATATATATTCAACCTGTATTGTAAGTTACTTTCAGTGTAAAACCAGCCAAGAATTTAAACAAAAGTAAGTATATTTCACACTTATAAAGCTCGCTCTGAATGAACATCCACTCAAATTATAGTACACAGATTTTCACTTACGACTCACTTTTGCGTTTTATGATTTAAAAAAAAAAGCTCTCAAAACCCCTCTTATTGTCATAGACGTGTGGGTAGACCGTATAAATGTGTCCGAAAGTGATTAATGGTTTTATGCTTCGACTCACAAAATGGATGGTAGGTATAATACTCTATGAACCAATTAGTTAAAAATATTTTTTGTGAATCTTAATCATAAGTGTACACAGTGTTGTACCTAATAATAGTTGTGTGTACCATGTTGTTATGGTCATAATCAACTATATGCAGGTGGGTTGGGAACTGCAATGCAGCTAAATGCGTATTTTCAGTAAAAAAAAGCTAATTTAAAAAAAGTGCATTATGCACTCGTGTCATTACGGTGAATATACTGGTGTAAGGAACACGTCAGGCTTTTTATATGTCGTGCTAGAATTTACATATTTAACACGGCTATTGTTTAAAAAATGAAGGGGAAATAATATCCCACTCAGTCATTGCATTAATGAATATTTATGCGTCTAGTGCGTGACTACTGCATATTTAATATACGAATAAAATCTTAAATAAGTACACTGAAATGCATTCCAATCATTTCGAAATAATGATGACTCTTCATTTGGTAAGGGTAGCGAGACCAATCGGTTTATAGGTGCTCTGTTTAATTAAAATAACCTTTTAAAAACGAAACTTTGGCTACAAAAAAAATATTTTGCTGTCCGTAACATTTTAATTAATATTTGATTATTTAAAATAAAATAGATGGTATTTTTTTTTGAGATGCAGATTCAATCATTTATACTACATAGTTTCATTTATCAATAGACTCAAATAGTAAAATAATATATTTCTAATGATGATCACCAATACCGAAACAACGTCCTCCAATATCTCGTGTTTGGTTTATGTCCCATCTCCCGTCGGCCATTTCCTAGTGATCAATATTGTACAAAAATAAAGTGCAGAAAAGGGTAAAAAACCTTATCTTCCATTAAGTGCCATCGCAAAACGTACCTAAATACATTTTAAAAGATTTTTTTTCACATTAGCATGCAATCCATTATATGCACAAAATCAATTATGGCTTCAGCACACAGTATTATGAGTAAAACAACAAATTTGACTCAACGGCAATACTGTTAAGTGCATCATTTGCCAGCACTGCACGCTTGATGTCACTTTTAACGCAAACATTATATTTTCACTCTTAATAACCTTATGGCATATGACATAAGGCTGGAAATAGCTTTTTACAATTTTTTTATCGTGGTGACATGTGGAATATGTCATCCATCATGTGTATAAGTGTCCGTGAACTATTTACTAAATGGGAAGTGCTGTAGTAATTAATTAAGGGAAAAGACTAAACAAATTAAGTTAATGATAAAGATGTGTTGGCATAGTTTTGTTTCCTTGTTTTGGAGGTATGATTAACTGTCTGACTGATGTTAGAGCTGAAAATTTGACTCGAAATACGCAATTTAAAGGAAAATACTCAAAAGCCAGCATAGCACTGGATTGGGTCTAATTAGTAAATGCCCAGTTAGGTTTGAGTAATTAGTAGAGAATTTTCAAAGGCATTGAGGAATGTTTTGTACAAATCTGCTTTGGGAGTCTGTTTTAATTAACCCCATTCTTTCAAGAGTTGTCAGAAAATATTTTAAGTGCTTCGTTATTCTTTTACAAAAAGTTACTTTTGACTTAAAAGCAATATTTATGGCAGTCTTTAAAAGATACCGTCCAATTTTAGTAATAAAGCTATGAAATAATAATTGCTTTTAATAACTATAATGGTGTAGACTTGAGCAGTGACAGACGTCGACTAAGTATAAAATTAGATTTAGCTATTAAACTACAAAACTATTTTTATTGAATATCGTTTATACAACGGAATGTGTTCCATAGAACTGTTGAAGATTGCCATCGGAGTGGATATATCCCCATAGCATGATGTCTGAGCCTATATTAACTAAGGGATTGTAAAAAAATCCTTTCGCTAGGGTTGGGGAATGAGCTTCCATCCGAGGTATTCCCACAGGAGAATAGTATTGGGCTTTTCAAAAAATGTGTGATAAAATTTCTTTTTTTTTAGGGTATTATAGCTTAGGTTTGTATTTGGCTGAAGGCAGTATCCTAACTTTTATATTAATATTATAAATGTGAAAGTGAGTTTGTTTGTTTGTTTGTTACCGTTTCACACTTAAACCGCTGAACCGATCGCGATGAAATTTGGTATGCAGATAGCCTTTAGTACGGAGAAGAACATAGGCAACTTTTTATCCCCGGAAAACATAAGATCCATGGGGAACGCGGGTGAAACCGTGGGGCGTAATCTAGTAAGCATATAAAGCGTAGAAAGGTTGTCAAATGCAGCTACCGAAACTCTCTCATAGGAGCTTGACGACGGATTTTCAACTTATAGTTTCGTATTGGTTGTTTATCATCCGATGGCAGGTAACCTGTTAGCTGATATCACAAAATTATTTCACCATTTTGAAGTATTTCTGCAAAACAGTTTGTAGCGACATCTATCAAGACTTCCACTGTCTGTGGATAAATGGCACAACAAGATTCTACATCGAGCTAACAAAGTTCTCTGTATACTTTGCATATACATATACAGTAGAATCCCGATTATCCGAACATCCGATTAAAAATTAACTCTATCTAATTCTTCAATTAAACCGCACGACGATATAAAAAATAATAATTAAAATTTCAATATTGTTTGATTTGCTTTGAAATCGATTATCCGGATATTCGATTATACGGAATACCCCTGGTTTTATTTGATCCGCATAATCGGGATTCTACTGTACAAGATTCCAACATCTATAGTTGGACCGCGGTCCCCAGGCACGATGACCTAGCCTGGCGGAAGATCTTCTCTTTTCAATGGATGAGTCTACCACCTTGCTCCTCCATATTGATGATTCCGACGTCATTGGACACGAAACCTTCTGATAAATCAGTCACATATTTATGTTCTTTTCTTATAATTTTTTATAACTTGACAACGAGTTATCATTCATAACAACTCATAAGAGATACTGTATACCGTTGTATACCGCATTGTTGTCTCTTCCAAGAAACTTGGTCATAATGAGCCTCTCTTAGAAATCAGACCACGTGTAACCAATCGAATGGTTTTCGAAAATGTCACGATATACATTACCGCTGTGACAAGGCAATATCCACGCATCCTTGGATGTGAAGAATCGATGTATGATGCTCATAACGATTTGTTAAATATCACGGGGGCTTTATATGGGTGTCTTACGAAGTTCCGTTTCTTGTTAGTACTGTTATAGAAGGGTATTGGTGTAATATAAGACGTGAGCACTGTTACAACTCCATTTGTAATATTCGTGGCAACATATACTGAGAAAAACTGGAAAATATTCTCGTTAACATTGTATGAATCAGTCAATATTAATAAATAGAATTTACGTAACTTTTTCAAGATGTAATCAATCCAAATCTTTGCCAAGTAGTCTAAAAGATCGCGTTGAAAAATATTTTAAGTAGAGTAAGAACATTGAATTACTTTAAAGTCTGCAACTCCGACCAATGCCAACACTATAACTGGGCCACTTTTTAAAAGCAAAAAATTGTTGAGGCTTCAGTGGGAATTAAATCCGAAACCTACTAGTGAGGTCGGGTTAAAAACCTCGCCAGCGACGAAAGATAAAACAAACAAAAATGTGCCACGTCACTAGTTTTTCTTGTCAACTCGCAATTTTAATTTTCCGCTTGTATTTAATTTATCAAGCAGCCGCAGCTCTACAAAAAGATTGGTAAAAACTAAAACAACCAGACAGTGTTCCTGAGAGAAGCACTGAAGCCGACATGTTGAATAAAGCGCGGATAAAAAGATGGTAGTGAATTTATAGCTCTTTAGTGCGCTGAAAAATTAAAGCGTTGTGTGTTTTTTTCATAAATACAGAGCATACCCATTTTAGAGCTTAAATTGCTTTAAGGAATTAAAATATGAAGGTATGCGTGGAATATATTAATGTTATAGAAACTTCTTTCTTTATCTTCAGTATTTTTCTGAAATAAAGGTTTACGATGTTAAACTGCGAACAAAATATTTTTTTTTTCACATTACAATCCATTATTTTTCATTTAGATTTTCTTGGATTTAACATTTATTAAATATTGGGCCTTGCTCCCAAGTGAGATCATATCGTACAAATTAAAATAAAACAATACTCGAAAACGCGCGAGCAGCGGTAACTCGAAAGTGGTTCTTAATTTTCAATTTCGCCGAGATCTCCTCAGCGCGATATTACGTTGCCTTTATTAAATTCCCTCCATACGGGCCCTACTTATTTTTCACGACAAAATTGAATACACCTTCACTCTCAAAAGGAATACGTTCGCACAATATAAAGATTGGGTTTATAGGGTACGAAGATCGAGTCCGCGATGGGCAGGTAAGGCGCTCCTAGAATCGAGGTGCACACATAAATTCCTTTACGACGAATATAAATACGCCATCTGATGTAAGACCTCCGGCCAAATCATTCAATCTCACACAGGTTTCAAATCCTTTCTTTGCATAGTTCTTCAAACCCCATGCGTCAATGACAGGTTTGATTCAACAAGGAAATGAAAAACAAAAATCATAGAAAAGAACGTCATAAAAGTTGAGATGTGTAGTTAAGAATCATAAATACATTCTTGGGTTAATGGCCCAAAATGTACAAAGTAAGTTAAATCTGGGAATCCAGAGTCGATCAGACCCAAGTTTTTAAAAATTTTCTGTACAGAATCGATAAAGAATTTAAATATTATATTCCTTACTTCCAATTAATGGCAATATTTTTAAGAGCTTGTAAGAATATTTGTAATTTAATTATGCTTTGACAAAACGAATATTAATTTAATTAGAACACTAGACTTTCAGATTTGATAGGGATTTTTCTCGTTGCGTTTACTGTCTGCTCCTTTCAAATTAATGTTTAAGTCCTAGATAGAAGAAAAAAACTATGTAAACAAGCAAGGTTAGAGCTTTGCGGTCATGTGTGACGTTTAATATCCTGATGTAAACGGATTGAATAATTTTAATTTAATTTTGACCTAAAACGGTTGGAAATGTACATATATAAATACATAGTCGTAAATTCGCAAACCTTACAAAATCAAGTGTATATTTTATTAGTATTCTTGTTACCACTAAAGCTCCGTAACGGCTGAAGGAACGAATTTTCATGAAATTTGGTACTTACTTAACTGCTTGGGACAGCTTGTAACCTACTAAATCCTTGATTCTTTCATCAAATATTTCAAAATATATTTTTTGAGTACAGGAAAGTGTCACTGAAACTCTTGAATTATAGATTTGGAGACAAAAAAAGTTTGATTCACAGATTCCTTAAGATTTATGAACCGTTCGTTTCGCGGACGGAATGTATAATGAAGAGGCTTTCCTCTCCTTATCTCTGAATCTATGTTTGAGAGGATACCAACATTTATGTATGGAATGGAATATCTGTTATATTATTAGCTAGGAATGAGTACTTTATTCATGCCAAACATACGTTTTTTGTACTCGCTTCTTCTGAATCTTGTTTTGTATTATTTATCATTACTGTATGAGATTCGTTAGTAGGATAATTTGAATAGTAGAATAAGTCATATAAGTCATTTGCTGGCACGCCAGCCGCTCTTGAGAGTAAGTTCTTACTATACTTAGCTTTTTAACCACCTTTGGATGCATCATCACTCACACCATAAGTCATGTTAGATTCTGGTCTCACCAGTCTAGCCAGGGCATTTAGTATAACGTTGAAATTGATACAAATAACCCGTGTTTATGTTGAAAAACAACTTAAAATTCCAACTTATGCTAATGAAATCGTTTTGTAATTGAGAATTAATTAACATAGGGGTTCGACGTTTGGTTTCATTGATTCCACAATGAGTAAAGTTTGAAAACCTAGGGCTCTTCATGACCAATTAAACCTTGGACTTTACATGTGGTTAATGAAATGTGTTGAGCAAATAACGAGTGAGTTTCTAACGTCAGAAGTTTGGCAAACATTTTGGGGGATCAAATTACAGTTGATTTTTAAACGTGAGCAAATAAATATGTTTTATAAAACAGGTAATTAATTTTACACTAATTAAAAAACGATTTAGATAAATAATAATACTCAGTAGTGTTTTAATAAAATATATTCCAATCCAAATTACCTGTACTAATGTGTCTAATCTACACGAATATAAAAAGTAGAGTTCTCCGAATATACTGATCCGATTCGAAAAAATCTTTTTGCGTTAGAAAGCCCGTTTATTGTTATCTGGGGGACGCGGGTGAAACCGCGGAGAACAGCTAGTAAAATTATAAACGCTACGAGAAATAAAGAAGACTATGGCATGATTGTACAACAATGTGAGGTAACAAGTGTATATGTTAAAGATCTTAGGGAGGAGTGACAGTCAAGCCACAGTCAAGCTTAAAATCTCTCCTTTAAAACAAACTCCTCAAGAGTGGCGTAAATAACGTTAGGACAGTTATACCATTAGTTTATTCCTCATACAATCCAAATGGTCCTTGAACGTTAACTATACTATACGGTATCACTAAATGAGCTCACTGTTCTACGTGATCTGCTTTTAATTTATCTTAATGATCCCTCCGGCGCCTCTTCATACGTCAGATGAACAGGACCGCCTTTGTGCGTAGAGGAGGGTTATATCATTAATGTTTTGTTGAATAGTTATGGGAGAGAAATTGTTTTGGTAATCGTATATGGGATGTTTGGGTTAGATGGTGCCACTCGAGGATTTGGCGCATTAATTTAATTTGAGAACTACTTTAATGAGTACATTGGAATTTCGGATCTAAAGAATGATGATTTTATGTGCCACAATGTGGAATAAAGTCTCTTTTCATTAGATGACGACATTTTGATTTGATATGCCGTTTAGGAGGAGTAAAAGATGCTATACCAGCTCGCCTTTACCAACCTTCATAGTCTCAATTTGCAAGTTAATAGCGATGGGTTAGGTGATTGGGTGCAAAATTCTGTTGGATCTAAAATTCGACCTTGTCCATCAAAATTTAAGAGTTGTATGTTCCTCTGTAGTAGCAGTTCTTCAGCTATTTTTTTATCTACCTATGTTCATAATCATCATAATTTAAGGCGATGATAGCTCAGTGGTAGTGACGTCGGATGCCGCAGCGAAGGTCGTGGGTTCGAATCCTACAATGAGCTTGAGCTTTCGGTGAAGGAAAACATCGTGAGGAAACCATAGCACGGTGGTAGGGTACTTTGTAGTACCCGCCTGGCTGGCTACCACCCTCAAGTTGAAAATCTGTCGCCAAACACCTATTGGTGTGTTCCGGCAGGTGCACTTGAGAGCCAGATCCTTCTAGGCTTTGTGTGCTTACCACCTTCGGCCACATCATCACCTACCATAGTGAGATTGTGGTCAAACACAAGCCTGTACAAAGTAAAAAAAAAAATCTATATTCCTCTATTTCATAAGACTTCCCTTCATAGCCTCACCCTCAGGTTATTGTTCCGTTAGGTAGCCCAGGCTATAATGCATTTCTATATAAACATTAAGGCCAAAGTAAAGGTAAAATAGGTACTTGAGTTATATTGTTATCCATCTTCCACATTCACACTGTCCTGCTCTTGCGCTGATCTGGTCTTTTAGCAATTTTCTATACCTGTTTGCGGTATTTTGACTGGCATGTCGGTTTATATACGCAGACAGATACATTTCCTATTTGAATATATCATCGACAAATATATAAAACAGTATGGTACGGTTCTACGCCGATTGGCCGCATATTTGCATAACTGATAGTCTACGGAGGGTTATTGAATCCTTATCGTTCAGGTCCATGACCTCATGTTTGCTATTGGGGAGCGGTAGATAGCATCGTCGTGACTTATTCAATATTTGTGGGGTTTATATAAATATGAGTGCGTGTTTGTTTTGAGTATCTATTATAGTGACCCAATTGCATGTGGAATGTGTGAGAGAAGGTAGTTTTTAAAGTTATTGCTGTCTAGCTTTAAGGATGTAAGTTTTAGACTTTTCATTGGAAGAGCTTAATTGGAAGGTAGTTGTGCCGCTTATAACATTATTGCATTGTTTAACTGAAAGTTTCTTTTTCAATAGCATTTTACATACATTATAGCTAAATTTGAGATGCTATTATTTTGCATTGTGTCATCAATATAATTTGGCTGCGGTCTAATGGTTCAAGAATAACCTTTTATATTCATGAAATATTATAATAATAAAACATTTTGCGAATCAATTTTTCATACCCACTGTCCAAAATTTGACATGTAATACCTAATGGGACCGCCGCACCAAAAAGCCTTTTCGTTATTACAATCAGGTATCTAAAACCTAAGGTTACAGAGTTGGGTTCTTGCTATGTTTTGTTCTTATTGTCAAGAATGTTGCCTCCCGTGACCTTACTATCAACATTATATTCTATACAACATTCTATTCTTACTGGAAAAATGACTTGGGAATTAAATTTTAGTCATGATATAAGATTATTGAAATATTTTTGATGGGAGATGATTTAATTTTTACTTATTGTCTTTAACTTTAGCTTTAGCTGTCTCCTGGATTTTTACCCGAGTTCCCGGGGTCTCCGGGGTCTGTGCCGGGGTGAAAAGTAGCCTATGTGTATACATATGTATGGATGGTAGGTACCTACCTACTGCAATAATAAAAATACTAATTTTATTCGTGAAAAGGTAACAAACTGACAAACAGATAGATCTATTTTCGTATTTATAAAAAACATATTAAGATTATACAGTGGCACGAAATATACCTGGTCCATATATGCATTATTCGAATCAATTTGAAAGTAAAAAGATAAAACGCGTATGTAATGTGCACATGTCATTTATGTTTAAGCTTATCTAAACTAATTATCTATGACTAATAAACGTCTTAATGACGCATCGACATAAAAAAATCGTTGATTAAAATTAGACAGCAGGATGGCTCCTTTTACTTGAGGATATAGAACATGATATGTTAACACAGACTACACAGTAAGTAGGTATAGTAATAGTATAAATTCAGATGTGATACTGAATTTCATGAAAAAAAAGAGAATAAAAATGTTTTTCGACACTAAACACTGAATGCGCGTTCGTAACAAGTGTTATCAGCTCTTCAAAAATAACGGTTAATTTCTACACTGTGAGTGCGAATGACGTGTCGTATAGCCACAGTTAATAGCTGATAGAGTATTGCAACTTGTTTTTATTTTATTTTAAGATCTGCCAACGAATGCATAAATAAATAAAATAAATATTGGGACATTCCTCACTCACGGCAAACTAACTTGTAATATGGAAACCAGAAAACTGATGCATTATATGAGTATACTACTTTTGTCCCTAAATATACTATACTTATAGAGATAAATACAAACAGACATGTTCATCCACACAAATGTCTGTCCTGGGTGGAAATCGAACCCACGACCTGTGGTATGATAGATAGGGCATCTTACCAACCGTATAACTATTATGCGTTTATACTATTATTAATTCTGTAGTCATAATATTATGGAATTAATGAACAACATTGTAACATAATAATTATTATATTTACTGAAGATAGTCCGGCTACTGTTTACATTGACAATGATTGTACTGTCACATAGCTAACCCACTTTGGCGGGCAAACACTCTTCGTATTTACATTCCACATTTACACGGATGGAATTTAATTGATATAGTATATGTATACAAAAGTACTTTAAAAAGAATGATTCAGACGTCCGGCCTTTTATAACTCAGCCTATAAAATACCAGGAATTTAAAATCTGATTTAGCAAATTGTTCGGATGAAATAGTTTTTTTTTTTTTAAATTTCGCGGTTTGCTTTTTGCTCGCGGCAAGCTTGCGGCTTTGAAGTTTTCAGCTTTAATTTTTTTTTAATAAGAATTTGTGGTTCACTTGATTTAGATATTGGATAATTATATGTTTTTTTGTGTGTAGGTATTCAATCTGACCCCTAAACGAAATCCCTTTCTGTTAAAGAAGTGATTTGTTTATTTCTTAGAATATATCCTAGAACCTTTTTAATCGTGAGTTTACTGTTATGGTATGTTATGTGTTGCAATTATATTAAATAAAGCATTATCTCTAAGCGGGTATAATAAAACATGTGTTTAACAGTCTGAAAAAAATATAGGGTACTTATACCTTATCCGATCTCATCCGAGATATTATTGTGAACCCAACAAATGATACAGAGTAACCTTTTGTGATTTTGATACATGACCGTAAAAACCGGGCCAGATGTTTATACCGCTGAATCATTCACCTTTAACCTTCCATACCAGTTTCGACCTTATTGCTCAGGTAATAAGGATGTAGTGTCAAGGTTTGATGGTAACACGTGAAGTCATGTCCTTTCATAATAAAAGTCTTGCAATCCGAAGCGAATCTCGATTCATGCATCGGAAATTATACTAGGTACGTGATTTTTAATGCATTTGACACGTACTTTATTAATTCTTAATAAGTCTTGACGTAAGTTAGATATTTTGAATGTTTTTTTAAACAAAGGATTTTGTAAATAAATATACTTTGTCACTCTTCACAAACGTTCAACGCAATGATATTCTCTAACACAAAACTCAACGACTTGCACGCGGACTTCGGACTTCTCACTTCATTGTTTAGTTAACGATAGAGACAGAGCATAGTAACAGGGCACTGAGACTCGGTGAGCTTGTAACATTTACCTTACTGATCCTAAACTAAGGAATGGTTGTAATTAGAAAACCAGTTTAATTTACAAGATACATATTATTATACTACTAGTAAGTATATACTTATTTTATAATATATATTACACCCATACTCAGAATGAACAAACATGTTCACGCACACAAATTATTGTCCTGGTTGGGAATAGAACCCACGACCTGTGGCGCCGTCTCATTTGTTACTTTGTTTCAAGGAAATGTAAATAAGTGTACGGAGAAACATTATTTACACATTATTGTTGTTTATAAAATAAAACCCTTCCAAGAAATGTGAATTAAATAATCAGTTCAACGAGTCATTCTCATGAAATCCAAATGTATATTTTTAGTAAAAGTTTTTTTGTAAAACCTAAATACCTGAACTCGTTTTAAATTATCTCTGCAGCTCAAGTACTCAGCTTTTTTAAAGGCCACTAGGGCTATCATCATCCTTTTTCACCTCCGGTCGCCATTCGAATTTTATTACTGACCGCATTGACTCGGTAATGACCTGATACCAAATTTCAGACTTGAAATATTAGTTAGGTACCTACCTACTTAATTAATTTTAAATATATGCTTATTCTGAAATTTGCTTCAAATATCAACATTTTGAAACCTATTTTGGTTTTTGCTTAACAACTTTTTAATACATTATGATATTTTTTTAAATTTATTTTTAGAGTTGTATAAGCAAAAGTACGGAAAGATGAAGTTTGAGACTTCATATAGAAGAGTCTGAATAATTAAATAGATAAGGATTAAGTAGGTAACTATTTATTTTAGATGTGGATCCAGAAATGTGGATTACAGTACCTAACATTTCTAGACCGATAAGATGTAATGTAGTTTGTAGGCTTTGAAAAAAGTTTCGTGAAAGCTGGCAGATGATGTTAACCTTGGATGCTTAACCATCTGCTCATCTTGATATACCTATGCCTACCGAATTGTTTATATTGCATTAGTGTGTGTACGATATCCGTATGAAACACCTGCCGTTTTTGGTCAGGTTTTTGACTAAATAAAAATGGAGGCTTGCAACCACCTGGCAGATAAGGCTTTTTTTCTTCGAATTTTTTGCTCAACATCGGCATATGGTATCAAACCTGTTCCGATTTGTTCCGATGTTAAAAGAACACACCTTGTATCTTAAAATAGTCATACTATATTATTATTGACTATTTTTGCATGCTTTTGAATTCGAAGTTGCAGATGTATCGGAAGTTAATTACCTCACGAATTTTCCTGTCGTTGCACAGTACTTAATAATTCCAATATTCATTTAATCGAAAAATATTATTCGTAAAATATTCTTATTAAAACAGCTTAATTCCACTTGAGTTTTTCTGTATTGACATTTTCCTTTAATAACTTGAATATTAATAAACTCAAATTCAATATAGCTGCAAAGGGTTAATTCGAATTTCAATTTGAAATTAGTACGCGTCACGCCTCTGCGAACAAAGTCGTCCGATAACGGATTTATAAGAACAATATTGATCCCGGAACGAGTTTTGGCGGGAAACCTTCAAAGTTTCTTTGTCATAATGGTTATTGTTAATTGGAATTATGTAAATGTGACCGCGCTTTTGACAAAGTTCTGTTTTGTCGTTGACATCTCCATATTCTCGTGTTGGAATTAATTAAAAATGTTGTGCGCTTGATTCTGACGTTTTCCAATGTTTTTAAGCCTACTTGGAGTGGAATATTTTTAATAATAAAATTAGAGCTGAACGATTTATGAACTAATGACAAGCCAATTAAAATAAATTTTCTATCAGACATTTCTATTATCCTCAAAAAATAATGCAAAATCCTAAGCCTATTTATAAAGCCCCAGGAACTCCACAGCATGCCTTTATTTGGACCTGTGTAATAATATGAGAATTCTTTATTGCAGGTAAGCATGCGTCATCGATGATGCATCAAGCAGGAATGCAGTCGGCAGTAACCAGGCCTAATGGACTAGAAGGTATTTTAACAGATAGCCTTTAAAACCTTTATAGACATTATAAAATGAGGTTTATGGGAGTGAGTAAAAAAAGAAAATAGACGGGATGCTGTTGAAGATGGATGAGGAAAATAATGTAGGTAGTTACTAATTGCAAATAGAAAAATAATATTACCTTTAAGAAGGAATTTAAGATAGGTAACTCAGTGGTAGTCATGTCGGATGCTGAAGCGAAGGTCGGGGGAAAACCGGAGCATGTTACGTAGGGTGTGTTGTTGTGCCTGTTTGGCTGTATCGTTGTTTTGTTTGAATTATCGGTTATTTTATCAGCCCTTATCAAAATATTCTGACCTAAATAAATATACTTAGATTAAGTAGACCAGTCGACTCGGATGACAGGAAATAAGGGAAGACAGCGATTGACACTAGCTAGATCGAAAATTGTAGCGTGAAATATGGAAGGCATGTAAAAGTTAAATCTCTAAATAGTATAAAATAAAGTCGCTAAAAGTAGCAAAGCGGCAGATGCCTCTGTCTGTTTCTCCGCTTACTTCTTCTAAATCACGCAAAGGATTTTGATACGGTTTTCACTAATAGAAAAATGATAAACGAGGAAATTTTGTGTATATAAAATGTACCCGTGCGAAGCCAGGGCGGGTCGCTAGTCTGTAACAAATTAGTTGATAACCGCTGGTTGATAAATATGACTCAAATAGTAACATGTTAAAAGCTACACGATATAACGACAAAGATTAGCAAGGTCATTCGAATACACGCTCTGCTACCACCTGGCAGTCAGAATCAACGTCCCTATTTATAGCCCTCGATATACGTATCGATTTGATACGAGTAAATTTACACAATCAACTAGCAAACGTCTTACAAACGACACTCAGCCACTTGCACAATAGAATAGTCCCCGGGGACTCCTGTACTTCCATTGTTACCAACACACATGTCTATCAAAGTCTAATCTGTCTGAACCACGACCGAACGGTTCTAAACAATAAGTACGTTACCATGTAAGCGGTAGGATATTGTCACATAAAAGCATATCGTAGGTACGGCCTTCTATATTAATAGTGAAGGCGCTATGCCTCTAGCACACTAGAGCCGCGATTCGTAGCGACGAACCGTGAATTTTGAGGCGGAATTCGGTGAGCGGATTTTGTTTTTAAGCCTGGTACTTACTTAGAAGAAGAAAACGTTAGTTATATCCTTTTATTTTGTAAACGGGCTTGCGTTTGGCCACTAACCCCCTCTTATAATGGACGATGCTGAAACCGAATATCAATCACATTTTCCCAGAACTAGTCCATTCACTCTGGCCTTGAAAGCCTCGGTTATAGGAAACTGACGCCGGAACCAAGATCCATTGCATTGCTGAGGCGTGTCGCTAACAAAAACTAAAGGAATGTAACGCGTTAGTAACACGGCTATGGATATAACCACAGACATTGAATATAACTAATTTATTCAGTAGAATTAGTTCGATATTTTATATTTTTTCTGTGCTACATCTTTCTTAGAAAATTATTTGAAAGAGCTGTTATTAATACTCGTTGAATAGATTATGCTAATTAAAAATAAATGATGACGATGCGTCATAGGTACAATGAATTGGAAAGCATTTCTGTCCCCTCACAACCGCGCGTCCTTATACTGCAATCTTCGAATCAGCACACAAAGGGCTATGTTCTCAGGAACATATATCAACCCTCACAAAACATGTTAGAAGGCCGGAAACCACGGACTTAACACGCGATCTCGATATCCTATATTTTGCCTGCTTGACGTTTTAGATAGGGGAATGGGAGAAGTAAGGTTACAGCTCTTTGAAGTGAAAAATCCTTAGGTATTAGGTATATATTTTGTTTGTAAAATGATTCCTTTTGTAAACGAGGATTAAAAGGATTTTGGGGAAATAATACTTTTTCGAAGAACGGTACCAGTTTATGGAAAATTCCCTCTAACGCAGGAACACTGATAGATATATGATTTTAGTATTACTAATGATAGGGTAGTCGCGTTCTGTGCAGTCATTAGGAGTCAGCGATTTCTCTTAACTAGGGTTGGCTTCATACATTTTCATCAGTTTCTATGTAATCGATATTATGGAAGGCGGTTATTCCGATTCTTTGTGCTCATGTTTATTCATTGATCGGTAGTTCGGACAACTATTTTATAGGCAATGTAATCCTTGCTATAATCGAATGGGTGTTTGTCTGTCTTCGGTTTCGTTTTTATAGTTAAACTACCGACTGTTTTTAGAGGGATAACTTGATAACTTGTAAAGTGGCGTGTCCTTAAAATGATTTTGCAAAAAATCTTCTGTCATCGCTTTCCACCTTTGGCTACATTTTCACTTACCACGGCGATATTATCTTATTATATAAATATTTAAGGGGTGCTCCCATACAACAAACGCGATTTTTTTGCCCTTTTATTTGTTTTGTGGTAGTTGTCGTTGACCTAGAATCACGGAATTTGGCAAAAAGCAAGGTCTTACAACACAAATAAAGGGAAAATTCCAAAATATAAAAAAAGTTGAAAATTAAAGGGTGTCCCCATACATACATAGTTACGCCAATTAATAAAGGCCTTTAAGTTGAATGGGCGCTGATACAATTTAGAGGTCTAGCTTAATTGGTAAATAAATAAAATTGTGCATTTCCCGTGATGGACGAACGATGGACGAAGTTTGTACGGAACCCTCGGTACGCGAGTCCGACTCGCACTTGGCCGGTTTTTTTATTATAATATCATTGATTACGAGTAATAAATTTGACACGAACATATTGGGAAAATGTATGTTCGACAGAAACGACGCTTGATTTGTAAAAAGTATGATGTTAAATGATTGCTGAATTTCACCCATTACAGTATAAAATCAACACTAGACTATTCAGAGGTGTCAAAGTAGACGTCTGGATGAGAATCGGGTAAAAAAGTGAGGATTCGCAATAATATGCGGGATGCCGCCTGTTCGCAGACAGGTGGCTTTGTTCTATAGACAATGGGAAGCTTTAGATGTTACCTACCTACCTTAATATTCTGATGTGTGAAATATAATGTGTAAATATTTTTTTTGTTAAACATTTTATGGAAATTGTTAAACATTTTATGGAAAAAAGCCAACATTGTCACTGTCCAAAAAAAAATTTTACTTTGCTGAGTTTCTTGCCGGTTCTTCTCAGTTGAAGGCGACTTCCGAATCGGTGGAAACTTCAGTAGTTTCGACGTTCATAAGTGCCCCTCTAGGGCCTAAACTGAATAAATGGCTTTGACTTTGACTTAAAACATCCTTACTTATAAACAAAAACCGGCCAAGTGCAAGCCGGACTCGCACACGAAGGGTTCCGTACCATTATCTATAAAAACTTAAATATTTATTTTATTCTGTTTTTTTTTAGTAGATACCTATTTGTTATAGCGGCAACAGAAATACATCATCTGTGTAAATTTCAACTGTCTAACTATCACGGTTTATGAGATACAGCCTGGTGACAGACGGACAGACAGACAGACGAACGGACAACGGAGTCTTAGCAATAGGGTCCCGTTTTACCCTTTGGGTACGGAACCCTAAAAATTACAGACTAATTGATAAATAAATATCCGACCTTAATATTATAATTTATTTAGTGTAGGTATCTAAAATACAATTACTTATTCTTCTTAATTTTAAAACTGTATAATTTTTATGAATTATTCCAATTATAAAATTTAAAATTGTTATTATTTTGTTAATATAACGTTCATACGCAATCCAAATTAAACATTATTAAGGAAAAATAATATAATAATAATAAAAAAATAATTCTCTGTGCAAAGGCTTTATTTTTATAGCTCTACTAGCATTTTTCATCAGAGAACGTTAAATTTTAAACCGCTATAAATATGAACACAGCAATGATTAAGTAATCTAAGTATTCCATCGATCATAGCAATATTTAAAATGATGTTTGCGACATCCCGAATGTCTAAATTTCATAAAGACGTCATCTCCAGATGTTCCATACACCAGCTCGCTGCACCAGCGAGTTGCAGACTAAAACAACAGCTGCCATCCTCCAATCTTATTCCACTATATTATTTATGGCCTATAAGTTTCACCTGTTCGCGACATATGGACGTGTTTTAAAATAGCCGAAGCTATTTTTATTAAATTTCATTTTAATTTTTTAGGCTTCTCCTTACAGAAATAGTTTCAATGAGCTAAGTACTTAGATAGTCAAAGTATGATAATTATAATTTCATGTTGAAAATACGACCCAATTTTTATCTAGGAAAGTTTCCATTGTTTTTTTAATTTTTGGTGTCTTCAATTATCTATTATATTCGTTTCGTCAAAATATTTTTCTTTAACGTCATCGTAAAGACTTAGCCATATTGATTATGTTACCCATATTTCGAAACGTCAATTAGCCTAATTGGTTACTCTTTCAAGTCTCTGGTTTTAGTAACACGCCACTTACACGTGTTGATAATAATCTACAAACCACGTCCCATTTAACTTTCAACGCCGTACAAACATTAAGGAACCCCCTAAAAACAAAATTAACTTGTCCAACTAAAGTCTTGTTATGTTTGTTTTTTTTTAGACTGTGTTTATCTGTTCTATAGTATTCTAGATTTAGCATATATTTTATTTTTATTCTTTACATTATCTCATTGACAAAAATGGCTGTATCTCCTAATAACAATAATACTTTAGCAATTCTGGAAAAAATGTCGATTCATGTAAATCTCAAATGGCGCACGAGATAATAAGAACATTCCAAATAAAGTTAAATTACCTTTCTGAACGAGTACGAAACGCTCAGAAAAGGTACATAGATTGTTTTCCAGTCGTTGTGTCGTAGATACCCGTTGCTAATAAAACAATGATTGACTCAGTACGGGGAGACAGGAACGTGACCAGAATTTTACGTCCAATTTTATATCCGGACATAAAAACAAGGCCTTACAACGTGAAAGATTCATAATATGGCCCAACCGTGCACGTTCACAGTAGAACCGATTCTGCCACACAACGCTGTAACAATGGAGGTTGTTGCAGATACTGAGAATTTTTCTGTCTGTTTCTTGTGCCTGTGTTGGGATGCGCTTGGTGTGTACGAGTATATCGAAGGCGTCGACACTGTGTATGGGGCACATAGCCGATGTTCATTTTATGCCTCATTATTTAGGTCGTATGCTGACTCGGTTATTTATACTTGGCGAGGCTTCTGCGCTGCGAGCTGCGATGTTACCGGCATGTCACGTTCGCTGCAGAAAATAGCGAGGGCTAAATGGATTTTAGCCTGTTTTAAGGTTCTGAATTATGCGGTTGCATTGTTTACGTGATCATATATTCATAGAGTTTATATTGTGTATGTTACTGCCAGTTTTGTAGCTGCATGGTTGTTGATCTTCGATGTTTTGACCCAAGAACCAAACAACATGTACAATCCTATCTCAGCTAAACATTCCAGTTAAACTAACATTTTCTTTAGGCATTTACGTGGAAGAAGTCGCGGGTAACAGCTATTTTAATTATTATTTTCTGTGGTATCCCTTTCATCTGAATTATAAATTTACTTGTGTTATAAAATCCTTTCAGGTCTCGGAATTCGATCAAATCGTCGGCGTATCAGAGAGTTAATCCTCGTGGAAATAACTAATTTCTGAGCATCCAATCAAAGTGTTAATAGACAGGTCTCTTCATTAGAAACAAAGCTCTCATTGGTTGTATACGTCTACTATCACGGGTCGAAGATTTAACAGGATTTACAGGAATCCATTAACGTTCCCAGATTAGCCGCGTGACCCTTTGTTGGTTCCCAACTTGTTTTATTAAATGTGCCAACTTTATGGGCGCTGATATGAGCTGTTTGACTTTCGTGGTTTCGTTCATTATTTAGGTTATTTTTTTAGGGTTCTTTACCCTAGGGTAAAAACGGGACCCTATTACTAAGACTTTGCTGTCTGTCCGTCCGTCTGTCTGTCACCAGGCTGTATCTCAAGAACCGCGATAGCTAGACAGTTGAAATTTTCACAAATTATGTATTTCTGTTGCCGCTATAACAACAAATACTAAAAACAGAATAAAATAAATATTTCATGTTTTTTTGCCGTTTTTATAGATAATGGTTGGAACCCTTCGTGCGCGAGTCCGACTCGCACTTGGCCGGTTTTATTGAACTATTTTTACTTTGGGATATTATTATTTGTAATTGTAATTTCCTTTCGCTATTGAAAGAAAAACATCAACACTATATCTATGCGTACCAATGCGCAGGCTCTTTTACCCCCCTCAGGGGCTTATATGTTACGTTACGTACGTACAGAGTAAGTTTTTTATGTGAACCTAACGCCTAAAAGCCTGATACTTTGGAACCAAATTCAGCTGACCGTAATAGATTAACTTGGAAAAGTTTAAGATTCCAAATCTTTTTAAGGTTTATAACTTTGGTAAAACCTAAATAAAAACAATGTAAAAAAAAAGTTGAATTGTAGATATGTATATTATAATTCTGAGTAGAGATTCACGAAAGTTAATTACTTACAGGTAACAATAATCCAGTAATTAGGTATCACAATAACAATAATTTGAGGAAATAAAATCACAATTAAAATTTCTTAGAAACAGATCACAGATCGAGTTCAAATGCTTTAAATCGAGCATGTTTATTCCTGAGATAACTTAATCTTAAACAGAGGGGAACAATTATATAATTACTCAACGGCTCAATTTAAACAATATAAGTAACGATTTGTTTTCCTTTTCCACGTTGTTTTCCTGGAAAGTGTTTGTAACGTCTGACATTATTTAGGTAACGTAATTATGTTGACAGCTGTTTATTACATTTCGACGTGATTTTAAATTGTTAATTTTTATGAGGACCTTTTTTGGATATAAAAAAAATATTTTCGATAAAATTCAAAGGAATTTTTGTAAAGTCTCGTGATTTCGTCTGTGAAGTATTTAATTAAATATCTTTCTTTGAGAACATCGTTCAGTTTCCTTTTGCCTATTCTTATAAATTTTCATCCATCTTTACTCCAGCTTTGTTGGATTAAGAACATCAAATAAGTAGTCTCACAAGCCTGGATGTGGATGATAAGGAACCTAAAGGAGTTGCGCGCTTTGGGAAAAGCCTATGTCGAGCAGTGGACTACGAAAAGCTATTTTATTTTTATATCAGAAGTCTAACAAGCAGGCAAGCGGTCCACCTCATGGTAAGTGGCTACGTCGGTTGCGGCCAATGGACATTAGCAATACCAGTGGGTTTGCCAATGTGTTGCTCACCTTTATAATGCCTAGAAAGCATCTGGCTCTCAAATGCAACTGCCGGAATACACGAATAGGTGCTTGGCAAGCTGTTGTTAATGATGGTGATGACAAATAATATTATATTAGAACCTCATATGGGTGATACTAAAGTCAAAAATACATATTAATCACAAACAAAAGCATATTAATTTTCCCACTTGCAGCGTCAAAGCGCCTGGGCACCTAATGGCGTTTAATTAAAAATGCGCGAATTGAAATTCCACGTTTGGGTGTATTGGGGGTGTCTCATTCCTCAGTTCTGTTTTCATTATCATTAACCGGGCCGCGATTAATCTTCGTTACAGCAGAATTGTGGACTTGTAACGAGCCGGCACAGAATTACCCGCCTGCAGTTACAGCTATCATTTGCGAATTGGTTAAAAGCATTTCGTATTAAATTGTCTCTTGTTTATTGTTTAAATGTTGTTTTTAATTGTGGTTGGATTTTAATATTGGTTTGGGTTACCATTTGTATTATTATTATTATCCTATTTGATATTCATGCACATAGAAGCTATTGTAGTAAATCAAAAGGTCCCTAAAAGTAGGACAAGGTAACGAAAATAATTGATAGATAAATATGTTATTTAAAAAGTTGTCGTTGATCCTTTTGCTAAATTTTTTCATAAAATAAACAATCACAAAAACCCGCAATTTAATCCTACTAAAATGTAGTTCAATAAAGTAAAGTTTCCCGGGTAAAAGTGTAAGTTTATGTCCCTGACCCGTGTCCGGCGAAACGTAACGGACCGTGACGGCACCGTGGCAGCCCGTGGGAACCCTGCCCTTTGACTTGCACTGCGATGTGTCGAATTTGATAGTCAAATAACCGTAGATTGTGGTACTCACCACGTTGATTGAATACGTTTTTGAACTAATGTTTGCCGCCGTTGAAATAATGTTTTAGGGTACCGTTCATGTGTCCGTCTGTCACAGCTTGTGTTTTCCGAATCTACTGGACGGACAAAATTTAAATATAAAAAAGGCGGAGGAAGGAAAGTACTTTAAATGTTAATGCTAGCAAATTTTACTTAAAGAAAATATTACTTAATTAAAAAATATGAGAAAAGATGAATTCAAAGAATTTTAAGAAGTCGATTGCCTTAGTCGGGAATCGAACCGACAAAAAATTGGGAATTTAAGACCTCATTCAAAGTTTACAAGAAAATCTTAACGAAAGTCCTAAGTCTTAAAGTTCTCACGGGAAACGAAATGGTATGGAACCCTCCACGCGAGGTCGCCTCACACTTAGCCGGTTTTTTAAATGCCTATGTTACTGATTATAGCGATTTGATTCGGCTTGATATTATCAAGTATTGCTGTGTTCCCGTGGGAATTATTATGTTTTCTTGGCAAAAATTGTTTTGTTAGGTTATTTTCTCCTCGACCCGAGGAAACCAAATAAACCATAATTAAAATATAATAAAATTTGTAAGAGTCAGCGCAACCCTCGCTCAAAATTAAATTATACGCCTTAGGTAATAAAACTTAACTTTCATCGCGATTAGCGCCGTATAAGCTTATCACGTCACGCTAATTCATAAAAGTACTTATTCAATGTGATGTACTTAGGGCATATATAAATAAAATAATAATTGCTATAATTGACCCCCTCCCGATTTATAAAATTATGTAAAATAAATGAAATAACAATGAATTTAGTAAGATAAATAAATATTGTCGATAAAAGAAAATTTTATCAACCAGGCCCTGCAGTCTCGACATATATGAAATGTCATCACAAACTACCGATCGCTATAATAACGAAAAACATTGGTTGCCATGACGATGTTTACGACAAATGCAAGCCTAGATAGATACCGGGCTGTCAAAAATGGTCGCAGTTTTCTCAAACATTAAGAGAAATCATTAAGTTTGCGAGAAAAATCGATCCCACCAAAAACATAAATGTAAAAAAGGAGAGCCAAGTTCAATACAAAAATTATTCTCATCTGTGGGCTTCGCCGCAAAAAGAATGGAGATCTGAGATTGAGTGCCAAGTTCTATGCAAAATCCAAATATGTAGTCTAAGGGCTGACTTGGCTGGTTTTCCCATACGAATTATTATTAAGTACCTACTTTTACACAGTCATGGAAGAGCCTTATGTTCGATGGGTAGTTTCTACCAGCAAGCCAAATTTTCGGAATAATAAAATAAGAACCGAAAGGTAACAGGTTTAGAACATGCGAAGGCTATATAATTCGTATGAGAAAACCAGCCAAGTCAGCCCTTAGACTACATATGTATTTGGATTTTGCATAGAACTTGGCACTCAATCTCAGATCTCCATTCTTTTTGCGGCGAAGCCCACAGATGAGAATAATTTTTGTATTGAACTTGGCTCTCCTTTTTTACATTTATGTTTTTGGTGGGATATCATTACTTTTTGTAGGTAAGTACATATCCTCGTAACGCCGTGGGTCCTTTTAAAAGGACAAATTCAAAACTAAAAGTAGACTTTATAAATATAAAACAATTGCATTGCCAAGCCCACAGCAGAGAATAATTTTTGTATTGAACTTGGCTCTCCTTTTTTACATTTATGTTTTTGGTGGGATAATATAATAATATTATTTTATCATTATTTATGAGTAGGTAATGTTTTTACACTATTGATGTGCGCTAAATATAAAAATAATAATTAATCCCAGTTAATAACGTAGGTACCCTAAGTAATATTAGGTATTTATGTTAAGCGTTCATAATAGAATCTAATTATTTAAAAATTGCCAGTTTTTTATTTATTCCTTTGTATTCATCTAATTACCTATCTGCATACCAAATTTTAAGTCTCTAGGTCATCTGGAACTGGGTTAGAGTTTTGGTCTATAGGTCAGTCAATGATAAAAATGAGGAATTTTGGACATTAATATCTAAATAACCGTTTGAGATAAGCTTATGAAATTTAGAACACATATGTATCTCGCAAGTCTAAGTATGAGCCAAATTTGATACGTTTATGTAAAATAGTTTTTGATTTATGATTTGGTTTCGTCAATTGAATAAGTTATTTAATTAATTAAATAATAAAGTGTTCATTCGGTGGTACACAGAATGAGTAATGTATAGTGATAACTTTACCAGTCCTTAATTAAATTCTATTTAATTGGTCTACTAAAGAGAGATTAGGTCTATTTTTTAGGTGAATAAAATTCTTATTTTGAAGTTGTATAAAAGACCTTTATAAACTCACTTATAAAGTTCTTTACAGTTTCAAATGAATAGTAATCAACTTCAACCTAAACCTCACCCCACGCATATTAAGGATTACAATCACTTATCTAAGAAGTCACTTCAGAAAATTTTATATTCGCTCTCAATAACTTACATTTATTTGTTATGCTCGTCTAAGGTAGTGTAAATAAGCATTAATTTTCTGATCTACATACCTTCTTACAAAAAAAAATATCTAAGCCAGGAACATGAAAACTTATTAATGAAAATAAAAGACAAGCATTCAAAAGATAATTGCTTACTCACAACGTAACGGCTGTGAGCCAGTTAAGCCACTAACTAGAGAAAACTTAACCCTCGCGACGCGAACGGTCATCGACATCGTTTACGGAACGTGCCCACACTTGGATATTCAAATTGGCTCAACACAATGCTGTGACCCCCGCTGCCCCCCGAGCCCCCACGACCTCTTGGGGCTGGTGGACCCCCTCCGGGTGGCCAAAGGAAGCCCAACAAAGGACCGCTGAGAAAAAAGCTAGGAGTTTCCGGTGTCAGACACACGCGACGTAGTTCCCTTGTCCTCCACTATGAATAGCTCGTATAGAATTCACCTGCGGATTTCAGGTATTCAGTGCACCTTTATCTCTATTTTTCACTTACGTTGTTATTGTTGCTTGTCCTTTTTAGTTCACAATATAATTTCATTAAAAAGGAACTTGATTTTTAATGTCGATTATTCGATTTCACTATTTTATATTGCTCTTATCCGACTAACAATAACAAAGCCGAATACTAAAATTGAAGCAGACTTCTCGGACAAACAAACCACCATAACTTTACTTATTCGCAAATCAGTTGGTTTGTTTGCCACAAAAAATTATCCAAGTTTTTATAATGAAAACAGTTCGCTATGTAGCCTGAATATAAAATAGTGTTGTCATTTTTCCAACATGGCGTCGGTAAACTATCTTCCTCGCTATCCGAGCCTGCCTAATAAGGTTCGTGTTACAAATACATTAATTATCGCCCCGCTCGTAGCACAATGCCCTTGCGTTCTGCCCTCAAGGGGTATTATGTGTCACATACGCTTGCACTAAACTTTGCGTAACGTTTCAGGGTTAACTACAAATAGTGGGCATACATTTTCTTTTGGCCAAACTTCCATTTTCATGAATCATCTTTCCATGTTGGTATTTTCGCTAGCGCTTATGAATGCGTCTAGTTTTTTGCGGGCTAAAGATAATGACGCTGTATTTTGCATTTAAAAGTAATGTTTAGTATTTAAGTGATAAACTCAAAACTCATTTATTTGGTTAAGACCCTGATAAGGCACTTACGAACGTCACAATTAATTCTATAAGCGGTTCGTGTGTTAGTGCACTTGGACTGAGAAGACTCCGACAAGAATCTTAGCAAGGCGTTGTTTGTGGATCTTTCTTTCGAATTTACGTAATGTCAATTTAAAAAAATTAAATTAAAATTAGTTATTGGGTCGGACAATTCATTCAAATTCTTGTCTTCTTTCATAGTAGGTACCCTTTCATGTTTAACCTTTACGAATCTATACACACAGAGATCTAGAATTTCTTTGGGTACTTTGTTATATTACCTTGAAAGAGTTTCCCACTTTGCTGAGCCGAGTTCCCGGTATACTGGTTAAATTATTGGTTCTATTTAAAAACTTTCCCAGCTTATCCAGCTTTACCAAGAAAACAGACAGAAGTTTCAGTCAGTCCGTCAGCTGTCAGTATTTTTCGGAATTCAATTCCATAAAAGGAAATGATTTTATCTCAACTTTCATATCAGTACAATTAATTTGTTTTTGATCTGATGGTTTTGGTCTAAATCAGGTAGGTACTTAAGATACCTAAGCCCAACATCAAAGCTGTTATCCCTTTGAGTTAAACGTTGTGTGCCATTTCCAATTTATACGGTTATATTCCTTAAGGGCTCGTACCTTAGTCTCATGATAAATTTAAAAAGATTAAGGTAAATATTGTTAAAGGTTTAAGGAACTTCTTTTGATCTTATTCTAGATATTTGGGACAGGAATAGAATTCCTAATTAAAACTAATAACTGCGAAGTGATGCTAATTGTGAAGGTACTCGTACTTTTGATCTATTTTCGTAACTCGCAAAATTGTATAGCAAAATAAATTCGAGTTAAAATCTGTCAAACATTTTTTTATTAGTAAGTAATAAAATGAAACGAATATTGGAATACTGATCAATTGCCAAAAAATCTAATACGGC
Organism: Tetheella fluctuosa; assembly: GCA_951216915.1. Taxonomy (NCBI): domain Eukaryota; kingdom Metazoa; phylum Arthropoda; class Insecta; order Lepidoptera; family Drepanidae; genus Tetheella; species Tetheella fluctuosa. Next base: position 6,446,281 of record OX578234.1, read on the forward strand.
TGATTTCGTCACGAATGTTTAGTCAAAATAAATATTTATTACTAGCTGTCCTCCGCGGTTTCACCCGCATTCCCGAGAAAAAAATGTAGCCCATGTCTTCTCCATAGACCATATGCTATCTGCGTACCAAATTTCATCGCGTTCGGTTCAGCGGTTTAGGCGTGAAAAGGTAACAAACAAACTTATTTCGTACGATATTTCATCTCAACAGGGTTTTTTTTTTACCAAAACATGAGACATCGACTAATCGATGCATTCCAAGCAAAAGAAAACCCTAGACGCCTAATCTCCATTGTAAATGACTGGATTAAAAAAAGGAAAGAACAAAGTCGCAAACTGCCTTAATTTACTTTGTCGAAGAGGCCATCAATCAGGCTTTGTTTCCACTTGAATATTGATCCACTACTTTTACTTAAACTTATTGAATTAAGAATAGTTTAGGTTAGAGCTTGTGAAAATTGAAATTTTCTGTATGCTATTACTGTAGGTACTAGATGTCTGAAATTATTATAAGAAATACATTACTTAATTTTATATTAAAAAAAAACCGGCCAAGTGCGAGTCGGACTCGCGTACCGAGGGTTCCGTACAAACTTCGTCCATCGTTCGTACATCACGGGAAATGCACTATTTTATTTATTTACCTTATTTGAGGTTGCGCCAATTAAGCTAGACCTCTAAATTGTATGAGCGCCCATACAACTTAGAGGTCTTTATTAATTGACGTAGCTATGTATGTATGGGGACAACCTTTAATTTTCATTTTTTTATATTTTTGGATTTTCCCTTTATTTGTGTTTTTGCCAAATTTCGTGATTCTAGGTCAACGGGAACTACCATATAGAAATAAAAGGGCAAAAAAATCGTGTTTGTTGTATGGGAGCCCCCCTTAAATATTTATTTTATTTTGTTTTTAGTTTTTGTTAGAGCGGCAACAGAAATACATAATTTGTGAAAATTTCAACTGTCTAGCTATCTTGAGATACGGCCTGGAGACAGACAGACCCGTTTTTACCCTTTGGGTACGGAACCCTAAAAAACGATTAAATTGGTTGTCAAACTTACACGGTGTTCATACCGCATGTTATATTATTGTTATAAAAATCACTGATGTCAAACACAAAAAAATATTGTTTGACCTGGTAAACATGTTTGGAATATGAAAATATCGGTTCATTTTTTATTGCGGTTTTACCTGCGTTTCCGTAGAAATTTATGCTTTTCGGGATAAAGTGTTCTATGTTTTGTTCCAGGGTAGGTTAGGTATGATCTATAGCCATTGAGGCGTCAAACAAACAAACACACCTTTGCATTTTTTATATTAGTAAGATAGAATAAATAGGAAGTAAGTAGTATTTAATTTATTTGAGAAATAAATGTAATCGTACATACACAACTAAAATATAATCACTAATACAACTCTAACTAAATCAAACAACATAAACTAATAACATACCGTTTATTATCAGTTTCCACATAAAATAACATTCCGGAGCTTATTTCACTCTATTAAACTGACTGAATATAAACCGAGAAAGAGCTACAATAATATTATTATTATAACGAAGCACCCTTTTATATACCTATAGAAGATCCATCTCGTTTTACTATAATTAATTGGTTTCTCAGGTCTAAGGAACACAATAGGGTTGTCACGTCACAAACGAATCTAAATTGAATCCTATTTCTAGACACGAGGTTGCACACATAATGTTCAGCCGATAGAATGTTACCATCAGTTGAACTTATACAATAAATTGTTTGTTTTTGGTAGGATTGGAGATGTGTAATCGTTGAAAGGGACTGTCTTATTGGTATTTGGTATTCAGAAGTGGTTTCTATTGATATTCAGTTGTGTTGATTTAAACGTAAGTGATATGCCTTGTCTTTGATGTTATATTATGTGCCTCAAAGAAGATAAACGCTTTGTCGTATTCTTTACTCTGTTTAGGCTTTTGTTTTACCATATTTGCACCATCTCATCATTTAGCCGAAGATGGTAAGTACACAAAGTCTAGAAGGGAACTAGGTCTCAAGTGCAGCTGCCGGAACACACCGGTAAGTGCTTAGCGACAGATTTCGAACTTAAGTGTGGTATTGAAATCCATTTTAAGTTCTTATTTTGTAAAAATATATACATATACCCTCCTTAGATACAATAACGAAGGATTTAGTCGAAGGTTGAAATGAATACGAACAAACGTAGAGCCACGACTGATGACTGCAACTGCAACCGTATGATGCACAGAACAGCACACTGCTGCAAGTCATTAATCGGTTAGGCATAGAATTCATAAATTTGTAAAGGCTCAAAGGAAATTCAGTCGGTTCATAGTCTATTAGCAATGTGTACGGTGGATGCATGCTCTTTGCATATTGAAAGGATTTTGCCTAGTTTTTGTTAAGCTCTCTGTTTTGGGTACGTGGTTGAGTGGGCCGCCAAGTTCTTGGCAATTTAATTGGTGTTCCTTCATTCGTATTTGGTTTGTCTAATGGCGTTGTACTATAAAAAAAAAACAGGTAACGATGTCGTTTAGTTCAGTCTTACCCAAGGTCATGGTGAAGTGATATATCTCTATTTATTATTGATAGATAGATAAATAACACTTTTTGTTACACCATACATAAAATGACTAGAAATACTAATAAACTTAACTAGAATTGTGTTTGAACATTATTTTTCTTAACATGGTAAGTGAAAATGTGGCCGAAGGTGGTAAGCACACAAAACCAAGAGATCTGGCTTTCAAGATTCTCTGTAATTTGGTGCATGGCGACAGATATCCAAATTGAGGGTGGATACTATAAATACCACCGTGCTATCGTTTACCACTATGGTTTCCTTAATTTGACGTCACTACCACTGAGCTATCATCGCCATAAACTCTTCGTTTCCAGGTTTACTTAACTCGTATTTGTTCCTTATACTCCCCTATTATTATGTTTATTTCATAATAAGAAGCGTTATGTTTACGACAAACTCAAGTACCTAATATCTTCTCTCTAACTGGTGTTATCGTAATAATCTTATGGTACAGAGGCGTAACTGTGATAGGTTAAATTGTTATGTAAACACGCTTCTGCATAATCTGTGCAGACTGATATAATGCCGGATTATCCGGATGGAGTAACGGTATATGGTTGAGTTAAATACGTGACTGAAAATTACTTTAAAATTCGTCTATTTCAGTTTGTGTACAATTTCATTGCTATTTATAAATGTACAGATTCGAACAGTGACATTATTTATTATGTCGTGTTTTCTATTTTATTTAATGATATTTTTTTTTAAACACCATAGTACGTGCTTAATACACACCTACATATGTAGTATATCAATTAGCTTAATTACCCGCCTTTATTTAACGCTTAAGCTATAATTTATATATTAAAATAATGGTGTCTATACAAAAAATAAATGTATTTGAAGAATTACACCGAAACCGATTTACACCTTATTTGTAGGAATTTGTACCAACACGTTTTAATTTAACCAGCCAAAAATAATTATGTTAATAGGATTAATTCCAAAAGACTTGGCCCACTTTCTTCACAAGCACCCATTAATTAATTTTAACACCACATTGAATAATATATTTTTTTTTCCAACAGCCCGGGAGCACATGTCACATCATGTCACGAGGTTAAGGCATTCCAGACACTTAGACGGGTACCTGCCTATACACACATCTGCCGTGAGTACACATCCCACCATATCACATCAATCATTCATTTAACCATCAGTCATCGCCCCACAATGCTTCGTTCCTATAGATTTCGTATTGATTTTACGCTTATTTATTTTAATCATATTATAGTACGTATGCATGATATATAACTATGTATATCGTATTTGCGACATGCTTTCAAAGCTGTCAAGGACTAATGTAAGTAATATTCTATGTATTAATATTTAATTATTCACGAGCCATTTCTAATGCCACTAACTTATGACATCTAAGATGGAGGGAAAGTGAGGTATAAGTGACTACCTATAATATTTATTTATGTAAATAAATATAAGAGGCTGCGAAGTGAAATGAGTACGGAGATAAATAAAAAAATACCTTTGTTCTAAATATGAAAATACAATTACACTGATTTCACTTCTATGTCGCCAAATAATATTTTATTGCATTATTTAAGTGATATTTTCGATTAAAAAAAATTTGGTCATTGCATGCTGACTGTACTGAAACCTGCTAAAGGTTGATTTCAGATACTTTATTTTTCTGTTTTAGTAACTTATCATAATGGTCTAATTCTAATACATTGAAGCCGACGACTGGATATTGTATTTTAATCGCAAGTTTTTTTTTATAAAACCCGATTATATCAAACATCTAAACAAATGTATTATCTCTTTGATGTATTTTATGTTAAGTTTCTTAACCCCAATCTATCCAATTCTATCAAAGCTGATTGGGGAAAGAGGAGCTCACAGAAATGCAATTTCATTCGACGTTTCCTTTCATTAGAGGAACGTTTAAACAAAGCCAGCTCATGCCAAAGAACTAGCTGAATAAGTTCACTGACTCAATATTGCTATGATACGTAACTGATAAAGGGAAGCCTTCATTAAAAAAAAAACAAAAACATTTTTTATTTTACTTGGGGCTTTGAAAGCCCTGAAAAATTGACTGAGTCTAATACCGGTTCGGAAGGTTGCTTTTGCTTTGACAAAAAAACGACAAATTCTTCAACGTTCAATATCCATTGTTCCGGTTGTAAATTTTATTGGAATTGGCCAAGAATTTTCTAATTTACGTAGCTTTGTAAAGTAGCGATGTTTAGCTCTTTATTGATGTAGTGGCACGCCCTAACGCGGTTTCAGTTCATCCCGGCAACCTCCCTGAAGTTGGCAGTCAAGGACAACCACAAGCCCCTGTTCACCGACTGCTTCAACTACAGACCTACTGTGAAGGAGGAGCAACCAGTTGGCACGTATGTTTTTCAGGTGAGTTTTGATGCACTTTTATTCGAATTTCAAATTACATTACACTAAACTGGTTTTCAAGGAGTTTTCACAGTTTAGCTTCGAATAGGTTTTGTTCCATCGAAATTTAGAAATTTTATGCAGTCTGCACGAGCGAAGCTACGGGCGAAAAGTTATTGCAAAGGTCGGGCCACTCGACGATACCGTAATTACCGGTGGCTTAGAACCTATTATCCTTCGGGGTCTCTCTCTATTCTATCGTTTATGTATCTTTTTGGACTGGTTTACTTTTTTATTATCGCACCGATCGCTGAAGATATGGAGCATATCCTCATATACTCGAGCTGGCTCCATCGTCCGGCTGCGGCGTTGAAACTAGTTAGTCACTTAGTCTTACAACCATCAGCCTACCTACTTGTCAACCTACTGACCTTAAATAAAAAAATAATACTATAAAATATTGCAGGTTCACGCAGAAGACAAAGACCCGCCCGAGATGGGTGGCACTGTCACATACAAGTTTGTCTCCACTCCTACAGAAAAGGAGAGATTCCACGTCGACTCAGAAACGGGGATAATCACAACGGCCGATGTCAGTATTGCTTTTAAATATTTATCTAATATATGCGAAGTGACATGATCTTTTTATTACATCATCATTATAGTTAACATTACCAGCGTGATAATATACACTGAAACTGTAAATGTGAACATTAGTCTTCTATTTACAAAACAAATATGTATATATTTTCCAAAAAGCACCCCTGCATTTTCGGTAATAAATTGTATTCAGAGTAGGTAGTGTATGCTAAGCAAATTACTTTGGGAAGTGGAACTTACGAATTAATTACGAACTGGATCTAGGCTTTGTAATAAATTTGATCAACAAGATTATCGATATATCTCTATCAGTACCGTATATTATATTCAGAATATTTGGTAATGATAAATTAATTATAACTGAATTAAATTAATAATTAGATTTAGATTATTTCAATTCAGGTCTTTTTAGCATGCGGGACTTAACAAAAAAGGTTAAATGATATATTAATGAATAGTCATAATATGATACAGATTTTCGACCACGACGAGCCGTCTCGTGAGAAAGAAGCCTATATTACAGTAAGAGTGAGTGACAACGGACAACCACAGTTGGATGATGCTTGCACGATCAAAATACTCATTGAAGATATCAATGACAATCAGCCGGTCTTCGACAAAGTTGTAAGTATTTTACATTCTCTCTTGAAACTATAACTATACTAACCTAACCTATTAAAAAAACCTAGGGTTACTTATTACCTGGGCACTCAACTTTTATTTAATAGAGATGAAAAATTGATTTAAAATGTTGACTATTTAGCAAACCATTAACGGCAGCAGCTACTAGAAGTATACTGATGTTCTAAATAAAGATTTTCAGTGTCGGATACAAATGTTATTTATCTTATTTACATCTTAGGTCTGTCATTAATGGAATGCATCGTTTATCTTCTTTAATCGTGAATGACGTTTTGTTATTTTATTACTTATTAATACTTTTGATATAGTCGTTTATTATAAATAATGTTATTCTCTAATAAATTGTATATCATCTTTCTTTCTTAATTTTGACTAACCAAATGTTCGTTCATTCAAATCAAATTTTGACGCAGAATATATTAACACTTGCCTGTTTTTCAAAGGTCTTCCGTGGAGACGTTTGGAAGGTTTGTTTAAAAGAACAGAGAATTTCACAATCAAAGAGAGTTTCGCACCACAAAACTAACTTGTCACCACTACTATGAATATGTTTATATATTTTCTCGATTGTTACCATTGCCTCTCGTATTTTCATTAATATATCTTTATTAAGTTGTGAAGCTATGGTAGCAATCGAATCCAAAGAACAATTTGAACAATATTCTATTTCTCTACTTGCATGTTGCTGCATGTCTGATTTAGGATCGTAAAGCGCCTCTCAAGGCGTTATTGGTAATATATTTTATGTGTATAGTGTGTTCAAATCCACTTTCTTTGCACATTTGTAGTTGGTGTGTTTCTTTAGCTAGGCTGCTCTTTCCCCCTAGGCGCATTTTATCACACTGCACGATTATTATTATTTTGGAAACTACGAACTTTCTCTTAGCTTCGGGCATGCTTCGCGTAGAACATGTCTAAGTACCTACATTATAAGATATCTATTGGTACTTTCAAAGTTAACTACACTGTGTGATACTATTATAATTTCATCTATATTTCCCTTAAATTTGAATTGATCTCATCTATCTCTAATTAAATTTTGAAGGAAATGTACCCTAATAGTTGCGATAAATGTTCCAATCGTAATATAAGAATCTATGTGCAGTCCTACTCCGAGTCAGTTCCTCAAGACCTGCCGGCCGGTCGGGAGGTGATGAGGATATCAGCCACAGATATCGATGACGGGAACAACTCCATCGTTCACTACAAGCTGGACTCCAACTCACCAGATCAAGCATATTTCTATGTAGACCCTGACAATGGAGTTATATTCTTGAACAAAACTATCGACGTAAGTGTAATTTTTGTTTTTCTTCAACGAATACCGATCTGAAAGTACATATAAAGTTATTTATGACTTGATTGAAGTTGCAAAGGAAAGTTCATTCACCTGTAAACGTAAGGAAAACTACTGAACTCACTGCTTCCAGATAAGACCGAATCTGTGAAATTACCAAGATTGTTTCCGAAACTAGATAAGGTTTTAGCTCAGCTAATTTTCTTTTAAAATAAAAAATTAAATTCTGCAGACAATAAGGTTTACCTAATAACTAGTCGACCATTTTTGGAATAAAGCTCATCTTTCACAGGTCATAAGGACATCTGGGGAGTGTAATAACTAAACTAATCTTTTGTTACTCCTACAGAAAATGCCGGGCTACAAGTTTCAACTTAGTGCGATAGTGAAAGATATGGGCGTTACCCCGCAGCAGAGTTCTATAACTTTGGACATCCAAGTCGTTGAATCTAACAAGAAGAGCCCATCTTTCATAGAAGTCCCAGACAAGCCGATTAAATTAAAAGAAAATTATGCGAATTTCAACACGCCTATAGCTACTGTCAGAGCAGTGTAAGTAACTTAGGGAACTTAATCGAATCAAAGTCTTATTACAGTCACTTAATTTAAAATTTTCGTTGGTGACTTTTAGAGATAGTGTTGCTAATTTAAATCGAATTTGGCTTAATGGATAACTTATTTTAAGTATTTTGATTTCATATTTTTATTTGAATGAGAATATATTTTGCAGATCGAATATACCAGAGGAGACAAAATTGCAGTTCGAGTTAGTACAAGGTCAAACAGAACAGACAAATAAATGTCATACGTTTGTGTTAGAGCCTGAAGCTGATACTGCTTATATTAAACTAGGAAGCCATTTGGATTATGAAAAGATTACAGATTACACACTTACTGTTAGAATACAAGTAAGTATTATACTGGGAGCATACAGATATTATCTTGTCGATATGTATATTGGGTTCAGCATGCTTAATAACTATTACTGGGACTTTTCATAAAAATGAGTTTTTTTTCGTGATTTCAAAATTACACTTCATAGAAAATGGTGATCAACACAATGAACCCAACAATATTGAGTAAATTAATAACTCTTGTGTTAAAAAGTTACAGAACTAAGATTTAATACATGTTGTAAACTTAATTAATGATGTCATTGACTTTCCACAGAACAATTACAAATTAGCAGCAGAAACGATAATCCAAATAGAAGTAGAAGATGTAAATGATATGATTCCAATATTCAGTGAAATCAAATCGGGAACTGTATTAGAAAATGAAATTCCTGGAACACAAGTTATGCAAGTCCGTGCTTTTGATGCAGATGGCACGGCAGCGAACAACCAAATCACTTATAATCTAGGAGACCCCTCGGACCCGTTCAAAGTAGATAAAATAACTGGAAACATTACGACCACAAAAATGTTTGACAGAGAAGAAAAAAGTTTTTATAATATTAAAATTATTGCGACTGACAATTCAGAATCAGCTTTGACTCCTGGAAAACACAATGCTGGACAGCAAGTGTTCTTGATAGAAATAGCTGATAAAAATGACAATCCACCTCACTTTACACAGGACACGTATGTTGCTGAATCAATAGCTGAAAATGCAAATATTAATGAACTGGTTACAATCATTAGTGCTGTTGATATTGATACAGGTAATTTTCTTTGACATATTTTTTTAAAATGTGTAATAGCAAGATGAAATGGCTCTGTGGTGAACGCAACCACGTCACGAGTAAGTATAGTTCCACCGCTAGTTTTTGTGGACCTTCATATGCCCCGATTCTGGGCCCATGTTGTGGACTATGACCTTATTATCCCTCGAGGATACTCGTGCTGCAGTATTAGAATATGAGCTGTATAACAAACAAGAACATTTATCTTGAATAACTCAGAAGATTTTCAGAATCTATTTTATAAATCTACGATACATCTTTAAGTCACTTCAAGCTATTCATGGTTTTACTCATAAAACGCTATTGATTAAGAAAGCTACTGTTATGTTATGGTCACAAATGGACCGTTAATTATCAAACTAATCATAATTAGTTGAACATTGTTCCATTAGTAAAGGCTGTTGCTATTAATTTCTCATACGTACGTAAGATGCAAATGACTAATTAGCTATATATTTTCTCTACAGCATCGGTAGTAACTTACAGTATTGTGAATGGGAACACATACGATGCTTTCGTCATCAAAAACTTCACTGGTGAGATCAGAGTTAACAATGAACTCGACTATGAAAATATCACAAGTTACAGCTTGGAAGTAAGGGCCTTTGATGGTATCTATGAGGACCATGCTAAAGTGATCATCAATATCGAGAACTTGAATGATAACCGGCCTGTCTTCTTGGCTAACTATACGAAGACCATTGAAGAGGAGAAGTTATATGAAGGGTGCGTCGTTAAGGTAATAGTGATTTTATAAAACAACATGAGAAAAAAAAAGTGAATGGATCATGGATGGATGGATTTCAGACAATGTTATGAACAAATCTGAATTATCTAGTGTCACTAGTACTAAGTCATTATTAGCTACTAGCTTCCGCCCCGCGGTTTCACCCGCGTTACCGAGGAATCTTATGTTTTCCCGGGATACAAATCCTATATGTTAATCCAGAATATATTCTATCTGTGTACCAAATTTCATACAAATCCGTTTAGCCGTTACGGAGTTAGTGGTAACAAACATCCAAACGTACAAAAATTCATATTTATATATTAGTAGGATCTATCTAAATATGATTACGCGAACGATTTCATTATATCCAATAAACCATTAAAATTAGCCACAAAATCATGGTTAAAAAAAAAACATTTTTTTTATTTTTTTTACTTAGTATAGGCTTGTGTTTGACCACAATCTCACTATGGTAGGTGATGATGTGGCCGGAGGTGGTAAGCACACAAAGCCTAGAAGGATCTGGCTCTCAAGTGCAGCTGCCGGAACACACCAATAGGTGTTTAGCGACAGATTGTCAACTTGAGGGTGGTAGCCAGCAAGGCGGGTACTACAAAGTACCCTACCACCGTGCTATGGTTTCTTCACGATGTTTTCCTTCACCGAAAGCTCAAGCTCATTGTAGGACTCAAACCCACTACCTTCGCCGCGGCGTCCGACGTCACTACCACTGAGCTATCATCGCCTTAAATTAAGTACTTACGTTATAAAAATCATGTAACAAAAATTCAATCCAGTTATTATTAACACGCTTTTTTCCAACAGGTTGAAGCCTACGACCCTGACATAAAAGATCGTAACGCTCCGCAAAATATCGTGTACTCCTTAGTCAAGCATGAACAAAAAGAATTCTTACAAATAGATAATGACGGTTGTCTTCGACTGACCAAGCCTTTGGACAGAGATCAGCCTCTTGGCTTCACCAGATGGCAGATACTCATCATGGCTATTGACCATGGAGGCAGATTGGGATCTGAAAGCTTGAGGTCAACGACCGAAGTAATTTTAGAGCTGACTGATATCAACGATAATGCACCATTTTTAACTAATGTGAGTATTTTTTTATTTTTGTATCTATAGCCCGACCGCTTAACCGTAACAGTTCCTGTTGGGTGATTCTGTTAGGTAAATGTCACAAGCTCTACGATGCCTCAATGCTGTTAGTATGCTCTGCCTCTATCGTTAACTAAAGTGAAGTGAGAAGTCCGCTGTCCGCGGCATCGTTCCGCGGGCTCGCCGACGAGTTTTGTTTTATAGTACCTATAGCACAGCTGAGGTAGGTGTGCGGTGCGGGAAGGGGTGTGGTGACGGGACGCGAGAGCTCACTGATACGTCAACTTGTGACAACTAACTGTCACGAACGGTCTCAGTTAACCGATCGGGCTATAGCAAATTGTAGCTATAATATAAACAGTATGACAATAAAGTATCATCCCTTATCTAGTTATGACAGAGAAATGAATATTTTACCAATCAGGGTACTAGATGAACAAGCAAGAACTACGAGTAGATATATAATTAACAAATGATAATTATCCTGGGTCAGATAACTGATATACCACTACATTTTACTAAATATATACTTATGCAGATAATTAGACAGGCTCAGGACAAACAGACATGTTCATGCACACAAATGTCTGTCTTGGGTGGGAATCAAACCCAAAACCTAAAGCGTGATAGGCAGGGTATCTTACCAACCACGGCAACTGGCCCGTCAATTTGTATAGACATTATTCTAAGTGATATTTTTGACCACTTACAAGAACCTTATAGGAAGTAATTTAAAGGGAAAAAAGTACATTATTATTATTATAGTGAAAGCATCTATATTGCACTGCTTAACAGTGTAAATGAAAATAATTATTTTGTAAATAAACTTAACTGCAAAATTTATATTACGTTTTAGGTTCAAATTCTAAACCTTTAATTAACAATTGAGAACCATTAATTACTCCTTTCAATAAACATTTAATGCGCAAACGTTAAAGAACACGCAATTCACCCTGTAAGACTCATTCACTACCCTTTATAGTCCATTTTAAAAGAATTGCTATCGATAAATTTCAATGGAGCCATCATGGCTAAACCTTTTTGCGAGAACCGTGTTTTAGTGCTTGTAATACCACAGTAATATACCATTACTCGATTTAATATAACTCTATTTTTTATATCGTTCAAAATGTACAGACAATTACGAAAGATGTTTTTTTTTATCAAATTGCACCATAATGCAATTCAAAAAGTAAAACAAATTAGCTTTCTCTTCGGAAGTATCTAAAATTAAAACATCGGAATGTCCATTATCTACCAAGTCCGCTTATATAAATCAGCTGGCTTTAAAAGCAACCTATTCCGCTCCTATATCGAAGTGCTCCATTGATAACTTTGTTAACTTACAAGCTATTAGATCTACACAGTTGCAAATATATTTAAAGCGGCAAAGAATTAAAAAGAATGGGGATAAAAAACGTCTTTTTTTTGAATAGCTGGAGAGAACTTCTCAAGTGGCATGATTAAGAACGATTGAGTACGGCACGGCTGATATGAATAAATTTTTTATGCAAATTTGCTATCGGCTCGCATTCAGTTTCAGACTTAGTCGATGACATAGTGATATACTACTCTATTTTCTATCTGACACGATGTATTTATTCTCCGACTAAAAAAAGATTGGCAAATTGGTTTCTTAAGATTCTAACATTCATATATAATAATCTAACGTATATTTAATGGATACAGATGCTATAAAACTTGACAAAATCCACCACATGTGATATAAAACATGCAAATACACAAAATACTTGTAAAGACTTAAATTCGAAACAACAAAGTGATTTACGTTTCTTTCAAAGGCGTAACTTTCTTGTTCGCCAAACTAATCGTCCGTACATCACACAGCCGACTTACGTACCAAAACAAGCCTCGGTACACCGGGAGGCTTATTTCAAATTCGGGTATCCGGTCGGATCCGTCCTTGAATACCGGATTAAGAGCTACGTTATCTAGCTTCATAGAATCATTTGCTCGGCGAATTTACGCGGGCTTCGCTCGGTTTGTCAGCGTTTATTCATTTGCCGATAATGTGGGCGCTTACCCTGCATATTATTTGGGAAAGCGTTTTTAAATAAATGCGAATGTGATAGGCTCGGTTCCTTTAACCTCGACTGTATAACTACGTGCATATTTTATAAGGGTTCATTTAACTTATATATAAATTCTATGTTGTATTGAACGAATTTATTTAATTGATGAGGTTTTTGTAAGGCCAGCGGCGCACTTGCAGTGGCTCCGTTGTTGTAGCAAGGGTGTCATATAATCATGTGATGGTCCCTCTGCTTCATTGCCATAAAAAAATAAATATCTAAAACATATATGCATGTATGTGAAAAGTTTGTGAAATTTGTGATGATAAAAAAATGTAGACATTTTCTATAACGTTTTTATAAACGAAATTTTGTTAAAAATGTGACACGGGTGTTAGCATAATAAATTCACTTTTATTTCCGCAACGTATTTTCACGTGAAAATCTCACCGTATTGGCAATAAATCATGCACCTATGCTTACATTATATTATGTAAATCTGACACATTATTTTAGGAATATGTTTGTCTGTCTCTCACCGTAAATCCGTTTGACGAGGGTAACAAAATCGAAGACATACACTATTCTTTTTATTTAGTGTCAAAATTGTTTGCTTCATATTCGTAAAGATTGGAAATATGTCTAAACAATGGACACTTTCGATAGATGATTGTTTATTATTCTATGAAATATTTCTCACCTATACCTACACTACACTACTTTTATGTTACTTATCTGCCTTTATTACATTCCAATTAATAACGAAAGAATGAAACGTATGCCACTTTAACTCAATAATTTTAAATGCGTTTAAAGAAGACCAATTTATAGTCTTACTAGCTATCCCCCACGGTTTCCCGAGAAAAAAAGTAGCCCATGTCCTTCTCCATACCATAGGCTATCTGCGTACCAATTTTCATCGCGATCGATTCAGCGATTTAGGCGTGAATAGGTAACAAACAAACAAACTCACATTCGCATTTATAATATTATAGTTAGGATAACTAACGTAGAAGCATATAAGAAAGCCACTTCAATCAGACCCTATAGGACTACAGTTATTTAAAAAGGTAGAATAAAAACCCTAAAATAACATCCTTTTTGTTTCTCGGTTACTTTCCCAGAATACTCGTATCACTTAAGGGTCGGAGTTACGTAAGCCCGTATCGTCTTTGGGTAAACTCCGTTGTCAATTTTTTATGCAAATCTACTACCTATGTGCGTTCAATTTCTTATTTTGAGATATTCAGATACTTTGGACCTCGATTTCGTTTAGGGTAGGTTAATATCTATATATTTTTTGTAGGTATTTGAAGATAGTCCTAGTAAATTATATGCTACATTTTTGTTAATTGCAACGTTTAATTACAATGTTCTGAAACACTTTTAAAATCTAAAGAATGTTCTGAAAGATCATCAAGGTTATTCTGACTCGACGGCCATCTCAAGAGCGGCTTTAGCCTTGTTTTTAGATGCAAATTTTTGACAGTTAAAAAAAATACGAAAACATCGAATTGAATTTTCTATCCTAGCCTATTCGAAATACCGTAATAAATCTTCTGTTCGATCCTATGACTGAATAAAGATTTCCTTCCCGATAGACAATGCTTCCATACACTGTTGCACGCAGTTTTTCTGATGTCCCATAAATTCTCTAGCTGTTTTTACGTACCGCTTGTCAACAGCTATCTGATTTGTTGCCTATTTCAATCTTCAACATTTTTCGTTTTTTACATTTATTTGTGTTGGTTGAAATTATCTATCCGGTACGTACTGTAGGTAGGTAGGTACTAATTTTAAGCACTATTAAGCACACATTAAAGCCTATTTTTTATCTCTATGCTTGAAGCATTCAGAAAAATTCGTACCTACTATCCGAAAAGCAAGCGGTCTTATCCCCTACAATCTTCCAAGTATCATTAATTTTCTCATATGCTATTACTTTTCGTAATTATATTTAATGTTATAACTAATTTTATTTTATTTCCATAGACACAACCAGTAATTTGGTACGAGAGAAAGCCACCCGGCCAAGTTGTGACCCTAACTGCGAAAGACTACGATTCACCTGAGAATGGACCCCCTTTTACATACGCGTTCAACGAATCTGCTTCATTCGATATTCGATCCAAGTTCCATATACAAGGTATGTACATTAGATTTTTATTTGTTTGCATTCATATAAATTATAAAAAGACTGTTGTACTGCGATTTAGATAAAATGCAATACAGTCATACATAGTTCTATTTATAAACCGAAAAGAAAAAAACGGCATAACGTAAGCGTAAGCGACCCTATAAAAATTGAAGTATTAAAATTTGCGTCGCTAGACTTTACGCCTACACCTACTTGAAGGAATTGAAGTACATACATCCACTTCCCGCTAATGATTCTTTAGGTCTTAACGAGCGGGGTGGCTGCCTTATCGCTATTCTTTGGGCACAGTTCCAATCCCCGTTGCAATTGAAATATACCCCTGTCTGAATTGAAAACTAGGCATCGGATTAAATCTTATAAAATGTATACATTTTTTATTGTTAATAAATTATGGACCATGAATGAAGTAGTCTTTAGAGTTTTTGATTTTATTTACGAGTCAGTAGATATAAAGAACATAATTTAGCAATTTTAACTAAATAAATTTTCAAACACGGCTTACAAAATTATCAACACGCAATGCTAACATGAACTGAGGGGAAGGACTAAAATTAAATTGTGACTTCCCAAACAAAGTTACAGTTAGGCTTGGCCCGCCATTTATTGCATGTTAACTACACTAATTGATCGAAACTCGATTTTGGGGGTTCTCGAAATTTTCGTGTTGTCGCGAATGGGGGGCCACTGAATTGGAATGAATTGCTGTGAAGACGAATGGCGGGAAAGTTGCTAGTTTCAACAATCTAACAAGTTGGAATTCAATGAAATTTGTGTTTGAATTGGCTTGTTGTCGAGATAGCCCTAAACAGATTATTCACTCACGTAAATAATATTAAACCGTGAATAAATTTATATTGGTTTATTCAAGTCTAGTCTCTCTCTGAGTCATTCGGAAATTTTATTCGGAAGATGAATGGAGAAGAAGGAATATGATTTTTAATTATATATTTTTTGCAGGCAACATCCTCTCCACGTTAGTATCATTCGATCGTGAACAAATAAAGGAGTACAAGATACCAGTAGCTATCACAGACTCTGGTACTCCACGGCTGACTGGCGTCTCCATACTCCATGTGGTTATTGGAGACAGGAATGACAACCCCATGGCACCTGGACACAGCAATATATTCGTTTATAACTATAAGGTAACATAATAATAAATTCACTTTTAAAATGAGTAAACGATCCTTCTTCAGATCGTCAAAGTTTTTATATGCGAACTCCGTATTTTTCCGTAGTTTAAGCGTTTTTAATATTGATACTAGATGAAAAAGTTAATTATCCTTTCTGTAGATAAAGTACTGAAACTTCTATCTAGAAAGTTTACCTCTCGTACTTTCCTTTCAGAGGCTTTAAAGTAGATCTTGGTAAATCAAAATAGTACAAATGTTTCTCGAAAAAAGGAAATTGTCCTAAACGTCTGGTGTCTACCTATTTCAAGACCAATTACATTCCCAAATGGTTTCGTAAAAGGCAGAGGCTTTCTGATCCCCGGGGGACAGTGTTCACATATTTTTCTTTGTGCCACAAAAGAGTCCCTTTGAATATCGTTTGCGATTTTTAATAGTGTCCAAAACGTTTTATTTAATTTTGCGTTTCTTTTTTAGAATTTCATAAATAGGGTAATTTACTCTATATGAAAAAAAATACAATTTAGATAGTTTAGGCAATAAGCAGTCGGAAAATGTTAGTTTTAGTTCATAAAATAACTTAATTAATTTTAAAATTAATTTCATAGTTTTCAGTTTTATTAATCTGTTTCTAAATAAGCGAAACAGTAGCCGCCATTATAATGACGTCATACGGTGACATTCGTAATTTGTATGTAAACTAAAAAGTGTCAACTGAAGTATTATTATTATTATTTTTACACTAGTATTCATGCATTCAGGAACAGCACACTAATAAAAAAGATAATATCTCATTTTTAATTTATGAAATTTTATAAGTCCAATTGAGACCAATATTAGCGCATTTATTTACTTGCAAGAGACCAAATAACGTCATGACCGTAGAGTAACATGGCGTCCAGCGTTTTCATCAAACTACGCGCGAAAATTGAAAATGTAAAATTTAAATGCATTTTTATGACACTTATCAATTGAATAAAATTTTTGTGTTTTTTTTGGTGGCTTATTAGCACCTTAGGAACGAATTGAGACACGGTGTAATACCCTATTGCTGATAACCATCCAGTACAATAGTTATTGAGGTGACATTCTAGATTCTAAATTCATATTTAAAAATATACTGTTTTATCACTGGTAATGTCACCTATTTTTTTTATATCTAGCACTGAGTTCGTGAAAAAATCATTAAAACTATATAATTTAGAAAACTTTTTATTCAGCGACATGAAAGATACCATGCTTATCGTTATTTACATTTAAAAAATACCCTGGTCGTGGAAACAATTGAAGAAAATGATGTACCATGGCCCTACAAACTGTTAAATTATTCTTATTTGTCTTATATGATTTTTAATAATCAAAATTGTTTTCCAACGCTATCAGACGGAAATCTACTTCAACGAAATATACAGTTGGAGATATTATGTGAGTATGAATCTTTGGAAATTGACGTTTAATGTATGTGTTGTCTGTGCTTGACACTAAAAACACTATCTATAGTCCGTTCTTTTTTCCCGGTTTAATTGTACTGGATGGTGGGAGAAGTTTGTAATTTTGTTTAGCAGGTTTTGTTACAACTCGAGTGTCGTAATTGTGTGTAACGCAAACTTTTCCTTCTATTTCCTGAATTTATGTTCAAAGTTTTTTGGGTAATCGATTTTCAGGCCCATTATGAGTATTTTGAATAACGTTATCACATCGAAAATTTCACGAAAACTTCTAATTCCTTAACTCGTTATTGATAAATTTTGTGATAAGATTATGCTATCACTAGTTTTGGCTGTTCGCTGTTGTGTCACTTTTGCACACTTAATCCAGTAAATAAAATTGCAGTAAGGACCCATAGACCATACCTAATTCAGTAACTATAATTGTACTCAAACCGACAAAAATGACATAAACGGACGCGTAACTTTTTTTGTTCCTCATAAATTCCATTTCAAGTATCTCGTTTATTTGTACAGTCAAATTCTTAAGCTCCATTTCATTATACAATTTGTATTCAGTGGCGCGCCTTAAAAAGCATGAAATATGAAAATGTCCCCACAACTCGAGCCCGCGGATTCATTGCTCTTTGTATATAGCAACCGTAAACAATTTTACGATTTTTCATTGTAGACGCGACATTATTACCGTATTAGACACTTTACTGTCAGTTACAAGAGTTACGTCCATTTTAACATCATAGCCGACAACCAGCGCGTTGGTTTTTAAAATAATTCAACAAAATTATCTACGCGTTAGAGAAATCCGGATCGTGAGGTTAAGAACAAACAAACTAAGCTTGCCTAAAGCAAAGAGGATATTATTTAAATCACGTCTAAACCAATGTGATTTTACAAAAAAGTTTTTTTTTTTCTTTACAAAATCTGCTGGTACAGTTACCGTCAAAAGTAGATTGGCACTTTAGTACCGTGTCACATTACACAATTCATAATTTTCATACAAACTGTCAAGAAAATGTCAAAAATTATTATGAAAGGGTACTAAGTACCAAAGTGACAATCTATTTTTGACGCTGACTGTGCTCCTATAAATTTTGATTTAGTGTATTCTGTCTGTAGCATACATTTTGTAGCAATGCAGTAATTTGTTATTCGAAATAGATCTCGCAAAATTGGATAACACACCTAGTACCACGGTTTTTGGCCGCCATACCTCAATAAATAATTAAGTCCACGTTCAGATTCGATACAGCCTATAAACCTTTACGATAATACCGGTGTTTTATAATAATATATGGCTATTAAAATGTTAATTTTGCGCTTTAATGAAAGTGGGTTTAGTGCGGTGCGTACGTAAAGAGGGATTATGTTGGGAAGGCACTTTTTACTGCCCTGTCCTGATTCCTCAAGTTACGAGTTTGTGGCAAGGGGGATGGATGAGGCTCAGGCATATTTTATATAACTAGCAGTACTGTAGCAAGCATCACTGTACAATTACAACTTTGTGAATTTATAGAGTAGGTACATTTCGTATGTTTTATGATAAGTGGTGACATAAACATGATGAGTGCGAATAAATTATGAATTAAATTAAAAAATTAAATTCACATGTTTCTGTATAAAATAGTGAGAGGAAATATAACACTCAGCGATTTTTTTCAAATTTGGAACAAAAATATTTTAAAAGCTACAATCAACCGAGTAGAAGACATTATTTAGGAAACTCTACTAGATTCGCCATTGAAAATCTGTCCGAAGTACGGTCGGCAACATAAGTAGCTGAACAGATACAAATTTACAAAATACGTGTATACTAAAACTATCCATGATGTATACATTTATAGTATGTAGGTTTTTGAAGACATACATTTTTAAAACACCACTTTACTTTATTTTTCCATATTATGGATATTTATAGTGTACAAGTTCTTTGTAAATTTGTATCTGTTCAGCTACTTATGTTGCTGACTGTATCTTAATACATATACCGATTATAATTAGGACTAATTGGTAAGCTTTGTTTCTTTTAATATAATTAATATCTCTGACTATTAATTTTGTTCGAAAAATCGGAGGAGAACTTAACAATATAAAATATTGCCAGATAAAAAACTGAGTGATTCAATGTGGAGCATTACTAAAATACTCGACTATTAATGACGAGACGACTCGTCTGTGAGTGCAATAATAATAGGCGCGTTTACACTTGGAGAGTTTAATGATACTTATAAATACTGGAATTATATTTGACTAGGTACGTAATTAATTATCTACTAATGACCGCACCGGTTATATAAGCAATTCAAAATTAATTAAATACGATGATATTGATAAATGTGAATAAATAAATGTACTTAACCATTAATACGGTAAAGATAATAATATAACCTAAAAACTACATTACAACAACGAATTAGGTGAGTCGTCTCTTATTTGGATAAGTCAGTTGTTTGTCTTCGACCTAAGTCGCCCGTCGTTGTATTTAGAATTCCTTTCTCCTTGCATTCCATGCAAATACAGTTACATATAACATTATTGTGGATTGTTTGCTTTCTCCTTTTATTTCTTTATCTGGTGGAATGTTCACGTAAATGTAAGTGATCTTAAAAATATACATTTGGTACTAAAAACTAAACTCTTTGAAAAGATATATATATAAGTTTTTTTAGTAACAAAGTTTAAATATCGATTAACTAGAATCGTATTTGGGTTAGAGGTAAAGTTCAAACGAGGCTAAATTCCTTTGTTCTGTGTTCGTTTTAACGATAGGCTTACGCGGCGTTTACTCTAAAACTGGGGATTGTGTCCAAAACTTCTATCAAAGTTTCCCGGCGTAAAGCAATTGGGCGATGTAATTGATTTGTCGCCAACAATTCCGATAGAGCCAGTGTGCTAGCTTGGCAAGTTAACTAGATCGGTCTGTTGTATACCTATCAAGGTTGACAAGGCCTTTTATTTGGTAACATCTCTTTTTTTTCGAAGTATTTTTTAAAGTTTATTTTGGGGAATAGGTTTGAATAATTTTGCAATTCGAGTCATGGTCGTGAGCGTGACCAGGATTACATGTTTATATTATTATGTTTTCTGCTTCCTCATCATTACTGATATTTATTGGCTTGGCCCATCAACACGTTTCGGCCAACTGTTTATGTCAGATCACGACAATAACTATATATCAGCTAAAAGCAGCATTTTCATATCCCGAACAGTTGCAAAATTAATTGGAAAATTAACGTACCGTACACTCGACTCGAATAAAATTGCTTTAATTAGTTATAATAGCACATATTATCTGTTAAACGTTTCGGGAATTCGAAATTATTTGTAACTTGAGTTATACGGTTGTAAAAAAATCTTGGAAATGGAGCTGACTGTATATTTACATCTTAGTATATTGTTTTCTAACTGCCGTCTTTGTGTGACGTTGAATATTAGTTTCTTGTTTTGTTTCTTCTTGATCCGGGTCTTGTCATTTGTTTTATTAAAACTTTATCTGCTGCTGAAATCTTTCAAATTGTTGGTTTGAAACTGTATGCGCCTGAATTGTATCCGCATGAAATGTGATCAGCGCTGGGTATCCTACGGTGATTGTTTACTACAATTACGCATGAACTTTTATTTGATAGACTTTACTTATGTATTTAACTTCTGTTGTAGTCCAATAATCTAATGAAACTAAAATAAATAAATACATAATATACTTACATACATTTAATTTAAAAATTTATACCGATCCTAAAGTAAATATTTCGAAGAAACGATACACATTTTATTTTATAAAATTGCAAAGATTTAATTCAATAATAATTTTAGCATATGTAATGTACCTATATAAAAAAAAACCTTTCGTAATCCGGAACAACTTCAAATCAAGCATAACCGATTTTTTCGTCATTAGGGCGAAGCACCGGACACAGAAATCGGACGGGTATTCGTGAACGATCCAGACGACTGGGACCTTCCTGACAAACGGTTCATGTGGCTGCCTTCCTATGAACTGAGGAGTCCGTATTTCGACGTACATAGCAACACTGGAATGATTACTATGAAGGAGGGAACACCTAATGGCACTTATTTACTGAGATTTAATGTGAGTATATTTGTCTATGTATATTCATCTATCTACCGTGCTTCGAAAGGCACGTACTAAAGCCGTTGGTCCCGGTTATCACTTGTGATAGCCGTGAAGCTTGTGGGAGGCCTCCTAGGTGGTTTAAAAACTCCCAACAGTAAGTTGACCACTAGCCTACCTCCACCAATCCGTGACAGAGGGCCAGTGATCAGCAGTGGAGCATAATAAAAGATGCAAAGGAGTGTAAGTATTACAGGATAATTCTTGGAATAAAGCTAGCCTAGAAGCATAATAAGAAAATCTTTTCTAAATTAAAATATAAAATTTTCATATAAAAAACCTATTCCCGTCTAGACGCTAGGGTGCTTATAACCTTTTAACCACATCATAATTTAATTAAATCAAGTAAATTTACACAACCTCATTTATCTTCACTAATAACAGAACTATGATATTGTTCACAGGTAACCGAAGAGAACGAACCCATAGTGCCCTTCCACTGGGTAGAAGCCACAGTCAATGTCACTATCAAAGAGATCCCAGAAGAAGCCGTCGATAAGAGTGGCTCCATACGTTTCGTTAACATTACCGCTGAGGAGTTCATCGTTCCTGAAGCTGATGTGAGTATGTCTACAGTAGAAATATACACAGGTACAGTTATACAACCTTGAGAAACAATGGTCTTAATTGCGTTTGACCACAACCTCATTGTGGTAAGTGTTGTGGCTGAAGGTGGTGACTAGGTACCTACATAAAGTCTAGAGGAGAACTAGTTCACAAGTGTCACCACCAAGTGTCACAGTGTACCACCGTGATGGTATCCCTCACCGAAAGCTCAAGCTCATTGTAGGATTCGAACGCATGACTTTAGAAACGGCATTCGACGTTACTATACTATACTATCGTGACCTTAATTATTTCCGATACAACTTTAAAGCGATGCAGAATTCTTATGATGAGATATTTGCTGAAAATGAGGTATTGCATTTTGTGTTTTTCAAGTAGTACGTACACAGTAAGTCTTCGTAAATGTTTCATGGTATCTGTGAAATGGCAATTTTAACATAGCTTATTTCAAAAAGTTTTAATTACTGTTGTCAAAGTATTTGGGTAATTAAATTAATTAAGTTCAAGACTACAATGGCACAATGCTTGAGGAATTATTTAAGGACTTGACTGTTGTTATTTAAGAACAACGGGTCCACAGAGAATATATAATTTTTCAAATTAGATGAAACAAAAGTTTTCCGCTGGCGCTCACACCGAAACTTTACATTTAAGTTCGTCTGAGTACTATGTTATTAAAAACTTTATTTTGCTGCTCGAATCCACAGTTATTCTGTCTCTCCGAAGACAGGAAGTTACTTCAGTACATATTTATTAAAAATAATAATATCTTGGGTCACATAACAGGCTTTACTTGCAGTAGGTGTAATAAAAGATGCAATAAGACATTTAGCAACCTTTCTATAATAAAATAATGCATGTTTATTGGATCAAAGATTATAAGATATTGATTTTTAAAAAAAAGTGACTTGTTGAATCCCTACAGTAATTTCTGTTGGAAATAATAATGTCTCCATAGTATTAGAAACTTAAATAAACATTATATTCATCTAAATCCAGCGCTAAACCTCTACCATTAGTTTTAGAACGTCCATTAACAAAATCTATCTTCCCGGGGGTAGTGAAGTCATAGCCAAGACGTTTCTATTTATCTCGACCTTGGCCAAATGCTGACACGAAGTTTCATCGAGGGATCCATTTCACGTAGTTAACGAGTTAGTGGGTTACGAGTAATTGGGCCGGCTTGTTGGACGGGATGCCATTGTACTGACTCAAGTTTAGTGATGAAATGTACATTCTAACTTATATTTTTATAATCTTAAAATTTAAGCTGGAACACAACATGCTAAAAAATGTGTTGAAAATTGGACTATACATTTAAAAAAAAGATAGACACTGCATACAGTTATTTTTAATTATATACTTAGCTAAAATTTCAGGGTTGAACAGCATATTGTAAGGAACAGCTGATGTTTTCGCTTTCAGACATAGACAGACAGTAAAAGTTATTTGTATTAATGAGTCCTGTTACCCCTGAAAGTTAAGCTATACAATTAAATCTAGCCCTGTATTATCATACTAATGATATTTAAAAAAAAAACTTGATAGCGACGGGAAAGATTCAATTAAAAATAGTGTTGAGAACAAAATTACAAACATTTCATCTCAAAGTTACTTTCACTATCGCTAATGAGCTCGAAAATATCAGTAACTTTGCTGACTTTACGCCAGGGTGCTGATTACAGACTGTCAAACGACCCAACTGCACATTACCCATCCTCGTCTAGACTAATATTTCATCTCTTTCCCCCAGGGTACGAGTAAAAAGGAAAAATTGCACCGTCGTCTATCCCAACTGTATAACACGTCGATGGATAATGTGGATGTGTTCACTGTCTTCACCAAATTAACAGTTAAAGACGCTTTCTTGGACGTGCGGTTTTCAGCACACGGCTCCCCATATTATCCACCTGAAAAATTGGATAGTATGGTAATCGGAATACAAGAAAAGGTATGTACTACATAAAAATCCAAACAAATTGCAGTGTACTTTGTAGTATGACGTGACGCTTCCTTTCAAAATCTTTTGATTCTTCAGAAGATGCTTAACATCCATCATATTCATCAGCTACTATATGAAGCTAAAACGAATCCTATTTATTAAGTGATAAGGTCTACAAATAGACTAAAAATACTAACATTAAATTATTCACACATTTAAGTTCAAGAAACTTTATATTGACATTTCCCGTGAATTTTCACTTAGAGATATGTTTTTACATCCGACGTTAAAAACCTATTTGTTACGCAATCACGTCGTAATTGTCAAACTGTACATGTAGACTAAACATAGATTACCACATATAACTCTTTTAATCCCCAAAAATAGTGGGAGAACCGCGAGTAAAACCACAGTGCGGAAGCAAGTGTACTAAAAAAATATATATTTCAGTTGGAAGAAGAACTCCAAGCTAAGATATATATGGTGAAAATCGACGAGTGTCTGATAGAGAAGGAGCAATGCGAAGACTCCTGTCGTAACGTGCTTATGAAGAATAACGTACCGTTGTCGGTCTATACTAACACGACGAGCTTTGTAGGTGTTTCTGCAAGAGTTGAGTCCGAATGTACTTGTGATGTTGAGGACCACTTGATTTGCTTGAATGGAGGTAATTTTCTTTTTTAAGTAGATTTTTTTTTTCTCTTTTATAAAAAAAAATAACAAACTCGACATAATTTTCCTATAACAACGTCGCCATAGTAACAAAATTAAGATAAAATTTCAAACCATCGCTATTTTCCTCGTATGAAAACTTTTCCTGGAGCAATATTCTGATAAACTTATTTGACAAAATTACTAAGGGAAATAAGGATAAGGGTATTTTGGACTTCTCATCTTGCCGCCCAAATTAACAAGGTAGCGCTAGATTTTATTTGAGATTCGGCGTTTATTAAAGCTTACGTCATAGAGAGTTACATTTTATTTGGAAACAAATAAAGTCCGGGTTCTACTGGACACTATTGTTATTTATACTCATTGTTGTCATGTTGATTTTGTACACTGTACAATTTTGTATATTCCTAATTATTTCTTGTTTAAAGGTTGTTATGACAAGCTAACTCAATAAAACTTAAACTTTCCTATTGCATTATTTTGACGAAAATATTATTCATCGTCCATCATAATTAGTGGCCAGAAAATGCTCATTTATTTTATAAATGGCCATAACGTAAATTCAACATGATGATATAAGTACTACATTACT
Source organism: Tetheella fluctuosa (assembly GCA_951216915.1). Lineage (NCBI taxonomy): Eukaryota > Metazoa > Arthropoda > Insecta > Lepidoptera > Drepanidae > Tetheella > Tetheella fluctuosa. The sequence continues at coordinate 6,471,954 of OX578234.1, forward strand.
TTTTAAAAATATACAAAAATATATATATAAATTAATATTACTTACTAATGTCTCTAGGTACACCGTTCGCTGATAAATGTGAGTGTCCTGAGGGCTTGATTGGACCACGCTGTGAGCAGACCTCCATCGGTTTCCATGGCGACGGCTGGGCTATGTACGCATCGCCCCCGGCGTGCCATGAAGGTCACGTGACCTTGACTGTCACTTCACATGTCAGCAATAGCCTTATCTTTTATTTGGGACCTCTGAGGCATAACCCGCTTCTTGATGTGCAAGGTAAGTTATGAAAATACTATACTAAAAATATTAAGGACTTATATTAGATTTTTTTCATAGATATGTAGTGGCACAAATATTTCTCGCACATTTATACAGAGTGATTATCAGCTATTCCATACAAAAGTTCAATACCTACTCTACCAAAATGTATGAAGTAACCATTTTATTTTACGCGATATCAGAGTTGGTCCCATAACAAATGTTGTTCACATTGATGAGTACTTCCAACGCTGCAAGTATTGCCAGTGATAAAAATATCCCCCTGTATAACAATAACCTAATTTTTACAATGACTTCTACCTGATGTGTCTTTAGTTTTCAACGAATGTTTGTGCGTAATTAATTCTGTTTCATTAAACTTGACTAAGCTTAGAATGTATTGAAGGAATAGTATTAGTTTGACATAATAATAATAGCCAATTTATATTAATGAAGCTTATGAAATGAACATTATTTAAGACGAAGGGGCTTGCGACTCTTGTGACATGATATTAGAGAATGGAGGATGGCAGCGGCAAATGAAAATTAATTGAAACTTATGATATATTTTAGGGAGATTAAAAATGTGCTATTTATATACTTAATCATCTTTCGTCAAATGAGACGGTCAAAAAAATAGAAAAATCACTTTTATTAAATTACCTAGTTAAAAAGTAAATGGAAATCAAACCAAGGCCTGCTCTGACGAGTGGCTAACAATATTGCCAGAGGCAGTCTGCGGAGGAAAAAAAATAAAACATTTCGAGCCATTCCCGCCGCCGAAAACAGGCAATTCTAAGCCTCTGTCAACCAATCCCATACATTTGTCATTTGACTCTAGACGTTAATTAACTGAAATTAATAAAAAAAAAACTTTATGCTAAGTACTATATCATAAACATCTTATGTATTATTCATTTTGAAAGATTGTACTTACAATGATTGTTGTCCAAAAACCAATATCATTTATATTTAATGGATTATAACTATTTGTATGTGGTTCAAAATGATTACCTTTATGACTTTCAGTCGATTGATTTGACAAGAACCCATGAATATAAAGTAGATGACATAAAAAGATTTTGAATCGTGCGAAATTTGGGTTTAAAAATAGAAAGCGTCAGTTCTGAATTTGTAACGAAATCAATTTGGAATCCGCCCTGTTAATATATTAAAAAATAATACCACAGCAAGATATAGAACTGAGAGAAAAAGAGAATTTTAATGTAAGCTAAATAACTCAATAAATACTGCCACAGTAAGTATTTTGGTATAATACCTACTCGTAGGTACCTACGGGATTTAGATTGGAACATTATAGAATATAACCATACGTATGCAGGAACAAACCAGTTTTGCAAATACCTTTAGTATTAAATTGACAAATCAATCCCTTTTCAAATATTTTTTTCTCGGAAAGCAAATATTTCTTTTACCACACGAAATTGCCAATCCAGCTAAATGGAGAGTCCATTAACTCCTTAAGGATTGAGTTAATTTGCGTCAAGTGTACTTGCCAAGATTAGATTACACTTAAATTTCGAGTTAAGTACAAATGTTTTTTCAAAATAATTTAAAATGTAGTCATGCATACCTATAATAATCACTGGGGAATAAAAGTAGATTAAATATAATAACTATGTACTGCAAAACTGTAATCTCGAACCTGACTTTCTGATTTAATTTACTTAGTAAGTAAGCATTGTAAATCTAGTTATTTAAACAAGTAAAGTAGCTAAAGTAATTGAATCATGTTAAAATTTTTCATTGCGACCTTTTAAATATAATTTAGATCTTATCTTTAAGCATTATTATAAGGGAACTAGCTTTTCCGCGCGGTTTCACCCGCGTTCTCGAGGGATCTTGAGTTTTCCCGAGATAAAAAGTCTATAGCCTACCTCGATAAATGGGCTATCCAAAACTGAAAGAATTTTTCAAATCGAACCCGTAGATCCTGAGATTAGCGCGCTCAAACAAACAAACAAACTCTTCGGCTTTATAATATTAGTATAGATTAAATACTTATTATTGATCTGGCCGAAAGTGATAACCACAAAGACTAGAAGAAAAGTAACTCAGAACACACCGATTAATTTTGTTTCGCGGCAGATTTTCAACTTGGAGGTGGTAACCAGCCTAGCGGGTACTACAAAGTACCCTACCCCTGTCTCATGGTTTCCACTCTACTAAAACAAATATCTATCGTAGAAATCAGACAATCAAAAATAGACCTCACAACAACTTGATTTAACTTTATTCGTAATTATGATAACGGAAAACGATTGCTAAGTACTTGGACCATAAAACCACGAACATACATCAAATGAACTGCTTCGCCAGCTAACTGGAACTCGACTTCGAGAAACAACAATGTCGTCGCCAGTAACAATGAATATGTCACAGTGGATTGGCGTAACTACATGAATAATGATTTCCTGACGAAAATCACAATGGCCTCTTATTCCGGCCTCCGGCCTCTTATGCTGCTTTTTATTTCTGTTCCGTGTCCGAGTGAAAGTAGGGTTGGGATGGTGCTGTTCAATGTATATCGATTAATTTTATCGATAATTTTGAAAGTACTTTTTGTTGAATTTTTATGACTTTTGCAGCGTTTGTGTAGGATGGAATTAATCATACTATTTTATATATTATTATTTAGCTTTAGCATTCATATTTGATACATACAAATATTTTAATAATAAAAACCATTGACTATTTTTTCGGCAAAACATCGATATATCGACAACACTCCCATGTAAAAAACACCCAATCAAAAACGTGGATCGGAATTGCATTCAGGAAAATTAGGAACACACGTGCGGGTAGCAAACCTATTGTGCTTTTACGTTGGTCTCCAAATGTTCCAATGAAATATGTAATGATTTTTTAATGATCACATAATGACTGACAGCCGCGTACGAACACGATGATTTATGAAAGGTAAGCTCGCGTGATAGGTGTTGCTTCTCATTCTATGTAAGGAATGAAATATTTCATGAATTACGTAATTTAGTCGTGTTACAAAGTCCTCGGCCCATTTTTGTTTGTAAATATTATAATTAATATTCGTCAATAAGGTTTTCTTTTGTTTTTCTTGTTTATTATTACAACTTTGTGTTTACGCTATGAATATTCACGGCTCGTTATATTTAGAGATTAGAAACGTTGGGTTGGGTACTGCTGTTACTTTAATTAGTAATTTATGGAGCTCTTAAAATATTTAGTATTCAGAATTATACTTAATTCATCTACGTACTGTGTTATTTAATTTTTAGATATAGGTAGACTGTTCATGATTTTTAAACGTGATTTGAATGAAATAACTCTCGTGATCTTGGATCTAATTGGAAAGCATTTTAATTTGGCTTTCCACTCGTTTCATTTAGGTACGTAATATTTTTTTACAATGAAGCTACCTCCAAAAATTTAAACGTTTTTTAAACTTTTGTCCACAGATTTCATGTCGCTAGAACTCCAGGATGGATTTCCAATTCTGCTAGTGAACTACGGGTCAGGGACGACCCGCCTCAACAATAGCGTTGTACCCGTGGCAGATGGCAAGCCGCATCTCATAGAGATTGTTCTGATGAAGAGTTCCATTGAAATGTTTGTGGATAGGTGCAAGCTTTCGACCTGTATGAGTTTGGCAGCACCTACGGGGCCTAGACAAATATTAAATGGTATGTAGGCTTAAAAATATTTTTGTGTCTTTTTATAGTGTTTGATTAATCTCAGCTGTGATAAATTATGGTGGGTGCTTGGCTACAGAATTTCAACTTTGAGAGTGATCCGGATCTTAAAAATAATAGACACCACTATGGAAATAAACCTTTGCCAAAAGAAAGCAAACACGCTATGGTCGGCAATTCTAAATATTCTTAATACAAAAACCTCTTTTGCAGCTGTGAATTTAACAAATATGAGGTTGAAATCTGAAAATCTCATTCGAATTCTAAAATTCTGTTCGTAAACAATTTTGAACTTTACCACTCCACAACTTAAAGCTCATTTTCATTTGCATTTCCTTGTCCACAGTAAATGGTCCACTACAGCTAGGTGGCGCTAGCATCGACCTTCAGAATTTGGCGCGCACGTTCGGTTGGGGACACGTACCGACCAATGAGCACTTCGTGGGCTGCATCAGCAACTTTACTTACAACGATTTTGTGAGTACTCATAGTAAAAGTCATATAGGAAGATATTATCTATCACTTCATACTTGTGAAGAGGAAGCTACCCTTGTTTATATCGGCGTTTCCTTGTGTAACACGATTCGTTACATCTTGATGGTTAATCTTTCGGGTAATTTTGGGTTATAGTTTGTCTAAAAGTATTCATGTGCTGTATTTTTGACCCTGTTTTCTGCTTATCAGGGTTTACAATGTTCATAACTTGATTAATTATGAAAATTTTACTGCTTATTTCTTTGTAAGGGAAAGATATTAAAATCTAATCTCATTTAGGTTTGTAATTCGCAAGTAAATAAATAAGTAACCCGACCAAAATAGCAATTATGCGGTTGTAAAATAGAATATAAATGACGGTAAAACCCCTAACTTTTATGTAACCACTCTAAAATACTCCTAAAGAACAACTGAAATATCCATTAAGTAGTGAATTAACTCCGACGGAGATAAGTTCGTGAAATAGAGCCTGGTACAATCCGGAATATAGATAAGAAGTGCCATTGTCTTAAACCAATATTAATAAAATGTTTCAAATAATACCCTGTATTTATGAAATGCAGTTGTTTTAAGATTGATATGTCATTCTACAAAATATTTTTTATTACAAATATTACGTGCTCATTTATATGGGATTTTTGAAGGTGAATTGAATCTACTTGAGTGACTAATACAAAACCCAAAAACACGTCTTTATAAAACATGATATATAATTTTGATTAATCCTAAAGTTATCTCTAATTAGTATAAAACAAAGTTGCTATCTGCCTCAGTCTGTTTTTCTGCTTACTTTTCCTAAACCACGCAACGGATTTTGAAACGGTTTTCATTAATAGAAAGAGCGATAAACGTGGAAGGTTTGTGTATATAAATTGCACCCATGCGAAGCCGAGGCGGGTTGGTAATAAATATGACACCTTTTGGAGGCTGTTATGCAAATACAAGGTACAACAGACGCTTTCTCGATTCCACGAATCATTTTCATATGGAATTCAACCTTGAACATTGATGATAAAATATAAAATAGAAAATTGGCTTCTCTATTCTATATTTTATCATCAACTGTGATCACTTTTATATAGGATAATCCTAATATAAAATCTGTTCCTAGATGTACAACCTCGGTGAGCCATCTGTCCACAAGAACGCAGATCCGAGCTGTCAGCGGAGTATGTTCACGGCTGTCACATTCGGAATCGACACTAATTTCCTCGTCGCCATTCTAGTCTGCATCGCCATTTTAGTCAGTAAGTATATTAACATAAGAGTTGCTTTCGCTTTCAGCGTTTAGTGAGATAAATTTACAATTTGGTAAATACAATAGAGATTTCTAATGGACGTTGATTGAAATTGAAATGTGTAATGTTATTTATTTTTGTTATTTACTAACCTTTCACACCTATCCGATTTCATAAACAATATGTCTACTATTTCTTCCAATACACTAACTAAATTAATCAACCGACCAATTAAAGAATCCGCAACATAAAATTAATATCGATACTTGTTACAGTACTTCTACTGGCGGTAGTAGTACACCGTAGACGAGCAGACGCGTGGGCAGAGAAAGAACTAGATGATATAAGAGAGAATATCATCGCTTATGAAGATGAAGGGGGTGGCGAGGGGGATGCGGGATATGACCTACATGTCCTCAGGCAAATGTATGACGGACCGCCGCCGGATACAGACGTCTTTATGCAAGGGCGAGGTTAGTTTTCAAAGTATTAAGAGTAGTTAGTAAGTGTTTAATTAAAATACCAAAGAAGCTTTTTAAGTTTCAAGATTTTTTAACTAAGTTAGTTTTTAATGATAAGTGCATGGTTTAAATAAGTAATTAATCAGATGGCCGTGTGTGAGGAATGTCCCAGAATATTTATTATTGTCTTTAAGTATATTTATCAGATTAAAATTATTGATGTAAAGTTTTCAGTCTAAATGATTTTTTAAGATACCTTCTGCTGGAGAAAATAGACATATTTAAAAAAAATTAAAAGCTCGAAATTTAAAATTTGTGCTACATAAACGCAAAGTTTGCAATAGAAAAGTAAACGAATATAATATAAAGTGCGACAAGCTTTCCTTAAAAATGAATTCTAAAAGTAGGACAAATGTAATGAAGATTTAACTCCATTTTTCAACCTGACCCTATTTGAACTTAAAGGTCAAGAGTGATTGAAAATACGAGTGGGTAATAGAAAAAGAGGGCTCGTGATATCAAGGGCTTTTTATCTTGCGTGAGGTTCCCGCTTTATCTCGTTTTGCGAGTCACAGTGGTAACTACTTTATTATCAAGTTAAAGCAAGCTTTTTGATATTTATTGGAGACTACAGAAAGTTAAAATTAACAAAAAATATTAACTAAGTATTTAAGTTATACATGTAATTGTACATAATTATATAATACTTCTATATAATATACTAGCTTTTCTGCGCAGTTTCACCCGCGTTCCCGGCATAAAATATAATACATTTTACTCAGCGATAATGTAGCATTCTAATGGTGAAAGAATTTTTGAAATCGGTCCAGTAGTTTTTGAGTTTATTCGTTACAAACATACAAAAATACAAATCTTTCCTCTTTATAATATTAGTATGATTTATTCTTCCCTAGGTTTAGTAGGAGCAGCACCAGATATATCTGGTTTCTTGGACGACAAGAAGTCAGTTCTGGACCGGGATCCTGACATCAACCCGTACGATGACGTCCGCCATTATGCGTACGAGGGAGACGGCAATACGAGCGGCTCTTTGTCTTCTCTAGCGAGCTGTAAGTATAAAATTATGTGGAACTGCATTTCACATTTGATTGATTGTTTGTACGGCAACGGCGGCCAAATAGAAAATCACTGATTTTGACAACCTTAATAAATAGCCCTTTTAATATTTTCAACTCATATTTACTGTTATTTCAAATGTTCTATAAAATTTGTCATAAAGTTAACATTCTTGTATCTATCACTTTTCACTTAGGTACGGACGACGGCGACCTAAAATTCAACTACCTATCCACCTTCGGGCCACGGTTCCGCAAATTGGCCGACATGTACGGCGATTCGGACGACGATAGAGCGCCACACGAGGAATCCTGGTGCTAGCGCCACGCCTGGCTTGTGTAGCCACCCAATAATCACCCCTATATGACTGTAGCGTAAGGGCTAAAACGCCCAGTGCCTGTGTGCTTGGTGAATGAATACGCGACCAAAATGCGATGTAAGACCAAGCTTCGAGATGCCTTATCGCTTCACGGCGTTTATTTCTACATGTGTGTGACATCTAACTGGACCCCACCGTTTGAATTTCGAACTCTATTGAAAACTTTTTAAATAAGAAGGTGTAAAGAAGCCTGTGATATACGCGCCGATTTTGTATTTCGATTTATTTATCGTTCAGCGCTTTTGATTATGAATATATTATGTGACTTGCAATTTTCAGTTGTTTTGTGTACTTTGCGAATTAATATTATTTAACCTTGCATTTTATTTTGATAAAACTGACAACTTTTAGCAATACCTACCTTGGTAAAAATTAACTGTCTTTAATTTTCTATAACTGCTTTACTTTCGACATAATATCGGTCGATGGGATTGTCTCGTTTGTTAAAATGAAATGTTAATTTTAATATTATTGATTTACAAATAATTTTATTGTACAAGGCTATAAGTGACAATTAAAAAAAAAACGTTATATTTATTTTTGGTACAAACAGCCATATTATGTAATGTATAAAGTTTCGTAGGAGCGAGTTTTAATATGTTTTAAGAAAATGACTGAATTGTATTGTAACATTTAGGCATTGTAGGTACGCCTAAATTATTACTTGTATCTAATTTTTAAATAGACGAAAAACTTATAATACAGAATTTTGTACGACATGCATAAAAATTAATGATTAAGATTCATTTGTACCTATTAAATATTTTTATATTGATTTTTAATTTATGAAGCTAAGATGTTTTCGGCCTCTGTTTAGTGTACTCGTCTACGTGACATGTTGGACGTATAGATTTGTTAATGTTAGTGCCATTTTTAGTTTTTTTTTTCTAGTATGTACTTTATGTTTACTCCACGTACGTATCCATGCTTCTACCATGAAATAGTCCATTGAGCCATTGCGATAAGGTCTAAAGTGAAACACGACAATTTTCAGAACAAAGTGATTTTATCACCAGAAATATAAATAACATGGTGGAGGCCATTCCCGGCTCGTATTGTGATTTCAATTTATTTAATTAGATTTTAAGTTTTATACTTCTGGTAATGTATTCAATTTTTATACAGAAATATGTATGTGTCTTTTGTTATTACATTTTTTGTGACATTATTTTATTTGGTGCGTAAAAATAAACATGTAAATGTTGAAATGTACTTTTCGTTATTAAATACCATTGAAATAAAAAAAGTAAAAACTTAAATAATTATAACTATTAGTTCGTATGAAATTGTGGCTATAATAGGACGACAACACGTGTGTGTGTGTGTCTAAGGTGTAAATATGTACATTTGATATATAGCACGTATGTCCACCCTATTATTAATTAACTTTTGTATGATTAATATTAGGCGAATATACAAGGTGTCTTATCACTATGCATATCAACGAAATATAAGATTAAAGTCTAATCTGTAAACTTAACCGTTGTTTGTGCAAATTCTCTTCGTGACATTTAACTTTCTATAAACTAAACATTGTCTACATAATTGTCTATGTATATAAAGTATATGGATAGATACAAATAGAGTAATTTTATTTTCAAACATGTGACCAAAATGACATTTTAATTTTTAACTTACACGGGCAATGTCAAAACGGTCAGAAAGTTGTTGCTTGTCGGTAATCGCGAATTTTGCCGTCCAAACGGACTTTAGTTGTCCATTTCAGTTATTTAAAATTTTTAATAATTCTAGACTGTCGGTGAGGGACAACTGTTCCATATTTAAATTGTATTAATGTTGCCCGTCTGGAGTATAAACCTAATTTTCCGCAATAGGATAAATTACTTTCCGTTAGTATAATTTTTCATGACTTCTGCTTTTCGACTCTCTGATAATGATTGTGCAATTGTGTGTATGGTTATTATTTTTAATAAATAAAGTAGCTTTTTATGTTTTTTTTTCTTTTTAAGTACTTAGTCAAATGTTATTTGATGCAAGTTTCACAAACACCTGAAAATTCCTGTTTTGTATTTTTTTACAATTTTAATATTGAAATTATTTGAACTTTAATTTCATAATGAAGTGTAAATTCAGTTTTCGTATGATATTTGGTAGGCTCATCTTGACTAGGCGAGTGAATTTGATCTACTTTTGTGAACATAAAACTAAATGTTTCTTTAGTACTTACATTAAAACTGCCTGGACAAGGTGATTTCAACTGACCGACTAGAAAAAATAGTGTGCCTCGCTGTATAACCTAACGGGTGGGTAAGTGTGGCTACTAAAATAAATCTATATAGGGAAAAAAAGTAAGTTTTACCGTTTTAGAAACTGCGATGATATTTTTTAAAGGTAATTTTCAGATTCCTATTGTTTGCCTTTATTTGGTATTTTTTTTACATAAAAATAGTAATTTCCGAATTTAATTTTCGTATAATTTTATATGATAATACCATTTTATAGTAATTTTTTTAACAGAACAGTGTTACATAGGTCCTTCTAGTTAGGTGAATCGTGTAAAAATGTTTCCAACTACATTCCAATAAAAACATATAGAAATAAAAGAAGTTATTAATGTATAACTGTTGATGTATTTTACTTATAGTATTATCGGTTCAATTATTCGTACTTAGAGTCTGTCGGTGAACATTTTTCTCTGATTTTTTTTTTGTTAAAAAATGGTCACCTTCGGAATTAAGCTGATTACACTGCCATTAAAAAAAAAGTAAGGATAGAAAATAAGGAATTCATTTATAATCTCCGAAAGAAATGTTGGTTGGAATTATAAGTATATATTTCTTTTAACTGTCTGTGGAATTTGCAACACCTATTATGCGTACCTATACACTATTTATTCCCTGACTTCAAATTATAGACATAACTTGAAACTCATGTTTTATTATAGCAAGAGATTATAAATGAAAATATTGGTAATTTAATTGGACAGAACAATATGTAATTAGATTACGTTTTTGTAATTAGTAATTCATGGCGACTTATTGTACACTGCATACATATTAAAATAGTATAAATATAAATTTTAATAAGAGAGATTTTCTGTCACTCACAAACGCCTAATTTACATTTCAATTTTCGATAATCGATTTCAATATACAATATCGATTGTGTCAAAACGAGACAAATAGTCTGTAATATTCGTAATAGTTAATCATATAGGAGTTCTGGCAGCTACTTCCTTGGTTGTTTTTTTTTTATTGTGAGTGATAGAAAATAATTGAAAAGAATTTTGTCACATAATATAATATATGTATGAACCTGTGTACGCAATGTTATGTACTACATGTACTACAGTTGTATGTCATGTATTACAGTGAATTTGAGTCTTATATAAGATGGAGAAATGCGGTCTGACTAAAGATTGTCATATTAATTCTATAAGTAAGTCAGTAAGCGAATAATTTTTAAAACTGTTTATATAGAAATAAAAATGTTCAATTCAACATTAAAGTGATGAAATTGATACTTTTGGATCTTATTTTCATACCCTAAAATCATTTTTATAATAAGGTATCTTAATACGTCGACATAATCGCAAGGTATCTATGTACCCACTGGTAAAATGGTCGGTAAACTTTGAAAACCCCATTTCTAACTATCAGATAATTATGAGCAGTAGTCAGGTACGATTTTTTATTTGTAGATAAAATGCGGGTTGAAGATTTATTAATGTTGAACAACTGTTTCTGCCAGTCTCTGTATCGCGAAGCCCAACTCTGCCAGTGACGTAACAAAGGTCTACTCATGTTTAGAATTTATATTCATGTTTTCACAATTATAAAAATCATGAGGATGTCAATTTTGTTTATCTTCTCATTTTAACGGATTTTATTACAAAATAAATAAAATATAATCATGATTATAATTTTTGTCGAAAGGAGATTATAATTTAAGAATTCTCTAAATCTATTGGACGCTACTGGATTGCCCATATAATATATATTACAAAAGCACGCAGCCCCGGTCCTGCCATTAGTTCATTTAATTTTCAAAGTGCCCTCCCTGTTAGTGCGTCAATCAAACATTAGTTTTGACACAAGTTGTTTGCATATTACTAAAATAATTCAACACAGTATCTCTACTTACTGGTCGGAAAAACTACAACTTAATATATAAATATAGTCTTAGATACATACCTAAGAACTTAGTTAGTAGATACCTATCTACTAACTAAGTTCTTGACGCCGCGGAATGTTTCGATTTTGGGAGAATTTTGTTCCATTAAGTATTTAACTAGAGGCTCTGCTTAAACTTAGACTCAAGCTCTCTAGATATTACAAAGATTTAAGGACCATATTAAAGCTGTTTTAATTGAAAAATCTTACTATACTGTGAATGATTATTTAAAAGACGATAATGCTTGGTAGATTTGTTACTTTTTGTATATTAATTTTTGTATAATATATTATCATATATTTTTTTTAATATTGTTATTATGATACACTTTTTTTTTTGCCCTATAAACATGTGAATGGTAACAGTGATAACATATTGTGTGTTCTTATTCATATTCCGTGAAATTGTTTTTCTTTTTAGCAAGCTTAAGGTAGTCATGCTCACTTTGAGGCCTTTGCTTGCGGCGGCGTCGTGTGGCGGGTCGCTCACTTCCCTACAATATGTGCGAGGCGATGGCTGCCACATGCGTCATACTTGTGAACAGGTGCTGCTTGTGGGGGCTGGTCTGCTTAAATTTGCTGTCTATTTATTAACTATGTCACTCATCATTTTGTTTTTTTTTTTTTTTTGTTATAACACACATATATTGTCAGTGAGACTAGATAAATAATTTAATGTAATAAATCTGAGTTGGTTTTGAAAAGAGTAATTGCTGAGTTTCTTGCCGGCTCTTCTCAGTAAAAGCAACCTTCCGAACCGAGCGTTAGAGTCAGACTATTCATAAGTGCTTGTGAAGGCCTATTTGAATAAAAAATATTTTCATTTTCATTTCATTTGTGATAAGAAGTAGGTAGCTACCTATTAAGTAAATATAGATTGTATTCTGTTATTTCTGATAGCTCGTTAAAAGTTATTTGATAGGTAACTTTAGGTAAGTAACCTATCTACTTAAAAAAAACATCTAGTAACTACATAAGTAGGCTAACTAATAATATAAAATTCAAATTTAAATTGAATTATATTGATAAAACTACTGCAGCGGGGGGATGGATCGGATGGTGAAACTCCTGAGTGGAGTAATCTTACTTTCAAGATTAATTTCAATATTAGTAGAAGCACAGGTAGAAGCCGGATATTTAATCTTAAATGCGTGTACAAACTACAAGTCATTCTACCTGCAAAACACGGTGTGTATTACTGTGCAAATATTCCATACATTTGGTGTGACACTTGAGTGGGATCTACTGAGTGTGGTCCCAGGAGACGCGCCGAGGTACGGTACCTATACGTTCACAAATAGAGTACCTACCTACGTTGTACCAACCTACCAACTTTAATGCGGTAACTTTGTTGGACACGGGAGACGTTTGGGATGATTGCGGTTCGCGGTATTACCTGTCGACCGTGTCCTTATTCTAATATAATTTTATGTTGGTATCCGTATTGGATTTTTGTTGGAGAATATTTTTCTTTAGACTGTTTCTTACTTGGGTTATTGCACAATGAATTATTATCTTTATTAGCCTTTTTGGAGTGCTTATTTACGCTTGTCTCGAGCTCCCCGTACAAATACTATCTCAAACAATGGAAGATCCCGTTTAATAACCTAACCGATTTCAATATTTTTTTGTTGGTATTATCGGAGGAGTAGGTATCTAAGTTTGTAGATTTTTACTTTAGAAAAAAAAATGACAGTCAGAGAAAAGAGAATTTTCAGTAACTAGTTAAATAGGTATTTTCTGAAAACCATCATCGCTGTTTTAAAATGGAAGCGGTTGCTATAATTCTTAAATTAAATCGATGGGTATAATAAAAATAACTCGGTTTAATTACCATAGATGCAACTAAACGTTGTAAGAATTTTTAAATTCAACGAATCGACGTTCAAGTCTCGCCTAGCCAAGCAATATCGAAACGTCGTAACTCGACGTTAGGCACGCGCGTATTGGTTACTTTTTGGAGCGACCTGTCAGTTTTGAAAAAACATTCGTCTGTGAACACCAACCGTGACGCGCGCGCTGTTTCTCTCGTACACACTTCAACACAAGCAGATTCCAGGATCGGATGGTGGAAGTAATCGAGTGCTGGTAGCAGTCCAAGGTACGTCCGTGTTTTGTATCGATTTGCTATCACCTAGATCGAGACCTTGAACATCTAAACGTAAATCGTCTGACTTAACGTCTGTCCCAGTGTAGTAGAAAGCCACCCTCCATTTTGGTGGATGCGTATGCTACAAACTCCTACGTTTCAAACAATGGTAAATAAGTACATTATCATAACTGAACCAACTATTGAAAACTAGATAATTGGTTAAATGGTAAAATAATGTCTAATTTCTCACTCGTCTCTTAGTGCTTGAAGTGAAATACTTAGTAGGTACTTAATAATGAGTAATAATATTTGGACGCGGACATTCGAGCCAACGCAATTTTTCCAGTGCATGGGTAGGTACTCAATTTTAACTAACGAATATTAAAAACAGAGCTCTCCCAAGATAACTAAAATTTAAATAATAAACTTGAGAAGGAAAGATTACACCAAGTTAACTTATCTGTCGACTGTTCAAGCGGTCATATTTTAAACTATAAAAAATAACTTCACTCCATCTCTCCAGAATCCAGAAAAATACTTATGCTAAGTTTACTATCTACATATTCTATTTATTTATTGAATCATTAAATACTTAAATTGTTATAAACAACATTTTCCTTTTATCGTGAAATCCAAGTATGCTGTAACTACAAATATGTCACAAAGAAAATCGTGCAATTCATGCAATGAATGCCGCAGCAGTGTGTTTTGCACAGCACTTTATAATTTTAATAACACAAACTGCATTTCGCGTGACTCGTAAGCCTTAATTGTGATTAACTATACGGCACCTCGGTAGATTACTTCCGAGAAATCACCGGCATTTCACAAAATAACACCATGTACATAGAACCGCTCTATTTTAGAAGTCTAATTGCGAATGTAACCACATATATCCCGCATGCTTCTCTTCCATTTTGTAAATTTTTCCCAATTATGTGCCATTGTTGTTGTCTATCATACTTTGGTGGGGATTTTCTGTTTTATTTTGCGGGTTAGCAGGTTGCACTACTGTTTGTGTTTCTTATAGCTTTATTTTTTACAGTAATTCAGAAGAGAATTTGATTCTCGGTTTGAATTGAAATAAAGAAATAAATTTAATTGGCCGCCATCAAGGGTAGTACCTAACTATGTAACATAAGATTTTTTTTACTTAAAAGATAGACAGAACTATAAACCAAACTAAAATAAAAACAAAACCATATAAAAATAACAACAAAAACTTATCGAAAAATAATAGAAATATGAAACAAACAATTTGCAATAAAGCACAAAGCACAACAGAAATATAAAATTATATATGACTTATTATTTTCAATTTGATAGTGGTATGTTGTATGTATTTCTTTGATGCTATTTATTGCTGAAATCGATCCATTTTAGAATTCAAGCAAAATGATTACATTACCTACATATTTGAAAAACGTTCCATTAAAACCATCATATGAAAGCTACAATACTTGTAGTTATGTATCTCACGAAATATTGAATAGCTAATATAAATAAATATCTGAAAAAAAAAGTTTGATTGGTCGTTTAAATTGCAATGAATCTATTGTTCATATTTTCCATGCAAAGACCTTAAAATCTTATTTGAAGCCTATATTGGAATGATAACGAAGGACAAAACGTTCGTTCCTGCCTTGAATACATAACTGGATATGAGGCGGAAGGAAAGAAAATATCACTTTATGTGCCAGCACGACTGGGCCCATTTTCACTAGATACCGACGGATGCTTGTGGCTTGGAGTTACGAAAAGTTCTAGTTCTCCAAGAACATTGCTTGTATAATATTTATTTTAAATCATTATTCACCAATTTTTTTTATCAAGAAGAATTTGTGTAGAACCAAATAATGGTAGTATGGTACCTACTGGCTACCGTCCACAAAATCTTCTATCTTCTTCTTCTTTCTAGGATTTTTGTGCTTTTTACATTCAGTGTAAAATTTACATTACATTTCACCATGTAATAATGACAATAATGAAAGACAATTGATATATTACCATACTACATGTAAATACATATTATTTAGATACCTATTTACACCTAGACTTAGAACAAATAGACATACCTACATGTTCGTGCTCAAATGTTTGTCCTGGGAGCCCACGGTTTGAGGCGGGGCAGTCAGGGTATGTAACCTCCACTTTAACCGGCCTGTCAATAAACCAGTACCAGTGGCGGAGCAAGACCTAATTTTCATGTGATCAACATACATTTTGCGAGGCCCTCTGGGAACGCAACAAGATGGATTTGAAGATCATTTTTTTGTTTTTTTTTTCTCCAGATTCCTTTTACTGAATTTTCACCCTTCGCCACGACTGTATCACTTAAAAATCTGCCTGAAATACAAAATAATAATATCGGATATGTACGGCGTACGATTGTGAACGAGATTCTGGAATTCTGGCTCTTGAGAGGCGTGAAAATGACTAAAACAATAGAACGGGAAACTACTGAACTGGCCGGCGGTGGTTCCCCGTAATAGTTACCGCAAATGTTGCTAGCCGAAATAATTAGCCGGCGTTTTAAGCGCGACAAAAATTCTACTCGTCCTGCCTTCAAGGTGCGAGGCTCCGAGGAGGTGATGGCCCACGTCGCCTAAGCTTTACGCTGCCTCTGACCAGTAGGTACTATGAATGACTTTAAATTAAACTATATAAAAAGTACGTTCATCGCCAGTATTGTAACTCCATGTAAACAATGTATCTCAGAAACAATTGCAGCCACATTTGCCAAGAACCGACTGCTCTTAAAGCGAATTATTACCATCGCAACGCTCTGTTTCATCTCTACTGTTAAAAATCTCGCCCATTTTCTTTAAGTAACACTATAATTGTTATGTTCCACGGTTTCACTTGCCTTCCTGAGACAATGTTTTTTCTCGGCGTATCGAACTGTTCCATTAGCTGTTAACGTAGCAAACAGACAGACAAAGTCTCTCTTTTCACATTTACATTGGACAGTATATTTTCGTTATAATGCAGGTCTCGGTCATTCTATGGGGGTTATAAGGCGTGAAGATATATTTTATTAAAATACAAATAACTAGAAAGAGCTCACTGTAGTGGTTAGTAAATCAAACAAAACCTTCTTTCCTACTCAAGTGGCCGTACAATTGTTAATCCTACGTCAAATCAGAGGGTCGTTCTTTTTGTACTGCTCGTTAAAATGTTTTGCTCTAGTTAACCCACCCTCGGGCATGTAAAAATGTAAGGACATCCATGGACATAATGGAAAATATGTTCAAATATCACTGGCAATATGTGTAGGTAGGTGGCCTGTGGGCGGATGACAGAACGATTTTCTTTCATGGTTGGTAAAAAAAATGAAACAATTGAGGATACTTTGTATTTTTTCACGAGTAACTTAATTTTGGATCAGTATATAATATAGAAAGCTCGAACATACATACATGGCTTGCAGAATATAGGGCCTAGTATGACGGCTGAAAATTCTCCAATCGTTGCATAATTTTTAACTAAGTAGGTGCGACATCCAACTTAAAAAATCAAAAACGTTTCATAACAAAAGTCCTCGCCAAACATCCTTCTATAAATATTTGAAGGCTTTTTAAATTTCATCCGTAGAAAGTTCGTGAACTTTTATTTGATGTCGACATGAAACTGAATAAATGAATTTGAAGTGCTTTGAACGTAGTGCTATGAAAAACATTGCTTGTTAGAATTGTGGATTTGTGACTAGACATAAATTATAATAGGTAGGTTACTATGAAAATTTCCTTTCTATGTATTTAAACCGGGATTAATTTCAAGTTTTTTTTTTTACACCACATTGTCGGCAAACAAGCATACGGCCCGCCTGATGGTAAGCGGTTACCGTAGCCTATGAACGCTAGGAACACCAGGGGTATCACTCACGCGTTGCCGACCCTTCCCCGCTCCCCGATGAACTCTGGCGACCTTACTCACGCGCAGGAACACAACTATATGTTATTTGGCTGCGGTATTCTGTAAGGTGGAGGTACTTCCCCAGTCGAGCTGCTCTTTGAGCGACATATCGCTATACTCTACCTTTCTAATGTGCTCTACCTCTCTAAAAAATATTATCGTTAGGGTAATAAACTAAGTTTCATTAGAAATATAGTCAGTAATTGTAGCACAGATTTCTACAAAGCTACGTTTAGAAATCGTCAAGTTCAAATCTGGTCCTGTGCTAAGGTGCCGCCTCCGCTATGAGTGAGTTTATATCTATACTAATATTATAAAGCTGAAGAGTTTGTTTGGTTGAACGCGCTTAACTCAGGAAATGAAAAATTATTTTAATATTGGATAGCCCATTTATCGAGGAAGCGTTATAAGGTTCCTTTTTATCCCGGGAAAACATAAGATCCTTCGGGAACGCGGGTGTAACCGCGGGGCGGAAGCTAGTAACAATATACTTAATTACCAACCACAGGCTGAAGTTAGTCACAAAACAGAGGTTGGATCGGAAATATGTTTTGCGAGTGATTGACGCAATAATATGTACAAAGTGAAGCACTTATCTTGTTAATTATATCTCTCGCGACCTCGATCGGCTTACTAAATATATACTTATAGATAATTACACCTAGACCCAGGACAAACCACAAATGTCTGTCCTGGGAGAGAGTCGAACCCACGACCTGCGGCGTGATTGATAGTGTATCTTACCAACCACGCCAACTGGCCATTTAAATCATTCATCTCCTTTGTCTCCATTCCATCCCTTAACTAACGTCATAAAATAAATTTTCACTCCTCTTGCTCAAAAAGACCGTTATGTGGCGTACCAGAGCGAAAAAAAAATAGCAAATTCTTCCTCGAGGGGAAAAAGTATTTTTTTTTAATTTTTGTGTGTCAAATGACAATGAGCCTACAAAAACGAAAAAGTCTTTAGTCATAAGTAGAATAATCATGAATAAAGACTTGACTTATTACTGTTTCATAAAAAAAGAACTTCGTTTTAATTTTGAACATGGAACTAAAATCGGCGATCGCTGGTAGAATGCATGCAATGTGTTGCGGCTACAGAAGAAACAAAAAAAAGACATTGGCGCGAAATCTTTATAATTTTTCACTAATTGCAAATTGAATTGGTAGTGACCATAATTAATTTTACAATAGTGAAAATGTCATCGTCTAGTGAGAATGGAGACCCTAATTTACAAATAGAAGAGAAAGGAAAAGAAATAATTTTCAATCGGTTGCCGTCAAGGTCACAAAGCATTTATTTAAATACTTACGAAAAGTTTATGAAGTGGAGGACAGAAAAACGAGTGGATTCTTGTATTGGATTGTTTTATTTTCTCGCAATCGTAGAGAAAAGTATAGTGTAACACACGGCGCTAAACCCCATTAAAACTCGGTTTCTATTTACTCCCTCGCCAAAGATCGGGAGTAAAACTACCTTGTATATAATGGGTCATTTTAGCTCCTTGTATAACAATCTACTATTTAACATAACAAAGCACTTACACGTAATTGCCAAACGCACCGAGGCTTAATATATTATTTAATTTGATTAAACACGTTTTAAATAATAGAAGCGAACGCCAGAGAATTGATTCAGTATATAGTTACCGCAAAATATCCGAGCAGGAGTGGTAATACGATTACTGCTTACAGTTTTTAAACAAATTGCGGTTTAATAGTGTTGTCTTAAACAATATCGATTTTCTATTGGTGTAATTTATCGACTAGGTGTCGATAAGCTCCATTGCCAACAAACCAGCATACCATCAGACATACTTTCTCATATACATTAGTAAGGAATATATCTTTAGCATAGAACATACAGAATGTCAAAGTGTTGTGACGTATCGATAAATATTTCTAAAATATTCCAGCGCAAAAGGTGTAAAGGAATGCACATAGCTATTAGTCAAGTTAATACGGCGCCCGCACGTTGTTCTCTGGATAATGGATTCAAATTAAACGATTAAATATATAATAATAAGTTTAATAAATATCGAATAGCGGTTGAAGTTTTTATTTATTTTGGTGTAATGAAGTTACGCTTCAATTTTACCTTTAAAAAATAAACGAAGCAAAAAATCTGCAGTGCCGATAGTGTAATTATTCTACGATAGGTAGATATTATTTTTAGTTTTTGACCATTTTTGTGTTAATATTTGGCCCACAAACTAACGTCAATGAATACAGCCCTAAACTGCCCTAAAGTGTACTGTCAGTGTTCGTAATTTACTGGTGGTGGCGGTGTTTTTAAGGTTCCGTACCCAAAGGGTAAAACGGGACCCTATTACTAAGACTCCGCTGTCCGTCCGTCTGTCTGTCCGTCTGTCGCCAGGCTGTATCTCATGTACCGTGATAGTTAGACAGTTGAAATTTTCACAGATGATTTATTTCTGTTGCCGCTATAACAACAAATACTAAAAAACAGAATAAAAATAATTAAGGGGTCTCCCATACAACAGACATGATTTTTTTGCCGTTTTTATAGATAATGGTACGACCCTTCGTGCGCGAGTCCAACTCGCACTTGGCCGGTTTTTTTATAAAAGCATCATACAGTTTGTGTTTTGCCAATGTCAAGTTATAATATAAAATTCTTGTCACATTAAATCAGTTTTACATAGTCAAGTGAAGCCCGTACAAATCAGTTAGGTTTTAGTAAAATGGTGGCCGTGCTACTAAAATTTTTACTATTTGAGACAATTTGAAAAGTCACGATACCTACATGAATTTATTTCACTTCACTAGTGCACTTAGAGAAACGCCTGATGCTATATAATAAAATTCAAAATATGTACCTACACGATTTCATAAAAATAAAATGAAAATGTCACTTTGTAAGTTCCCGCCAAAAAGTGGCTGGCCTAATCAGCATGTGTCAAACTGGCTGGTGGCAGTTACGTGAGACATTACTATATATTTTTTTAAAGGCTACCATAATCCAGCATGTGTTAAGAGTTTTCGATATATTTACCACAAAATAAAATACTACGAGTTTTGTTACCTGTAATTTTTTGTGGCGTTGTAGTTTATTTGAGAGTTTATTTACTTTGACTAAAAACATAACTAATGCTATATTAACAACCTAATTTATTATCATCAATTTTATTAGCTTTATTCAAAGAAATCTTAAGAATAAAGTTATTTAAAAAGCTCTCAGTAATTCTTAATAGAAAATAATGAACAAAAATTAGATTGACCTCGCCACTGATTGAGCAATAATTCAACCTAATTGCCTTTTAAAAGCGAAATTAAACCGAGATGTTGAAATAAAACAGAACATAAAAACTAATCAAATAAAACAACTAAGTGAAAGTTTTGAAAATCGGCTCAGCAATGAGATTAATACAGACAGACAGAGAGTTCCAACAAAATTGTAATAAAATGAACATCTGAACTTTGACGAGTCATTCGTACGCTATAACTGAACTTCATTATTTATATCGCTGCCGATCATTAGCTCAGTTTTTCAATTTGGTTTTATTTAATTTTTCAGTAACATATAAATTTGACATAAAGTATTCCCGATTACAATAGATTTTCCATTTTTTTCACACATCTTTATTTCTTATTTCACTAGCTTTTAAAGCATGTGGAAATCCAAAAATAAAAAGCAGAGGAAAAGCTATTGATTTATGGTAAAAGCAATAGATAGTTTACGAGTAAAATCCATTAATGGTGCAGAGTCGGTGAACGAGTCACGGCACTATTGGATTGCACAATCGTAAAACAATGTTACTTAAGCCACATGACTACATCCCTACGTGCATATTAGCGCAGTCTTCTAATTGTGTAAACATACATAGTATTTTTATTACATCGTTCATTTTAATAGTTTTAATATTGAAATTGCAAATACGTTAATTATTAAATTATTTTGACATGACCTTATGACCGTGCGTTTTCTTGTAAGGCAGATGTAAATCAACATTTAATCAGCCGTTTAAGCAAATGAGTCATTTAAATGTATGACAATTCCGAGTTAACTGATGTTTAAGCAACTCAATGTTGATGAACACCAGCCTTTTGATAGTGTTCATCAACATTTTATCAGCCGTTTACTAAGGGTTGTTCCCAAAATGTATGACAATGTTAAGTTACCGTTGTTAAAACACAGACTTAATGTTGATGAGCACTGACCAAAACTTTATTATGTTATTTTTTTTATGTCTGCTTCCCGACTTCATCTGTACCTCTTAATCGCATACTTTATTTTTATAACTTTACAAAATGATGGGTGATATTATATAAGTCGTCTCATTATACAGGCTGACCAGCTAAGTTCCTGCGGGATTAAACTTTTAATTAAGGGATATCCTGTGCCCATAATCATTGTCCTAAACCCAACATTCGGATGTAATGGTGTAAAAAGTAATTCACGAAATTAGCCATAAACAACCGGGTTCACCATAGAGGTGTTATTTAAAATATCCCAGGGTTCCTGTAACTTTATGGACCGTGTATGGGACCTAAACTAACACACGACGGATTTTAATTATTATAACCTTTTCCATTACTTGGGTTATAACCACGGAAGGTTTGATGTTGTCTTGGCCATCAGAAAATAGAGGATATTTTTATTCGTGGTTTATTTTTTTACTATGTACTATAGGCCTGTGTTTGACCGCAACCTCACCATGGTAAGGGATGATGTGGCCGAAGGTGGTAAGCACACAAAGCCTAGAAGGAACTGGCTCTCAAGTGCAGCTGCTGGATCACACCAGTAGGTGTTTGTTGGCATATTTTCATTTTGTGGCAGGTAGCCATCCAGGGTACTACAAAGTACGCTACCACCGTGGTGTGGCTTCCTCACGATGATTTGGTAGGTACTATCATATATATATGAGTAATATAGCTGTGTCTATGTATCTATTTAAGTTTTGGTGATGAAAGACATAAAGAAATCTATATAATAAGCGCCATTTTAAGACTATTAATGGTACCACATGTCAGAACAAATATCAAAATGGTTACAAACTCAATTTTCAATAAGTACCTACGTTACTTAACAGACGTCAAATAACATGAATACATGTTCGTAAAATGAAATACAATATTGTAAAATAGCTTCTATAATTCAATATTAACAAGAACAATGGCTAAGAAATTAGCTTCAAAGCCTTTACAGCTATGCAAAATTCTATTAAAGGACCTGCCACTTGCATTAATAATTCCCCGCCAACGGTATTATATTGTTAAGCTTATAGAAACGTATCTCGTTTCGTTTAACATTTTATTTTTATACTAATTTAACCTGCGGATTTATTTGGATTTATTAAAATATCACAAGTTTCTTATCTATAAAGAGTTACGGGACAGACAAGCTGAATTTCAAATTATTTAATAAAATTAAACCAGTACCTAGTAGAGATATACTACATATCTCTACTAGGTACTGGCACAGGTACTGGTGAGATGATGTCCTTGACGGCCGGTTATACCTACTCTTGCTTAGTTTGGGGTCAGATGGCCGTGTGAGGAATAATGTCCCATAATATTTATTGACTTACCGAAATCTCTTTTATATCTATAAATAGCGATATGTCGCTCAAAGAGCAGCTTGACTGGGGAAGTACCCTCCACCTTACAGAATACCGCAGCCAAATAACTTATAGTTGTGTTCCTGCGCGTGAGTCAGGTCGCCAGAGCTCATCTGGGAGTGGGAAAGGGTCGGCAACGCGCGAGTGATGCCCCTGGTGTTGCTAGCGTTCATAGGCCGTATGCTTGTTTTCCGACAATGTTGTATATTTTTTTTTATTGAAAACAGTAGGTACAATGAAAAGTTTGCATTTTATAAAATATATATAAATCAGATCTCTACCAGATGACGATATATCTGCAAAACTTGAGACTACGAAGCATATTGCCCCAGTTCCAAGTAAACAAGTTCTGGCACAATTGCGTGATTTCTTTCGAAGATGCAAAATGTGAGTTATCTCTTTGTTGTTCAGAAATTTTTAACTACCAATATATTATACTGTTTACTTGTGTTTTGAAAGTTGCTTATTGTAAAATCTTTAGTTGGAATTTGTGAACAATTATCATACACGGCGTTATGTAGGTACACTTGTTGACTTTTATGTATGCCATTAATCGTTGCATAATGTTTTTTTATTATATTTTTTTTAGTTTTAGCCATTAGCATATTCGCTATTATTTAATAAGAACTTATTTGCGTTACATTTTATTATTTACTTAAAAAAAATAAAAATCGTTTTGTTTTAATTGCATATTGTATTGTACATTTTGATGTTTTTGAAAAAATATAGCCAATAGTCAGATAAAAAAGAAAAATGTAACCTTGCTGAGTTTCTTGCCGGTTCTTTTTAGTTGAACTTCCAAACCGGTGGGAACTTCAGTCAATTTGACCGTCATAAGTGCCCTCCTAGGGCCCAAACTGAATAAATGGCTTTGACTTTGACTTTAAATGAGTAATTCCTTACCTCTGTAAAATAAAATATTTAATTTATTTTAATTTACATAGTAATAGGTACACTCTGTTTATCTTAACATAAGATGGCCGTCCTAGGCCTTTTTATTTATTAGTCTCTTTCAACTGTAGTTGAATAATAATATAAATAAAAGGAGACATGTATACTCTTATTGATTTAAGAATTATAGATATTTTTATGTCAACTTAACAAAAGTTCCAAAGCACACGATCTTATTAGGTCATCAAGCTTCATTTCATTAGGTACACCCAAAAATGATGCTAAACGAGCAAACAACAACACGGAGACGTCCGGTTAGATGCGCAGTACCAGTGTCAGCTGCAAATGAGCATGCCAGACCGCCAGCGGCAGGTCGAATTGTACCGATCCTGAATGCAAATTACGAGCACCGACTGTGCTAATGGATGCACTGGCCCCTTTCATAACTGGGCCTTAAAAACGGCGGAAATGTGGGAAGAGCGGGGGAGAAAGCGTTTTATGTTCAAATAATGTAAAATAAGATCACTGTGCACTTTTACCAACTGTGCCCACATCATCACTTACCATAAATAGAGGTCAGCCTTAAAAATCAGTATAAAATCAAGAATTATCGTAATACTACTTTATAGCCACTGTTGCGTAGAGTGAACAATTTTTTGTTAGTTGAGCAGTTATTACAAGTTGTCATCAATTGTTCGGGATAAAAAGGTCAAAATCACTCAGAATTCAAGCCAGACGAGCATATCTGTGAACTAGTTTACCCGCCTACCTAGCCCCGCGTTTTCAGCCGCGAACCTCTATTTTACCCCATTAGGGATAGAAATTTCAAAAATCCTTTCTTAGCGGATGCCTACTTCATAATAGCTATATGTATACCAAATTTTAGCCCGATCCGTTCACTGGTTTGAGCTGTGCGTTGATAGTCAGTCAGTCAGTCACGTTTACATACACACACATACATACACTGTAAATTCTTTAGGGTTAAAATACTATAATATATCACGGAAACGTTCGTTTAACGGCCACACAGTCACCAGGTACGTATCTTTGAACACGTTCAAGACCTTTATTACTGTCCAAATAGACTAAGCATCTCAGTAATTAAATTTTAGTTTATATTAGGTTTAAACAATTGAAATCTTAATAAATTGGATCTCGGAAGGTTTATTTTGCTTTGGTTGTGCCTTAAGGCTGTGAGAAGCCTTTGTAAACATTTGTATTGAGCCGACAAAACACATCTCCAGCTAAATTTAATGCTTTATACTCACGACTTATTTCACCTATATCATCTATATTATTAACAAAGCCTCTGGGGTATTACGTATACAGACATTGGGTAGGCGTACCAGTTATTATATAATACATATTTGGGTAGATTAAACATGCATATATCTGTTGCCACAAACACTGATTGCAAAAGCAGAATTAATTTGAACATTTGAACTCAACAAAAAAGCATTTTATCTTAGTTTATTTATATAGCTATAGAAAGGGACAAATCTAGTATACTCATTATTATGCTTAATTGACGTTTCAAAGTGCGGCCTTGTTTCATAATTTTTTAATGAAGTAGAATCTTATGTTCTATAAAGATTATATAAATACATTAAAATAGCCTGTGGATAGAACAATTCATTCAAATACGTTCTTGTCTTCTACATATTTTATGAAAGAATATTCTGGGTGGAAAAAAGGCGGCGGAGCAAAGGAACTTTAAATATTAATGCTAGCAAATTTTACTCAAAGAAAACATTTCTTTATTTAATAATACAAAAAACTGCATTCAAAGATTTAAAAAACGTTGCTTATCTCAGTCTAGAGTTGTAGCAGAGGTCTTATAGCAGAAGCGGAGGTTAACGGAGGCGGAAGCGGAGGTAGGGAAAAAGATCAATAATCATTTATTACCTGACTGCCCCAGAAGGAGAGTAATGTTTTTGTAAAATAAAATCTACCTTATCATATTCAAAACGTTTTTATTCAAAATACTTAGGTACATCATAGTACTTTACTGGTAATGACCAGTAAAGTTTTTTTTTTAAATTATTTTTCATGTATCACGTGGCACCTCCCACTCCAACCCGCTTGCTCGGTCAGACTGTACGCAAGACTCAACTGCGCGGGCGTCGCATCGCCCACCGTCGCTCCTCGCGCGTTCACGTAACGTAAACCAACCTCCGTTATAACTCCGCATAAACTTACGGAGGCGGAGGTACGATTTCTTGCGAAAGTCCCGCACTTGCGGAGGCGGAGGCGAGATTCCGTTACAACACTATCTCTGACAGAAATAGAACCAACACAAAGGCAAATGTATTTTGAAGACACCAATTATGAGGATCAAATATATTTATAAAATATGGTGATTAAATTATAGGAAGGGATTCCATTTTTTGGGCTTGCCTTTTGCATCGTAGCATCACTTACCCTGAAAATACCTAATATAAATCTTGCTTTAAAAACATCTAGGTTATAATTATATTACATTTTTTGGGACCTCACTTTCTCCAAGGAATCTTGCGATAAGACTTGCGATAAGACTCGCCTAACGTTGTTGTATGAAGAAGTGGTAGAATAGATATTATTATAATTAATTAGATAATAGAATGCTGAATATATAAAAAACTAATACAAAAGTTCTGAATAGGCTTAAACCTGTTTAAAACATTCGACTAAAGAATAATTAATACAAAAATATTTTCATAATAATATTCAGCATATTTTATTACCTCTCTGAAGGACTGTTGAATAAAATATGGTACCAACCTTATAAATATTTCCAAGCCTCTTTATTCGCAACTCTATTATTTACCGGTGTTCCAAGGGAATTTCCGGTTCGGCACATTTTTTAATAATTCAATAGGCATACTGCCTGAAAACTAGACTATTTGTGGCGCCTTTTTTTCTAGATAACTGCACGAGATACAAAAAAAGCAGATTATTCTTACGGGAAGGAAATAAAGGAAAATTGGAATTCAACAAACGTTGAGAACCAGTAAAATTTGGCGTCACCGTCTCGTGATACTGGGTTTTCATGACGTGACAAATAAGATACAAATAAAAATAAAGCGAGCCACCTCATATCGGTGAAATATTTCCGAGATGCAGACGCGGTTTGTAAAATATTCACGTGGATGGAGGCGCGGCAAATGTTTTTGGGCGATGCGAAATCGAATTCGTGAGACTTTATTATTTTCTCTACCGTTTGCCGCGTTGAATGTAATTTAATTTGGATATTTAGGTAGTTACGTGCCAAACATTTGGCAGTTGAGGTTCCAAAATAAACATTCTATTTGAAGCTACAAGAAGCTACTGCAATTTTTTTCCATACGAGATTTAGTAATATACTCCTTTTAAATACTAGCTTTACGCCACGCGGTTTCACCCGCGATCCATGCTATTTAACCCTTTTAGGTGTTGAATTTCGGAAAATCCTTCCTTAGTAAACCCGTATCTTCCAAATTTTATGGTTCTAAGACTATTAGTTGATCCTCTGCAAACCACACCCAGTCAATCAGTCAGTCAGAACTTATTGTTTTATATATTAATATACAGATTAGCTTTCGGCGTAGGAAAATTGTGTCAAAGGGTGAAAAATTGTATATTCGCCTTGCAGTACAGTAGGTAATTAAACTCTCTCACACCTACGACAGGACCAAGACTTATCAAAGGTAGCTGGCTTCCAAACTTAATAGAGCTTCTAATTCAGGCAGCTTTCAGGCCATGTCACTTCAAAGACGTAGCGGCACTGAACTTGATTAGTTTCCTCCAAAGTACGGTGCTTTGTGGATAGAGAATGGCTATTGTGATGAACACCTGGACTGTATCTAAATATTTATTAAGTTAGGTATATTTTTTGATACGCTACCGATATGTTCAGGTAGTTGCACTTGAGAGTCAGTTGCCTATTTTGGGCTATGTAAAGTTTGGCAACGGTTGCCATTTACCATCTGGTGGACCGTCTGCCTACTAGTCATCTTCTGAATAAAAATAAATTACAGATAGGCCAAGAGCTGTTTTTATCATAATCTTATTGTTAATTTTATTGTCTAGTTGCGAATTTTCTGCAAAATATTCCCCATTTTATCAAGATTTTGTTGTAGGCTGTTGGTGTTTGTTTAAATAATATTAGAATTACCACTCATTGATTTTTTGATTAATTTTACAGGTAAAAATAAAATATTTAACCAGAATAATATTTTTCTTAAGCAGCAAGTTAAGATTTGACTGCCTTTATTGGGCTAAGACTAGACCGGACAAAATAGAACAGTATAAAGTTCTTTTTCAAACAAAATCAATCGTAACCAGCAGAAATAACAAAACTCACAATTGAAATGTAAAAGCCAACTTCAAATAAAGAATAGAATCAATAAATCTTATTAGCTACATTATCTTAGGACCACAGGGTTCCGTATTCCGATGATATATTGTGGATTCTCGATTGTATTTCACTATCTTGTATGCACACTGCAACTGCAATGAGAAGTACCTACTTATTTCTGAATTATAAAACAATTTTCAAGGCATGTAAGCTAAAAGAAAAGAAAATGTCAAATTTATTTATATCTTTCAGAATTGATACAGGTGAGAGACTTTCTATAGAATATTACTTCGGTCCTCGATATTGAACGATACACACATTTCATATAGCTTTCAGTCTTCTCTATGACATTTATGAATGTCATAAAAATATAAACCTTATCTCTTTATAATACGTTTCATTTATATTATCATAATTGACTAAAAAGATAAATAAATTTCCAGAAATCGTGATACAACTTTATAAACATATTTTAATATTTTTTCTATGATATTCCAAATTCATAAAACTGTTAAACTATAAAGAAAATAATCACGATTAGCTGAACAAATCAACCACCAAAATTCATTCAGAAACTATCATACCGCTTTAAGCAGATGGCACTTTACTCAGCCGAAACTGTTTATCCTGACGAGGCAAGAGCTACACCTGCTGCTTGACGTCTCAATATTGTACCATTTTTTTTATTTAGAATTTACATAACATGGTTCGGTATCCTTAAGATGAAATTGTCCTTCCAAACACTTTCACCGTTGTGGGCCTTCAAGATATCTTTTATTTTACTCAATATCTTTGAAGGGCACAAAGTATTCTTTCCAATACGTCTAAATTATTCGTGTGGCGTGAGATAAGACTTTGTTGAACTAGAATTGTTGGTATGTTGTGTGCCTATATTCCGATTGATACGAGGAGAATTTCAGCTTTCGACTGATGAATTCTTTCTTATCATTTGTTTATTTTTCTACTAAATTCTTATCTCATTTTTACTCGATATAAGTTGTTGAATCATTCGTGGTAAAATATAGGTTCTAAGTTGGAGTTGCTTCGGCGCCCCCGTATACCCAGCCGGCAGTGACATGAGGGGTGTACCTACATTTTTTTGTTTTTAGTCAGTAGGAGTCTGACATAGCCCCGCCGCTTCCCCTCCCGGAGCCATGGGGTTAGCCATGAGGATTTTCCTGGGTTAAAAAAAAAGGTACCTATATCGTATGTAATAATGTACTTGCAAAATTAATATTTTTGAGTACCTACCTAGAGTTTTAGATTTATAAGTACATATTAGTAACAAAGCAGGACTTGTACTATGGAAGCCAGATAACTGTTTTTTTTTTTTTACTTTGTATAGACTTGTGTTTGACCACAATCTCACTATAGTAGGTGATGATGTGGCCGAAGGTGGTAAGCACACAAAGCCTAGAAGGATCTGGCTCTCAAGTGCAGCTACCGGAACACACCAATAGGTGTTTGGCGACAGATTTTTAACTCGAGGGTGGTAGCCAGCCAGGCGGGTACTACAAAGTACCCTACCACCGTGCTATGGTTTCCTCACGATGTTTTCCTTCACCGAAAGCTCAAGCTCATTGTAGGATTCGAACCCACGACCTTCGCCGCGGCGTCTGACGTCACTACCACTGAGCTATCACTAACAACACAACCAGTGGTAAAATTATTTATTAAAAAATAAAAAATACATTTTTAATGGTTTTAATTATTGCTTAGTAGTGATGAAGTACCTACAATCAGGTTTTTTTTTTCATTAAAATTACGACCGAATATTTTTATTTTATCATTTTCGGAATACTTATGACCTATACTATCATCCCTCAAAAGGACCGTACTTAATTTATTAGAACCTTATATAAATGTCCTAAAACTTAATTTTAAATACGGTCAAAATTTGCTCTGCTCTCCGAGCCGGTCTATGTGAGTGAACGGACCCTCATTCTTCTAACGGTGCGTAGACTCTGGAGCGTTGCGACCATAGAATTATTACCTATAGAAACCGAGTACGCGCCGATCATTTGGGTCAGAATGCGCATACATGCACACAGTAATTGCATCTGTGTGTATTGCACAGTTACCCACACATAGTTAATTTTTAGCGAACATTCCGAGCAAGCGTAGTTTGAAAACCTACTTTATAAAGGTAATAATTCTATGGTTGCGACATTGTTTTCTATTCTTATCACTAGCTTGAGCCTTTTTTGTGAAATCCTCTTGATAAGCTTTTATTTAAGTTCGCCTGTTAATATTTTAATCTTGCTGTTGAATTTTAATCCGATTCCAACCAACCAAAAGTAACCAAAACCAACCCAGTTGAAATTTTGCACACATTTTGGCTAGCATGACATAATAATAATATATAAAAAACTATATATTTGTTTTTGTAATAAATTATTTTATCTTAGATTGGGTAAACACTAGCATCTATAGAATCAGCTGCCTATGTATTGAAGTGTTAAATAATAATGTTTTCCTCATCATAAAATTCTAAACTTCACTCAAAATTCTCAACCTCCTGGCACTCCAAGCAGTCTCAATTTTACGGAATATGAGCACGATTATAACTCCACATGAAGAGTGATTTTCTAAAAGAATCGCCATATAAAAGCTAAGAGTTAACTCACCCAAACACTACCACTGGCTTTTAAAAAGGTAATACTTTCAAGAAAATATGTTTTCATGAAGCAAAATGAATAAAACCACAACGATGTCACGTTTCAGAAGCGTTTAATTAATGGAGAAGCTGGTACAAAATGAAATTCCTTTCTTTTAAAAGTAACAGGAAAACGTAAGTAATAGTTTGTTCAATGCCGGCTCAGATATCCTCGGATGGAGTATCTGTGGATATCTTTTTACAGGGCCATTGTGACCGTACCTACAATAATTGAAGTGCTCAGGTTGGTAGGAACTCTTTAATCATCGCGCAGATTGCTCTCAGATTGTACGCCGCCGTTATTTCGCTCAATTCACAATATTTGTGGTGATATTTTTAATCACTTTCCGTTATTATAACTTGTTCAATATCTACAGGAACGGTTACGAAAACAGTTTTGTTATCCTTACTTCCTTACTAATATTATTTTAAACGCGAAAGTTTGTATGTATCTTTTACGCAAAAACTACTGAACGGATTTTGATGAAATTTGGTATGGAGGTAGCTGACACCTTGGACTAACACAGGCTACTTTTTATCCCAGGAAAACATAAGATCCCTCGGGAACGCGGGTGAAACCGTGGGGCGGGAGCCAGTTGTTCAAATTTTTCTGAGAATTTGCTAACACTACTTACACACTAGGGTTACCTTGGCCTTGATTATTTCAACCAACTTGTGTAGTGAAATACCTATTGTGGTGTGGTATCTGTGCATGGGGTATCTTCTGGTTAATTCGAACCAAACTTTTTATTGTTGCTTTTTTTTTGCACTTTTCACTTTTTAAAGTTATTCCAGTACCTCGAGTGTAAAGAAATGACGTTAGTAAACGATTACTATCACATTTGCGTTTACGACATTTCTCTATAGGAATTGGCGCAGCGCCTCTCGCGGACTCGTGGAACTAATTTCTTCCATACAATGAATTGAAATGAATGTTTTTCTTTATTTTTATCTTTCTTTGTATTTGGTACATTATTATCAAGAATGAATGACATTTGTATTTGTCGATTATTGATTAATATGTTTGTCCTAGGTGAAATAAAACCCGATAACTGTGGCGTATCTATACTACAGGGTGTCTAAGCTCCACGCCAACCTGCCCGTCATTTCAGTTCTTCATCATTATCAAAAAATCACCTACACTACATTCCATGTTTGGCCACAAAAGCCACATGCCGGGACATCGGAGGGTAGATCATCATTCCTTTGTTGCGCATATTCGTAATTGGTGTTAGGGGGACGCTGGTTCCTCACCTTTTCTTAGTATATTTTTTCTACTTATTCGCATATTTTCTCATGAAAAATATCCGCGACGTCCTTGATTTATCGGAACGAGTCATTAGAAAAGATTGCGGCGACTTCAAAGCCGGTAGATGTTGGCTGGACAACTGTTTAAAACTACACTGACTAAAATAAGCAATAAGAACAAGTGATACCAAACTAGAGTAGTTTTGTCGCCCATAAAATAACTAAAAAGTCTATCAATGTAATTTAAAGTTAGAATTTTCTATAACAGTTTCCTATTGTCCATTAATAACACATGGCACCCTACAGCGGTGATATTAAACTTCAAGACTTGAGGGTGAAAAATGAGAGACTTCGTGCTGGGTGGGACACTGGCTAAGTCATTGTTTGCGTTAGAAGTCTAGAAATTAGTTTATAGCTAGCCGGATGCCTGTATCAAATTATAACGTTTTGTTTTTACTTTGAATCGATTTGTGTTTGGCCGCAATCTTACTATGGTGATGACTTGGCCGAGGTCTTCAAAAATATAATAAATTTTGAAGATAAGTAGCTTTTGTGAACTGGACATTATACTTTTTGTTTTAGTTGTGGGATGAACTTTACGTTCGGAAGGAATATAAAAAATAGATAGGATTTTCATAAACAGTAGGTATTTATAAATTGTTTTTTTTTTCATGAAACTAAGCATTTAGACCCATACAAATAACTTGATTCAGCCTCATTGAATACAATTTTATTAAAACAAGATTTCATCATTGGAAAAAAATAACAATTTCTATTAATATAATAATAAGATTTATGAGAATTATATAAGACTGTTATGATAACTTATTTTTTCATATATTGCCACATTTCATGGGATATTTCTGTATTCCATAATGGCATTTAAAGTTAAAACCGTGTGAAACAATAATGCGGTATATAGGGTACCCCAGTTTTCATTTAGTCCGCTGCGGTTACCCACTCCAACTTAACTGACGCTTATACGTGGCAAGTTGTAAGTCAAACTGTAGGGTTACGAAGTTGGAATTACTTAACGGTTTGTGGAAAATTTCGAATGGGTACATTAGACCCTTTGGTTACCTGTTTTAGGGTTATATCGGGCGCGGTGTTGGGTTAAAACGGTAAAGGACTTTTGAGAGTGGTAATTGAGGATTACACGTGGATTTCATTTGTTTCTGGAATTGTTTATATTTGATTAGAATAATTAATACAGACAGAATTTCACAGATATTTAGTTTGGAAATTCTTATTTAATTTTATATCAGTTTCAATTTGCTATCTAGAGTAAAATGCTATGGTTGTTTTAAAAGTTAAAATAATATTTCTTACTCAACCATTAGTATAGATAGAGTCAGGCAGTTGGAACCCTGAATAAAGGCAAATTTATGTCAATAAACAACAGTACAAAGATTTCAAATCACCAAAAGTAAGTCCCTAAATACGACCGTAGTTTGGAAATTCTTATTTAATTTTATATCAGTTTCAATTTGCTATCTAGAGTAAAACGCTATGGTTGTTTTAAAAGTTAAAATAATATTTCTTACTCAACCATTAGTATAGATAGAGTCAGGCAGTTGGAACCCTGAATAAAGGCAAATTTATGTCAATAAACAACAGTACAAAGATTTCAAATCACCAAAAGTAAGTCCCTAAATACGACCGTAGTTTGGAAATTCTTATTTAATTTTATATCAGTTTCAATTTGCTATCTAGAGTAAAACGCTATGGTTGTTTTAAAAGTTAAAATAATATTTCTTACTCAACCAATAGTATAGATAGAGTCTGGCAGTTGGAACCCCAAATCACCAAAAGTAAGTCCCTAAATACGACCGTTAGTCAGTCAGTATTATTTCCTTACTAAACTCTGCCATTTGTCAATTTATGACATAGCATATATATATCATAGAATATAGTAACAGGGGTAAAATATGCTATTTCATAATTTGCGATTAATTTTCCGTTATGACTCAGTGGTCTAGGTACCTACCTACAATAGTGACGGTGAGCGTTCAAACCATTGGTCCATACTATAATATTTATGGATGCTTTCACTGGGTTCGTGTGAAAACCTGCATGCCAGAGAAGTCAAATTCAAAAGCATGTTTGCTAACCCTCACTAGGCCCTCTTCTTGGAATGCCCTTAATCGCACTCGTGGGTGACGAGAGTTTCATGGGTGCAGTGGGCGATATAGGTACTAACTGTTATAATAATCATGAGCCACTTGGAACCGTTATTTTTTTTTTATAGATGTGCTGGTGTCTTGACACAATCTTACCATGGTAATAAATAACCTTTATTACTCAGGGATTGTCAAAGAGATATAATTTTTACTATACTACTTTAAACGACTTTCTGTATGGGTACTTTTTATTAGTAAAATAATTTTTAGTATCAGTTTTTTTGAGATTATCCTGTACATACAAATAACGTGGCTCTTCATTTAAGGCCTGTTAGAGGTGACAATTTTACAGATGAATATTTATGAAATGGAAGTATTATTTACTAAAATCAGGGCTTCGTCACGTAATTGTTGGTTGTAGGTGGTAATAAGCACACAAAGTTTATAAGGGAATTGGTATACTCAAATGCAGAGCTCTGCTCTTCTTGAGGGTGGTAATTAGACAGATTAGGTACCTATTAGAATACTTTGTTGTAGCCTATGGTACCTTAAAGGTCAAGCAAACTTCGCCACAGTATTCGATGTCACAATCATACCTCTAAGATACCATCCTCATGGAATAGAATATCATTAAATCCTGATATTATAAATGTAATAATTTAAAGTAACAATTCAATTAAGATCCAACGATTGCAGCAAAGAAAATCGGTGAAATAAGTATATCCCGACTGCATTTAAAGAGCACCACTTTTATATCAGGTGTAATAAGAAACGCCACCATTAGTCGGCGACGTTGCATTGTGCCCCGACGCCTTCACACGG
Source organism: Tetheella fluctuosa (assembly GCA_951216915.1). Taxonomy (NCBI): domain Eukaryota; kingdom Metazoa; phylum Arthropoda; class Insecta; order Lepidoptera; family Drepanidae; genus Tetheella; species Tetheella fluctuosa. Next base: position 6,507,328 of record OX578234.1, read on the forward strand.
GGCTAATTTGCATTTTGACACAGAATAATGTTTATACAGACTAGCCACACAGATTTTAAAATTTCAAAAATGAAATTATAATTGCGTAGTAACTAAATCTTGAGTTATGTAAGAAATTATTTAATAAAATTTTCTTAGTATATTTATCTACATTAGGTATTCATTAATATTTATCTTATCAATGTTGAATGCAAAAATTAATATTTTTTATACTTATTGTTCATTGATGACTATTTCTTAAAGTCGGGTAATCACTAGCGAGCAGTAGCACGTTCCTTCCAAAAATCACATTGTGTACGTGGTTCGCGACGCTGCCATGAACCGAACAGAAATCAACTGTTTCTTACATCTCGCTTGAGCTTAAATAGATCACTCAGACTCTGGACAAACAGACATGTTCATGCACAAATGTCTGTGGGAATCGAACCCACAACCTGTGGTGTGAAAGATAGATGTAAGTATATTAATTTCTGAACTAATTATATTATATATATATATAAATGAATGTTTGTCTGTATGTCCTTTATAGACTCCGAAACCGCTGAACCGATCGCGATGAAATTTTCAGACAATCTTTATATTAGCCCCGCGGGTGTTCCTGTAAGTTTGGTGGCGATCGGAGCACTCGGGTAAACCGCGGGGCGGAAGTTAGTCATTATAAAATCTAGCACATCTGCAGTATCTTCATTTATTCTTTGCTCCACGTCGGCATAGTTAATTAAAGTTTGCGAATAAGTGCACACTTAATTGTATTAAATCATGTGATTCCATCTAGATTGTAGCTTAGACTCACTTTACTATATCACATCATACGTGTGCTATTTCAAAAATGAGTGGACATTTTATACAGGGTGATTTTTTTGTCACTGGCAATACTTGCAGGGGTGGGATTACTCATCAATGTGAACAATTTTTTATTGGAACAACTCTGATATCGCGTAAAATAAAACAGTTGCTTCATACTATTTGGGCGAGTAGGTATTGGACTTTTGTATGGAACAGCTGATATTTTTTTCACGATTTCACATTTAGTCCCATAGTAAAAGTTGTTCATATTGATGAGTACTTCCACGCTTGCAAGTATTGCCAGTGACAAAAAAATCACCCAGTATAGGTATAAAGTCCACCTAATTATTTAGACATTTTCGTTGCTAAAGAAAACCAGTTCATAACGAAGTGTATTACGTCCTATGAATTGGACTTAGAATTCTTAGGTCAGTATAATCTTCTGTAACTATATATAAAATGGTAAACTGACCGACTGGGTGACATAGCAACGCATAGCTGAAACTAAAGACTTAAATTTTTACCTTATACACTATACACTATACAGTGTAGGTTAATTTAAAAAAAATCTTCTTTAGTATTCACTACCTTTAAGGACCTTTAAGGAGGTAAAATAGGGGTTTTCGCGGGTGAAACCACGGGGTGGAAGGCTAGTCGTGATATAAGATCCGAATGTCTGTTTTCTTTGACAGTATATTTTAAGGAAAAAAATCTCCAGTGGTGTTTTTTCCATTACGATTCCAAGTGTTTAGGTACTTAATGGAAAGTGACACTTATGCATAACTTGCTTCGACATTTTAAGCGTTTTAATATTATTGTAAATGGAATGTCAAATAGCATTTACTTTTGAGTAGCATATGTACTTATTTGTATATATAATTTCATGATACTTATTCTAGTTTTCTTCGTGTTCCCGAGGGCTCTTTTGCTTTCCCGGGATAAAAAGTATTCTAAATTTCCATCCAGATTATGTTTTATCTACGTGCTAAGTTCCATTCAAATCTTTTCAGCCATTTCAACTTGATTGACAAACAAAAATGAGCACAAACTATCGTATATTAGGTATATTATCTTTAGGTAGGTATATATAAAAATCATTGTTTGTTTGTTCGTATTTTATGCGCTGCCATACATTACGATATTGCTACAATTATTTCTTCTGCGGCAGCAACTTGCCAAATTTTTTTTTTCACAATACTAATTGGAATCAATATTTTCTACATACATACATACATAATAACAAAATCATTTAATAATCAGACATTAAAGCTCATTAAAATTTCATAATTTACCCCATCAGCATAGCGAGCGAAATGCATTTCTAATCCATACAAGCAATTTGAAGCCGAACTAAACTAGTTGCCGCTTCAGCACTAGTAATCAAATAGGTGCTAGGGTGCTTTGCAACCTGGCCGGGTTGCAGATTAATGGGCACAAATATAACGTCGCCCTGACAAAGTGTGGTGCTCAAAGTGAACTACGATCAATTTTAAGAGGCACTTAAATTACTGGTTTACTTTATTTGTGACCACTTGACCAGGCTTCAGGATTTAGGACCTTATTTTAATAAGAATCTTTGTTTCCGTAAAAAATATCCTATGTTTTATTTGAATAATGAATTATCCATGTGCTAAGTTTAATTTAAATACATATTTGTGGTTTCTGCCTATACCTTACAACTCTTAGATGGAGACAGACGCAAAGATAAATTTTATGATGTATGTTTATTGGTAAATTCCATTGGAAATAGTATGCTAATAATTTTTGAGACGAATGACGTCCAGCAGACATTAAAGGTATCAAGATAAAAATCTCTCAAATCATCGTTAAAAATTAACAATGCTTTTTTAAACAATAAAAAAAACATTGTACAAAAAATAATTCGTCTCAAGGCTTATAGATATAGATTCTGGACTGCCTTCATAACGTCGCGATCTCATGTCCAGGACCAGTTATAAATGATCCCCGGCATGCCAGAGGAATAAGTATTTCAGTTAAAATTATTTCCAACTCCTGACGTGCTCTCCCAGATAAGTTTAGGCATCAAATAAAAATTTAGGATAAAATTTTCTGTAATTTGCCTTTAATTGTTGGCTTTTGCTATATCCATTTTCGTTACCATGTTCAATGATCCGGAATTTGTGTCTAGAATTTTAAGTCAGACCTTTTCTCTGGAGGCCATTTTAGATCGTAGATTTTAGATGGTCTTTATTTTTTATGTAACTGTACGCAAATATTGTTTACTCAACAATTTCACACTTCTAGTAAAATATTTTATGTTTTTTTTATACCTAGTGTATTTACGTTAGCACCCCGGACATATTAAATAAATCCATTCGTCCGTCCGGATACTTCCATGCCCTTTTGAGTGGGAAACTTTCGCTGCAAAAATATCGTCAAAAGTATTGAAAAATCAAAGTTTAAACGACATTTCGAGAGACCGCAAAATTCTATGTAGAGGTATTAAAGTGCAGATATTTTTGTGAACTTAGGTCATTTGGAGTCACAGATGTACGTGGAACGTAACGTAAACACACGGCTAAGGACATTACAGACTTACATTACTGTGTAACGACCCTCCAGCCAACTGTAACTGGCCGTTCAGTTTAATTTCATATCGTCAGATACGAGGATTGTTACAATGTCTTGTCTCCTGAAATATTCTTAATCTTCTTGTGACGCCCTTCTGAAACATTATTGCTCTTTAGGACTTAGGGATTTACGCTTAATATACGTAAATGGTCATCTTTATGTACTCCTTTAAAGTATCATTTTAATATAATTGTTTGCCTCATATATTTTGATTACTTTGTTAGGAAACAGTAAATATTTATGAAGACTTTATTATTACGGTTTCTACAACGGGTTCAAGCTTTCGGTGAAGGAAAAACAGTGTGAGGAAACCGTAGGTCGACTACAATCTAAAAAATACTTAATCTACTGTAGCATGGCAATAAAAAAGTCTAAGTGAAAGAATTTACTTATTCAGCTTACCTGAATGACCTAAAGAAGTGCACCGGTTTGCAAGTAAGTCTTTAACTGAAAATACCCGGGAAGTAACTGGGACTAACTTTCTAATCGCGAATAAACGTGTAGTTTTTTTTAAAAGGTTACCTAGAAATTAATATCCATGAGACTATATTTACTTTGTAATACCCGCCAGCTACCACACTCGAGTTGAAAATCTGTCGCCAATGTCATACACCAGTGTTTCATTAGCAGCACCACTTACTACTATGGAATTAAGTACCGACATGAAAAAATTACATCTTTAATTACGTCTTAAGTCATACTAAAATCATCTTGCCATTGTTATTACAAACACGACTAAATCCACTTCCATTAAATTAATTTAAAGCAATTATTCTACGTCCAAAACATAAGCTTACCGAATCCGCACTGCTAAAATACAATAGTTGTAAAATGTAATAATATGGCAGAAATTAATAAAGGAGCATTATCACTGAGATCATCTGCATCAGCTCACCGCAGCAAGAGCTGGAAGGATTCCAAACAGGTACCACGTAAAAGCATATTAAAAAATAAATTAGAATGTGTAGAGTGGATTTTTTTATCCAGTTCATATTTTGGGTATACTTCATGGACAAAAACTTATTTCTATTCAATTTAATAAAGAATTTTGACTTAAAAGGAGGCAATAAGGCTTTAAAGGGATTAATTACTAAGAAATATTCTTCATTCACATCTCTCAGCTGCCGGAACACACTGGTAAGATGTCTGGGAAGACATAAGATCCATCGGGACCAAGGGTGAAGCCGCGGGGCGGAAGCTAGTCTACTTATACATGTAAAAGTATTATTATAAACATAGAAATTGGTCGTATTCCAAAACTGCGGACGTTGGACGCAACGAAACGTAATATGCCAACTCTGCAAACGGACAAATTAAATGAACTCGCAGAACCGCCAAGCATTAGCTTACGTTAAATTTTACTACTCGTATTATTGCACTTTAGTCGACACTATCAAGTTTGCATTTAGCACATAATTTTCATTGGAATATCTATCTAATTTTAAGACATAATTGTAGGTATCCCATAAAGAGAATTTAAATAACAAAATAACATAGAATGAGGTCAACCAACCTTTCGGCTACATCACGTTTCACGTCAGTCTACTGCTAGGTTTATGCCTCTTCAATCCACACTTTCTGATCCTATGTCAGCTTCATTAATAATTTTCTCGCCGTCTGGATTAAAAATTATAAATTCTGATCATGGGTCTGGTTGTCCACGAAACTGTTGGCCTATACAATATAAAAATCAATGCCACTTTTCGTTGAAATTTTATAACTCACGAACGGGCTCACCTATCCAAACCAAATTTTTAGGCTTTGTTCGGACTATTTATTAGATGGTTTATGTGAAGTTTGCACAAAATCGGTCGAGCGGTTCTTCATTTTATAAAGTCTGCGCGAGCGAAGCCGCGGGCGAAAAGCTAGTATAAGATAAAATAAAAACATCGATCTGAAATAATATATCTTACGCATATTTTATTGAATAACATAATTAAATACGATTTATCAAAACTATTCATAAGCTACAATGACCGCTATATAAAAAATTAGATTCAGATCGAAATTTCTTGAACATTCATAATTATTATTACCTTCTTTACCACTTATTTTTTTTATTCTCTATTAAATCTTCATGCAATTTTGTATAAGCGACATCAAAGGCATAATCACATTATTTTCTATAATACTACTTTTACAAACGCATATAATAAATAAAGCGATCAAAATAGGGCTGATCAGAATAGGGCTTATAGCAAGAGTTTTGGGCGCTATAATGGACGGTAGATAGATAGCTAATCAGGCATGCTTTATTTGCAATGCAATTTTATAGACGCGCACCTAAAACGCTAGCTAAAACTAGAACTAGAGCTCTTTAATTTCATTTATATAATTTCAAGACTTGTTACTCTCGTCAACCGGTTTCATTTCTTCAACAGCAATGACAATATCTTTAATCGGTTCTTTAGTTTCTTCCTTATTGATTTTAGACGATCCGTTGATCAGACATTGGATGTAAGAAGGTGGCTGCTCAATTGCTGGAGCAACACTTTCCGACTTTAAAGTATCGATGTATTTCTTTATGATGATTAGGAACAATACTGAGTTAACTGAAATAGGAAATTTCGGTTATTGCAATGAAATTACTTGTAATATTTGTAGGGATATATATATGTAGAATACCTATGCGCGTGAGTTGATTACCACAAAAACTTTCTTTACTTTATTTACTACAACAATCGATTGTATACATTCAAAATTGATATTTATATACAGGCAGATGAGGAAAAATTTATGTCATTGTCAATGCGGTCTCTCTCGCATATTAGCCGATGTGGTGTTTTCGGGTATTATCAAAAGCCATAGTAATAAAGTTGCAAGCATTTTGCGACTTCATAAACATAAATAACATAAAGCCTTTTATTTGTTTGACCATTATCTCTCGTTAGCCTATTTGGTTCTTGCATAACCATCTCATCATTAGATTTGTAATGAAGAAAAATATTATTAGGAAACCCGTATGTATTTTTAAGAAGTAATTTGGTATCATACAAATTTTACCAATTCACAATGATATAGTAATTGGCCTATCCTTTCTTAGAAAAGCAGGTATTCAACCTATGGATACTATATCTAGAAGTATGTGAATAGTACTTACAAATGTCAATTAATTTCAAAAACCAATATGTATCGACGTTGTATACGTCATTAAATGTGGGCTGGTACCCAAAGTACATCACTTGTATTATCAGTTTTACCATAGACATTGTGAAGAACATACGCATGGGATCTGGGTTTTTCTGTAAAGGAAATACATAGTTTCGTTTTAACTTCTTAGTATCTATCGTCTAATATTATAATTCTATTATAAAGATTTGTATTTTTGTATGTTTATAACGAAATACTCAAAAAGTACTGGACTTGATTTCAAAAATTCTTTCACCATTAGAATGCTTGATTATCCCTGAGTAACATGGGCTATATTTTATCCCGGGAACACGGGAGAAACTGCGCGGAAAAGCTAGTTATTTAGTATTCCCGAGGGTTCTTATGTTTTTCTTTGGGTGCCAGAAGTTTCCAATATTTATACGCAATAAGTCTGTAATATCCAGGTTTTTTTAATTGTAAGTTTGCAGATTAATAATTAAATATAATATTTAATATCTTGCAGTTTTTCCTCGGATTGTTGATATTAAATTCTTCGAAATAGTATTAGTAATTTGTACAAACTAATGCATCATTCATTAGTAGTTTTCCTGTCAACGATAATACAATATTGAACCTTGCACTTTTTACATTTAATAGATTTATATTAAAATTCCACAAAATTACAGAGTTGGTCTTCAAGTAATAGTTGTTCATTTTTCTCTACTCTTAGAATATAACTGCACTTGTTGTTACACTCTATGTATCCTATTTACCAACCTTATGTAAAGCAGAAACGTAAGAGATGACAATCCTCAGCCAAATTATATTAATCAAGAAGTTCAATATATCAACAAGGTAGACGTGCAGCATTCCAGGATAGCACCTAGGCTCGGGAGTAACCACCATGTATTCCACATAAATGTTGTAGTGGTTCCTGAAGATGCGAGGGAACGGGTAGAAGCCATGTGTTCCAAGGTTCAGGATCAGAAGAATTGGTTCCAGCCATGGTATGCTTATTGCTCGTAGCTGTTGAAAATTGAACTTAATTAAAACAAATATAGGTTGTTTGTTACTTGTTAACTCAGACATGTTGGAGAAAAAGTTTAGAAAAATTTGTGATATTCCCTGTCTTTGGGTGAATTGTAGACCAGTCTAAATTAGTGGCACTACAAGTGAGTTCTACAAAGTGCAAACGGTTGCAATAAACTGCCCTTTTCAGTCTGTCATAATCTATAAAATACTGGCTATAGTAGAAATAATGTAGCACTACAACCAATAATTTCATTAGTTTAGACTAGTGACTAACTGTAGTTAACAATTTAGTTTCCATGTTAGATAATGCGCATTAAAAATATGTTTAAATGATGCGATTTGCCTTCTATAATAATGTTGTAAAACAATTAAAAATAACATGAACGATTTATGTAATAAAATGAAAGAGTCTTCGCACGCTGAGAAATAGTAGATGTAAAAGTAAATACGTTTTTTTTTCACACCACAAAGGTGGCAATCAAGCATACGGCCTGCCTGATGGTAAGCGGATACCGTAGCCTATTAATGCTTGCAACACCAGGGGTACCGCACGCGCGATGCCAATTTTGCAAAAATCTCTTCGCACCCTTCTTGAGAACCCTATGCTCAACTCCCCTGGAAAATCACGGTGGGGAGCTCGTTCCACAACCTGAGCGTCCGCTGTAGGAAACTCCTGCGAAACCCCACCATGCAAGACCAGTTTGTTATGCATAAGGATTAAGTGACCGGAAATGCTATGGACGTCATTTATCACGTAACAAACCAGTTCCTACGAGTAAACGCGAATTACCTGCAGTTATAAAATATGCTAAACAATTTGGAATTGTAATTTTAATTGGCACCGCGGCAAATAGTACTTGAATTCTCGGATAAGAAATAACATGTACGTGTATTATGCAGTTTTGTAAGAACTAGTTAAATTTGAAGCAGTCTTGAAAATTTACACCAGTTTCAGTTGTACCTAATAATAAAATAATAGTGAAACTACATGATGTGAAGTGACGGTATAATAATGATTACGATCAGATCAAATATTTAAGGTCCAACTCAATCCTCAAAATCAATCAGCTTCCTTCAACGCATTTCTCTTTTGAAAAGTTTCCACGTAGGATTTCCCAGGCTAATGGTGCGATTGTTGGCTAGCTCTGCTGACCCAACACACAATAGATAAACAATGGTGTCTGGCATGCAGGATGCGGTCTGCGGCTTGGATTGACGAGGCGTCATTTCATAGCTGTGAGCATTGGCAACCACATAGCAATCATAGGTAGGTAGGTTTTTAGGTATTACACTAAGTATTATATATAAAAAGCCAAGCTCTACTTAGTTTGGGGTCAGGTGGCCGTGTGTGAGGAATAATGTCCTAGAATATTTATTTATTCAATTACAAATCCGATTGAAATTATAATCAATAATTTATTGGTTTAATCATTTTTCGAACCAATAGAAAGCCTTTAATGAAAATAAAAATAATACTCATATCTTTACTAAATTACTCAAAGTCATAAATGAAAGCAAATGCGATTCAACATTAATGAACGCTGCGTATGACTGATAAATCGTTTGTTTGTATTTGAACACGTTTTAGTGATAAGACTCGTGCAATGACTAGTTTTGCAAATAGATTTAGGAATGGAGTTTCTTATCTCAAGGTCGCTAGCGAAAAAGTGAATACTTTTTTAATAACGCTTGCGTTTGCCTACTCACTTTGAAATGAGCGAAGTCAAAACCGAGGATGTTTCCCGCTTACTCGAAGATGCCTATTCACTCTAGCCTTGAAGGACTTCATGACAAATAAATCAGAACACTTTTGTTTACATGAGATCTAGATAAAAAGTGTAAGTAAGTGATTGATTTCAAGAAATTGTAGTTGACCTTGATTAAGATTATTTAAGACAGTGGCCTGATATGCAAGTCATAGAACACATTATTCACAATGACTTTGCGTTGGTATCTTTTAGCGCATCCATGTTCCTGAAAGTGACTTAATTTTACTAATGAACTTTTCATGATGAAGTTATTTTGTTTTGGCTTCTGTAGACGTTAAGATTTTGAAATTATAAGCGGCTCTCAATCATGTCATATTGAAGCATGAGTTGTAGCGCATTTTTATGACAATATGTGCAGCCTTTTGACCTAATGGACTGCATTTTATCATATAGTAAGAAAAAAGAATGGTAGCAAAAACATACTATTGTTTTTGCTTCTTTAGAAACATACGTAAAATACTCACGCTTTGATTGTTTATGTCACATTGGAAGCCGTTTGTGACAATGGCGACCGTCATCACATGACACGCTATATCCACAATAATCGCTACCTGAAACGTCAACATCGTAATAACAGACCATCGTTTCTTAGGATTCATTATTTATTAGAATTATCGTTAGCAATCCCGAACATACACCGGTGGTTTAGCACCTCATAGACCTCATTAAAGATGGGTGGTACACATTGACTTGTATAAAGGTAGTAACAATCATTTACATTTAGCCCCCCCCCCCCCCCATAGTAGCTCTGTAGCATATTCTACTCATTGTCTTAAGTTTATTAAAGTTGTAATAAGCTATTCGTTTTCCTTAAAAAAAAAATACATATATATCCTTACCAAATTAAGATAGCCAATAATGAAGCATTTTATCCGCAGGTTTACTCCACAAAACGTAAATTTCCTAGCTGTCATCGTCATATTGATTGTTACTGTGAAAAGAGACTTATTTTCAATAAACTATGATTCACAATTCAATGGACTTATTATGTAATTTATTCCGCCATCGCATACAGCAAAACGTGCATAATAATTTTAAGTGTGACAAATTTGTCACTTGCACTCGGTGATATTTTTATGTGAGTAGGTACAAAAGAAAAATTGTGTTTTTATAATTTTTTCCTTTTATATTTTAATTTGCGTAATAATGTGAATTGTTTTATCGATGCGAGACCTAAAAGTACCAAATATTTTGGAGTGCGAGCTAGAGGTAGAATTAAAATATGAAAACAACTAATAACATATAGATTCATGTAATTTTTTTATTTTTATTTTTTCTAGCTCTTCTAGACTTTACATTGATGCAATATTTGAATAAAAAGGTATTGTATATTTCTTAATCTTTTACATTGAACAATAAATTGTTGCAATCGAATTGTAATTAATTACAATGCAGAAAAAAGATTTTCTGCTTCTGCCCCGCAGTTTCACCCGCGTTCCTTAGGTTTTCCAGAGATACAAAGTACCCAAAGTATATTAAGTTATGTATCTATGTTTCATCCAATTTTCATCTAAATCCATTGAGCCGTTTATTCGTAATTGAGTCACAAACATCAAGTAGACTTGAATATTATTGCAGTTAGCCTATTTTTAAAAGGCATGCTTTTTAATTAATGATTTCGAATTACCAGAAATACCTATTCATTGAATTGCTGTAAATTGTTCTTTATTTTTCAATACTTCTCACAAAATAGGTAATTAGTAGTTGGGTAATGTATATATAGTTAGTTTTGTAGTCTCGAGTTTTGTTGTGAATAAATACATTTTCCAACAGTCAACATTGTCAGACTATCCAAAAAATATTAAAAAAGTGTAACATGGCGGAGTTTCTTGTCGGTTCTTCCCAGTTGAAGGCCGACTTCCAAACCAGACTGAATGGCTTTGACTTTGACATTGGTTAAAAAACAATTACGTAAACAGTAAAATTAAGGCTTATATTAAATATAGACCAATGAAACTATTTTATTTTAACATCCCGTTAAACCCTTTGATATTACTGATTTACCCGATTCAATACCTACCGAGATTCCGACTTACTTACACAGTAAAGAAAATAACAATAGCCTAGCATTCAATTCCACGAAGCAAAAACTGTAGTTACATCTATCAACTGAAGTGAATGTCCTAACAAAATTGTGTTCACTTCCACAAACAGCATCATCACACAATATAATTAAAAACTTCAGATTATTATAAATCAACTTACTTTAACTCACTACTTGAATAAAACACTACAGTTTACACAAACACTAAACTATCTGAACTTAAACTGGAGCCGTATAACTATCGTGCGTTTTCGCACAGCTGCAATGACCGAGCGTGTGTGTGTGGGTGACCAACGGACTCGAAGAAACGAGTGTGTGCGTCTTCTTGGAAAGTCCCAAGCGTAAAACAACATTTGCAATATAATACAAGGAAATCAGTTGTTTGTATGTGTATCTTACTAATAGCTTTAATGTTTAGAGCTCTGCGCGATGATTCAAAGTTGAAGCAGCGATGTACAACGTCAAAGCGAAGTTCACGGTTGTTAGTTATGTAAATAAAGTGGTATGTATACTGCCATCTATATGTGTTTACTTGAAACTTTAATAAGATATATGTAAGTGGGTAATGCGATTCTAGTGGTCGCATACTGTCCCATAACACAAAACATATATGAACAAGAAAACAGAGAGAGATTTGTTAAGAATATATCTAAAGAATAAATAAATAAATATCCTATCTATCTATATCATATCCGTCCGTCCGTCTGTATGTCACAGCCACTTGTAAACTATAAGGTGTACTTATGTCGCTCAAATTTGGCGTATAAAAAACAAAGTAATCACAAAAAAATAAGGAAAAACAATTGATGAGCTAAAATGGAGTTGCTGAAAATAGTAGGTTATGCACCAAGGGAATAAGGCAGTGTCTTACGTCATGGGTTGCATATTGTACCCTGAGCGTAACGAGGGACTCCCGAGTGAAGTGAGGGAGTTATGTAGAGTCTGGGGCTGCAGTCTCGACATAGAACGATCAGATTATAACGATATTCGGTAGAGTCTACTGTCAATTCTATCGGTATCTTATCGATTTTTGACGCAAACCTAACGATTTCTCGTAATGTTTGCGAAAACTGGGAACATTTTTGACAGCCCGGTCTAGGCTTGCATTTGTCGTAAACATCGTCATGGCAACCAATGTTTTTCGTTATTATTTAGCGATCGGTAGTTTGCGATGACATTTCATGTATGTCGAGACTGCTGGCCCTGACCGCACATTACTTTTTATTTTATTGTTTTGTGTGCCTATGGTAGCCACTTCGATTTTTTAATAAACTTACACATTGCCCGTAGGTATTTATGCCCTGGGGCTTTGATACACGGTAGGTACATTGAGGTTGCGTGATATGTAATCGAACATTGTCGAGCAGGTGGTATAAAAATATTTTTATTCCATTTAGCACCCCAAATGTTTTCCAAAGGTTTCTTCAATAATTTTTATAAATCATTTACTATTTACGAAATATAAACCAGTAAATTGACCGTTTTGAGTTACGTTAGTGCAAAAACTGTGCGTCATGATGCCTCACTATTGAAAAGTATATCGGACAAAAGATGAAAAATATTATTTTGTACCGCGTTCATTTTATTCATAGCAAATATTTGTACAAATGTATTTTATTCATTTATTCACAAAAACTATGACTCAGATTATGATCAGTTAGTTAGGTAAACTGTTTATCTGAAAGGTAAATAATGTGCTACTTAACATTCACGATTACCGAGGTAAGTAAGTAGGCAGCTATTTATTGTTCATTATGAACCGTAGCTTAGAGATTAGCTAGGCCTACTTACTTTTTGATTTTGAAATAGTTCTAATATAATAATAAATATTCGTAGGCTTTAGTTTATTTTGTAAGAAATTTTCGCGTGAAGTATTAATCCAATTTTCTCGTTTTTCTCTTTCATAGTAGGTACCTGAACATTCGATTTTTTAGTTTTTTTTAAATATATTTTTTATATATATTTTTTTCTTTTTTTAGAGAGGTAGAGCATAGCGCCTACAGAATACCGCAGCCAAATAACTTATAGTTGTGTTCCTGCGCGTGAGTAAGGTCGCCAGAGCTCATCGGGGTGGGGGGAAGGGTCGGCAACGCGCGAGTGATACATCTGGTGTTGCAAGCGTTCATAGGCTACGGTAACCGCTTACCATCAGGCGGGCCGTATGCTTGTTTGACGACTATGTTGTATAAAAAAAAAAAAGATTTCTTGTTTATCTAAGTGCTTTGTCATGTTTCACTTATTTGTATTTTTATGAGATTTTGATTTTGATCTTTGGATTTTTATCTGAAATAAATTTGATTTGATAAAGTTGATTTCTATTTATGTAATATCCAACTAGGTTTCCCAAAGCATTTTTAATGGATACGAAAATGTTTGTAATTTTCATAAACAACTAAATACATCTTGTTGATAATATTAAATACGTATTCTGAATATTTATTTACAAATTCATAATTATAAAATGATATTCTTTGAGGTAACTAGGTGAGTTCATTTGCCGGTGATTCTTCATTAAATTAGTCATAATTTCTTGGATAGGCTGATTACATTAAGGATAAATGCAATAATTAGGTTAAGTAGCACTTCAGATTGAGAGCCAATTAACATTCAACATTGAATCCTTTATTGACTTACATAATTATTTGCTAATTCGTTCATTAATAAATTACTTTACACGTGTTGAATATCTTTCTCATAATTTAATCTATCTTAATATTAAACAAAGACGGGTTAGTTACACCTTTTACCACAGCTAGTAAATAATAAATATCCTGGAACATTCTACACACGGTCATAGAGCTTGTATATATTACGGAAATCAGATAACTAATTACTACATACGAGTACCTATACTACTTTTCAAATATATAATTTACTAGTTTCCACCCCGCGGTTTCACCCGCGTTCCCATGCGGCTTAATCTTATGTTTTCCCGGGATAAAAAGTAGCCTATGTTGTTAATCCAGTGTGTCAGCTGCCTCCATAAAATTGGCCCAGCCGTTTAGCGTGAAGAAGTAACAAACATACAAACACACACACTCACAAACATTCGCCTTTATAATATTAGTGTGATGTATATTTAGCCATGAGTCTAAACAAACATATTTTCATGTTTTATTTTATTTATGTATGTTAGTCAAATTTCATAAACAATGCATACTGCATAGTGTGACATAGGTTTTATCATTCGTTCTCTGCACTTTATGATATCAGATTACATAATAATAAGCGATGTAATTAATTACGATGAATATGCACGTATAGATATAGGTAGGTACTTATAGTTTCCTGTTTAATAAATAAATGGCATTTTTTAAATTATACAGTAAACTTATATTATAAATGAGAAAGTACGTTGGTTGTTCCTTCACGTCGTTATGGAAATAACAGATTATATTTTCTTGAACATTATCGATACTAATCTACAAATACTAATATAGTAATAATATTATAAAGAGGAAAGATTTGTATGTAAGTAAGTATGTTTGTAAAGAATTGGCTCAAAAAGTACTGGACCGATTTTAAAAATTCTTTCACCGTTAGAAAGCTACATCTTCACCGAGTAGCATAGGCTATATTTTATCCCGGGACGCGGGTGAAACCGCGCGGAAAAACTATCTATTATAAATTATGTTCAACAAAGTAATAAACTTATCTACTATAAAAAAATACAGAAGTTTAGACCAGTAATTATTTAAAATAGTTGTAATACGTTAATTTAAAGAAGAGTTTTAAACCGCTTCCACGCAGCTGTCTAACGAGCTTTTGGTAGGATGTCACGAAGAAATTCTGTTTGTTTCTTAATGTTTTTAGATGCCTCTAGAATTCAACAAACACCTATCAAAGTAAGTCAAATACCTATAGCTACCCCAGATATAATGTTATAGTATATTGTTTACAAATAGTTGGCTCATGAAATAGGAGTTTTGCATGTAATGGAACAAAAAACAAAATGTAATGTTGCTGAGTTTCATGCTGGTTCTTCTCAGTAGAAATCCTCTCTTCGAACCTTCATTAATGTCCTTCCAAGACCTTTGACCTTTGACTTGAACTACTAAAATACAAATAAATAAATAAATGTCACAAAATTACTCACAAACATTGGGAAAAGTTTTTAAATTGATGTTAGGTGTGTAATGGTCGATATTGATCTTTGTAGTGATTCAAAATGTCATTGGATGACCCAGTTTCATTTTCCGTTCCGTGTCACTGCAAATTGCATCCAACTAGCGACGAGGCATCATTGTGGTAATTATTATCGACATTTTGTTTTGTCCCGTGACATCTCTTCCATTATTTTTGGTTACCTGTTTCAACTTCATATTTCTAAGCGACATTTCCATTTATTATTGAATATTATAGAATTTCTTAGTTTTCCTATTAGTTTGGATACAAAATATGAATGCTTTACAGTGTTATTATTAGTATACCAGAGAACCGATACCACCCAAAATGATTTCAAAGCGATGCTGCACAAAATAACGTAGTACAAAGCTCACGGGGATTCATAATTCTACCGGAGATACTGAATAAACTAATTTCTGGAATTGTACGCATTGAATATTCCTGTATAACTAGGTACCTGAAGAAATTATTAATTAAAATTATTGATCCAGCTTCCTTTAGCTCTAAGAGAAACGTCATGCATCACAATCCAGCATTATAATGTAATAGAATATGATTCAAATTTTGAGAACTTTCAGCGGAAGAAACAACAAAGTCATTATCGAAAATCAATGACTTTCAAAAGAAAAACAAACGGACACATCGGTTGCATTAGTGTTGTACGTAAGTAAATCGATAGTTCCGCCAGGTGTACCGTCCGCGTTGCATTATGTATTGGCATCAGATGCCAGTGGCTTTTGAATATTATATGACAAGGCAAATGGCCGGTCTTACGAACCGCGAAGAACCTCGGACACTCATTTATTTAAGCATTGATGTGTTCTATATTAAATGGTCGTAGGGAACGAAAGCCTTTTCATATTTTATGAATAATGACGGTGAAAGACTGAATTTCTTTGACATTATCGATAACAGCGTCCTGAATGTTGTAGTTGGGATTGTGGGTTGAGGTAATAGTTTTCTAGTTACCTATGAAGTTGATGACACCTTTCATTTAAAATATACCTGTATTATTATTTCATAACATTTATTTTAATATGAAGCTTTATATTATTAAAGTAGTTTATATTATTGTAATAAAACTAGAATTCCCATAATTTACACTCTTAAGGGTTGAATTTCGGAAAGTCTTTTCTTAGTACACCCCTATGTTTATAAAAATATATATTCCCCAAATTCATGGTTCTATGATCAGTTGTTTAGGTTCTGCGAACTACCCTTACAACGAACTTTTCAAAACTTTTAATATCTTAGGTTATCCATCATCATACAAGCCCACGTGAATCCACTGCTGGGTTTGCCTAAAGGAAGTTTACACTTCAATAAAATCTATGATTTTAAACAAAACTTTTTTGCATCATAGAAATGTATAACTATGAAAAATACATAAATTATCACTGGTAGTCTCAAAGTAAAATAACCATGAAAGACAGACGGACATATGGACATGACGAAACTATAACTACGGAATCTTAAAAACTAATGTTACCCACTGAACGTACAAATAAAAAAGTCTATACATTCAACAATGTATAGACTCATCAAGCAACTCAGTTTTCCTCCTTTCCTATTTGCTAGCTTGCAGTTCAGGTTTCCAGTTTAACGTAGCACAATATAAATATTTAAGGTTCCTTACTCAAAATAGAGAGTATAACAAAATAAAATAAAACGTTAACCCTTTTCATATGCG
Organism: Tetheella fluctuosa; assembly: GCA_951216915.1. NCBI lineage: Eukaryota > Metazoa > Arthropoda > Insecta > Lepidoptera > Drepanidae > Tetheella > Tetheella fluctuosa. The sequence goes on from OX578234.1 coordinate 6,524,456, forward strand.
GAAGGGTAAAAACCATAACATGACTAGTTTTTGAATGCATTTTAGGTCATTTGTTTCTTATGGCCTAGTTGTCCCAGTAAAATTAATAAATAAAAATGATTATACATCTAGGCCCGGGCGAGTTGCTTAAGACCCCATATTTTCATAATGACATTTTAAAAACTATTTGACTTAGGTTAAATTGTTTTTTTTTTATGTAGGTACGAACACCAAGAGATGGTTCAAAATACCCTTAGGCGGAGAGTCCGGTGAGCACTGATGGCTCTCAATCGGGTAGATTATGGTAAGCATCAGTCGCTTGCGGCTTGTGGTTAAAACTGGTGGGACTTGAACCTGGACTCGGGGCATTGCTGTGTTCATGGTGTAGGTAGTTTGAAGCAATAGAAAACTTGTTTGGCGTTGATTTCGTTCGTCATTACTTGCAGGGGAGGAAGTACCTATTCATCAATATAAAAAACTTTTACTATCGGACCAACTGTGAAATTACAATAAAATATCAGCTGTTCCATACAAAACTTTAATACCTACTCGACCATAATGTATGAAGCAACTGTTTTATTTTACGCGATATCAGAGTTGGTCACATAGTCAAAGTGGTTCATTTTGATGAGTATACTGCCACCCTGCAAGTAATGCCAACGACTAAAATCATCCTGTAAATCCAACTTGAATTAATTCGTTTCAACTATAATTTGCATCGGTTTTCAAATATTTGTTTCGTTTGAAGTAAATATGTAGGTATAGGGCTATCAAATTTTGTTACGTAGATACGTATTTTAATAAAGTACGGTTATTATTGATTTTCTTCGAATGTGTGTTTGTTAGTTTGTCCTCCTTTCACGCAGCAAAGGAGTGACAAGACGTGATTTTTTGCATGGAGATAGTTTATATACTGGAGAGTAACAAAGCTTGCTTTTTATCCCGGGAACGCTGGTAAAACCGCGGGGCGGAATAATTATAAGATAATAAGGTACCAAATAATAATTGGCTTCAAATTTGCAGTAAACAGTATATCTAAAATCCATACACAATAATACCACAGCGTAATTACATACAGTGGTCTATCGCGTTTGAAGTCACGCGAATTGCCGCTTTGTTGCCTATACAAATTCGTCATTGCTGCATTATGTCCCAAGCGAGTGTATGGCAGCTTAGGCTCGCTACCGCCCCTCTCTTACCCCGTAAGCCCCGCACGATTGCTCTGTCTAGACGTGCCCGTTGGCCGACTGTAAGAGTTACATAGACTGTGATAATACCAATTCATTGTCGCCTCTCGTCCAATAAATAAATGTAAAATAACTGAACGTAATGAAATGAAAATATCATATTATAATCTCGGATTGGAGAGCCCCGTTCAGAGAAGTGGAAAGCCGAGGCTGCACTAATTCCCGGTAAGTCCCGGCTTTAAGTCCCGTGTTTGTGCTCATAATATAATTTTGAAAGAGGACTGTACGTACGAACGGGACTAATCTTAGTATTCATACGTCCATGCCTTTATTGATTAAATGAAATTGCTTGCTTTTAATTTGAAAAACCGTTTATAAGTATAATATTCTGGAAAGTTTATGCACATTTATTCGTCAACCATGAATGAAAGTAAATGAAAACTAAAAAAAACCGAGTGTATCTTGTTAATCTTAATATATTTTATCAGTGTATAACGGTGGACCATAAGGTTTCTTCCCCCTAGATTACAGCTAACTTAGCTTTCTTAGAATTGCGTACATTAGAAAAGTAACAGCTTGTCTTCTTGTTTCAAAGGCTACATTCTAAGAAACCTTATATATATACCTATTGATTTCTCCAAAGCCTTAAGGAAACTCAAGTCACAAAAGATACCTAATAGCATGTGAATCACGTCCTACAGGTTTTCGTGACGCATCACAATTACATGTGACTTCATCATCTTTCGTCACATTCATTCTCGTATGAAAATTATAGGTAAGGGTGAGATAGGAAAGACGCGCATGCCAACTGTCAGTCAGCTCAGCTGGCCTTTGACCTCTCAAGGATAAGAAGCTTCTAATAAAAATACCTCTACAGTTGAAATGTTTGGACAGAGCTGTTCTATTTTTTATTTTATGGTTGGTTGATTAATTATTGGGTAGTGTTTTCTGTATTTATAGGTATTTCAAAATAATTTATGGGTAGCTGATAATTATTGTAAGAAAATTATTCAAAGTTCCCAATCAATAACTTCACCACAGAAGGCGAAAACATGATCCTCTACTATATTCAAATACTTATATAAAAAAAACTCAAGGAAATATTTGGAAAATTATTTTAGGTATGTACTTATTTTGATTTCTTTTTATAGTCGTTACTGACAATCCTCATCCATATCATAATTTATGCGAAAGGAACTCTGTCTGCCTGTCTGTTACATTTTTAAACCGCTGATCCGATCGCTATGAAATTTGGCACGCAAATAGCCTATTGTATGGAGAGGGGCATAGGACGATAGAATACGATAGAACGCGGATGAAATCGCGGGGGACAGCCAATAGGGTCCATAATTTTGTGACTCCATAACTTTTTGTACTCAAAAAATATAGAAAAAGTAAGAGTAAATAGATTTTAGGGTACCTTAAAAAGTTTTAAATATACTTGGGCTGAAGGTTAAACATAACATAATCGAGTGAGACATTAGTTAGATGTTATTACATGATACAACCACATGCATTATCCGGTTGATTTACATTGTAATTTTCGATAATGTAGATCTTTGGTCAAAGTCAAAACGTTTAAGCGGAAATTCACACTGGGATTGGCAACTAGCCGATTATTTTTACTGTGCATTAATTTCACCATGGTAAGTTATGATGTGGCCAATGGTGGTTAGCACCACGGAATACGTAAATAACTATTCCGTGGTTATCACACAATGCTTAGAAGTTTATTAGGTAGTCATTTAATCCCAATCACAATAAAAATATACTGGCTACTAAAAATGCGAGTTGAGCTTGCGTACTGAGGTTTCTTTGCACGCACAATATTTTTTTTTTTCTCATAACGAGCCCATTCATTTGATGCCTCACGATGCACCTGAATAATGTTTTAATTTTTCCTCCCAAAATTAACCACCAAAATCGGAATTATTATCAACGTTATACCTACGACCCTAATAACTAACTACATTATATTACCCTTAAAAGCCGACAAACAATTTCGTACTTTATTATTTAAATATTTGTTAAAGGTAATAATGAAAAGTAACTTGTGAAAAGCCCATTGATTTGATTCTTCGTTTTCTGAAATAGTCAATTGAAGTTAGAATGGTTTGAAATGTTTAAATTGAACTTTGATTGTTGTCAACCTCACCTTTACGAGTGCACCCTGTTGAATAACAAAAGCTGTGAAGTTAGGCGATTTATAGCGTTACCATTAACTACTTTGACTTGAATGAAAATACCGGATAGTAGCACTGTAGCAGTGATTTTTCCCATATTCCAAAGGATTGTCAATTTTCATTTGATTATATTTGATTGAGTTTCTAATGTTTTAGTGAATTAATTAAATATGATTTTGTGCGTGTTTCCTTTTAATAATAATAATACATTTCTATGTAGTGGTTTTATTGAAATAATACCTATCAATTTCAAATGAAACTTTTGAGTTGTATATTTTGGCGATATTTCCAGAACAACTGTCTTTTTAACCGAATTCAAAATAAAAGGAGACTTCATAAAAACTATAATAGTATATTTGAGTTTTGTAATTGGATCCTAAATTATTGTTTCAAAACTTAGACGAGGTATTATGTAAAATTAAATGAACAAAATATTATTTTTCACTTTTGAGTTCGTGTTTTTTTCAAGCTTTTATCTTTCTTTTTTTTAATTCATTGTGATGTTTTCAACTACATTGTGGGTTTAGATTGTGGAAGACCTGTTAAGTGATTAAGCTATCTCTATTAATTAGACCACACAAATATATCTGTGTAAGTTATTGAGGTCTCTGATTAGGTCACGATGATTGGTGGATGAACTAATATTAGGTTTGGTTTGTGTGTGGTCATTATTTATAAATTGATGTATTGCTAAAGTTACATCTTATTACAATGGTTCTTGTTTCAATTGTTATGGAGATTGATGATGCTCAGTTCCGTTTGGTTCAGTTATAATTTATTAACTGGATTAACTACTCTCATGTTTTCCCCGGATAAAAAATTCCTGTATGTTAAATATAGATATAGACAAAGCGATGCGATATCGATTCATAGGGTATAATGACTAAAAACCCTTTTAAAGATACCATTACTTTGAAAGTAGAGAAACGTCGCTTACTCAAACTATTTTTTATTTATTTTATGAGAGGCTTAGCGATATGTTGTTCAGAGAGCACCTCGACTAGGGAAGTACCTCCACCTTACAGAATACCGCAGCCAAATAACTTATAGTTGTGTTCCTGCGCGTGAGTCAGGTTGCCAGAGCTCATCGGGGAGGGGGGACGGGTCGGCAACGCGCGAGTGATACCCCTGGTGTTGCTAGCATTTATAGGCTATGTTAACCGCTTACCATCAGGTGGCCGAATGCTTGTTTGCCGACAATGTAGTATAAAAAAAATGGTCATGTTGGATATTAATGTGTATGTATAAGTCAGGCATAATGTGACAATTTCCCCACGTCTTATATCATGACACGAACTCGTATAGTATACTTACTTTAAGTAGTTCTAGTTCCCCATGAATGAAAATTCTTCCCATTTCTGATTTTAATACCATAAGTGCACTTCTCGAGATTAAGCCGGAACCTAATTCGCAAGAAACTTGGTAATCTTTCACAGTGTTCCCGTAATACAATTTGATCGTAACTAATTAGCCGACCTAACGTGTATGTGTCGCAACTAAAGAGAATTAGGCAGGATACAGGCAGCGTATAATTGCTCTTATGTGCTTATTAAGTATAATAGAGATTTATTACTATCTGATTGCTATAGGGTATTTCAGACAGATATATAGCAAGTTCCACAATAGACGGTCACATTGACACTCAATAAAACAGCGGCATATAGTTAGGTTCTCACCTTACTAAAATAATTACTGGCCGTATAACTTGATACTGTATTTTTTTTCCAAATTCAAAAACTCTTTTGTTAAAAAATGTTTGATGGTTTATGTGCCTATTATTTAGCCTTTTACCTCCTTTTTCGGACCACTAGTATATAATAATAACAAAATCGATTTAATTTTATAATCAAAGTCAGTCGCGTCATACTCTAGTGTCTGAGACACCGAAGTATTTTAAACTTCTCCTTAATTTGGTAAAAAGTTATAACTTGATAGACATTTCCAGTAATAAATAAGGTAAAATAAAAAATATTTTTACGTCGTAAATTTACGTAGTGCCTATTGCTAAATCCTCAAATATATTTTGGCATCAAAAGTTATCACGTTCACCATGATCAGTCGGCCTAATAAAATCGGGACAGATAATAAAATCGTGGCTTCGTTTCACGAGATGAAGCCATCAAAGCTGATCTCTTCTGGAATATTTAAAGCTTATCAACAGGTAGGTATGTTATAAAAAAACGAAAGATAAGATTGCTATCATTTTTTTTTTTAATTTGAAGAACTCAAATTAGAAAAAAGTTTTTACCCGGGTGGTGTAAAAAAAGGAAACTCTTAATTCAAATTTGTGATTTTTTTTTTGCGGTTATCATAAAGAACTTACTACAAAACGGAATTTGTCCCAGTTTTCCCAGCAATTAAATAGATTGTAAAATTAGTTAAGAACTTTGCATAATTTGGGTTTTATAAAAATATATTTTGAATACATTCTAACTTACAAGATTAATATACACTTTTTCCACTGTACCTAATAAGAACCGAAAGGTTATTTGGCTGTTAGTCATTAGGTATTAAGGACGTCTCACACGGCGAAGATACTATAATATTTTATCTTAAGGTCATGAGACAGCATTATACTATGAAAAGAGAAGCAACGACCTACCTTCACTTTCCTTCTCTTTCACTGGTATAGCACTGTCTCATTATCTTAATATAAAATATTATAGTATCTTCGCCGTGTGTGACGCCCTTTAGATATATATTTCATTTTTTTCCTTTTCTTTTTTTATTGTTTTTCAAAATTATAATTATAATAGGTATCCTAAAAAAACCGGCCAAGTGCGGGTCGGACTCGCGTACCGAGGGTTCCGTACAAACTTCGTCCATCGTTCGTCCATCACGGAAAATGCACATTTTTATTTATTTACCTTATTTGAGGTTGATGCCAATTAAGCTAGACCATAGCGTAATTATGTATGTATGGGGAACTTTTACACATACACATTTTACCACTTTGGAAGTGTCTCTCGCGCAAACTATTCTAGTTTAGAATAAAATTATATGAGAAACCTCAATATCATTTTTGAAGACCTATCCATCAATAACCCACACGTAAGGGTTTGATGAAAAAAAAAATGTTGAGTTTCAGTTCTATGTATGGGGAACCCCCAAAATTTATTGTTTTTTTTCTATTTTTGTGTGAAAATCTTAATGCGGTTCTCAGAATACATCTACTTACCAAGTTTCAACAGTATAGTTCGGAAAAAAGTGGCTGTGACATACGGACGGACAGACAGACAGACAGACATGACAAATCCATAAGGGTTCCGTTTTTTGCCTTTTGGCTACGGAACCCTAAAAAGTAAAGATAGGAGGGAGTATTAATAGGAGCCCTCACAGTAACAGGGCTTACATTATTTTAAACTGTTACCTCACATGTCACAGTAGCGTTACTGTGGCAGCAGTAACCTACTGTAAGAGTAAATAAGCAGTTTAAATTTGGACCAGTAAAGCTACTTATATTGCTAACTGTACGCTATGAAGTAAACAAAATAATATGAAAGTAAAATTATAATAGTTTTTTTTTGTTCTCTTTAAAAACAAGGCGAGACGTTGAACGGATTTAGTTTTTTTTTGTTTTAAAATAAAATGCCATGGAAATATAACCCATAAAAAAATTGATGGGTTCTATTTTTAAATATTGTAAAAATATAAAATAATACAACATTGATAAATGGAAATAAGTAAAAGTTTACTGGAAATGGAATCAAGAATCAGCAACGAATTGCAATTTATTTCTGAATCACAAATGTGGAACTTTTAATTTATACAACGGAAGAGATATTTCTATAACGATACATGGAATAATTTGTACAGTATCAAGCAGAGGACTGATTGTGAGCGAGACTTAGAGAGACCATCATTTTGGTACGTGACAGTTTATTATGATCTAGTACCTATCTCTTTGAAGTTACGAGTTTGGCTAGATTTATTATATATAGCTTCCGCCCCGCGGTTTCACCCGCGTTCCCGAGGGATCTTATGTTTTCTCGGGATAAAAAGTAGCCTATGTGCTATTTTAGACTATAATCTATCTTATCCCGTGGAGTGTTGGCAAACCGCTGGTGTGGGATACCACGTGTGTAGATACACTTGCGCCTTCCCACTTACTTGCGACTTGTAAAGTCGCTGGGGCGGCTGCGACCGGTGCTGAAAAATCCAAATTTAAAAATACGCTTGTCTTGGCTCTAATTTTTTGTTCATGCTATTCGCAGTTGAAACCATGGATCCATAGGGGTTCGAGCCTCGCCGATTTGCTCGGATTTTATCATCCAAGCTCATCGAGGCTTCGGGAGACCGACGGGCTGGGAGCTTTTTCCGCCAACGCATAAGCTTGGCCATCAAGGGAACGCTGCCATACTGTTGGGAACCTTGCCTATCGACAGCAGCGAGGGCTTTGAGGATGTTTTCTATATATCATAGTTTGTATTATATACATTGATTGTAAATATGTAAATAAAATATTTCAGTTATTGTGATCTATCTTTGTGCCAAATTTCATCCAAATCCGTTCAGTAGTTTTTGCATGAAAGAGTAACAAACATCCATCCATCCATCCAAATTTTCGCATTTATAATATTAAGTAGGATAAATACTCATTTGTGTATAGTTATTTGTGTAATATTCGCAGTATTTTAAATTTATTCATTACGATATAGTCGTAACAATTTTCAGCTTGCAGATGCTGCCACATTGATTGTACCACAATCGTCATCCAGATTTTTCTTTTTTTTGTAATGGTTTGTGTGTGACCAGAATCTTACCACTCAAAACCAAGAACTAGCTCTCAAGTGGCGCTGCGCGAACACAACTTGAGGGTGGTAATTGGAATGTATCACTGAGCTATCATCGACTTGGAGATCGTCCTTCTTTCTTGCGCCTTCTTGCTCGTTGCTTCTGAAAACTAACGGAGTATTCCGGTTCATGAATTTCTTAATGGTGTAAAAAACCTCGATATGACTTCATCGTGGTAGGTAATTTTTCTCCACTTTTCCTGTAAATTGCTACAAGCTCCCACATTAATACATTATCAATATGTAATTCCAAACCGAAACAAACAACTTACTCCAACGAACGCAGTGCCGTGCGTCATTGTCCAATGATTAATGACGTCCGATACACGACGCGGACGCGTCCATTCGGAAAATGTTACGAAAAGCAAGCCTTCGTATTGAAAACGAGTGATTTACATTAGCTGCGGTGAATTGGAAAGCATTTGAAGTCAGGATAAGTAAGGTTGATGTACAAAATTTAGGTTAAGGGATTTACTTAATAATAGGAAACTGGGAACTTTATTGAACAAGTTATTGGTAATGGAACTGCAAAGTATCTACACTTTTCCCGGGATAAAGTGTCCCATCTTTTATTCCAGGCATTATACGTTATATCCTTACGGCGCGGCGCAGCGTGATTGAATGCACATCCACACAAACGTTCATCATTATAAAAATCAGTCAGGCCTCTCACAACGAATAGTCTTAGGTCGCTTGCATCCAGTGGCCCCTAGTGATTTTGACCTGGACTTCGGTTCACTTAGTTTATTTACTCGGTTCATTAAGTTTGTGCCCTCCTAGAGCCTAAACTGAATAAATGGCTTTGACTCTGACTTTGATTGCTTCTGCGAGTTATAGAATATTTAGTAGGTCGTAAATATATTGATGTGACTGACGACATTCAAGTAGAAAAAATAATGATGATAAACTATTAAATCCAATTCATAGAACGTAATAGGTAGTACGTCCTAATGTGAATTTGATCTCTTAAGCAACTAAAAAGTCTTTATAATTAGGTGGATTAGTGTATTTATGTCTAATAATTGAATCCTTGAGTTTGATTTAACAATTAAATTTTAAATCATAACATGTAATAATATTGTGCTGCACATTAATTAGGTACTGGTATGTACAACCAAATACATTCCTAGTTATGTTGCTGTTTTCTTCAATAGTATCTATCTAATAAAATCTCGGAAAAAAGGACGCATTCCACAGTAGCGTGAAAATTTTCACACACTTCGCAGCATAAGAGCACTTTTCCGCAAAAATATATGGTTAAGTGTTATGCAAAACGCATATAACGCAAGAGTGCCAAGTAGTGTTCCGACGTAAGTACAATCGATGTGAGAAGTCTGTTATATAAGTATCTTTAAGCTTTTATACAATTAGGTTTCGTGTGTTTATTATATGTACACATATCAAATAAATAAATATATAGATGATATGATTATTTGAACCCTTGCACGAATAACACAATAGAACCTGAAAATAAAAAGAAAATACTACAATAATAATCTCCCACCTGAAACCATTATGTTGTTAACAACAAAAATAAATTCCTCCTGCTCCGCGACCGCACTTTATACGTTTCAACTTTAAAATATATTAAACTAGCTTCCACCTCACGTTTTTACCCGTGTTCCCGAGGAATCTTATGTTTTCCCGGGATAAAAAGTATCCTATATGTTAATCCAGAATATTATATTCTATCTCATTGCCAAACATTTAAATTCATTCAGCCGTTACGGAGTGCTAACAAACACTCAAACATACAAACTTTCACATTTATTATATTAGTAGATAGGATCTAGATACATTTAACAAACAAAAAATTATGGGTATCTTAATTCTAGGCAACGGGTGTCGAGAAGAAAAAGAAGTCAAACCATAAATGCATGAGATAAAACACTAGCACAAGACATATAAATAAAAAATGTAGCTGTAAAACTAAAAGAGTATACTAACATACACACGACTTGTTTCCTCGACAGTACATTACTGCATATGAACCAAACTTCTGAGTTCTGACTACATTGTCGTACAGGTTTTCTTACGAGTGCGCCCTATGAGCTGAAAAATGTAATCTTGTTTGTCCATACCGCTTTTATTATATAATATTAAACGCAACTATGTGTCTGTTTATAACTCATATTTATTGAGTGTTGTTTGGGACGGTGTTTTCCTAGCTTGGGAATTTTATAAAGCTTAGGATGTTATAAAATACAAAATATCATAGTTAAATCAGAAGTTATTTTTAGGGTTCCGTACCCAAAGGGTAAAACGGGACCCTATTACTAAGACTCTGCTGTCCGTCCGTCTGTCACCAGACTGTATCTCATAAACCGTGATAGTTAGACTGTTGAAATTTTCACAGATGATATATTTCTGTTGCCGCCATAAAAAAAAAACTAAAAAACGGAATAAAATAAATGTTTAAGGGGCATGTTTTTATAGATAATGGTACGGAACCCTTCATGCACGAGTCCGACTCGCACTTGGCTGGTTTTTATTTCACTGATAAAACAACACATGATGAAAAAAAATATTAAAATAGTAAAAAAAGTAAGCTAAAAGGAAACTGGCTCTCAAAATGCTGTTGCATGTAATTAGATGTCCTGGGACATTCTTCACATACGGCCATCTGGTTCCTAAGTAAGCAACGCTGTCAGCAATTCTGTCTAGTTAAGCAAATCATACATAATATACGATGAAGGCTCGTTCGAGTATCTGAACCGTATCTTTCTATTTTGACATTATCTAAGATTCATACATATTTATACACGTGACACAGTAAATACAAAGCGAACGCTGTAATAAAAATCTCAAATACAATAAATCAAAACAAACTTCCCGCTTACCTAATAATAGTTTCTGAGCAAAACTTACTAAATTCGTTACCATCGGTGGAATCGTAAGTTAATATTACCTTACTGGGGTGAAGTTGGTGTAGTTAGGCAATACATATACCCTTTATAACTAATTAAAACTTGGGACCGACGTTCATAAACATACGTTAGTGTGTTATCCTGGATTTAGGGCGCTGCATTTAGAAATGTGTAGTCTGTGGTTATTAGCAATGGAAAACTGAGATGCTTAATTTTATCTTTTTGTAAACTGTGTATGTTTATTACAAAAAACGCATATTGCTAGACCCGGAAATAGAACCAGTCGAACATTATATCGTTGCACCACCGAGGCAAGAGCTTTTACAAAACTATATTTATTTTTATTTTACAAATAAGACGAATCATAAATCAAATATATCAAAAATAACACATACTATTGAATAATAACAATAATTGAATCCACATCTCATTTCTTTGTGGTAACATTTTCTTATATTGATTTTCATATTTGTAATAAATAATAAGCTATGAAATTTTGATAGCCTTTCGTGACGAATGGTGCGCGGTTCATATCAATTAATATGGGATATTGGAAAAGGTTCTGAATAATGGATTTCTTCATTATGTCAGAAGGCTGTCAAGCAGATAGACGGTTCACCTGATGGTAAGTGGCTATCGTCGCCTCTGGACATGAGCAATACAGGATTGCTAATGCGTTGCCGACCTTTATAAAGCCTAAAAGGTAAGTGTACTACTGCTGTCAAACTGCTTGACGATATATTTTTCTCTTACATTTTGATAGAGCGGGGTTGATTATGTTTTTGCCAAAATTTGGAAAAATGTGGAAATTTGGACCAAGTCCCATACATGTTTGGGCATTGCCCTTTATTTACTACACATACACATACTCGTACATAGTAAAACAAATACAAACATGTATATATTAGTAATATTTTTAATACAAAAGTTTGTGTGTATGTTTGTTGTATCTACGGAACGGGGACTAGTAGTAAGTAGATTGGATACCTCCAATTGCTGTAATTCGAAACCACTTTAAAATTTGTAACGTTACGCGAAAAACCTCATTTCGATTTTAATCTGCGTTTGCTTAATAAAAGCGTATGCTTTTATTATTATATGGCAAATTGACACATTGTGAACTTCGACGCAGGTCACGGCTATAGTGTCTGCCATGTGGCAATTTTGTTGTCAGTAATCTATATATAAGTCTATATATTGTCTCTTCAATCAGATTATGGGTATGTTCCGATACGCACTACGAGCACTGTAAGGTGTGACGTCAATTTAGTATACTGAGAAGGCGTTCCTTTATCGTTAGCTATACTGGGTACTGTTTAAAACGGAACGTAGTCCAGTATACTGTTTGTCATCCACGTATATGTATACTGTCATTCTGGACGCTGTTGATCACGTGATCAAGGCACTGAGAGCACCTTACCTCGAAAACGCCAGTTCTCACAGTACAAAACTGGCGACGATTTATGACGTCATATATTTGCCTAGGATACTGCGGCAGTACCTATACTCTCAGTCCATAACGGAACGAATTTCTTGCCAGTAAAGTAAGAGCACTGAATAGTGCTCGCAGTGTCATCGGAACATACCCTAAATGTCATCATCAATAAATTACTTACGGGATATAAATGTCTTATGAGACAAGAGCCTCCCTAAATATCGAGAGGGTTTAAGACCATGATGATGGTGGTTTACTAGAAAAGAAAGATTAATCTTCAACGTACTTAAGGCTCCAGTCTCCCTAAAATCAGTGTTCTTGCGGAATTTATCAGAAAAGAAATATTGTTTTTTAGTCATCAGAAAAGCAATAAATGAAATATATTTTACGTTATTTTAAAGTGTGGGATTTGAAGTTTCCAATACATATTTTATTTTTTAATTTGACGCCACTTTTATTAGCTTTGTGAGGCTTTAAACATACCTCTATTTACGTTCCACGCGTAGAGGGTCTCATTCATGCACACGCTACGAAAAAAATATAACAAAAACAAGAAATGTATTCAGATTACATTTGTCGGCATATCCTCTACAATAATCTTATCTATTTAGTTTTTTTCCAAATTGTCTCAATTTCTTATTTAAATTGCTTTAAAAAGTTATAAATTTCTGAATTTGACCCTTGCAACATATATTTTTTTCTATTACAAAGTAATGGTTTAGAGAAATCACACTTTAACCACTCCGAAAGCAACTACTTATCTGTCGAATAAAAAATATATGCATTCAAAAAATCATTTGAACTAAATTTACCGAGACTAAACATATAACACAACGAACGCTGTCAATTTCCAGCGAAATTGAATGGAATTTTGATGCATTTTATGTTTTATTTGTTTAGTTTCGGTAAATTTAGTTCAAATGATTTTTTGAATGCATATATTTTTTATTCGACAGATAAGTAGTTGCTTTCGGAGTGGTTAAAGTGTGATTTCTCTAAACCATTACTTTGTAATAGAAAAAAATATATGTTGCAAGGGTCAAATTCAGAAATTTATAACTTTTTAAAGCAATTTAAATAAGAAATTGAGACAATTTGGAAAAAAAGTAAATAGATAAGATTATTGTAGAGGATATGCCGACAAATGTAATCTGAATACATTTCTTGTTTTTGTTATATTTTTTTCGTAGCGTGTGCATGAATGAGACCCTCTACGCGTGGGACGTAAATAGAGGTATGTTTAAAGCCTCACAAAGCTAATAAAAGTGGCGTCAAATTAAAAAATAAAATATGTATTGGAAACTTCAAATCTCACACTTTAAAATAACGTAAAATATGTTTCATTTATTGCTTTTCTGATGACTAAAAAACAATATTTCTTTTCTGATAAATTCCGCAAGAACACTGATTTTAGGGAGACTGGAGCCTTAATGATCGTTTTATCATGTCGTGCAGTGTGAATGTACCTCGTTCAACCATTTGCCAGGTGGCATCGCGCGATAAATTATTGAAGCAGTCGATGCGAACCAAAGATGGACGCTGAATCGATAACGATTTATATCCACGTAACAACAACATGTCCACATGAAATGACTTCATAACCATAAGCCTGAATTAATGTTGTTGATGGATTTTGATGATATTTAGATAACTCCCTACTATTTATTGCATAAGTACGTTATCCCTCAAGACAATTAAACCTTATCTCAAGAGCCTCACCGTTAAGGCAGATGTACACAATGTCGCGTGCAGTATACCAGACTCTGCAACCGGAAACGACAAGCCACTTCCGGCGGATGTGGCACGCTCCGTCCGTCTGACACTGCAGTTGAATACGTCAATATACTATGGAGGGGTAGGGAATATTTTCACTGGTTTCCTGTCTGGTTATTGGATTAATTTTATTATGTTTGGTTTTCAGTGTTTGTAAATTTTATTTTTACTGTATAGTTCAAAAGCCTTTTACATCAAGATGTATATGTAGTGATAACATATAGTTTTCTAATTCATTTGGATGTATACTTAAATAGAAAAAAAATAGGATACGGTTAGGAATTTCTTCTTTTTTGTCTCCCCTCAAAATAATATTCATCATCATCATCATCATCATCTCAGACGCAAGACATCCACTGCTGAACATAGGCCTCCCCTAAGGATCTCCAATAGGACCGGTCTTGGGCGGCCTGTAGCCATCCGGTAAGCGCAGCGTAGGACGTCCACTTACAAGGTGGTCGGACGACCTTGTAAAAGTCGTTGGAAAACGCAAAATAATATTCAAAGCCTTTAATTTCAAAACTACCTGGATTGGTAGTATAGTTTATATTGTAGCTTAAATTACACTTTTTACGCAGGAAACTTCCCTGAAGAGTAAAAAAAAGGTATCTATTACTCATAAATATAGTGACTTTTAGTACAAAAAACACATAGTCATTTGGTGACATTCGGCCCAAATATCTTTGCCAAATTATATAAAGGTAGGGTCGCTTTGAGAGCGAAGCAAGAAAGTTTCATATTTTGTTATAAACAAAATTCTGAGCACGCTCCCATTTGGTGACGGTCTTCCTTTTTAATTTAATATGTTTAGTTGTACTTGTTTATCTAATATATAAAATTCTTGTGTCACAGTGTTTGTCTGCATACTCGTCCGAAACGGCTCGACCAATTTTTATGTTTTTTTTTGTGTATATTTGGTAGGTCGTTGGCTATTTTTTATACCACTGCGCGGGTGAACCCACGGGAGACAGCTAGTATTTTTTATAATATTGTATTAAATTAAAATAAAATCAATAAATAAACAAAACACAAAAATAGAATATTTTTTAAACCTATGTAGGAGCAACTATTAAACAATCGGAGAATATCAAAACCTCTCAGGGTCAAATTGGTTCCAATCATTGATAAACCGTGAACCTACAATTTTTTGTTTGATATATACATATCAAACAAAAAATACACATACGTGTTTACAACACACAATAATTGTCCCTAATTTCTTAATAATTTCAATGGTGAGTTATAGCTCTAAAACCTTTGGTGTCACCGTAACCTCACCCCACTTCACTTTAGAAGCTGAAAACTATCAAAAACAGGATATTCATGCCGTCTATAGTAAACAAATTTCCTTAGTACAATTTTAATTACATTTTCTACGCGACATTACCACAACTCGCTTCCGCCTAGCTTCCGTCGCCTACCCCTACAATAGTAAGAAACGGTACAATCGCATACAAACTCGCTATCTAGCCGCACTCAATGTGATTATCTTTTTGTCACAAACTCACACGTATATATGGTGTGTGTGCGAGTGCATATGTATCACCCACACATAAACCCTTTCTTACGTAGCAGTATTCTTGGTTCACAATAAAAAGTGTCATATCCAGGCTTGTTGCCACTAACCGAGGAATATTGTGTGGTGCAAGTGAAAAGATTAAAAGATCTTTTTAGACATTTTATTTTATTATTACTCATATATTTGGAACACTTACATGAATTAATAAAGTAACATAAAATAGGTACGACTTAATTAAATAATTTAATATCGAAGTTGTTTATAAGAATGCAGTGGATAGCTACCTACCTGTCAAGTGTTATAGAACGATTTGACTAGGAAAGTCCCATATTACGTAATTCATGCTATTATGCTATGTGTTCAATTCCCGCTTAAGCCTATAAACTATACCATACAAGTAAATAGTGACCCGTAGAGGAACAGAGGAAAGCTTTCTGTACTCAACGATACCCAGCTTAGAACATGTATTTTTACGGTACGGCACTCATTTCAAATGAGTTCACCGATAGGTTTTAAGCCGTAAGAAAAGAAAAGAAAATAGCTTATTTTTTTCAAGATAACTGACATTATAAAACGATTTCTTCTAAGGCTGAAGATGTACGACATTTACACAATTCATCCTAAAGCAAGATTTATAAAAAAAATAACCGCAGTTTGAAATACAAATTAAATATATAAAATTGTAAAGCGATGAATATAGTGCCCATTACTTGATCTCTTAATTATACAAAATAGCTTAGGCTCATTTGAATGAGAAACAGAATTGTTTTGAAAAGACGATAAACTAAGTACAGCTTTACTGAATTTTAATTTAGACAATCTTACAATCTCATAAGAAGATTAAAGAAGCAGAAAAGGCTCTCTGCTAATTAAAAAGTCAAATTAAAAGAAGTTAAAAACACAAACACCAGGGACAGAGAGTTTTATGCGAATTTTATATAGTATAATTTGGACGATATTTTACGGTCGTCTTATCAGGAATGGTAAAAAATACGTTGCTATAAATACTTCTGGATAAGGTGTTGGTTGTAAAAATAAATAAAGAAGAATGGACGAAAGACAAAAGATTAAGGTTTTGACAACGTCAAAGATATTATTGCCGCAGCTACTTACTTTTATGTAATCTTCAATTATATTATTTTTAATGTCCTGGGGAGATTCTTTCCATACGGCCATCTGAGCCAAAGTAAAGCTGAGCTTTAACTATGGAAACCAGATAAGTGATTGTAGACACAAGCTACGATTTTGTAGGTTCTTACTTACTTACTTAAATCAGCAACTGTTTTTGATTTTCATTTAGAAAAATATACTTTAAGTATTTACATTGAGAATTATTTTAATGCCTATCTCATTTATTTTCCTAGAATTTATCGTCTTAAATATATCATTCAAAACTTAAGCTAGAAATTTTAGATATGAGGTCAGACGATCAAATCACTAGAACCTATCACTTTTATAGTCCAATTTGTAAGAGGTCCTTTTGGAGAAGTCATTTGAAAGGGACCTTGGTGGAAAATTGACTTGAAGCTTCATTTTGATCGTAATTTTTGATGCAAATTCAAAAGTTTTCTTTTCTAAGAATGTTAGTTATTAAAACAGAGTTAATTAATTTTAACCTTCTGATTGACATTTATTTCTAGAACTCATTCATATTCAGATGGATACACTTACTTAAAAATTTATCACACCTGCCCAATTTGAAATAAGTTTTTTTTATCTATAAAATAACTAGGTAGGTATATTATTAATGAAAAAAAAACAAACAGTGTAATATTTCTTAAAATATGTGGGTAGTCATAAAATACGTGTAGCATTGTCACCGCGCGGCCGGAATGGCGACGCACTCTCGTTGCTTTTACCAGAAACTCCTTGGGGATACTTAGCACATATTTACTAACTTTGTACTCATGTATCATCTACTAGGTATACGTGGAACAGGAAGTATATGAAGGTATGTATAATGTTAAACGTTTGGTGGAAAAAAACCAACATTGTCAGACTGTCCAAAAAATAAAATATATAAAAAACCTTGCTGAGTTTCTTTCCGGTTCTTCTCAGTTGAAGGCGACTTCCGAACAGGTGTTAACTTCAGTAGTTTCGACGTTCATAAGTGCCCTCCTAGGGCCTAAACTGAATAGTTAACTTTGACAAACTTATTTGACTGCAATAACGTAACATTTCTACTCCTTTTCGATATTTATATTATATATTATAATTAAATCCCTTTAAAAAATAAAATAAATTAACCTTGCCTATCGACAGCAGCGAGGGCTTTGAGGATGTTTTCTATATATCATAGTTTGTATTTTTTACTTTAATTGTAAATATGTAAATAAAATTCAGTTATGTAATAAGAAATAAATTAAACCAAAAAACTAATACATATTTTAATCATAAAACCTAAACAATAGTCATTAATTTATAAGTTACTTTCAACAGTTTCAGTGTTGCAGTTTGGAGTAGGTATTTCAAAGTTTAACTCAGCGCGACACTAATGTATATTTGTGGCACGGCTGTAAAAGCTAAAGTGCTGGCAACACTGCATGGGTGCTGGCTGGCAAATGGCGAATGTTACCTGCAACTGAGCGTAATATTCATTAACTTCTACTTCTATTCCACTTTGGATGACGAGAAAAATGTGGCAGTAGCTTTTGTTTTGCTGTTTTGTTTCTACCTGAAAGTAGGGAATGGATATTAAAAGGGATTTAAGAAGTAAATATAGATCATTGAAATGACTGTTTTACCAATATCCTGGTCAAAACTTATGTTTGAAATTTTGATTGTTTAAGCTATGGTTTTTATGACGTTTTATTGTTATACTATATAGGTACCTATGGCTCTAGTTGTAGGCCATAGATCAAGGTGTCATATTTTTTATTCGTATTTTATACCATCAGAATCATATCCAATTAGGTTTACCATAGCATACAGAAAAATCCAATATTACCATTTACAATTGAGTCTGGATTCCCTGGTTTCTGAAGGATAAATACGTCAATTAAGTTCATGAAAAAAAAAGTCGCAAGTCACTACATAAACTTCAAACCTATCTGACCTACATTTACATGAACCAAGCTAAATTTCTAAAATTATTCCATTATGTAAATCCATTATTACCTACTTGTATTTTCACGCCAACACGATAGAAAATATATTTGGTAGAGCGCTAGAGCGCGACCACCTCTTCAGGATCCGCGTAGTTTCTGAATTCGGTATTATCAGAAATATTTATATGGAATTTGAATATTGATGGAGCTGAGATTGTATAAAACTAGCTTCCACCCCGCGGTTTCACCCGCGTTCCCGAGGGGTCTTGTGTTTTCCCGGGATAAAAGTAGCCTATAGCATTCCTCAATAAATGGGCTATCCAACACTGAAAGAATTTCAAATCGAACCAGTAGTTCCTGAGATTAGCGCGTTCAAACAAACAAACAAACTCTTAAGCTTTATAATATTAGTATAGATTAGGTACTAGTGGATACCCGGCATGTGCTACTATGCTAAAAAAAGGTCTAAAACCATATTCTCATTATTGCCTTTTTAATGAAACCGGTTTGGGGGCACATCAGTTGGATGCTTTCAAAGTCAAACGGACATAAGTAGATAGGTAGTAATATTTTTGTAATTTATATAATATACATATATAGATGGTTAAATAAATTGAACTAGACTAAAAGACATTTTACCAAAAAAATGAAAAAATATTCGGCTTCATTGAAAACTTAAAAATGCCACTAAAATTCACCCCTAGCATGAACGTTTACAGCTCCCACCAAACTGGTCTGTAAGCCCATAAGTTTGCCGCAAAATGGCGCGACACTGTCAACCGACGAAATATTGCAAACGAACCATTCAAAAATGGTGAATGTTTTGTTTCCCACTATTGCTCGGCCTAGTTTGTCGTGCTATTAGTAATTGCATCGCACAGACAAGTTCAATACATTTGAAAGCCTTTTCGATATTGATATTTTGATAGATATGTGAATTTTGGCACACTATTGACTGTATACACCTACTGAAGTTATACCACACTCACTTTAATGATAGTTATTCTGTATGTTTATTACCTTTTCACGAATAAACCTATTGTGATCAAATTTGGCAGTGAGTTAGCCTAGGATCGGGATAAAACCAATTTTTTTTTTCGATTTTCCATTCTGTGAAAAAGTCGCGAACAAACGCTTGTTAACAGTATTTTTTCTACATAGTTCAGTCAATCAGAGTCACAGGACTCTGAAATTAACATAAGTACAGTATATGAATTAAGTGCCTTATTTCAAAATGAAATCTAAATAATAGAAAGTAATATAAAAACTGCTGTTATAGAATTTATTCTATATAGTGCATAAGCTCAACATCTTATTCAAAACGAGCTTATTAATTAGTATAGATAAATGAATCATATCACATTTCAGACAAACCGAAGTAGGTACTCCAATAATAAGAAACTGCGTCAAGATTACGGCGCTGACCCTAGTCGCATGCTAACCAATAAACTCGATATAAGCACGGTGGACGTTGGTGAATGTCATTAATCGTGGCTAAAACAGTGAGATTGTACGTGCGCGACCGGTGGCCGGTCGGATTTGGCCTGAACGCAGTTATAGGCTAATCCCGAACGGAAGTACCAAGCTTCTAGACGCCGCCGCCAGTCGCATTTAGCACTGCACGTTTGAGGCTTTATTCAACATTTTATCATTCATAAACATGCCCCTGGTAAAAAAAAACAGTTTCCTTATTTTTATACCTTTAATTTGATACAATTTTTCATGCTATATTTTGCAGAACATTAATCAAAACTAAACGAGACATGTATGGAGAAACAGAGAAGATGAAAAAAAAATGTACAACTATCTCTATAATTTACTATTATTCTCCTCCTTTTAGATGTAAATGTGTAGCATCGAATGCGCTCTCATGATCGCAAATACACTGAGCTGTCGTGATTTTATCTGCTATCAAGCAGTGGCTTATGACCCGGCCTTTGTGCACAAATCCTGAAGTGTTGCGGCCGACCACGGCCTGCTATCACATTTAGTCTAAAATATTCAATTCACCTCGTTCCTACAGAAATATTTTAAAGCAGCATAGTAGGTAAATTCATGCAGTTATAATAATATTTTAGTTTTCATTTTCACATTTATGGACATACATAAATATTTATAATTTATACAGGGTTATTTTTAATTCATTTGCAGTGCATTTGGGAGTTGAAGTTCTCATCAATACGAGCCAGAAATCGCGAATAAGTTAATCGATCGAGCAATGTTTGATTTTTTATATGAAAAGATAGATATTTTTTTCGTAAATATAACAGGTATCATAATACCTCGGGACTGCGGGACAAACCCAAAGATAGAAACTAATAAAGAAATAAATTAAGGCGTATTTAGTACACTAAACAAATAATTTGGAGGCGATTTATTTATTTATTTTTTATTTTCCCAGCAAAACCTTATGTTAAATGTAGGTACTTAACTGAACAATAACATAAAACTGTACTTTAGTAAATTCAGCATTCAGAGAGCGCGTGTCACGGCACGCGTGGTTGCTGCAAAGCGGATTGCGACTCACGGATAATATAATATCCTCTTCTCGTTAAGGTTGACACACACGGAGCAACATGACGCAATAATTTGTAAAACTTTTTTATGGTATTCACGCTATTTAAGTTTGAATAACTTTGGAATTGCATGCCTATTATGGGTGAATAATTTGATTGCCGTTTATGAAACAATTTAATGATGTTAGTGTTTAATGATGAAATGAAGAGATTCTAGTGATTTAAAAATGTAAGACGAAACTGATGATACAATATTAACAGTGGAAAAGTATTGGACGTGGCTTAAATCCAATATTAGACCACAAAACTACATGAAAAGCCAAATTTGTTTAAACTATTCGAATTATAAACAGAAAAACCTTTTGACAAGAGTTTGTCTGTCTCTTTTTGTGGATGGCGTCAAATGTGTCTTTTTAAAACTCAAGGAATTTATACACAATCTAGTTCAAAATTCAAACGTCAAGTGTCGCAGCGACATCCAGTTTTACCCACTCACCACCTTAATATCGACACGTTTATTAGTAGACAACAGAATGAAAATCCCTTGTCACCAAGCTACCCATAACAACCAGTTAAAGTTCACCGAGTTCCTAATGATTTGTCATTAATGTAAGTGGCTAGAACTCCCGCGGGTTCCAACTACCCTCTAATAACGACAACGACGCATTAAACATATTAAGGTCTATTAGTTCTTGATAAAGTTCGTACATAACCGCGAAGTTACATTCGTAAGCGGTGCGGAATTTGACAATTTAAATTGTACTGTGTAATCTATGCTTTAATTTTGTCTTTGTTCTATGGGGAAGATTTTGCTTGCAAATACGTAGTTTATTAAATGACTTAAAATATAAGGTTCTTATATTATTAACCCGTGTGTGTGCATTCTAGGCGATCCTAGATTTGAAAATCCACAAATCTGACAATCATTAATTAATTCACTGAAAAATTTATGGAACATTTCGCTCGAACAATCTATTTCGGAATTCGATGAAAGGCGTTGGTAAACCTTATATCCATAATGCACGTCCTTAAAACACGAAATGAAGTAGGTACTAATAGATACCAGATAAGATAATAAATCATATGCCTAACTAATAATTCAATAAAACTGTTGTCCTAGACTCAAAAAGCCTTGAAGATGCCCATAAACCATTAGCAAACCAATTTCACGGGCACAGACATAATCCCTGAAGGCCTATTTGCCAAATTCTTTGCAGAGTCAGTCCATACATCTCAATTACAGCCCCTTAGGGCATTAATCTGTTGTATAAAGCCAGAATCTTCTTAAATTTTTTATTGACATTTTGTAGACTTGCGAAAGAATCGTTACGGCTCCCGGACTTGACGAGAGAATTTCAACTTCAGAGTGGTAGCCAGATAGATCCAAAGCAAAGGGCCTGATATACTATAACTTTACCGTGATACCACTGTTTTTTCTCATAACGAAAACTCATTGTAGGATTCAAAACACCACCATCATCACGGCATCTAACGCCACTACCCTTGATCTTTTTTTCACCATTAAACTTACCTTAAGCTGAAGTACCTTAGAGTGTTCACATATTAATAGCTTAATTATACATTTTATTCAGTTAATCAATAAAATCTCGTATCTGATTTTTAACAATCGTATTTCTACATAAAACCTCAAGAAATAGACCTGATTACCTTAAGAATTATTTAAAAAAAGTATCTCAATTCTCTCACATGACCAGTAATTTCTTATCAAGAGATATAACATAGAAAATATTGGGCAGAAATATTTCCATCATAATCTTAATTTCGCTCATATTTTTTTATCTCCCCACTCACTCTCTTTTACCATGAAACGTAGCTATAATGTGGCCCACAGCTCACAATAGGTGCACTATTTACGTATTATTTGCCCCTTCCATTAGTAAGGCAAGGGTTTGCTATTTCGACAATGGTCTAGTATAATAGAAACCCCCCACATAATGGGTACTAAGCATAAACTTCGTTGGCTAGCTTCTTGCGTCCTAAAAGGAAAGTCGTATGAAAACATATTAGGCATTTAATACTGAAGTATTTCGTGGTATCGTTAGTGAAACTTAAGGACATGGAGAATCTGGGATAAATTTGATAAA
This sequence comes from Tetheella fluctuosa, assembly GCA_951216915.1. NCBI lineage: Eukaryota > Metazoa > Arthropoda > Insecta > Lepidoptera > Drepanidae > Tetheella > Tetheella fluctuosa. Next base: position 6,547,860 of record OX578234.1, read on the forward strand.
ATAAAATTTGATGTTATCTAGATAGTATCAATTACCTACTAGTAAAATATATATTTTATTTGTTTACTATTTAGATATTTAGCAGTTTACAATTGTTATGGTCTAAAATAGTAATGAAATAAAAATAACGTGGAATAAAAATTATTTTCTTTTTAGAATTGAGCAAGTTTCTTTCAGTACTTACGAGTAAGTTGATTTTCTAAATAAAATCTAAGTCAGATTATGTATCTACCTATTGAATTAAAGGTGAAATTGCATCACAAAAGCTACATTATGTAAAATATCATCCCCACAAAACAAGCTATTTCAATAAGTATTCAAACCATTTTTCAAAAATGCTTAATTTTACAAATAAGCCATGACATTTAATAACGGCACTCAAAAGTATATTAAATACCCATAAACCATAAACAAAAACACAAGCAGAACTTGCGGCAGCTTTAATATTACTATAAAAGTTGGCGAAGTGTCTATGGTGCTTCTTTAACGATCGCTACACCTGCACGGTTGCGGGAGGCGCCTATTTGAAGCCAAAACGAGGTAAATTGTCCTATGGGGTGACAATGAATCATTAATGTTTCGGGATATTTATTTAGTTCAATACTGAAATCTTAGTGTTTTGGAACACGAATCATGACCGTTCCCTGAGGAAGTCTATTTATAAAAAGTTTGAGTTTTGTTTATAAAATACAATTCTGCATTTTTTTTTCCAAAAATTAGTTGGTAAAATATATTTTTTTCGAAACATTAAGTTTATTTATGATTTTATAATATTATGATGCAATTAGATCCCATGGATCTATAAGGTTCTCGAGTGGCGACTACGTACAGGAATGCGCCGAGCGGGAGGGCCTACCTGGTGGACCGAATGACCTGGTCAGAGTTGCTGGGAGCCGTTGTATGCAAGCGGCCCAAAACCGTTCATTGTGTAAATCAATGGGGGAAGCTATGTTCAGCAGTGGACATCCTCGGGCTGAATCAGATAGAGATAATAAGAATCACATGGTCACCCTATTGGCATCTGAAGTTGGTCGTGTTATTTTGAATGAGTTTTTGAAGTCACTAGCACCGCATAATATCGATACGATGTCGCCGCAACTGCACTCGTGTGACAACCTTTATAGTTTAAATTTTACTTTACTCTTCTAACTTTATTTTTAACGAAATTCAACTCTAATGCACGTAACTTAACTTTTTCTTTCTTTTTGTTATTTTTTGGGACCACTTTCAAGTTGAAAGGTATGTGTAGAATCACTTAAAACATTTGCTTCAGAATATGTCTGAAAAACATATTAGCTAATGCATAATTTTCTCGTCTTATTCTTCAGTGATATTTAACCGATCAGTAAGCAAGCATTTAGACTTACCATAACTGCAACTTTCTAACTTATATTAAAAATAATATCATATTTTTATTAAAAAAAACAGCATCTGTAAATGTTTCAAAGATTTCAAGAATATTCTCATAACTTAAGTAGCTTTATTTAAATCAAAAAAAGAAACATAATCTTAACAGGTCTATTTGTAATTATTTAACTAAACTTTCAGGGTGGTATGTAAACATTATGGTTGAGTAGATATGGAACTTTTGTATGGAACAATTTTTTTTTTACGCTTTCAGATTCGGTCACAACAAAAGTTGTTTGAAAAAAATAAATTAATAAATAAATAAATTAAAAATAATACCCCTGTATATAGTAAATTTCCTCGCGGAAATGGCTCCGCTACTAACAACTGCCAACTGCCAACAGGATGGCAGTGTTACCTATTTGAGTAGCCAAGCTAATTTAAACTAAGGCGATAATAGCTCAGAGTGGTAGCGACGTCGCCAAACACCTATAGCTCCAGCAGCTGCACTTGAGAGCCAGTTTCTTCTAGGCTTTGTGAGCTTACTACCTTCGGCCACATCATCACTTACCATAGTGAGACACAGTAAAAAAAAAACATCTACAAATTGAGAATTTCTTTAGACTATGCCAACTCTCCACTATAATTCGACTGCTAAAAGATATAGAGGAGGTAAAAAATGGAACAAAAAGTCTACATAGCACATTAACAATGTAAAGCACAGATATCTCGCTCTTGATGAAGACTAATTGCAGGATCACCAATGCGATTTAAATATTAAGAATTATACTTAGATATATACGGAAAATGTTTTCTTTCGATGCTTAATTTGCGCAGTAATAACAATGTAGAGAGATAGAAGAGGGATGCTTAGGTGTTTCGGGCCTTTAATGGTTCAGACAGTGTGAGTTGCTCTTTCGTATTTTAGACCCTGTTTACTGTCTTACATACATTTTGTAGGTACTAATATAAGCAGTTAGCCTCAGAATTGACCTTTACATCTTTACGCGAATAGTCGGTAATGGTAGGTACTCAATCATAGGATCCTTACTCAATACTTTGGGTGAAACTTATCGCATAGATAGATCATACACTAGATTATAAGTGCAAGAATGATAAAGTGATAATTGTTTATCTCTAGTTGTTTGTTTATTAAATATTAATCGGTGTCTCTGAGGGAGCTTGTATTCGTCAGTAAAAATTTCTAGCAGAAAATAATTAATTAATTTAATTGATTTCTGGAATTCAATCATTGACAGATATCATCAGCAAATAATCATCAGGAATTTGATGTTTAAGGACTTAAACTTCTATTTACAAAGCAATGTTTACTTGCCATTTGTAAGGTATCAAAAACTGGTTACATATAATATTAATTTAGAACGAAACAGGATTGCGCTCGTGCTTATGAATATATAATTAATACAAATAAACTAATTATCCAACACGACGTTACTTGGCTCGTCGTTCGCTACTAATACAGATTCCTTCCGATGAATGTTTAATTAAATTTCCTAGAGGTGTAATAAATTATAATGAGGGAAATAGGTAGTATAATAATACCTGCAAACGTAAATTATAAAGTTCTATTTACAGTCTCTTAAATTTGTTTTTTTTTCATTCAAACTTTAGTATACTACTATCCTGTTTCAGGGTATGGTCTGCGTACAAAATTTTATCGAAATTGGCGTATATATTGACATATTATATATATTATACATTATAATAAAAAGACTACAAAAAAGACGAACTAAGCTCATTATTTTTCATTAAAAACAAAGCCAATAATCTGAAGAGATAAAAAACGTTAATCAATGCCAAGAATGAACATTAATCTGGCTACAAGCGGCAGATATGCGTATATTAAATTGTCGAATGATTTATTTGCAAGAGCACGAGAATAGATCACATCCGTGTAATACGGAGCTGGTATGTACTACAACCATGTTTGTGCTAACGTGATTTTGATAGCTAAAACATAATTTTGCCCGTATATTGGAAACAACATTTGAGTAAAATTTAGTTTTAGTTCTAAACCTTGTATTCTAAGACGTTGGATTCGGCTTGAATTTGGACCAAACCTTCCACACGTAACTTTTTTACGGTATGGGTTAAGAACTTAAGACGAGTGAAGTTTTTCTTTAGTTTTATAACCTTGGCGAAAAATATTCATAATGTTCTTGAATATATTTATTTTTATATTTTTCATCTCTAAAAGATTAATTTTGTTAATTTACTAAACAGGTGAAAATATAAAACAGGGTAGGTATCGAGTTTCGAAAACGTTATTCAAGGTAGGTATATTAACTTTCTACGTCGAAAAATATTATACTGCATTTCCAAAAATTGTTTCATCAACGCTTACTTTTACTATGCAACGAACTCTTCGAAAATGACATAATATATTCCATACAAAGCTAAATACGTATTCAGATTCAGTATTATTTTATGAAAATTACAATAAATTTTCGAACACATACTACTTGATATTCTAATTACACTCAAAATCACAATAGAAAAATACAAAAGCAACATAGTAAATTATCAAATAACGGCGGAACGTAACTTAAGAGTCCATGCGATAACCTAAGTTGACGTTTATACGTCTAGACGGTCCCGGAATGTCCCGGGTGATTCAGATTTATCGTAAATATAGGGTGTCCTCGATATTTCCATGCTGAAACAGATCCTATCTGATGCGTATTGTATTTGAAATCGCTTACTGCTTGATACGAGTACTTATAAAAAAAAATATTGATAGAATATTTCTGTTTCCATTATGCAATAAAAATATATACGAAGTTAACCTATTTATTTACAACAAATATTTACAATCAATGTATAATATACAAACTATTATATATAGAAAACCTCCTCAAAGCCCTCGCTGCTGTCGATAGGCAAGGTTCCCAACAGGCTGGCAGCGTTCCCTTTTTGGATGGCCAAGCTTATGCGTTGGCGGAAAAAGCTTCCAGCCCGTCGGTCTCCCGAAGTCTCGATGAGCTTGGATGATAAATTCTAAGCAAATCAGCGAGCCTCGAACTCCCACGGACCCATGGTTTCCACTGCGAATGGCATTAACAAAAAATTTTAACCAAGACAAGCGTATTTTTTTAATTTGGATTTTTCAGCACCGGTCGCAGCCACCCCAGCAACTTTACAAGTCGCCAGTATGTGGGAAGGCGCAAGTGTATCAACACGTGGCATCCCGCACCAGCGGCTTGCCGAGCTCGTTGACAAAGTCTCCGCAGCGGCAACGATGAGGATGATTGGTCCTGGAACCAAGACGGAGACAAATGGATAAACTTAAAGTGATTCGGTCTAACAAAGTATCGATGTTTGTAGATGTAATAGCAGTGACCCGATTCCTTCTCAGAGACAGCTAACAAGCGTGCGCGGTCCGAATTTGAAGAAAAATTGGAAAATAGATTTTGCCAAGTTTTTTCGCATAGAGGCTTGTCCCACTCTCTCTGAGAGTGACTTAAGGTTAGCGACGGAATATATGTCCCTGGACCAGCTGCCTGCCAGGCATTTCTGGCATCGGACAGGTGAGAAACCTCAACGGATCCAATAGAGATCCAACACAGAACGGTCGGTCCAAAACAGATCCAACGAGGTCACCCACACTATATACCGACGACAGAAATGCCGGCAGTGAAATGTCTGAATTTTTCCGCACTCCTAGACCATCATAACACACGGGAAGGGTGGCCTGAGACCACACATTGTATTCATTAAAACAACAATTTAGGATTTTAGCCACAGAAATCTTAATCATGTTATCTAACGTATAATATACGTATAATGAAAAAATCATATTTCTACCTCTTTTACTGAAATCCAAATTGGGGCTGCGTCTGCCGAAGACGATTAATAATATATTATATGAAAACTATTGCTTTGGTAAAAAGAATATCTACCAATTTTTTTAATTGAAATACAGAGGAGTTAAAAAAAGAGGAATACAAAAATCTATTTAGAATATTAAGTTTGGTGCTGCTAATTGAGCGACATATCCCTATGCTCTATCTCCCTTTCTTCTCTCTTTCCTGCTGTGGATTCAGTTGCGATGGTGTAGCGATGCTAGCAACTGCACCACTCCAATTCAGCGTGAAAGTTGTTGAGAGCCCTTATACCTAATAAGAAAAAATAGAAAGAAGTCTTTGGCTTTCATTTTATTTCAGCTACAGTTTTATAATTTTTCACATGAATTAATTAGAGGTTTAGTTAATCTTATTTTCAAAAGATGAAATCGTAAAAATACCTACAGTAATTGAAGAAATGCGAGTTCAAACGAAACGAGGTTTTACTGCCATATTACGTCCCGGAATTATATATAACTGCCAATGAATAAAAGTATGCACTTAAAAAGTTATGAATAATACATTCCTACCCGGTTTTGTGGCGAGCATCCTGTTGCGTGGGGAAATATTTCCATGTGTAATGTTTATTCGGTGACAGGTGTAGTTTCCATGCCAGATTGTACTTGGTGACATAACGGCTCAGTGTTGTATTATTGCTGATATATTCACAAAGTAGGAATTATATTCGGAATGGTTGAATTTAATAACGAGTTGGTACTGCTTAATATTCATAGATCAACAAGTTTTGCGTTGAAGTTTTTTACATTGCATGCTAAATTCCAAAAGTAGTTTTCTTCTAGAAATGCGTAGCGAAGGATGCACTTTAACCCGGCAAAAAGATCATTTAATAGATTATCTTATCTTACCTCTAATGAAGTGACCCAATCGGTGGGTGGAATGTCAGCCTTTCTTTTGACCTACTCTTATCTGATAATAAGAAGGAAAAGTGGCCCAAAAGTGGTAAGCACATTAAAGTCCTAAAGGCACCAACGATATTTAGATCAAAGTGTTAAAATCATCAAACAGAAAACGTTTATGAATAAACTACCCCTATTATTTGGCACAATGGATGCATTGTACTTATATGTGACGGGACATCTTTTGTACTTGTTAAAAATGATCAAAGAACTCCTAAAATGAGTTTTCCCTGAGAATACTAGCGGTCGTTCCGTTTTATTTTATCTGTGCTGTCTGCTGCACGAATTATGTTTGCAGTTTAATCATTTAAGTTTTCATTGTGCTCTGCAGTTTTTATTACCGGAATATTTGATTATCTAGACCATCGGACGTTGTTTTAATCCAACAGAGACCCAATTCTACAATCTACAGTACTTTTGTGTATTTTTTTATGTAACATAGTTTGCGATTATATTTAAATGTTTTATTCTTTACTAGTGTTGTACATCTCACTTATTTGTCGGACTACGTGCAAAGGGGTGGGGCCCACGTGGAATGCAATAAACTAGCCGATGTGGGCATTTATGGTACATATTTTGGATATCTTAATACGTATGTCATACTAAATGGCTTCAGCTCTAATATAACATACGAATAATACCTAATAAAATGCTTATATTTCCCCCATTTACTTAGAATTTTGATTAGTACTAACACAGAGTGTAGTAATAATTAATAATAAAAAAAACAAGGAAACCAAATATGCTGTTTACAACACTAATTCTATAATTCCGGAATGGTCCTGAGCAATAAGTACCCAAATTCTATTTGACTTGAGATTTAGAATATTTCATTTATCTATATAAAAAGAAAACATAACGATGATTAAAATAAATTAATTCAGTAACAAGTGGACGCACCCCATCGGCAATTCGTAAATGACGTCATCCGTACTCTCCGACGTCCGCGCCGACCAAGTGGACGTGGAACTTTAACCGCATAATTCAAACAGCAAATGCTCTGACATTTGCTCTCTGAGTTTCTACAGATTATCGAGAATTCCACAAACATTGCATAGGATCATTATAAACTATGTTGTTTCCAGTACGAGCCAAGCCAACCATACCTATCATGTAAAATAGCACAAGCAATGCGTTCCGGTGTGTTATTGCGATGTATGGCAGTGAGTAGGGTTGCTGCGTCCGAGTTTAGCTGATGGTTTTGACAGCTAAATACGCTTTATAAAATAAAGTGATCTTTTTGGTCAGCCAGTTTTGTAACTAAAGGTTGTCTGGTAGAGATCACTTTTAGTGATAAGACCGCTATGTAACACATTCACTGTAAGTAAAGTTTTGTATGACTAATCCAATCATTTTAAATTGTGGTGTAATAATAAAGTGTCGTCTATCTATCTAACTGTGTGCAAATACAATAAATTAAAAATATAAATATTATTATGATGTTTTTCTGGAAACATTGATACCCGTTTTTTTTGTATTTGTTGAAAAAAATAAGATTAGGCAGGCAGGTAGGGTATAAAAAAAATACAATTGTAAAACGAAACATAATAAAATGTGAAACTTCTATGTAAATTTCAAATCACTTCTAAACCGTTGATGCGTCAACCCTACATAAGTTGCGTCTCATAAACGCAATGTTCGCTTTATATTTTATTCATTGCCGGTTGCGGCCGCCACAGCCCGCTGTATAATATTGTTTACAGCGTTTATGCGGTTATGTAATAAGATGCAATTTGGGAACGCAGGATGATTCTCGTTTTGCAAGTTATTTACAAAGTGTGTTTTTGTTAGATATAGTGAAGATATATTTATATGAGAAACGTGCGGGTTATAAAGAAATGTAAGGTAAATCTCTTTTGATCTTTCCTTTCATGGTTTTGTGTGCTTGCCTTCTTCGGCGGTCTCGGCTCTTACCGCGGTGAGATTGTGGTAAAAAAAATACAAAAACTGAGTAATAAAAGGTGCAAGTTTGACAGATGCATGGACCTAGAAAAAAAGGCGGACAGATGGCCGCTAAGAAACTATTGAAGCACCAAAATGGTGGCGACGTACTGTGTGTGTGTGTGGTTCGGAGCGTAATGGCGGGCGGCCGGCTTAGTGTGGTGTGAATGTGAGCGTGCCGGACTTGTATGCATTTAAGCGAGCTGGCTTACTGTGGGTGCGTCAGTAATTGTTTTAAGAGGTGGCATCCGCCTTTTCTTCTTGGTCCATGACAGATGGTAGACTTTAAGGCCCTAATCAGTAGGTACTTACCTTGGTACAGTAGCTGAGGTACGGAATTAACAGTGAAATACGTAAGTTCTCATAATTTTCTCGCTGAAAAATATTAATAATGCGTAAAGCTTCGACATTTCAGTTTATATCTATATTTATATACATAAAAGCTTATCAAGTGAGGAATTTTGTTTGATTCTCGGAACTGACTGAACTATTTTACAAGCAAACTATCTTCGTAAAGGCTTTCATCGTAGTGGCGGTATTTCGACAATCGTATCGCCGTTCGCTTTAACATCATCACAAAGGGAGTACGCAACGATAGCGGATAGCAATTTAAAAAGCATATTCGTAGCGTACAAATATTCAGAGTCAAAGGTAAAAGCACTTATCTATTCAGTTTTAGATCTAGCTCCTCTAAGAAATAAAGTAGCAATTCAAAGTCTAGTATATGTTTAAAAAATTCTAAATTCAAAGGATTCTTATCAAGTGAGTGCATTACCTACAAGTATTTATAAAGTTTAGTCGACTTTAAAAATTTCAGTATTTCTCTCTTTTTTTTACTATGGACTATTTACTATAGGGTGTAAAGTGGTGACAGATTTTCTACATGATATGTTTCAGCTTGTAAATAATTGATTTTTTCTTTCTTTCTTTCTTTCTTTCAGTTAGCAATGTGGGTACTACAAAGTCACCTCTGTACTGTAGTCAAACTCAATGTAGGATTCGAGCACAACACGTCACTATCACTAAGTTATCATCTCCTTAAATCATTGGTATTTCTAAAACCATCGATTTGGTAATTATCTACGAGTGTCACTTATTGTAGTTACATAAAGACTACTCAACCGTTAAATTTCCATCACAGTTATTTTATCAGTACCCAAACTATAAAAAAAATGTACTGCGGGAGTGTCGACAGAAGTGAAAACTTATTTTGGCGCGTTAGACATTTTTTAGATGGGTACTAGGGTTGCATTTTATTTATGAATTGATTGAGATTGAGCTCTTGTATCATCATCATTATCATTTAAATCTAGCGCCAAAACTACTGACAGCGACTATCGACATTACTGGCCGCAATTATTTTAATGGGAGAAAAAATAAACTAAACGTCAAACTGCGTCCCGGTAACGGTGTCGCGAGTCCAGAGGTTTTACCTCATCTAAAAATATGCGTACCGCGCTAAAAGAAATTCTCACTTAAAAAAAACACTATCGTTTTTTGTTCTTCTGTCACCGCAACGAAACGACCCCACGCGGCTGAAAATTAAATGATAGACCAAAAAATAGTAGGGTAATAAGAAAATCAATATGACGTAACACATGTTTTGCTCAGAAAAATAGACATGAAAAAGACACAGAAAAATACAATGGCTAAATAAGTAAATGATTACAATATAGTCGCTCGTTACGCTGTTCTAAAATAATCTATTATCTATGTATAATAATAATATAATATATCTATTATATTATATCTATCCAGACAACCTTGTGTAATTACCGAAATTAAGAAATATTATATTATTTGGTATCTATTAATAAAATTGCGAATTTATTTATAGCTATTCAATACAAAAATAGCGGACGATGTTATATATCAGTGATTTCAGAATATGTACCATAAGTTTTGTGATGTAGGTACAAATCGTTCTAGTGATGTACATTTACTATTAAAATAAGGATGTTACATATAGAGCGGGTGGGAAAAAGCTTTACGTCAAAACGGCATGACCCTTGTAAGCGCATTCGCTTTGGTGATGATTTTTATTTATACTCTTTAAGCATGTTATCTCAGTGGCTGTGGCGATGAGTACCACGTTGAAGGTTGTGTGTTCGAATCTTATAATGTGGTTGAGCTGTCGGTGAAAGAAAATATCCTGATTCAATTTAATGCATATCTCAGAAAACGTACTTACTCCATTTATGTTAGAGCTTATAACACTGTCTCCAATCACCTGTATTTCGATGATTGCACTTGAGAGTCAGTTTCCTCTTCTAGCCGTTTCTTAATTTTACATTTAGGATAATGTCTGGAAAAAAAACACTAGATACATGAAATCTACACTATCCCTGAGTAATACGGGATACTTTTCATACCGCGAACGCGGGTATAACAGTGGTGGATAGCTAGTGAATTGTAATGTGAAGTATAGGTTAAGCCCCATTTACTCAGTCAATGACAATCTCACTACGGCGGGAACTTAAGTACGTATACAAGTAGCGTTTGACGTGATGTCATAAAATATTTACAGCGTAAAGATGGCCGAAAACCGTGTAAACCGACATAACCGAAACATTTTAGTGGTTTCACATCCCCGCTAGGCAAATAACTCGTATTTTACGATTAGCCGAGTACGCAATGTGAATTCTTAATATTACCGGTAAAGAAGTGACACTTGATGCACGATAAGGATTTTTTGAGATGAAAATAATTGTAGGGTTCTAGTATACGCTGACCACTTACCACCAGGTGGACTGCCTTTTTGTCAACCAGTTGACATAAAATAAAATAAAACATATGTAAAATAATTTATACAATTTAATTCGATAGCACTACAACGAAAATTCGGATCTTCATTTTTCAATATTAAATCAAATTAAGCTTAACTACATGTGTAATAAAGTAGACATTATATTATTTATCTGATATACCTAACTATATTTAAAAAATACTTGATATTGTACAACTCCATCAAAAAAGTCAAGTCCACAGTACAATTCCAATCAATTTCAATAGCACAGGTAATGGCAGACAACGAATGGGCAATTGTTTACTGGATGCGATACAACCCCAGCCTAGCACACTTCACTATGCTGAGTCAATACTGCTGAGTGCGTACCCTTGGCACTAAGGACCTGTCGTATTTGCCGTGTCAATTGCAACTGAGCCAGGACTGGCTGACAATGTATACCTTCTTGGTGTTCTAAATTTGAAAATAATTAGAAAATTTGTCTATCCGGCCTTTCCCAAAAAAATGATTTTGTGATCTTATATTCTATACAGAGACGTCGAAGTCATCGGCTTCTCACATCAAATTAATATGTACATAGATTCTATAAATTTGTCATTTCGCATTGACTATTCTATTTATTATATTTTATACTTTTTTAGGGGTTCAAGTCCTACAATGAGCTTGATTGAGCCTTTAGGGGAGGAAAACGTAAGGAAACCGATGTAGTACCCGCCGGGCTGGCTACAACCCTCAGATTGATAAATAATAATAAATAAATAAATATTCTGGGACATTATTCCTCACACACGGCCATCTGACCCCAAACTAAGCAGAGCTTGTACTATGGAAGCCAGATAACTGATATACTACATATACTACTTTTCTTTTGTAAATACATACACATATAGATAATTACACCCAGACACAGGACAAACAGACATGTTCATGCACACAAATGTTTGTCCTGAGTGGGAATCGAACCCACGACCTGTGGCGTGATAGATAGGGTATCTTACCAACCACGCCAACCGGCCCGTCCACCACCAGTGTCCAACAAAAATGTTTCTTCCGTTATTTTCATTATTTTCTTAAGCATTTGTTTATTAATACTACCTATTACTAATTAATTAATAGTAAAGTGCGACTCATTATTTTTAACCGACATCAAAAAAGGAGGAGCTTCTATGTTCAACTGTATCTTTTTTTTATGTATGTTCATCGATTTCTCCGTCAATTGCGAACCGATTTTGAAATTATTTTTTTTTGTTCGAAAGGGTAGGTATACTTGATATGGGACCGATATAAATTTTCATTATGATCTGATCATGGATTTTTAAATATGACGGAATTCCTCAACGAAAAGCACGAATATCGCAATTGAAATATCTTATTCAGTAGTGTCGACACTAGGTATTATTGATATGCATATCCTCGATCAGTGACAAATATTGATAGAACTTAAAAAAAAAGTTAAACCGACTTCAAAAAGGGTTTTCACTAAAAAGTATAAAATAATGTAAGCAGTTAGAACTCGTTTTGAAGTCAGCGAAAGGGAAGCACGTGTTCTAGAATCTTATATTCTTCAAATTCTCAAATGTTATTTTTAGGGTTGCGTACCTCAAAAGGTAAAAAAAGGTTGTACCATCCAAAATTTCATATTAAGCTTAAATAGTTCATCCCGTCAAATAAATACGTACATTAGTTATATTTACACCCCACTAGCATTGAGTGTGTTGAAAGCTTTTCAGGAAAAGGTTATGAAGACAAATCCGCAAAGTATGTGTTCAGACATTACTTTTGTCATAATTTTCACGGGAGACACTCACCCGGGGAAATATTAGTGACGTCACAAGATTCAAGATTAAGCACCGTATAAATTGAGTGAAATAGTGGAAGAGAAAAATTATATAAACTGGTGTTACTAACAACACATATTTCATTGATATTTTAGCGATAGCCCACTGGAGCTTCAAGTGCAGGAGCAATAAAGTGTATTTACTAATTTGTGATGTAAACATCACCACTTATTATTTAGTTATATAGGTGACAAACAAGCACACGGCCCACCAAATAGTAAGCGGTTACCGTCGCCTATTGATGCTTACAACACCAGGGGTATCTTGCGCATTACCAATCCAAAAAGGAAATGACGCGAATTGCCGAATATGCTGAGATTGTAGTGAAACACAAGTCTATTCAAAGCAAAAAAGAAAAAGAATACAGATAAATTTGGGAAATTTTAACAATGTTCTATTGGCTGAAAAAGACTGTCAATAAATAGGGCGATTTGTAGGATGAAATATTATTCATCGATTTGGTATCTCGAAATGAACTCCAATAAACTTAGGCCTGTTACATGAATTCCCTAAAGGAATCTTGAACCGCTTGGAGAATACATACCATATTAATTCAGGTGACTCCTTGTAACTTGATAAAGTAATAAACATTTAATATAAAAGTAAGTAAGAACAAATATGAAAATTATGAATTAACATAAACAAGTCACTAATTGAATATTTATACAATGCCAAACTTTTTAGATAGAAGTTCATCACAAAGGCGGCTGCCAAAGAATTTGGCGAAACAACCACGTTTGCTCCGTTAAGATACGATTCAAAAGAAAATTTACGTAAATATGTTTTATGTTGAACCGGGATTTTATATCTTTCCGGAATGATACCACATTTTATTTTTTTATTTTATCTGAGTGTCAAATTTCAAAAAATATGGAACAAACATTCACACAAAGCATTTATAATATTAGTAATTATACAATACAAACATACCTAGTAGGTCCCTGTTTCTCCGACTTGGTATGTCTCGTGTAGTTGATTAAATATTCGCAAAATCATTATGCTAAAGACATTAACTATAGCTCGTTATTACAGAACTACAATTTCGGCTACAAATAGCTTTCTGCATTAATTTTGGCCATGAATTTCCAGTAAACTGCTTAATCAAAATACATTAAACTTTCCAGTCACACCGTAGCAAATGAAACGTACAAACTCCAATATTAACAAAACTGTAGACTGTAGTGTACGTTCTAAATTCAAATGTGTGAAGCAGTATGTAGGCGTTTCTGCTGGAGGGAAATTCGTTTAGCTCTTGTAGTTGGTACCTTCCAAATACATTTAAATTATGCAGCCGATGACAGTTTGAAGCGTGTTGAGAATAAATAACACGATACTACGATAAACAGTTGGACATTACGCTGGACTCATAGTTGTTAAGACTTTACTACAAAACTCATGTTGTGAAAAAAGAACTGCTAAGGCTGTTTCTTTCTTTTCTTCGACACTCATTACAAACAATTAGATGGTTAGAAATGCCCTCAAGCTGATAAGGTATGCATTATATTGTGTTCATCGCAACATGAACCTTAGTTTATCATGTATTAAGTGCAGTTACAGAATAAATAATACTTAGTACGAACGTCTGTGGTGTATTTATTGACCATCGCCAAATAATTGAACTGTAGCGACTTATTTTAAATATTACTGTAGTGGGACATCCATAGCTAAGCAAACATTTAAAAAAAACTAATATTCACATTATAAATAGCACAACAATTAAAAAAAAACATATGTTTGGAACACAGTATTGTACGACTGTAAGACATGGACAATGACGTTAAGGGATGGAGAAAGCCTGGAGGTATTTGAAGTATGGTGTTGGAGGCAGATAGAGAGAATTAGCAGAACTGAGAGAGTAGCGATCGAGGAAGTGCTGAGAAGAGACATTTAGTAGATACAATACATTGGACATCTTATGCGTCACGAAAAACTTAATAAAACATCAAAGAGGGAAAGATAGAAGAGAAGCGAGGAAGAGGAAGACCAAGGATAATATATAGACCAAGTGAAACCAAACGTAGACGTCGTGTCGTATAAGGAGGTATAGGAAGAGGCGGAAAACAGATTAGAGTAGAAGAAGCTGCACTGATAAGAGCCCGAGTGAGAGGCCAGTTCTTATATATAGAAGAAGATAAAAGGAGGAACTTTTCTTTTACTCAGTGTAAAAGTAAAAGTGTTGCATGAGTTGAGAAGGCATGTAGGTTTATGCAGTAATACTAGTGAACCTTTTGTATGGAGAAAAACTTTGTTCAGTTCAATCCAGAACCATCATCAACTTTAAAAAAAAACTAAAAAAATCTTCAATTTTTCGTGTTACAAATTAATGAAAAGAAGTCTCCTATTCATGGGACCCGCAAACAAAAGGGCGACCGATCGACTTATCGCTCCAGTTGGTCCCGAACAAAGGGTTCAACTTTTAATTGGGGCCTAAATCTGAGATATTCGAAAATGAGGACCTCTTTTGTTTATGCCTTCGTTAATTTCTGCTCACCTGACTCCCTTTTCTTTTGGAAACCAACTCCTTGAATCGTAAGGGAATGTTAAACAAAGATTCTGTTTGAATAATGAACGTCTATATTTATTTTATGCGTTATTACTTTAGCTTTTTAAGATTATATTTAGTTTTATTTGAATTGTTATTTTATAATATTGACTTCATATTCAAGTCGATGTTTTACAATAGTCACTTATAGTGCTTTTTATATAACTCAAAGATCAATAGATGATCTAAGATGGCCAGATAAGCGGTATCTAGCTGTTAATTTGAAATTAGAACAGTTTTTGTATGGACTTATCAAGGAATAGCCTATCCAAGGTTTATCCAGCGATTGAAAAATCAGCCCTTAATCTAAGGAATGTTTCCTGACATAAAAATAAAATCTAAGTATTGGATTAAATTGAATATATTTTCACATTAATCCCTGGAGGGCTAAAAAGGAAGCTCGAGCAATATTGCTAATCCAAATAATTTTTCCGAATTTACAATTCATCAATACCAAACCTTTTAATGAATTAAATTGTTATATATATGACTATTTTACATAAAACATATTGAAATAAGTAGGATCTGCCAAAAATTCGAAAAATGAATTACATTTGCAATATTGCTTGAGCGGCCTTTTTAACCGATTTCAAAAATGGAGGAGGTTCTCAATTCGGATGTTTATTAGCCTGTTATATGGGCCTGTTCGTCTTGGCCATTAATAGAATATTTAAGGTAGACTTATCATATTTTATTTTATAACTACCCTCATTTTATGATTGTGAGTAATGACGATTAGCAATCACTGTGACTCCGATACTTTAGAGACAGTTAGCTTGTGAACCTATTATGACTACACTCGTGGTGCGTATATAAAGGAAATTGAAGTGATTTTCATCAAGAAAACTTGGACATTTTGTCATAATCTAATTGACTATTTATTGTTGACCGTGTGAAATTGTGCATAAAACTGAATGCAGTTGAATTTGTATTACCAAGAACGAGTGCTGCTTGCCTACGCTTCAGACGGGCTGTGGTAGTGAAAAAGGTTAGTGGTAGCATAATTTATATTTAAACTAAGGTCCTTACTAGCACTTAGCTACTAGGTATAACCCCATAATCCCAAAATGGTACTAAGTTTTTTATACATTTCCCAATTGGGATTCAAGCCTAGTATACTCGTAGTAGAGGAAGACCAAAAAATGAATAGATGGATTCAAAGACATGTGTAGGAAGGGAATGATGACTGTAATGACGGCTGCCATGGAGAAATGGAAGAAGAAAACAGCTTTACATAATACGTAGTATTTATTAGTACATAATTGATGATAATATTTACCACTTTATTAAATCGTGAATCTGATAGGTATTATTATTTCAAAATAATTTAGAGTTCAATCTCCAATTAAAACATAGTGTATCAACCAATTTCCCTACGTGTATGGAAATCATGATTGCCGCAGTTTAGATTTTTGTCAGCATATTCGATTCGACTGAATATACATACAAGCTGGCCGTTCGACATGGCCTGTCGATTCCGCCCATATTGTATGGTGCGGTTAAATGAGTCACAACTCCCACGTGAACATAAAATATGCTATCCATAGTGACACAAAATTTGCAACGTTCCTGACTCCTATCAGTGGTTAAGTGATAAACTGTTAGCGGTGAACATTTTGAAAACCAATCTCAACACTATTTCACTATAGATAGGCTTGTGATTGACCATAATGAGCCATAGTCTCACCATGGTAAGTGATAATGTGGCCGAAGGTGGTAAGCACACAGAGCCTTTAAGAAAACTGGCTATCAAGCCCAACACACTGGTGCTTGGCGACAGATTTCCAATTCGTGGAGGTACCCATGAGTTATACGGTCACTAACAGACAGATAGAGACGTTGCGTCAACTATGGTTAAGTTTTATAATATACTAGCGTTCGCCCCCCGGTTTCACCTGCGTTCCCGATATATATACCTATCATTCAAGCTGGAACCAATCATACATATTTACAAAATTTCATTGAAATCGGTTGAGTGGTTTCGGAGATAAACGTGTACGAACACAGTAGCACATGGTTTTATATATGATGTTAAGTATAAGAATAAAGTCTGTCTCACTTATAGCTTATACCACTTGTATCTGACAGTAATTTGACTGTCATTCGAGATAACGTGCGCACACATCAGCTTGATTGCAAATCGTCAAATAGAGTAGGCAAACTTAAATGTTTGAAATTTCAGAGTGTATTTCATTGTGCATTGTATCAAATAAACTATACGATAGTTTGTCTTGATTTGTGGCTATATTTCAGTGGATTTCATCTATGTTCCCGTATTTCAGGTATGCGAGGTTCTCAGTTAAATCAGTTTGATGATTTGGTGAATGTTCAAAAATTAGTTGATTTTATACACCTGTAATACATCCTGTATGGTTTATAACTTTACTACAATATAGATTAAACATCGAAATGTATGGTTGCATTCGATGATAGTAAGTGGGTTCGAATCCTATAAGCGCGAGAAAACTATAACACCGGGTGGTAGGGTACTTTGTAGTACCCACCTGGCTGGCTACCACCCTCAAGATGATAATTTGTCGCCTAGCACCTACCAGTGTGTTCAAGATGCACTTGAGAGCCAGTTCCTTCTAGGCTTTGTATACTTACCACCTTCGGCCACATCATCACGATAGTGGGATTGTATTCAAACACAAGCCTATAATAAAACCTTAAAAAATAAAGAAATATTTTAATAGTTCTCAAACCTGGATAATTCTTTACGGAGTAATTATAAATATAGAGTAGTATTTATACATTAAAATAACATCTTCCAGTGGCAAAGGAGCAGATGGTTGCTGGAACAGTAAAGAGTTACTTATGATTAAGATTTAAAAAAAAAACATGTTTTATAGGTATATATTTTTTTTACAATGTGAAAAGGTTGATAAACAGGCAGACGGTTCATCTTATGGTAAGTGGCCACAGTCGTAGACATAAGCCTTACCATGGGGATTTTCAATGATATGCCGTCTTTTAGAAAGCCTAGGAGGCAAATAGCATTCGAGTGCAACTGCCGGAACACCGGTAAGTGCTTAGCAACAGATTTTTAATGTTAAATTCTTATCATAAATTATTTTTTTTCATTAATATCCGTCACATCTAAACAAGCGAAATTGATTTGAAGTCGTATCGGATAAAGAGAAAAATATATTTTACTTCGTCACCAGTGAGTAAGTTTAGTGAGTACCGCAAATACACAATTCCCGATGTATCGGAGTTAACAGTTTATTGGCAACGTGTTTGCGGGCCAAATACGATTTTCTGGATACGTGACTCCACCGTTTTAAACTCAGAATTGTAGCGAGAGATAGAATTGTCTCATATGAGTTCGCTTTATACAATTGTTGGTTTTGTTTTCACTAGCCTGTCGGGGTTAGTAAAGCAATAAAGGTATTGATTTCAGGATAAGCTTTATGGGATTATGTTGGAACTACTTAGATGATGTCTATATGTTACAAAATCACATTGTTGTTGCATATTCTTATGATATTATGTACCTATCATATAATTCTGCATTTGGTTTCCTCCTGCGGCTACCGTCAACTTTTAAGTGTAGAATTTTATTATTGATCAAAGGGTAATAGGTAGGTACTACCTATACTAAAAAATCAGCTGAAAAGTGCTATCTGTTACAAACATTACGACGATGGAAAAAGATTGAAGACCTAGGCCTATTTTAGTCAACTAAAGCATAACGAAGTACTTCAATAATTTATGCACTACATGTATGTATGTTATGTGTGCGACGCCAGGGGCAGCAAAATTTTTAACTGAAAAAGTTCTGTTGGTTATTAATTTCCAAGCTCATTTTATGTTGTCCCCACATGGCTTCCGTTAATATTAAATTTCTTCGTAAATACAATACGTTACTGTTTGAAAACTCTTGTCCATTTTTAGGGTACCGATGTAAAACAAGGAACCCTTGTAGATTCGTCGCGGTTCGCGGTCCTATCGTAAAAAAAAGTATTTTAAAAATATAGTGGGTTGTCTCAGATTTTTCAATGATATAAAGATATATTTACGAAATATCATTATATTAGTAATTTCTAAATAAATTTTCTAAATTTTGATAAACTGCTTCTTCTAAAAATCTAGAAATATTCACAGTAGTAGCATATTATGATGAATTTAAAAGGAAAAGTATCACCTGTGTACTAGTTTACGAGCAATAGCGACTAAAAATGCACTCTAATAGTACCCTTGTCATGGCTATAAAGAATTTAAATAAACATAATATTTTTATAAATAAACTAGCGGGCCCGACAGACGTTGTCCTGTCCAAACTCGATTACGACGCCATCTACCGGGTCCAATTGTATTTTCAAACCATCCAGGGACCCGCTCAAATATACACACAAAATTTCATCAAAATTGGTCCAGTCGTTTAGGAGGAGTTCAGTCACATACACACGCACACAAGAAAAATATATATTAAGATTGAAGCTTTTCCTTATAAGCAAATGCTACTATAGTATAAGTGAATATTTAAATGATAAATTATAAGTAAATTCATAACTATTGTACCTACATGCACCTATCTCACTCACTGAAAATCATAGGCCATAAGAAGATAAATATCTTTTTTAAATTTTAAATAAATATACATCCCCAATTAAATAACTTAATGTGACTATTAATTATGCAATAAATAAAAATATTGATACGTAAATAATGAATAATTAACTACAATGTTGCCAAATAAATAAATAATATTAAAACAAAAATTAAAATTCTTAATTTTAATTCCTTATTAATAAAATAGTACAACTTAATAACTTCTTAAGAAATTATTAAAATTATCATACAAAACACTCAGTGCTATTCCTCCTCTCTCCTATATTTGATCTATGCTGTGCCCGACAGGGTCCATAATTGTGACTAATGTAATTATTTTTCTACCAACTGTATACATTATGGTACGCAATAAAGAACTGAGAAATGAATTGAGAATTAAACTGAACCAAATCATCTAAACTGACGGAACCCTATACTGCGTGTGTTCCAACACGCACTTGACCGGTTTGTTTTATTGTTGCATTCTTAATTTATGGCAGCTTTTGAATATTTTTCAGTATTTCGGTAAATTATACAAATACATTTATGTATATTTAATTCCTGTGTATATAATATTGTGTATTGGGGATAAAGAAAAATGTGATTTCTTGATGACTTTTCCTGATTGCCCATAGCCTAGGACTAAGATAATTTAAAAAAATACACAAATGATTATGAATGCAAAAAAAAATTGTGTTTTGAGCATGAGTTTTCAGTTTAAGATAAAAAATATCACATATAATACCACATACCTTGGAATAAAATATAGAACACTTTTCAGCACGGAGAACATTACATCCCTCGGAATCACGAGAGAAACCGCAGGGCAGAAGCTAATGTATTTTATGTATTTTTATTCGTAAAGAAATGTAACTAATGATGCCCCGAGGACTAGTCCACTAGTCATTCGAATGAATGAGTATTCATCAAGGGAGGATTTTTATATGCTCTCAATTCATTCGTGAAAGAAACCCGCAATACATATTTCTTCCCAGAAGACAGAACATAGAAACGCTGTCCTATTTCCCCATAAACAAATGACAGGCAATAGTAATATATCACACACGGATAGCAAATAAAGCGTGCAATACACAAGACGAATCGCGAGATTAGAATTCGTCCCGCGTACCAATCCGTATTCTTACTATCTCCAAGGAGACCGCAATTAGTCTTAATTAAAGCGAACAGAACCACCATAGTATTTGTTATGCAAACGCGTATACCCCATATGTCTTCATTGCAAGTGTTACGGGTCACGTACGGATAGCCTCTAATGGAATGAGTTCTTTGTAGGTACCTTACGTAAGCAACATCCGGAATCGTTTTTAGAATACTTTTGATTTACTCACGGTAATCTTGCGAAAAATAAGCTAAGATATATAGGCCTAATATAGTAGGGTAGGATAAAGATGTATTCCGGTTTATAATTTTTTAGTAATAATATCTACCTACATAGTTAAATTGATGAACAAGTAACTCAAATGCATGTAAATTCCAGTAACATTTTTAAAGCGGCTGTGCCCACGCTTTTGGTTCCCTGATAGATCTGCGTAGCTTTAGGCAATCAACACACATAAATTACAGCGCATCCTACTGTGCAGTGAGCTGTGGTGATAAAGACTATTTAACAAAACTTGCTCTGAAGTGATACCTATGTAATGCAAAATACCTCATTGAAATCGGTCCAATACTTTTAATGAAACACACACAACCTCTTACACGAAACGCATAAATAAACCATATCCATTCTATCAGCACGTATTATTAAAATTCATACTTTTCAAAGAAGGAGGGCAAAGGAACTTAAGTGCAATTTTTAATTTATTAAAGCTCATAAATACCACTTATATGATTGCCAAAATACTCATAAAACTGTTTTTAAAATATATTTTAATTTGAAAGGCAGAGGTATTATTTCGACTCTAACACAATTTGGATCAGTTAGGTATTTTAAAATCTAATTACACCATACATCTATCTTGGTAACTTGTCGTCAGTCTCAATAAATACACACATATTCAATACGATATATATAGCAGATAATCCGAGTCTGTCTGAATCATAACCGGATCAAATTTTGAACAGCTAATACAGCTATCGGTTGTCGGGAGAAGTTTCTGTTCGGCTCCGATACAATTGTAATGGAATCGAAACGTGAGAAGATTATGGAACGAGACAAGGATTATACGAGAATGGATTAGTCGTTGAAAAAAGCCTTTGTTGCTATATTTGTTTAAGTATTTACGATGATTCTGCGCATCGCAAATAAGTAAAAAGAAGTGGAAAAGAGTCCAAAGCAAAAAATATACTTGATTTAAAATTATTCAGCGTGCTTGTAAATAAATAATCATATCCTACTTCCTACTAATATATAAATGCGAAAGATGGATAAAATTTGGCACACAGATAGAATATATTCTGGATTAACATATGGGATACTTCTTATCTCGGGAAAACATAAGATCCCTCAGGAACACGGGTAAAACCGCGGGGCGGAAGCTAGTATACCTATAAAGCTAAAAATAATGAATCTACTAGTATATCGCTACATTTAGAAATTTTAAACAGTATGTAAGTACAGCTTACTTTTCATTACCAATCCAGTCAATACAACAATCAATGTTACCGACTGATTCTCTTCTAGAAAGCTCCTACTCCATTACAATGGAATTATCTAATCGGTCCAAGGGCCACTTTAAAGTTGGCCCCTCATAGCGATTTGATTTTGATTTGCAAGACAAAATACTGTTAGTCACGTCATCTATTTTAACATTGCATTAGATTTTCACCCCTATGCCTTATAACTTAAGAACCAAGAATTTATCAATAACAGTACCCCAAAGATAATAAATATTGTTAAGTATATCGCATAAGTTGTTTACGTTATGTGAATTGAATTGGGACATTTCATGCGGCTCGAAGGACCATGATTAAATAAGTCTTTGTGGAAAGTTCTAAATATACTTGACGATAGTGGTTATTGCTTATTGTTTGTACATAAATAAATCTTTAGTTAAAGTTGTTTTTTTTTGTTGAATTGAATAAATCTTTTAAGTAGTTGTACTTCTTGATCTTACCATAATTAATATTATATTAATTATGAATGAATGAAATATTCTTTATTGTGATCTCCAAATACATAGAGGACGATAGTAACAAATAAGAACAATGCATACAGGAAAAGTATAGACATATAAAATGAAGAAAGAAAATACAATTTAGGCGGCCTTATTGCTTAAGCAATCTCTTCCTAAGAACCTTTAATCCTAAAATATATTAAATACCGATATGATAAAAAGTTGAAAAGTTTGTATATTTCAAGTAATTTCAACGCGCTTATCACTGAAATTACCAGAATGAAATGAAAAAAATATTTTTGCGTTTATTGAAGAATGTTATACGCAACTTTTTACTCCAGTTACGCTGGTGAAATCGCGGGGGACAGCTAGTAAACATAAGTAAATTAGTCATAGGCCAAACTAAGGAGACCTGATGCTATAGTAGCCAAATAACTGATACTATACAGGATGATTTTTTAGTCACTGGCAATACTTGCAGGGATGGAAGTAAGTACTCATCAATATCAAAAACTTTTATTATGGGACCAACTCTGATATCGCGTAAAATAAAATGGTAGCTTCATACATTTTGATCGAGTAGGTATTGAACTTTTGTATGGAACAGCTGACAATTTTTCCGTGATTTCACAGTAAGTCTCATAATAAAAGTTGTTCATATTGATCAGTACTTTCAGTTCCACCCTTGCCAGTAACTAAAAAGTCACCCAGTATTTAAAGAGTTGGCTTCTTTTTGATTTGAACCCTTATAATATTGGTTTTGCTAGCTGAAAACTAAAAATTTCAAACTTTTCATACTACGTTAACCTTGCTCGATTAAAATGTATGTTATTTTTGAAATTCAGCATGCCATTTCAAAATATCCACTCAGTATACTTTATTAGTACCTATTTATTATTAAATATATTCATGTACACAAATTAATGTTTATCCTGTAACATATCAACCTCATTTATCTATTCTTTTCGATTTTTTATAATTTTTTACCGATTTCATCGCGGTCATCACATACTCGTGTACGTAAGACAAGGAAATAGGATAGAAATCAATAAAAGAGATGGACATCGTCTTCCACAAGGCCACACATATTTAATGCAACTGTCAACTGGACACAAATCGTATTGTGACACATATCTATCGACGGTCGAATGGCCAATCTTCACCAAGTCCTGACCATTGAGTTCATCTGTGACGTATCAACCATAGGATTCGCACGGACCAGTTCACACGGACGTTTACAAGCCATTTTTGGAGAAATATCAGCAAAATAACTTATCATATTGAATTAGGTACTTATATATATCAGTGCTATCTTTACGGATATTATAATTTTATTTCATATCTAGCTCCCCCCTCCCCCACGTTTCTGAGGGATCTTATGTTTTTCCGGGATAAAGAGTATCATATATGTTAATTTAGAATATATTCTATCTGTGTGCGATTTTTTTTCCAAATCTGTTCCGTAGTTTTTGCGTGAAAGAGTAACAAAGATTCAGACAGGATTAGTCCAACAAGCATTTTAAAATCCAATTTAAAGAAAGAAGATCATTAAGATACTTTTATTCGGCGACCATGTTATGTTGCTAAATATTGAAAAATATTTATAAATAAAAACCTTTTAACTGCAATACGACAGAAAGTATT
This sequence comes from Tetheella fluctuosa, assembly GCA_951216915.1. NCBI lineage: Eukaryota > Metazoa > Arthropoda > Insecta > Lepidoptera > Drepanidae > Tetheella > Tetheella fluctuosa. Next base: position 6,572,329 of record OX578234.1, read on the forward strand.
CAGTTTAGCATTCGTTTCATATTTCGGTGTAGGTACACGCTTCTGCAAAACTTTTTTCATTTAAAATATGAAGAAGAAATATTTTATTTTCTTATTTTATCTTGTTTGGAAGCTAACTTTGCTCATTGCGTATTCACTTAGATTGATTTTAAGGCAGTATCCCGCGTCAGGAGTAGGTAAATACGAGTGACGGCAAAATAGCGTTATCTGAAAGGAATCTCGAGTATGTTTACAGTTTGCGAGAGTTTTCAGTAGCAGTTGCGTTGATTGACATAGGTGTACGCAAATGCGTTGCGAAACTCAATAAATCTTTAGTTAAAATCTTCTAATGTTCGTGGAGATTTATATTCGAATTACTTATAAACTTTTTTTTATACTTCTTGATTGATTTGTGTTGACACTTGTACTTATAAAGTTAACTTTTAACAAAGTCGGTTCCCGAAAGACCTAATTATAAAATGTAGTAGGAAAATGTAAAAGCTGTTATAATAGCGATTTGGTTGATTAAGAAAACACTTTAAAAACAATGTATTATTATTTTATAGCATTAGAAACGTATGTGGTTTCAGTAGGGGCAGAAATCCAATAGCTTCACCTCACACTAAGGTAGTAATAATACTTTTTACTTAAAAAATATTTCTTCTACTTCCAGCATAAAATGTTCCCAACACTAAAGCCAACACATTGGCATAATTAAAACAAATAAAGGTATGCACACACACCACCTGGAGGTTTTAGCTGTACGTCATCTAACTCGCTCAAACTCGGCTCAGTGTTCCAACTCCACTAACACATATTATACGCTTATTTTCCCGCCACTCGGTTTCACAAGACTCAGTTCCTTTGATACCTGCTTAAGCCTGGTAAAGCTGGGTTTCCACTACCATGCACGGATAGGTACGCTACCTTATCTGTGCGCTTGTGAATTGCTAAGTAAGTTTTTTGGAATTACTCGTTGACGTCTGTTAAAACTGGTATGAGTGTTTATTTTACTGGTGCCTTCTGGATTTGAGTTCTCAGTACCCACGTACAGTACTTAGCGAGTGTACAATTAAAAAAAATATTTAGAAGGACGTGAGCTTTGCATCAGGTACCATTTTATATTTTAAATACCAAACTGTAGGGTGACTTTATAAATTTTGGAGTAAACTTGCAAGCTTCAAGAAGCTCATTATAGTCAGTTAGACTCCAATAATCTTGACTCACCTAACACTACATTTTTTTTACTAGTTTTTGCGCCCTCGGTTTATTTACCTGAATATTTTTTTTCCCGTGATAAAAAATATCCTATATTTTATTCAGGGTATGATCTATTAATGTGTTAAATATGCAAATTCATTTCATATTACGGCGTGATTCAGCAACATACAAATACACAAACACGCATTTATAAGATAGTAACAATTCTTTAATAAAATAAAGGCACTTAATTTTCTTATCTATACTTCTACTACTACTAATATTATAAAGCTGAAGAGTTTGTTTGTCTGTTTGGTTGAACTCGCTAATATCAGGAACTACTGGTTCGAATTGAAAAAATCTTTTACTGTTGGATAGGCCATTTATCGAGGAAGGCTATAGAGTACTTTTTATCCCGGGAAAACATAAGATCCCTCGGGAACGTGGGTGAAACCGCGGGGCGGAAGCTAGTAATTCTATAATTTTGACAAATATAAGACACAAGTACATAATGCAAAGCACCTAATAGCGTGGCGTAAGAAGTGTAAACCCATCCTAACCCGCATGAAGTAGGTGATTATAATAATAAAACTAACTATATAACCCACTGTTACATTATACGCTATTATAAGCTATATTTACACGAGAATAAAGGCTATTATCGTATATACAAATAGCAGTTTACAAGGAGTTTGTTGGGCAGTGCTAATGCTCTGTTAATCTTCAACCGTCTTAGGACGACTCATAAATGATATGAAATTATAATAAAGCGGACCCATGGGTACACATGCAGTTAAAGATGGAAATGTGTGAAGCTTACATAATAATATAATGGAACTTTTAAATCCCTTTTGATTTAAATAATAAAAGTTATGAATGGTGGATTTGCGACAGTTTTCCCCACCATTTACTTTAACCCCTTACTTAATATATCCGTCACTTTCTAACGTCTTACAACGAAAAGAAATGAAGCTTTAAAACCTGCGTTTTACGAAACTTGCATCAAACCTCATCACGTCATTAGGACTGAGATTCTATGTTTTATTTCGTAGTAATTATCTATATACGGCCCAAATTTTATCCCAATCCATCCACAAATCAACACCAGCAGTACACAAACTTTCCCATTTATAGGTAATACTAGCTTCCGCCCCGCGGTTTTACCCGCGTTCCCGAGGGATCTTATATTTTCCCGGGATATAAAGTAGCCTATGTCTTTCTCCATACCATATGCTATCTGCATACCAAATTTCATCGCGCTCGGTTTAGCGGTTTAAGCGTGAAAAGGTAACAAACAAACAAACAAACAAACATACAAACAAATAAATAAACAAATAAACAAACAAACAAACAAACAAACAAACAAACAAACAAACAAACAAAAAAAACAAACAAACAAAAAACAAACAAACAAAAAAACAAACAAACTTTCGCATTTAGTTAGGATTATTATACCGTCTCGTAGTTCGTGGTGAGTGTTCGCGTATTATTTTCATTATGTCCATTTTAAATAATGGAACCCAAAAATACCTTAAAACTTAAACTCAAGCTATAAAAGTAGATTATATATACATTAGGTATACTACAAATATATTTTATATGATACAAAGAAAGGATTTACTCATTTTCTTTTATTTATTGAGGTACTCGAAGAACAATCCGCTAAAAGGTTTCAGTTTTACAATGGGCCTGAGTGGCCGAGACTTGGTAGTGATTTTATCCTTCCAACTGTACATTATGATTACCACTTTGAAAGAAATGGTACTTATGAGCTGCTCGGCCTACTCAGTAGAGAAACTAGACACTGAGTGTTTGTAAGGTTGTCCTGGGGCTTTACGATGAAGGATATGATTATTTAAGAACGCTCAGTTTAAAAGAGAAGGGTTTAAAATTGTGATCAAATGTGTTCCTAACCAATCTTTTGTAGAACGCTTTATTTTAGAATCTTTTTTTCTTGTAACAATTATAAGTCTGAAGTCTAAACTATCTAGACCAGGGGTCGGCAACCTGCGGCTCGCGAGCCACATGCGGCTCTTTGGATGTGAAGCTGCGGCCCTTTAGTTCCATGCGCAAATATTATTTATTTTATAAAAAAAAACATTTAAAAATCGTTCTGAATCGATTAATATACTTATATGAGTAAATATATATTTTTCTTATGGATAAATGGATTAGTTTTTTTTTTTATCAAAAAACATCATTTATGCAGGTACCTACCTACTAGGTATTTATTGTTGGCAAGAAAAAAAATTGTGGCTCTAAAAACTTTGAAATTTTGTAAATTGTCATTTTTGACTCTTCCGACTCAAAAGGTTGCCGACCCCTGATCTAGGCGATACTGCCTGGATAGTTCAGACTATAGTTCAGACTGTCCACAACTTCTTTATGCATTAATTCTTTCAACCGCTAACAATAAAGTCCGTCTTTTAAAATAATACACACAAATGAAAATCAAACTTACCGCTATGAAAATTGTGTGCAACATTAAAATAAAGTAACACTACTATACTACGCACAAGTAATTCAAGTATTTATAGACATTCCCCCTAATTCAGACCTGCTCGGTTGTCGTCCCAATCGGGTAGACAAACCGAGTGTGTAATCTACTGAATAGGATGGTTGCTATTTTCTCATTTCAGACTTCCATTTGGAATGATGCATTCGATCGGTAGGTATGTACACGATCGCAGCAAATGTATTCTGCGACTAACGCACAATCAGATTTTTATCGAAATAAAATCGTCTTTTCCGATCGGAATGGTAACCGAATGAGTCTGAATAAGGGGGATTATTCGAAATATAACACACGAAGAGAACGTCTAAAAGAAAACCTACCTACCCAGTAGACACAAATAAATTGTTTTATCTGAACCTGAAATATTTCAAATTCAAATTTCGATCGATCGATTTCTGGTTGGACTATGAGAGCAAAACTAACGAACCTAGAATCTAGACAGCTTTTGAGCGAACTAGAGTCATAATTAAGTTGAAAAAACGCAATTAACATAAGTTAACGCACTCGTAATCTGGATAGTGTTACAGATTACAGAAAGCGCCCATTAGAAACTATCCATGTTTATCCGGGGCCCATCTATACTCGGGTCACGTCACGCCGCACCGCCCTTTATCACGATTCATTGCTGAGATGCTGCCATTACCAATATGCTAGCAGATTGCTTGTGGATTCCATTTTTAAAATATATATTTTTTTGCCTCGATAGTAACAACCAGTGCGGCCAGTGTCACAAATATTTTGTATTATTGTACTTAATTAAGATGCAACTACAATAGATCGATGAAGACATTTGAAACTCCCTTTATCGAATTAATACATATGACGACATTTTTATTACGTTTTAATAGTATAAATTATAGCAACTAAGTCAAAAATATAACGTAAGCAAGGCAAGGCAAGCCTACTACCTAACTGCACTATTAGTATTAAAAAAATTAGAAAGACATAAATCAAGTATACCAACATTATATGTTATGAATTTCTTCCTTAAATATTTCTCAGCTACATCATAATATTTTAATTTCAACTACTCAGTATAATGAGCATTTTGTCACAGTCGGGCATTCATCTTGCAGCACGCTAGGTAAGCGTGTTGCCCCCATATATTGTCCGTTATCCGATCGCCAGTAAAGCCAGTAAATCTGGGTACTGTTCAATATTTATACTGTGTTCGCCTAATTGAATTACTAGTTATTTTTAGGCATTAAGATGTATGAGATAAAAGGTATGTAATAAAATTTTTTTTAGTCAATTTAAATTTGCCTGCTTTTGAGTAATGATAATTTATGACGCGTCAGAGCTACGTTGTGGGTTCTTCAAAAAAGGCGCCCTCTGGTATTGCAAATGTCCACCACTTACCATCAGGTGGACCGTCTGCCTAATTCTCAACCTCCTGACATAAAAAAAACACAGTAGTAGTATCGTATTCAAATCGATTAAAATTCGAAGACTCTTAAGTTTACGTTTCGTGTAAACGAATCCATTTAACTAGCTTAATTATTTTTTTTAATTCGAGTGACATTATGGCGCATGACTTCATAATTTTGGAAAACCATAGATTTTTTTTTTAATCTTGTTACACGCCATGTATTGTTTCAAAACACACGCAATAATTCAGAAATGAAGATCATCATTAAAACCAAGTTTTAAGAAAGTCAGTCTTCAAGCTGTACAAGTTCTCTATGCCAAGTTTATAACCGAGATCCGGGGGGAGTTCAACAATTAAACCGGGAACTTATTCCTTTAACGCCGTGTCGGAATATTATACTGTTTAATCCAACTGCTTAATGTAACTGTACACTAAAATTTAAATTATTACTGTGCATAAAGATAGGAGTGGGGAAGTTGCTTTATTATAAGGCGTTTGGAATGCATCGATGAAATTAGACTTTTTTATTGTAAATTAGACTCAATTACACTATGATATTATTTGTAATTCATTTATAAAATAACATTTCATCCTACAAATATTATATATGTGAAAGTTTAGATGTATGGATGTTTGTTACTAATCACGCATAAACGGCTGAATGGATTTGGTTGAAACATAGATAGATCAAACCCTGGAATAATTTAAAGGATAATTTTTATCCTGGGAAAACAAAAGGTCCCTTGGGAACGCGACGGACAACGCGGGGCGGAAGCTAGTGGAAAATAAATCCCAAAAATAAGTCGCTTCTACTTTTTACTTTCCATTGAACAATCATATTTATGGTCATCATAAGCCATGTATTATACTACTTCTCACCGCTCCTCTTTACCCGCGTTCTATATAATGTTTATATACCAAGATACAATCTATACCATGTATCAAATTTCATCCGAATCCATCAAGTCATTGCGACGTCATTGAGTAACAAAAGTCCGTCTTTCGCATTAATTAATACCTATTAGGTTTTTTTTATTTTTTTTTATTAGGTACTTAGCATGATTGATACCTACATAGCTACAAACCACTGAAGAAACAAACGAGGTACAGTCTTTATTAACTTACTAGCTTCCGCCCCGCGATTTCACCCGCGTTCCCGTGGGATCTTATGTTTTCCTGGGATAAAAGTAGCCTATGTGCAATTCCAGACTATAATCTATCTCTCTGCCGAATTTCATCCAAATCCGTTCACTAGTTTTTCGTGAAAGAGTAACAAACATCCATCCATCCATCCATCAATCCAAATTTTCACATTAGTAGGATTTAACTTCTATGAAAATACAGAGCTAAAATACTGGCTATAAAATTAAAATTTAATCTTCTACTCTATTTACGAGACGCCATTGTAGAATTTAATAAACATTTTCATGATGCAACATTACCACCTATCTTTACAGCTCATAACTTAGTAATGTAGCATTATTGATACTAAAAACGTACTGAATACACTAAAATACTACAAGGTAAACATGTCTTATAAACTATTAATAAATCTTTCATAGCTGCGTATAAATTGTAGGAGCGACCAATTTCATTCAGTACTGTAATACATATTTCATTATTATGCGCGCAGTCGAATGAAATACAATGCAAGCACTAGTGTTGTGACTGTGTTTAAATAAGTAACATCTGGACACAACAGTTGTGTAACGTTCATTTTTGTTACGAGTGTACCTAAATAAAAACAATGGCCTATTTACTACGGAATGTCTTTGGAAACGTTAAGTGGAAAGGGATAGATATAAGTACTTAACAAAAGTAAGGAAGTGTCTCAGTGCCAAATACATCCTCCTATGCCAGGATGCCAGGTTTGAATTCTTAATACCACTGATTTGAAAACTTAAACTCGAAATAGTTGCCGAGCGAGAGGACTTCCCACCGGGTGGATCAGCGACCTGGTCAGAGTCGCTGGCAGCTCTATGATCTTATATTTTTTAGGGTTGGCAACCAGCGAGTGATAACCCTGGTGTTGCAAGTATCAATAGGTTACGATAACCGCTTACCATCTGAAGAACTGTAAGCTTGCATCACTCAAACCCTACTTGAAGAATCCCGTCCTTCTAAAGTATTTGAATACTTCAATGAGCTTGAGTTTTCTGTGAAGGAAAATATCTTCATCATTATCATCATCACCGTATACAGGCAGCAATGTTTGCTACTGAACATAGGCCTCAACTATAAACTTGCATCTGACAGCTTCCAGGAAATATCGTTGGTCCACCTCATCCCACTCAGTGCTTCCCAGTGCGTGGTCATCACTTCAGAGACTTTCTTCGCCATCGGAGATATTTTTTAATATAAATAAATAATAATATGATAATTTAGAATATTATATCGATACAAAACCCCATCACTAATAGCAAACTAATTGGGTAACGAGATCGGACTTGTGACCGTTGTCTGCCTTCGACCGAACCCCAAGGAATACTGCTATTCGTTCAATTTCAATATTTACTAGTTGCACTATAAATATTAGGTCGACAAGATGAAGTTATTTCCGATTTGATTTTCAATTTCCATTAGTTTTTCTGCTTTCGCTGTGTAAATTTATTGTTTAAGTAAGATTTTTTTCAAAGAAATAAATATAAGTTTGGTATACCAGCTTAAGATGGTAAGGCCGTATTCCTATACGGAAACTAGATCTCACTTAGTGTAATTGTGTTATATTTTCATAGGCCCATGGAAAGTACTATTTGTTCAAAGTATTTTTTTTAAATATACTTAGCAATTAAAAATATTCTAGGTTTAAATAGAACAGTGTTTTTTTTTCTCTTTGTCTTTCAACATGGAAAACAAAAAAGTGTTCAAGTCATTCTTGTGGTCTGTAGGAGAATATCAGTATCTACATAATGCAGCCATTTCAGTCAAGTCTGATTTCATTAAATGACGTAAAATGAAAAGAGGAAATTGTTCGCTTTGAGATGTCAAACCATTTCATTTAAATTATATTATTGAATTCGCGGGTACCTATTGAAGTGACAAACTTTGCTTTTCACATAAAAGTTTTGAGCCCATTTGTTCTTTTCAACATTTTATTATTCATTATTTAAATGATTTTTTGCACGGATTTTAGTTTTTGAAGTGTAAACTTCTTTTAGCGCGGTACGCATATTTTTAGATGAGGTAAAACCTTTGGACTCGCGACACCGTTGAGACGCGACACCGTTATGATGAGACGCAGTTTGACGTTTAGTTTCTTTTTTTTATTGAAGTGAAAACTTCTTTTAGCGCGGTACAGCAACATATATGTAACTATATAGATAGATTGAGATTGAGATCAAAAAAATAAAATAATCACTTCTGCCGGCACTCCCGGAGTACAATTTTTTAAAAATTAAATTAAAAAAGCGATCATAATTCGAGAAAATACTTCTCCTCTTAGGGTTCTTGCGGTCTTTAATCTCATTACAATATATTTTCCTTCAAATTGTAGATGATTCTTCCAATTTATTTCATTTTTTAATTGATTCATTAAATTTTCGGCTGCTTCTTTTTTCCCTACAAAGCCTATTCGAAGAGCTAAGTTAACTAACGTTTAATAACCCCTTGTAAAAAAGCCGTTCAGTAGTTTCGGAGATTAGCGCGTTAAAACAGATAGACACACAAAAAATAAAAATGGTCTCTTGCATTATTTTACTCTTCCTACATCACCCCCAATGACGTTTTGGAAAATGCATTGAATGTACAGAGAGGCTTACTCTACAGCTATATTGTAGGTAGGTAGAGATTTAATTTAAAAAGAAAAGCTTAATTAATAAAGGTGTCAAAATGTCTAATAATAATAGAACTGTAGCGGGAAAGGGCTCAATGAAACACATGGCCTTATGTTAAAACGCCTGTATACATAGGTAGGTACTTATAAATTAATACAATTAAATTATTATTATTTTTTATTTAACAACAAGATAATGAAAATGTTGACACAAATACATCGCATATTCAGCCAAAACTGGAATACAAAATTACAAACAGCATCCAGGCATGCACTCTCCTATATTTTTCAACAACCCTAATAATATAAATTTAGAACACAAATAAATAACATACCTACACAAAAGCGCTTCCCAATCCTGCAGCATCACATAATCTGGTGCTAACTCATTGCCAGCTTAATCCGATTCCTTTCGGTGCGAAACTAGAAAAGTTTTCAATATAACGACGACGTACGTGTTCAAAAGAATGGATTGAACACATATAATCAACTAGAATACTTGCTAAACCAATAGGAATTTAATTATTATACGCCGCCGAGTAGGTAGCTTCAAATAAACTGCGGGAAAAGAGATTTTAAACTGAGAAAAAGAAGTAAAAAGATGTGATTTTAAATTAGAACTTGGGCTGTTACCATGTTCTATTTTTAAATCACTATTAAAAATAAAAACACTGGTGAACAGAAAGAAGTTATTTTGAAAGAATTGTTATTAGAAAATTTTGCGTCAGCAAAGTGAAATCACGGCTGAGTACAAAGCCGAAGTCGTTAATAAATAGCTAATAATACCACACAGATAAAATCACTTATCACAAAGCACTTTACTAACAATATATTTAGAAACAAAATAAAGTCTCTATAATTTATACTGGGAACATAGATTTTATAAAACTATTTACAAAAGATTTTTATTAAAAAATATATTCGCTTTATACCTACAGGTGATTTGTTAAAGCTAAATAAATAATATTTTAATAGAGCAGTAGCCAGGAAGTACGATGCTCACAGCGCTTTCCCAAGGCGAGATAAATTTGCATTCATAGTGTTTATTAGAATAACGGACTGGCCAAAAGGGGTTGAGCAGTAAAACAATTGTTATTATGAGAACGAGCTACCGATGCGCCCGCACACAAGTTTTGGTCCGTTTTCATTGTTATCACACTAATAATGTAATGTGAAAGTTTGTATGTTTGGATGTTTGTGAGTCAATTACGCATAAACGGCTGAATGGATTTAGATGAATCTTGTATTGGCACATAAAAAGATCATGTCCTAGAATAACATAAACACATAAAATAACAGTCCATGTAACTCTTTATGACTTTTTACGCTGTGGTGTTAGGTACTTCAAGTCGGTTAAAAATCTTTACGTAATATGTACTAGTGTAATGGAAACTTACAAAATGCACATAGCCCGTGTTCATAGAATTAACGCGAACATCTGTGTTTGTTTCCATCACCGTTTCTCTGACAACAAAATGATCATACTGCCTCATAAATTACTGAATTAGGCACACATTTGATAAACGTTTGTTCCAAGAAGAATAATGATTAATATCATTATATTTTTAAAAGAGGTAGAGCATAGCGATATGTCGCTCAAAGAGTAGCTCGACTGGGGAAGTACCTACCTTAAAGAATACCGCAGCCTAATAACTTATAGTTGTGTTCCTGCGCGTGAGTAATTTCGCCAGAGCTCATCGGGGAGGGGGGAAGAGTCGGCAACGCGTGAGTGATACCCCTGGTGTTGCAAGCGTTCATAGGCTACGGTAACCGCTTACCATCAGGCGGGCCGTATGCTTGTTTGTCAATCAATGTTGTATAAAAAAAAAGGAAGAAGAATGTCCCAGATTTTTTTTAAGCACATACACTTCACACGAAAATTTTACTGCATCTTGATATTTATACATTCTTCCCTAGCTTTTATATAAAAATGTGTCAAAATCGAATTAATTTGTTGTAATGTAGGTTTATGGTGCTAACTTTATGAACTTTGATTACCTATCAAAGTCGTATTTTTCCATCATAGCCAGGCTTCATAAACCCTTGACATAACAACAAATGATTGCAAAACACAAAAATAATAGGGAACAGGAACCATCTTAACTTTCACAACTTTTATAATTCTTTCACAAGATGTCGTCATCAAAAAAAGTAACTTATTACGTCAGGAAACTGCCTCTAAAATACCCGGTTGGAAAAGTATACAACAAGCATAAATTCGCGGCCGACTCCCAGCTAAGATTTTAATTTAACTTGGACCATTCTTCTTAATTTGCTAGTGGAGTTTTTAAAGCCAAAGTTAGGTAGCTATCAACGTCCTGGCTGGGGAAAGACAATGGCTTTATCCTGAACTCTGATAAATTTATCAAGGTTATTTTTATTGTTCGACGGTAAATAGATGGGTAAAAGTTGCGGGTAACGCGTGATGAGTTTGGAACATTAATTCGGATTAATATCTGTAAATTGTTTTGCTGATTTTTTTTAATAATTTACTTAATTTATATTTTGGTTCATATTCGAAGACGTATGAATGGATCTGTATGTGGTATTTATGCAAATAAAATGCTTTTCCTGATGTTACATATAATGAACCCATATGTTTTCTAGCAAAAAAAGTGTTCCCTCTTATAAAATAAGTAACTGAATGCCACTAAAACTTCCTAAGAAAAATAAGTTACCAACTAAATTAGTTAAGTATAAAAATAAATATTTTTCTTCACACTTCAACGATAAAAAACTCGAGAACAATTTAAACAAACACAGTTGCGAAAGCATTCAATTCTAATTTTACCTTGTTTTTACCAACTCCGTCATATTTACCGGCGACTTTACAAATTGTCTGAAGTTTCATTTTAGCGGCGACCGTGTAATTTGTACAGCGTGAACATTTTTCATCGCGATAGTATCTCGCAAAATGTACCACGTTCCTGCAGTTAGTTGTGCATAATAATTATTACGTTCTGTAAGTCTGTATGCATGAGCAATGATATCAAGATAAACTCTGCAAGATTTCGAAATAATGGCACTTTAGTTCCTTTAGTTAAAAGTGAAATAAAAGAACTTGATAAAGGAAAGACATTTCTAAAAACATAATAAGGTGAAAACACCTACTTTATTTAGAATGATGTAGGTATTTTTTTGGTGTAATGTATTAAAGTAATTTTAATTAAATACTGAATTATTTGGTGAAATAGTTCTTAGCAGTTTAAATATTTGTAATATCCACATATTTTCTGACATTAGTGAACTATCATGGGGTGTATGTAAATTCCCACCGTGACGTTCTGTGATGGCAAATGATGTGTAGGAATGATGACAAGTTACAACTTTTGCAGAACTATGTATATTTCTTTACGTGTAATTTATTTACTAATAGATGACGTTATGGTGACGTGACGGATGCACCTTTATATAAAAAAAACAAAGTGCGAGTCGAACTCGTGCGCCGAGGGTTCCGTACCAACCCATCGACATTTTCTTTCGATGTGTGGTAAATCGGGCTCCACAAATTGGGAAGTGTATAGTGTAACGATCGCTTTAGTCTTTACTGTAAAATGTTCTGCGCATACGAGCATAATATTGCAATAAATATTTTCTTTTATTTTATTTCACACAATAGCACAATTTTAATTATTTATCATATTTGAGGTTGGTGCCAATTAAGCTAGTCCTCTAAATTGTATGAGCGCCCATACAACTCAGAGGACTATCTTAATTTGCGTCAACTATGTATGTACGGAGACACCTTTAATTTTCAACTTTTTTACATTTTTCCTTTATTTGTGTTGTAAGACCGTACTTTTTGCCAAATTTCTTGATCAACGGGAACTACCATATAGTTTACCTAGAATTGTCAAATTTGGTTAAAAACAAGGTCTTACAGCACAAGTAAAGGGGAATTTCCGAAAAATAAAAAAAGTTGAAAATTAAGGTAAATTTTGGTACTTACAAGTTTTCGCGAAAATCTAAATTTGCCCATATCTTTTTAGCATGTTGACTCAGGACCTTGATTTTTATACATCTAATAGGGACTATTAACCTTAGTATCTGGTATAAATTTCAACTTGCTAGGTCCGTTCCTGAGAAAATTGGTGGTGACACACGGACGGATGGACAGACGGACAAGAGAGTGATCTTATAAGGGTTCCTTTTTTATCTTTAGAGTACGGAACCCTAAAAAAGAGAGCGTGCCTAAGTATTTAAAAATATCCGAATCGTATAAAACAGGGAAGGGTGAAATCATACCAATATTGAAAAGTTACATTTTAAAATTTTCTTTTTCTTTCATTCTAATAATTTTAATTAACAATTATAACTGGCCAGAAAGTAATAAAATTCTTTAGCTCAAAAAAAATAATCAACCCAAGTATTTACAGCGAACTCTCAAAGAACAAAAGTTTATTAGAGTGAAAATATTTTCGAAGCAGGGCGAGGTCTACCTGAAAGGGCTGTATTTATTTTTCCTAAGAGCTCTCAATATCGTTTTTAATTTACTAAGAAATTTTCTTTTTATGCTCGATTCCTCTTTGGTATTAAGGTTATTATTTAATGGCTTAATTGAAACATTTCGAATAAATTGCCACTTAAACGCTCGACATTTGATAATATTTGCCCTGTAGTCTCTACCATATGGTGTTAAATTTGGTAAACCACTTAGACCCATAATATATTTCACTTGGACACCATGGCAACGCAACCAGTCGCGCCACCGTGGTGTCCGTAAGCTACCAAACTACGATTTACACATCTGAATATTTTTGGACGTATAGACAGAAAATTTATCGTAAAGGATATTTTAAATACAGCGCCTTGCTAAATAGATTCTATTCATAACGACTTCGGCATCCACGATGCAGGCTGCATAACATATAAAATTCTATTCTTAACCCTGGCAGCGATGCCTGTTAACCCCAATTTGCAATGTTAAAGAATTTAAATATGCAAGAGTGTGGAAGGCAGTGGAAGTCGCGGGTACTGAAACTTGTAGAAAGTGCTAACTGCTGTGTTTGCTACACCAAGTATAAGAGTGTGGGTTATGTGATAAGATGAGCGGGAGCGGGAGCGAGTAAAATATGTTCAATTTACCATTGCTTGTGTGAACTGTGAAGTGAAGATGATAACATAATATACTTACTTAAACGTGTAAGGACTGGCCCTCAAGGTTCTATTCGTATACTCTAGTTGGGGTTTATTATTATAAAATTATTTTTACAGATTTTTTTATATGAGGTATTTTTGACTGCTTATTAAAGCTTATATTAATATCCCGCTTCCGCCTATAACTCAGTCGTAAGCCAGTTGGACTTATTGCGCGCACTACCCTCCCGAGCACTATTCGTTTCAAGAATAGCCACTCGACAGAGTGTTTAGATAGTAAACCCTGTTAATAAGTAATACTTGTATATGCAAATTGGTTAACTTGCAACGTAGGAAATTTTAAACTTTTTGGTGACGGTGTGCTTTTTCAACTTCGCTCTCGCAGATTCCATGTTTTATTTATAACGAATTTGTTACTCCGCACTTGCACCCGCATGTTGGCTAAAATTAATGCTTTGGTCTTAGGTATGATCTTTATTTATGTGCAGTCTGTATAAACCTAGACCTAGTAAGTGTAACATATCTTTCTTGCGTCATAACTTATACATTTTAATGAATTAGTTCTACTTTATATTGAGTGTGAACTAAATATGGAATATTATATAAATACTGAAATTAAAGTTAAAGATATTATGTAATTTTATAATTATTAAGGTATTCTTAGTTTTGTCTGTTACACACGTATTCTAAAATTGGGTCCAATTAAGATCTTAATATATTATTCTTAAACAAGGCATGAACTCTAATTGGGAGAACTAGAGTTCTGATTTCTTACTTACATTTTTAAATACAAGCAGACAGACAAAATAATGCAATAAAAGATTTGTGTTAAAAAGACAATAAAATTAACTGCCTACTGCGAGTCGCCTCGTCCACGCAATGATTCAGGACGTTCCTATTGCGGATCATTAGTACAAATTGAATCTTTTTTATAATGAAAAATATACTAATATCTTACCTCTGACCTTTAATAACACGAATTATGATGAAGCCAACCTGTATCCAGGCAGATTACCGACATTATGATAACATTAAACATACTTTAATTAAGGAACAAACAACCCACGGTATTGCCAGCCTTCATAAACCACAAGGATCGATCCGTTAGCTTAATAATTCAAACAAACATGTTAAAATTAATTTGTATGCTTGGTTTTTCGTTTGAATATTATATGTAAGGTGTTAAAGTAATCACAGACTGTCCGTAATTAGGTCAGGAGGCTTAAATTATTTGTTCGAAGGTTGTCAAGTCAAATTTAGTTTATATAAGCTGAATAAGAGTTATAAGTGATTCGTGGGCGTAATATATGAAACTATTGAGTTTTGTGTCCAAATAGATCATTTTATTCCATAATAAAGCTGAAATTGATATCAAATTCAAATAATATCGAAGAATATTACTATCTACTAAATAGCTTATTACTATGTATGAGTCTATATTTATTCGATATACGAGCTAGTGAAAAATAGTATCCAACATTTTTAGAGAAAATTTCCGTTACCATTATTATTTTATTTGGCTTTTAGGTTCTTACATTGGCTTATATAATTATGCTTGAAACCGACAATGTATTTAAATGTAATAAAATATATCTAAGTAAATATACCTACCCAAACTTCCGCCCCCGAGATTCACCCACGTTCTAAGGAAATATGCTTTCCGAAATAAAGAGCTTTATTTATATTATTCCAGGGTCTATTTATGTTTTCAACTATGGGTAATAAACATCACACAAACAAGTGTTTTAAATATATCTATACAGATAAATTTAAACCAACACTAACTATAACCCACAGCTATTTTTGCTCAATCTCAAATATTTGTTTTGATGAATATTCAGAGCTTATCGTCCGTCCGCTTTGAATTGCATCCTGTTATATATTTGACGAGAATAAATTTGAATTACTTTATGTTTAGACGTGGTTGAAAGCTAAATAAATTTCAAGCACTAGTTTTTGTTGCACTATTTTAACTTTGCTGTTATATAACCTTAGGGTTTATGTAAATATAGCTTGTCCCCCGCTACTTCACCTACATTCTCGGGATAAAAAGTATCTTATTTATCCATGGTCCAATCATAAGCAAACGGACAGACTCTCTTTCGCTTTTATTACATTAGTTAGGATAACAAGGATTATATCTCGCTATAATATTAAGTTTACATTTATTTTCACGCTCATTTTGAGGTTAAATAACTGTCGGATAATAATAATAGTAGAGAAAAAAAATATTTGTATTTATAAACGATATTGTAGTTAAATTAACGTAACGCTAAAAGTGCTTTATTTAATTCATTAAAACAAAATTAAAAAATCAACATCAATTAATTGCTGTCAATATTTCACCGGCATGCCCAATGATATTTGCCTAATGATTCTGTTAATTGCTCCACGTAATTATGGGGAAAAATTTGTGAATTCGTGAATTTTCCGGATAATTAATGGAATAGGTTAAGGTTCTTTAATCTTGATGTGTATAGAGATTTTTTGCTTTTAAGGGTCAATGATCGACGAACGCTAGGCCCAACTATTTACCTATTTACCTATATACGAATATTCCTTTTAATATTATAAATGTTATATGATGCCCCTGGTGTTGCAAGCGTCAATAGGCTACGGTAACCACTTACCATCAGGCGGGCCGTATGCTTGTTTGCCGTCTTAGTGGTATGAAGAAAAATGTGTTAGTTTGTGTGGATTTTAGCTACAAATTTAGATGGAATTTGACAAAGAAATGGATCATACCCTGAAATAAGGATTTAAGGTACTAAAAGCCAGTTTCTGAAAGCCCAATCAAAGTTAATATATGATCAAAACTATTACTGTTTTTGTCATTATATACGTCATGGACAGTGACAGGTATAGTTTTACATTGATCAGGCTTCTAGAAACTGGGAGTTATTATTCAGGAAAAACATAAAATCGAAATGAAGCATGCGAAAGTGTATGTATAGATTTCTTACTCAATCACGTTGTAATCGTACAACGGATTTGGATGAAATGTGGCTCATAGATTGATCATACCTTGGATTTACAAATACAATATTTTTTAAATATCTTATGACTATAATCTCATTATGGTAAGTGATGATGAAGGTAAGCAAACAAAACCTAAAAGGGACTTGGCTCTTGACTGCAGCTACCGAAACACACCAATAGGTGCTTAGCGAGAGATTTGGCTTACAAATTGATGGTGGTAGTCAGCCAGGCGAGTACTACAAGGTACCCTACCACCGTGCAATAAATAATCATCTACATATATACTAATATTATAAAGCTAAAGAGTTTGTTTGTTTGTATGAATGCGTTTATCTCAGGAACTACTTATTCGAATTGAAAAATTATTTTAGTATTTAATAGTCTATTTATTGAGGAAGGCTATAAGTTACTTTTCATCCCGGGAAAACACAAGATCTCTCGGGAACGCGGGTGAAACCGCGGAGAAAAGCTAGTATTTTTATATTAATAATTCCGCCTCGCGGTTTTACCCGCGTTCCCGAGGGATCTTATGTTTTCTCGGGATAAAAAGTAGCCTATAGCCTTCCTCGCTAAATGGACTATCCAATACTAAAAGAATTTTTCAATTCGAACCATTAGCTCCTGAGATAAGCGCATTCAAACAAACTCTTCAGCTTTATAATATTATTAGTATTATTAGTATAAGTATAGATTAGGTAGTATAATCATTCTATTACACTGTAATTTTACGCCTGCAACATTGTAGTCATATTAAACTAACTTAGATATTAAAGCTTAGAAGGTTAGAAGCTAAGAGTTTATAAAGCATCACGAGTGACATAATAATTAAATATTTATGGACTATATAATATGGTAATATTGACTCATAAACTAACAAAGTATTATAACTTTATTAGTCAGTGAACTACGAACAATTTTCAGTTGAGTTGTTAGTTAATGGTATGAACGTAATAATACAATATAGGAAGTGCCTGAGGGTAGAGGACTTGGGAAGGTAATGACTGTTGAGAAAATTTAAATTATGCTTAGCAAAAGTCTCATCTTTTTTCCTTAAATTTGAGGCTCAAACCAAAATAATTGACAAACACAAAAATATAACAAAGTTTGGAGACAGATTTTCATCTTGAGGGTGGCCAGCGCGGCATCTGGCATCACTACCATCATCACCTTAAAATCAAATCACTTGTGAGGGCTCAAAAGGATAATGAGTTTCTTTTTTAAATATGCGGGGGGTTGAAATATTAAAAAGGTTGAGAAAGGGTGGCTATTCTAGTGTTTCATTACAAAGTTTTACCTTATTAGAATTATTATGCGTTATACTCACAACGTTGACTATAAAACAACTTTCAACTCGTAATTTAAAATGGTGTTTCAGATCTAAATCGTTTTGTTTAGCGTTACAAAGAAATTAAAAGTGCATTGTTAGGTGCTAAAGTTAGACGTGTGACAAGGACTAAGTATTACATTGAAACATGAACGCTATTATATCATTGTATTGTCATAACTTTGGGTAATATTGTTTTCAGTGTGAAAACTACTTTATTGGTCAAAATTTGTGAGTTGGTCCCATAATAAATGTTTTTCAGTATGAGAAATCTATCATAAGTTTCTTAAATATGCCTAATAATCTTCTAATATGTAAAATTCTCGTGTCACAGTATTTGTCTGCAAACTCCTCCGAAACGGCTTGACCGATTCTTATGATTTTTTTTTGCATATTCGGTAGGTCTGAGAATAGGTCGTAAAGTATATTTCATACCACTATGCGGGTGAAACTGCGGGGGACAGCTAGTATTTATATATAACCTTTGTTTATCATTTCCATGATATTTTCAATTGATAATTGTGAATTTCATCATGGGAACAGCAAAAGAGGGAACACTTAATCATGGTTTTATGATACTAAATTAAAATGGTGAACGTTTTCAAGGTCCGAATGTATATGCATCTTCTGAACAAGCAATGTATTAGATAGATGACAAAAAAAAATACAGAAAAAGAAAAAAAATGCAATATTTAAAAAAAAAATCCAACGAATTGAGAACCTCCTCCTTTTTAACCGACTTTTTGAAATCGTTTAAAAATAGAGCAGCGTTGGTGCTCCGCATGGGGCAACAAAAGGCCCCGACTCAGCATATGATACAGTGTTCCCTTCAGCGTTTTCCGATGACCTTTACAAGGTTGTCCGTCCACCTTGCAAGTGGACGTCCTACGCTGCGCTTGCCAGTCCGTGGTCTCCACTCCAGAACTCTTCGGCCCCATCGGCCATCTGTTCTGCGCACTATGTGCCCTGCCCATTGCTACTTCAACTTGCCGATCCGCTGGGCTATGTCGGTAACCCTTGTTCGTCTACGAATCTCCTCATTTCTGATTTGATCGCGTAGAAAAACCCCGAGCATAGCCCTCTCCATGGCTCGTTGTGCGACTTTGTGGATTTTGTACTCATGCTGGGTCATAATAATGAGGGCCCATAGCGTATACTACAAATAAAAAAAAATGAAATAATCTATTCGAGCCGCCTCAGTGATCGAGCGATATAAATGGCTCGAGACCGGAGTTTTTGGGTTCGATTTCTGGGTCAGAAAAGTTATAATTGACGTTCTTTTGTGAAATTATTACCTTCAGCTCAGGGTTGGTAACATACCCAACAGAGCGACATTAATAATCACATGTCACTTAATCTTTGGCGATAATGGTCGTGAATAAATTAAATTTTAATCTATACAAAAAGATAATCTAAATAATATCCAGTTATGGTTATTTTAGTTGTATATTTAGTTAAATGATTCGAATCAACTGAAACTTCAAATAATTTAACTCATATCATCATAACGACCGGTCGAATATATGAATAAATAAACCACAGGGCAAATGTGATCTACAGAATGTATGGGCATTACTTCCACGACATTACCTGCCATGAAGGGCCGTATCCAACCTTATCCTATTTACTTAACAAACTATACACATTACCTTTACAAATATTATGTACATTCGGTAAATGGGGAATTGGGGCTAAGGACTTTTCCATACAGCTAAGTAAAGCTAGGGCCTTTTTGCGTCTCTTAAATTTTGTTGTGAATGCTCGTAGCACATCTACGACGCGGTAGGAAGCAAAAACACGCTTTATCATTGATGGTTGAATTATATGGATCTCGAACATTTACAAAAATTAAGTAATTCTGTAACTTTTGAGATTATTGTTACATGTGTTGATTTATTACAATTTGTTTATGTGAGAAACAGGCTTAAGAAAGTTCTAGAAGAGAATTAAATTAACTAACTTTTGCCCGTAGTTTTAACAGCGTTCTAGAGGGATCTCTTGTTTTACCACGATAAAATTATATAATATATTATATAACTTATAATATATTCTAGGTTTTATTGGAGTGCCAATTTTCACCAAAATCAATTTTGCTATTAAGACTTAAATGAGGATCAAACATTAACAAGATTTAGCCAAAAACGTAAAAGAAATGAATGAAACCCAATAATAAGTCATGTTCTTGAAAAATATTTATGTCGATGAAATAAAAGTAGCGTTTTCATTGAGACAAATAAGTGCACCTGTGTGCACCAAGGTTAAACCTCTTTGAGGTTGACATTTAGGAAAGGCTTTCTATATGCAAAGAAAATAATATAATAACAAAATTACATGTGTATGAGATATGAAGTCCTTTGAAGAAGCCGAGTGTTTTATTTCATTAAACGTTGCCGCACAAAATTTAATATGCTTGTTACCCCAGGTTTCTGTTTATTTAGATACCATATATATGTAAGTAAACAAACCCTGAATATTATATTTTGTATTATATATTTTTGAGTAGAAATAACGACTGGCTTTTAAGTAAACAACATTTTTGATAACATTCTACATAAAATATCATTCATTGACTACATATCTGTAAGCTCCCATCCCTATTATCTTTTACCTGTCTCTAATAATGAGAGACCAGAACCCATAACCTTATAGACTTGGTATCCTTTCTGTAATCACAATCATTAAAACTAAACCTGCAGACATGAAAACCATTTACCCACGGGTCATTGCAGCAATTTACCTGATCCACAGCTCCGAGTTCCTTCCTATCGAGTAGTTCATATTAAAGTTTAGTCCAATCTGTTCGAAGTAAATGTAAATAAACTTTTTAAAGATAGGGTATCTTCCCACCACGCCAACCGGCCCAGTTGGCGTGGTGGGAAGATACCCTATCTGTCACGCCACGAGTGGGTTTGTTTCCCACCTAAGATAGATATTTGCGTGCATGAATAATTAAACGTGTCTGTTTGTCTTGAGTCTGTGTGTGATTTATCTATAATGATGCATATTTAATTTAAAACTTTATATTAATGTTATGCTTGAGACAACTTATGTATTAAAAGACCTTTTTAACGATCATCATCATCAACTTATATCAGTCCACAGTTGGGCATAGGGACTCTCCCAAAATACGCCACTGAGCCCAATCTTCGGCTCTTATTCTCCAGTTGCTGCCAGCTACTCTGCGTATATCGTCACTCCAGCTAGTCGCAGGTCTCCACTCTAGAACTCGTCTACCCCAACGGTTAAAATCGGTTCTGCGCCAAATATGACCCGCCCACTGCCACTTCAGCTTGGTAATCCGTTGAGCTATGTCGGTAACTTTAGTTCTTTGGAGATTAATTTCGTTCCGGATTCGATCCCTCACAGCTCATTCCATAGCTCGCTGAGCGACTCTCATTTTGTGGACTAGTACCGTGAGTGTCCACGTCTCGGTTTCGTATGTCATGACAGGTAGGAAGCACTGATTAAATACTTTCGTCTTTCAGACACTGCGGCATCGGCAACGAAAAGACCCGATGAAGATTCCAAAATGCTGCCCAGCCCATCTAAATTCTTCTATTGCCTTCCCTTTCAAAGTTGTATTTGCCTAGTTGGACCGTTTTAACGATACCAACGTCCCCCATTTTACTTGTAGGGAAGGTTGCATGTTTTTTTCTACGATTTCATTTGTTAACTTTGTTTGCGTCATTAATATGTATAACTATGCAAAATTTCAGCTTGATATCACTGGTACCTAGTCTCCAAGTAAAATGAACATGACAGACAGATGGACATGACGAAACTATAAGGGTTATTAAGAACTATTTCATTAACTTACTAATAGCCAAGATCTTAAGCTTTATAAGATATGTCTTAATCACATATGCGTGATTATAATTATGAATAATACTAAGGTACTAGGAATTTTAATTAGCGTCACTTTCAACTTCAAATAATATCAATTCAAGAATCTGACGTGTAGTCATTATTTTTAGATCTAAATTAATATGTAATCATTCTTAGGATGTGGAAAAAAGAAAAATGGAGCACAAGTGATACCAACCGAGGCATTAAACACATGACTCGAGACCCATTACGTCACAACTTTTTGCTCATTATTACCTGTCGTTCGTCAGTACCTACTTATCTCGATTTTATCTTTATCATATAAATGAGTGAAATATTGGTTCCTAGCCCTTAGTACAATCTTTTAGTTTTATCACATCATAAGACCAAAGTTTTATACTTTTTTTAAATCTTTAGATGAGTGTTACGGGTTTTTAGTCTTTGTCTGTGCCTTCATTAATATGGTATTAAAAGTTTTTAGCTTTTTTAAATGTTTTTTTATTTATTTTAATTTCAATATTGTA
Source organism: Tetheella fluctuosa (assembly GCA_951216915.1). Classification (NCBI taxonomy): domain Eukaryota; kingdom Metazoa; phylum Arthropoda; class Insecta; order Lepidoptera; family Drepanidae; genus Tetheella; species Tetheella fluctuosa. The sequence goes on from OX578234.1 coordinate 6,594,913, forward strand.
TAAAAGAAATAAAGAGGAAAAGAAATAAATATATCACATTTTTGTTTCGGAACATTGCCTTTACTGCAACTTCTTACGTTACGTCCAATGTATAATCTGATAAACATCATTAATATCTATGTCCTTACGTTATTCAAATAAATCTAGACATACAATACCCGAGGTTTTAGATAAAGTTCTTGGACCTAACGATAAAATCAGATTCCATACCTATTGGAAATAAAATAAGGTTTTTTATATAGAAAGGGAAAATGGAATCCAAGAAAATAAACATCCTTGAGGTTCCTCGAATTGTTATCGAAAACTGTGAGCACATATCTACTTCTGTGATAAAAACTTCAAATTATAAAAGGTGTGTATTGTTATAGTATTATTATATAAATAAATAGTTTAAACCCTCTGGATAAAAGATTTATCTCATTGTAACAGAAAAATAATTAAGGAAAAAATAATGTTTATACGAGAACGTACTTACCAATAAAATTTCTCCGGTATAACCCATGCTGGTAGATTCTCCTGACCCAGTTTTTACTGCTTATTGTAGGTTTGAGTGAGTTTATTCAATCGTCATAAAACATTTACACTGAGCTGTATTTATACCGAGTTCCTGGCTCACCTGATGTGACTCCATGTATACCGCCTACAAATTCCGGTGAACTGCGCATTTGTTTGGGGAGAAGAATACTTATTCTTCTCCCCAAACAACCTACTACCACCATATCTAATTCCGCCATGAAATAGTAATGCACTTGTATTACTGTGTTTCGGTTAGGAGGGTATGGGAGCCGGTGAAATTACAGGCACAGGAGACTTAACAACTTCATGTTTCAAGGTTGGCAACGCGTGAGTGATACCCCTGGCAGGGAAAATATAATATTGTATTTTCTTTGCCCGTGGTGTTATGAGCGTCTATAGGCTACGGTAACCGCTTACCATCAGGTGGGCCGTAAGCTTGTTTGCCAGCTAAGTAGTATAAAAAAATATATATATCTTAGTTTGATAAGGAATAATCAGGCTATTTCAATTCTCAGTCGAGGTTTAGGTTCTATAAGTTTCCTTCTCAACTCTTTCCAATATTTTTGGTATGATACTAAATTTATGCTTCTTCATATTATTATTATAGTCATGGACCCCTATACCGTAGTAAGTCGTAGATTTCTTTGAGATTATACGTGATGTCTAACCAAATGCCTATAAAACATGGGTAACAAAATTCATCCCGACATGTTAAAGATTACTATATTTATTCCCAATGGGACCTAAGAAAATTATGAATAACAAACAAAATATTCCTTAATTTTTGGATAACATTTACATATCCCAAGCGTCTCAAATAAAATATACATCTTTTCAAATATCTACGTGATTAAGAAGACTCAGAAATTTAGTTCGAAATAAAGCAACTAATTTACCAGAGACTATAAAACAAGAGGAATAAAAGACAATAATGATCCTACAGTCTAGCCGCCAATAGGAGTGTGGCCATGAGGAAATTTCCCCAACTTTAGGGTATCACAACTTAGTCCGAGTGTCGGGACATGGTAATGAGTTGTGAAAACGCCGGTCTATTTCAACTTTCACAAACTACCCTGCATTCTATATTAAAACATGTTATATTAGGGGTTTTGGCACACAACATGTGTTTGCCGATGCGATGTTTAATTTGTTGAGAGTATTGACATTATATTATCCCATCATCAGTGAAAAAAAAGCAAATAAAGGAACGGAATTTTCGAAAAGGACATCTCCCAATCAATTTACTCGCTTCTATCATTTCGCTTCGGTGTTATTTGGTTGAGGTCCTGTGTTGGTCACAGCCTATATATATTATACTACGCTACCTATCCTACCTACGTCAATTTGTCAGTGAAGATGTAGAGCATATGTAATATCTGAAGACTCTAGCTAGACTTCTTGTCGGTTCAGCATCACTGGAGCGATACCAAATTATTATTTCTTTCACTACTATTATTCTATCAAATTATTTGATTCATACCTAATCAAATAATTTGATAGTGACTCTTTTGAATGACGACTCACCTACATAGAGCAAACGCAAAATAAGTACCCAATTTATTGATCTACAGCTCACTGAATAAAGATGTTATTATCTAATTTATTCGCCTCGTGCTAGATATCCCAGGTGGCATAAATAATCGTGGACGTAATTCGTAATTCGCATGAGTTGATTGCAACTAGCCTCTGGGACTGATGAGTTCTTGAACCTAAGCCTGATTCTATTTACTGAACTAACTATTAGTTACTTAGGAGCAAAAGCTTAGCTTTTTATAATCCATTTTATGAAATAAGCTTCTGCCATAAAATTGGGTATAGTTAAAATAAAACCGGCCATGTGTATCGTGCATTACCATGTATACTTTAAGATTACGAGCTTATTATAGGCTATACCTGATTACGTGGGAACGCTGCGTTTAGAGGAAGACCCTTGATCGTCGTTAATCATGATTAAATTAATGATTTCATCATGGGGGCACGTACCTTATTCAACATTTTGGTAAATGGTAAATAAAATATACAAGATGAAAACCTGTCACCCAACACATACTTTTTTTTCATATAATTATAGATTTTATTTTTCATTTTTGTTGTAAATAGAATAAATTTTATTCATTTTATCTGCTCTCTGATTTCTCTACTAAAATTTTCACAAAAATATATTTCTCTAAACCCTATGGGGTTTAATTAAACTGCAAGGTCCAAGCATCCCCTGAGGCACTTAAAACTTTTTTATTTAGAGTCAACTTAAAATATGGCTGTGGTTCTGGCTTCTGTAGTATATAGCATGGCTATATGTAAGGATCAGGCTGTATCAAGGCTGTATATAGTAAATAGTGTAATCCTATTGGAATATAATATTCGTAATTGGTACGAGACACTCGTTTTAATCATGACATCGCACTTCCATCCGTATTAAAACAAAGCACAGATATCTATCGTTTGCTACATTCCCATAATTTCTTGCTAATATTAGCTTTACTGAACTTTTTACTCTAGGACGTTACAAACAATAAAAAAGCAATCCAAAAACGACCTTCAAAAATAACCGACAAAACAAACCGGTTTTTACTTACTTATTACAAACATGGGATAATTAATAGCGTGCAATAGAACGTGATTGCCCGCAAGTGTGGTCCGGGGGCCAGCACGGTCCAACAGGGCCCAACCCGTGTCTCCGTGACGTCGGTCCGGGATTTGGGCCCAGCGCTGGACCCTCGTAACATCCTTGTGTCCCGTAGCGTACGTTTTTAATATGTTTACAGTTTTAGACCGCAAGTTTGTTTAAGTTGAGTGAACAAAGTTTTTTAGCTCTAACCTTTTATGACGTGTAACAGAAAGTTGAAACAATATTGAATATATACATACATATATATGTATATTGAGAGAATTACCTATAAAACAACGATAACAACCCTATTGATTGTTTGGGACTGATTACTAAGGAATGGTAACGACTGGACTATTGACTCTAATCACTAGTGTGCCTGCGACGGAAGACAGACGTAGGAGCGAATATGAAAATTTATGTTGAAACCTTTTGTTTGATGCAGCTTTATGTAGGTACTCCGAAACTGTTGAGTTTCCGGCTCTTATTTCTTACTGTGAAATAACACATGAACTCTATCTACTCTAAAAATATTGTTTTACCTTCTTGTAACACGCTGTATAGATTCAATAATCTTATTTGTAAATTTCCATGTACATTATTACTATATATACTATCAGATTTTAAATGAAATTCTAGGGCACGCACAGACCAAACTGTAGGTAACTAGAGAATTGAAATTTTGCACATAGGTTGTTTTTATAACGTGCAGGTATTCCATAACGAAAAAAATTTCCAAAATTCAACCCTTAAAGAGGTAAAACGGGGGATCGCGGGCCGTGTGGCGGAAAGTTACACTTGTTACATACCTACTCTATGAATTTATTTATGTATTTTGAATGTCACTTTTTCCGTATACATTTCGAAATATTTTATTTTTTAAATCAGTAAAGAATACGAAACTCGAAAATATTACTTATTTCACAACACAAAAGTATTACAAAATATCATACAAATATAACCGGAAATAATCCGGATATCCGCTTTCAGCGTATTGAAAACGGACCAAGGTTTTCACAATATTTTAAATGCCTACGTAAATCATTCGAAATCAGCCGGCTTTATACATATATTTTGTAATTCAAATTGCGTTGAATGCGAGGCAATCAATGAGGATAAATATGTTCTTGTGATGTTTATGTCTGGAGATATTGCAGGATTTGTGTTCACTGACGCATAATATTGTACATGTAAGCGATTTTGAGACATAACCTCACAGATATATGGTTATTTATGCTAGGAACTCATTATGTGTGGGCTATAATTTTTTTAAATTTACAGTTATCCAAAGATGACTATTACTAAAAGATATAACTACTTTCAGGTTCTATCGACCATGATGGCTACTTATCATCGAATGGTCCATCTGCCTTGCCAACCTTTTAACATGAAAATCTCTTTAATTGTACAAAAAATAATATTTAAATTTATACATGGCTAGCTTCCGCCCCGTGGTTTCACCCTCTTTCCCGAGAGATTTCATGTTCCGGGTTAAAAAGTATCCTATATATGTGTTAGTCCAGAATATATTCTATCTGTGAGCCAAATTTCATTCAAATCCATTCAGCTGTTTACATTTATAATACATATTAGTAAGATTTTACTGGGCAAAACAAATATTTATAACCGGTGGTAAAATTGTATTATTCATTATTTTGGGAAAACCACTATTGTGCGGTATCTGGATTCCCTTCAATAAAAAACTTATCTTCAAAGGGACTGTATACTATATTTATTTCACTTTGTATCTTGATCACTTATTTAATAACTCGTAAACTCGTGAACACTGGCCGACTAGATACAAAATTACTACTTTTCAACGTGAATTCTACTTTACTGTATTTATCTGAATTAATGAGTAAAAAGTCCAAAAATACTTAAATATCGATGTGTTACCTTATCGAGAGCCATACATAATTTTCCGATTCTGACTTTACTATGGATTAGATTTGGACTATGAATTTACATCATTTCACATTATTTATCTATGATCTACTATCTGTACCAAAGTGATTTTATCCTTAAACATTGCCTGTAACTAGGTCTTTCCAATGAATCTACGTTGTCGATACCAGCTTAATCTGCCTTAAAGATATAAAATATTTTGTACACAAAATAGTCAAAACGACATAAAGTTTTCATCGGAAAACCCTATTTCTCCGATATCCCTGTTCTATCGGGTTAGATGTATATACACATACATAATACAAACAATTAGCTCAAATAAAAACATATTCTTACGTACTGTCAATTGTAGGAAATAACCCAAATACACAGAAAATAAACATATCATAAACCAAGTTAAAAGGAGAAAGTCGTCTTGTTTCCCTTTCACACTATCGTCTAATCTGTGATTGGTTAATGCCAAAATCGGCCATGACAGCCTCTAAGTGAGACCGATATATGATGTACTATATAAAGAATAGAACAATAGAAGGAGAAAGCGATATTCATATTTCTATTTTATACATTTTGAGCTAAGTTCGACTAATTTCATCATCTATCCGCAACATTCTCCCCTCGGCGCAGATCTTCGCAGCCTTCCTTACTAATTGGGAGGATGATGAGACGCCTAACTGGCCGTCAAGAAATTTCCCCTCACGTCTACACATCTGTGCTTTGTACTACACCGTCATGTGTACACACGTTCTATTAGACCCCGTGGCCATACATTGCGAAGTAATAATCCATCCGCAATTACCACGATATCACCCACCTCCGCATTCCGCAAAGATCTTTGGGCGTCGCCACGTGGTGCCAATGTAGGCAGGTACTCTTTAAAGTATTCTCCAACGTTTTTTCTTCCGTTGCCCTATGGTTACCCACATCGGGCCGAAACAATCTATCCGGCAGTGTGAGAATGGTCTGGTGTACGTTCGTAGACGGAGCTGTGGTAGATTGCCTTTAACAGGTATTGTTGGATTAGCTTTCCGTATCTTACACCGAGTATACTGCTGTAGAATAGCTCTTACTGCTGGACGTAATCGAAGCACCCAGTATTTCTGTCGCAGGTTGTTGACCATCTGTTTCCTACCTACGTGGTTATGATTCTTATGTTCGTGTTGAATCATCAACCGTGTTAACGAGTGTGCTTCGTCCAGTATTGGTGGATCCTTCATGCAGTCTGAAACCATAGCCACGTTGATTGGACTGCTCACTTGCTTGGCGCGTTCATCCTTTGCGTCAGGCTTTCTGTTCAAGGAGACCCTTACTGCATCAATATTGAAATTCTCCTTGACGAGTTCATTCAGTTCGTCATTTCGGTTATTCGTTACTGAGCTTTTCTCGATCTCTTGAGCTGTTTGTACTTGTAACACTGTTTCGTTTTCATTTGTTACAACGCTTCTGGGTATGGATCCGTGTATAACCCATCCCAATCGTGTGAGTGATGCAGCTGGTTGATTTGCTTTTCCAGTCAACAATTTTCGTGTCACTATTAGCTTCCAGTTATCGGCTCCGATAAGTAAATGTGGTCTGGCGTATTCATAACATACGTCCTCTGATCGGAAGTTACATAGATGTTTTTGTTCTAATATGTCTGAACTTATCACCTGACTATCAAATGGTAAATTCTTCACTGTCCGTGCTTTAATCATATGAAAGTCAGTTTGGCCTTTTCCACGTAACTCGATGTTTACAATCTGACTATCCAAAACTCTCTGACTCGATGTGACTGCGTGGATATGTAACGCTCTGGTCGGGCCTTTCGCTCCGACCATCCCGGCAATTCCTTCATCGATCAGTGTTATAGTCGATGCCTCGTCGAATAACGCGTACGTATTTAGTTCCTGGCCGTTCTGTGTCTTAATTATAATAGGACACACTTTCAATAGCACTTGGTTATCAGTGGTTACATGTGCCGAAGCCGTATTTACGAAATGCTCGTTCTGAGTCGGTTCGCTTAGTGGCTCGTTATCCCTCTGCACATGTAACAGCGCGTGATGTGTATCACGGCACTCGTCTACTCCGCATTTCTTTGCTTTACATACGGATCGTCTGTGTTTATTATTCATACACTGGAAGCAGACGTGTGCATCCTTTGCCCATTTCCATCGTTCTGAAATGGGCATAGCCGTAAGCTTAGCGCATTTAGTTGTGTCGTGTTCGGCTCCGCAACAGTAACATTCGTTCTTTTTTGGTAATGTTTCTGTTGTAGCATATACGGGAGCTTTGCGGTTACGATCTAATGCTCGATGTCGAGGTTCCTGTTTTGGACCAGTACGTATTGGTTCCAACGTATCCTTGGACGCGTATGCATGTTTTATGGCGTGCTTCGCTTCCCGCATAAAGAATCGTGACAATGTAACAATTTCCGGTTCTAATTGAGATCCAGATTCCTCTGCGTAGTCACACCATCTTGATTTGAGGTGTGGACTCAGTTTATCTACTACTTGCTGCGCAAGCATGGGATTCTGTAGATATCCTTTTTTATCTACACAGCTTATCATTGTCACAATGTTCTGCAACTTGATCGCAAACCTGTTTAGTTCGTCAGATGTTCCACCTGGTCGCGGCAAATTCTTCAGCTCTTCAAACGCATGATTAATGATCATCTCTGGGCAACCAAAACATTGTTCTAATGTTTCCATGATTATCGTTGAATCGGTCGCTGTATACATTAATGCTAACACTGCTTCACGTGCATCTCCTCGTAAACATGTTCTCAATCTAGCAAGATTTTCTGCCGGTGTGAATCCGTAGAGGCTAGCAGACTCCTTCATGGCCGCTTTAAATGGTAGCCATTCTCCCTTGGCGCCGCTAAAGATATGCAAATCTGGCGTACGCCTGGGTATCGGTCTACTTTTGGTCATTTGTCCTAAGATATCTGCTAGTCGATCAATCGCTCTGTCTCCTGATCGCATCGGAGTTGGCGATCTAGCACGACGTGGTGTATCCATTGTGATATGATTCGACGCGTGCGGAGAAGGTGGATCTGCAGCCTTCTCTCGTAATTGTGAGTGGTACTTCGCATGGTTTTCCGTACCGATGCTCTTGAGCTCTTCGAGCTCCCCCCGTACAGCACAACGCTGAAGCCAGTCATTGACTGTACGTTCTGTATCCACTGTCTCTTCTGCGCATACGCTTCTCGATTTCTCGTGTATCGTAGCTACGTTGACGGCAAGTCTCTTTTCAACGAGCCTTATCTGAATCTCAGCTAGTCGTTCTTCAAGTTTTGCTTGGCGTTCTTCTGCGGCTTGGCTATCCTTTTCTGCGGCTTGTCTATCCTTCGCTTGGCGTTCCTCTGCGGCTCGTCTATCCTTTGCTTGGCGTTCTTCTGCGGCTTGTCTATCCTTGATAAGATTTGTATGAATCTCGGCTAATCTTTCTTCTGCTTCAAGTTCAGCTAGCCTAAGACGCGTTGTAGAGCTGGCGGAGGAGCGATGAGAATGTACGGGTGAAGCCCGTGACCTTTTATCGGTAGCGCGCAGCGTGGATAGTCGCGGTGGTATCGTGTCGATCACGGATGGTTCAGTCGCGGATAGTGCGGTCACGCCCGACTCACTAATCGAAGCGCGCCTGTGACTAAGCTGCGGATTTACAGGTGCGTTTAACGCAGACGAAGACGCGGGAGGTTTTTCAAGTAACCGTAGCCTCTCAGCCGCCTTACGAGTGCGGACGGGGCTTCTAGATGTTGACATATTTAGGCGCAGATGCCTATATATAGACTCTACCTAACGTGGTACACCTTCACAACACCACACTATTCTACACAATACTTAAAACCCGAGACACCGATCGTTTGGCACCGTTAGGTGACCGGCGTTCAAGGGCCGCGGATGAGCCGCGTTATCGTTTGTCGCACCGTTGGGTGATGTTGCGTCGTCCTCTTCACTCGTTCTATGATATAGCGACGAACTCGTCACTCGTTCAGGATATCGAGACGAACTCGTCACCCGTTCCGAGATGTTAAGACGAATTCGTCACACGTTTGACTATGTACCTGTAGTCAAGACGAGCTCGTCACACGCTTAACGACGTTGGTGACAAACTCGCCACACTTTGTTCCTGTCGAGACGAACTCGTCGCACCGTTGGGTGATGTTGCGTCGTCCTTTTCGCACGTTCGAAATGTTGAGACGCACTCGTTGCACCGTTCGGTGTTTTTCTCACGACGAACTCTTCACTGGGCGCCTCGAGACTAATTCGTCGCACCGTTGGGTGATGTTGCGTCGTCCTTTTCACGCGTTCGGCGATCTCGAGACGAACTTGTTGCACCGTTCGGTGTTCTTCGCTCGACGGTCTCGTCGCACCTATGCGGTGTTGGTCCTTAGATGACCTCGTCGCCCCAATTTACTGGCTCTGATCCAATGTGTCATTAGAAACTGATCCTATCGCACCAAGTCATACGTTTAGATACGTTTAGTGACTTGAGGATCTGATATACCTGCAGCCCCAATTCACTGATCATACCAATATGTGTCATTAGAAACTGATCCTATCACACCAAGCCATACGTTTAGATACGTTTATTGACTTGAGGATCTGATGTACCTGCAGCCCCAATTCACTGATCATACCAATATGTGTCACTAGAAACTCATCCAATGTGTCATTAGAAACTGATCCTATCACACCAAGCCATACGTTTAGATACGTTTATTGACTTGAGGATCTGATGTACCTGCAGCCCCAATTCACTGATCATACCAATATGTGTCACTAGAAACTCATCCAATGTGTCATTAGAAACTGATCCTATCACACCAAGTCATACGTTTAGATACGTTTATTGACTTGAGGATCTGATGTACCTGCAGCCCCAATTCACTGATCATACCAATATGTGTCATTAGAAACTGATCCTATCACACCAAGTCATACGTTTAGATACGTTTATTGACTTGAGGATCTGATGTACCTGCAGCCCCAATTCACTGATCATACCAATATGTGTCACTAGAAACTCATCCAATGTGTCATTAGAAACTGATCCTATCACACCAAGTAATACGTTTAGATACGTTTATTGACTTGAGGATCTGATGTACCAGCAGCCCCAATTCACAATGTGTCACAGCAACCACAATTCACTGATCTTGATCCGTCCTCGAAGTACCAAACTTGTGCGGTATCTGGATTCCCTTCAATAAAAAACTTATCTTCAAAGGGACTGTATACTATATTTATTTCACTTTGTATCTTGATCACTTATTTAATAACTCGTAAACTCGTGAACACTGGCCGACTAGATACAAAATTACTACTTTTCAACGTGAATTCTACTTTACTGTATTTATCTGAATTAATGAGTAAAAAGTCCAAAAATACTTAAATATCGATGTGTTACCTTATCGAGAGCCATACATAATTTTCCGATTCTGACTTTACTATGGATTAGATTTGGACTATGAATTTACATCATTTCACATTATTTATCTATGATCTACTATCTGTACCAAAGTGATTTTATCCTTAAACATTGCCTGTAACTAGGTCTTTCCAATGAATCTACGTTGTCGATACCAGCTTAATCTGCCTTAAAGATATAAAATATTTTGTACACAAAATAGTCAAAACGACATAAAGTTTTCATCGGAAAACCCTATTTCTCCGATATCCCTGTTCTATCGGGTTAGATGTATATACACATACATAATACAAACAATTAGCTCAAATAAAAACATATTCTTACGTACTGTCAATTGTAGGAAATAACCCAAATACACAGAAAATAAACATATCATAAACCAAGTTAAAAGGAGAAAGTCGTCTTGTTTCCCTTTCACACTATCGTCTAATCTGTGATTGGTTAATGCCAAAATCGGCCATGACAGCCTCTAAGTGAGACCGATATATGATGTACTATATAAAGAATAGAACAATAGAAGGAGAAAGAGACTTCGCTCCGAGCCGCCGCACAGTACAGACGTACCCCGTACGGTCTATTGTGCTCCGCCCGCCACCCCGACTCGATTCTCGGAAGCGCTCTGGTATTTATACCTGGCCTTTCGCAGAACCGACCTTATCAGTTTGTTGACTCGGAACTTTTCAGTTTAGAGTCTCCAAACGAATATTTGTTCTTACGACATCGCGCTCTCAAAACCACAGATATTTACTTGTGGTGAACCAGTGGATACCTAACGGTGATAACTAAGCTGGTTCGAGCGTGACCCGGGCGCTCGCGGTTTCCCTTAAGGAAAACGCTAACCCGGACGGGACTGGACCAGTTGGCCTTGGGGGCTTCCCTAGCCAACCCCAGTTGTCGTTAGGCAGGGACGTAGGAACCCGCTGCACAATAAGATTGGCAGCGGGAGTCAAGCTTAGGGCACACCCTAGGGCCTACTCACCTCCCGACCTATCCCGGTCGGGAGTGTAACACACACCCCCGGGCCCATCCACCCGGGGCGAGATAGTAGGTTAGATTAGGGCGATCGCCTGAGGTTTCTTGTGGTTTCTTTTACTCAGGAACGCCCCGCGTCCGAAACCACGTTAGTTTGCCGAAGTAGAATAGCTCCCTCTGGCTGGCCATCATGGCCAGCCAGAACGACCACCTACCCCTGACGCTGGACGAGATCCTCCAGGACAACGAGTCCTGGGATTTCCTCGTCGAGCGTTACGGGACAACTTTTTTACCTCCCCGACCCGCTCCCACTTCACGGTCATCCTCAAGGATGTCCGTGATATCCGCGGAATTCTCCCCCGCGGAATCACCCGCGGAACACTCCCCGCCTCCCTCTCCCGCGGAATCAACCGCGGATCACCCCGCCCCTCCCTCTCCCGCGGAACCCTCCGCCCCGCCCTCTCCCGCGGAACCCTCCGCCCCGCCCTCTCCTGCGGAATCCGAACCGCCCTCTCCGCCTGCGCCTGCCGCGACGACCGGTCAGTCGTCCTCTTCCTCCTCCTCGGAGGGAGAGTTCACGACGGTCGTCGGGGGCAAGCGCAAGAGGAAAAAGAAGGCGAAAGCCACTGAAGCCGAGGTAGCTGCCAAAGCTGCCAAAGCTTCCGCCCCTTCCCCTTGCCCATCACCCAAGCCCCGCCCACTCATGGACACTGTTGTGCCCACACCCCCGCCGCTAATGGACGTGCCCATGGCTCCTCCCCCGGAGGAACAAGGCCGCCCAGAGGCGCGCATATCCCAGCCCCAATCCCAGACCCAATCCCAAGTCCCGATGAGGAAGGACTCTCCGCCTCCCCTGTTTGTTCAGGATAAGACCAGATGGACCGAAGTGTCCGGATGGTTTACTCCTAACAAGATCCAATATACCTCTGCCCGCTCCACCGAGCACGGCATCAAGGTAACCGTGCCCACTTCACAGGACCACCGGGCCCTGACCAAACTCCTTAAAGAGCGTAAGGTGGCTTTCCACACTTACACTCTCCCTGAGGAGAAAGCCCTCCGGGTGGTGATCCGCGGCATCCCCCGCGAAATCCCCACCTCAGAAGTCGAAGCCTCCCTTAAGGAGCACGACCTCCCAATACAGTCAGTGCACCGGATGCACAAAGGACGCGGCCACGAGCCGTATAACATGGTGATTGTGGCATTGGACCAAGGCAAGGCCGGCAAAGCCATATACAGAGTAAAATCTGTGTGCGGCTTGAGCGACGGCTTCACCGTCGAGGGCGTCCGAAAGGGCGGCTACCCCTCCCAGTGCCACAACTGTCAGTTGTACGGCCATTCCGCCCGCAATTGTTTTGCTCCCCCCCGGTGCGTGAAGTGCCTCACACCTCACGCCACCAAAGACTGTGACCGCCCAAAGGTCATAGATGAAAACACCCCGCCACCTGGTTGCGTTCTCTGCAACCAGACCGGGCACACCGCGAACTACCGCGGGTGCTCGAAGGCTCCCCGCCCTTCGCGCCATTCAACGCGCAAAGCCCCCATTTCCAACCCGGCGCAGACCGATCTGCGCCCTCAAAGGCACTCCCAATGGGCCCGCCTTAACTCTAATTCTCCTAAAGAGTACCCTCCTCTCCCTAGGGAAGCGTTTGCTCTCTCCGAGCAAACCACGACCCAGCCACCACCTCCTCCTCCCAAGGTTTCCGCTTGGCAGCCGAAACCCACCGCAGCGCCTTCAGCGCCCGCCCCGCCGTCACCGCCAACCCAAACCACCCGCCGCGCAAACCCGTCACCAAAACGGGACCAAAACCCTCCGTCGAGTGTGGATGCGGATTTCGCACTCGTGGAGCGCTTCATCGAGTTCATAAACTTCGATGAAATTAGGGAGCTCGCCGATATTATTAAACAGAGCGAGGGCAACGGTCGTGCCCTTGCATCTGCAGCGCTGCGATTTAACAAAATCGCTTGCCAACTCGATCACTTTCGCGTAAATCCATAATGGATATTACACCCACGCGCGGTAGAATCAAACCCCGATCCCTCAAGTTAGGAACATTCAATGCCAACGGCATTATAGGTAAACGAGATGAGATCGCAGAATTCCTGCGAGAGCATCAACTCGATATCCTTTTGGTACAGGAAACATTTCTTAAGCCCTTTCATAGGGACCCTAAAATTGCGAATTATCAGATAATTCGCAATGACAGACCCAACGCCGCAAAAGGCGGCACCCTCATTTATTATAAAAGATCCCTTCACTGCTCCCCTATGGACGCACCATCCCTAGAGTACATTGAGGCTTCAATCTGTAGGCTCGGTATGACTGGACACTCATCCATTATACTAGTCTCGGCATATTGCTCCCATTCTCACAACCTACCCGACTTAGGAATGTCACTCAAACGTGACTTAGAATCCCTTTTCAATTTAGGTAGCTCAGTCATTCTGGCGGGCGACCTAAACGCGAAACACACCCTCTGGAATTGCGTCGCAAACAATACCAGAGGGCGTATTCTTGAAGCCCTCCTCGGGCCACTCAACGTGGACCTGATCGCCCCATACGAACCGACTCACTTCCCGGACATAGTGACTCACAGACCCGACATACTCGACGTGGCGCTGCTGCGTAATGTAAACTTACGTTTACATGACTTAGCAGTGCTACACGAGCTCCAATCGGACCACCGGCCTGTAATCCTAGAGTTTACACCGCGCGTAGGTCCCCCAGATTCAGGTCAACCCTCTCGCACCAAGGTCGTGACGGACTGGGACAAATTAGGCGAAAGCCTCAAGGCGACCTCGTCCGTCCATCTAGACCGTATCCCCGACAGCCTAGTCACCGCCGACGACGCTGTAGGCGCTATCGACTCACTCACAAGTCACGTGCAATCGTTAGTTAGCGATTGCTCTCGGACAGTACCAGCGGAGGATGACCGACGCTGGCACTTGCCCGACGACATACGGGACTTGCTGAGGGAGAAGAAAGTCGCCATTCGCGCCTACGATAGAGCTCCCTCAGAGCAAAATCGTGTCCAATTACGAGCTCTCGAACGTGCCGTCAAGGCACGCATCGCAGAGTTTCGCGAGAATAGCTGGGGCCAGACCCTCAGCGAAATCAAGCCCTCCCACCTAGCCTTTTGGCAACTGTCTCGTGCCCTCACAAAGGACACAGTAGTTCCAATGCCTCCTCTAAAGCGACCCAATCTTCCTCCCGCCTTTGAAGACGTGGAAAAGACCGAATGCCTCGCCGAAAGTCTGGAGGCTCAATGTACGCCCAGTTCTCTCCCTATTGACCCGCGTCATTTGGAGAAAGTTACAGCCGAAGTAGAACGGAGGACCGCTCTTCCGTTACCTCCTCCCGCTCCCCCGACTGACGACGTCGCCAACGACGTCAACACAAATGACGACCCACTTCCACCCGCGACCCATGACGAGGTGAAAGCGATCATCGGGAAGTTACACCCTCGTAAGGCCCCGGGCTCGGACAAGATCACCAACAGAGTGATCAAACTCTTCCCAGCCTCCCTTATCATGTTATTGACGGCCATCTTCAATGCCGCCCTCTCAAACAATATTTTCCCACACCAGTGGAAAGAAGCCCACGTGATTGGGATCCACAAGCCCGGCAAACCCAAGTCCGAGCCCTCCAGTTATCGTCCCATAAGTCTGCTCAACGTACTGGGCAAGATTTATGAGAGAATCATTTATGTCCGCCTTAAAGCATTTGCCGATGCTAACAAACTCCTCCCAGACGAGCAATTTGGGTTCCGACCCAAACACTCGTGTGTTCACCAAGTCCATAGAATTGTTGAACACATCTCCACAAGTTACCAGAGAGGTCACATGACAGGCGCCCTTTTCTTCGATGTCGCAAAGGCATTCGACAAGGTGTGGCACACAGGCTTGATCTACAAGCTTTACACCCTAGGTGTGCCACCGAGACTCGTGACCATCTTACGAGACTTTCTGTCGAATCGCCTCTTTCGATATCGGGTCGAAGGCGTCCTGTCCTCACCACACCCCATTAGTGCCGGTGTCCCGCAGGGCTCGGTACTATCTCCCTTGCTATTCACGCTCTACACGAGCGACATCCCTAGAGTCAGGAATACGCAGTTCGCTCTCTTTGCAGACGACACTGCCGTATATTGCTCAGGCAAAAGCCCGCCCGCGATCTCTAAGAAACTCCAGACCGCAGCCAACGCCCTAGGCGCTTGGTTCCGGAAATGGAGAATAGAGATCAACCCCTCCAAAAGTCAGGCGGTTCTCTTTTTTAGAACCGACCGAAAAAGACGTCCCCCCATCCCCGATCCAGTCACACTATTCGGCGAGCCGATCCCCTGGGAGAGGCAAGCCAAATATCTCGGTGTGACCCTCGATGATCGCCTATCCTTCGCTGCACACATAAGGGCGGTTCGCGCGCGCGCCGCCTTTGTGGCAGGACGACTCCACTGCATGATCAACGCCCGGTCTAAACTTGCCCTAAAAAGCAAGGTTAGACTCTATACCGCGTGTATCCGTCCAGTCATGACGTATGCGAGCACCGTGTTCGCTCACGCTGCTCCCACACATCTCAACACCCTTCAGGTGATTCAAAACCGTTTCATGCGCAAAGCCACGGGCGCCCCGTGGTACATGCGCAATGAAAACCTCCACCTTGACTTAGGCCTCCCTACAATCAAACAATTTATAAAACGCGCCTCGCGCCGATATTTTGATACCGCAGAGCACCACGCGAATCCCTTGATAGTCAACACTATCACATACACCCCGTCCCTTATTTCCCGCATCCGTAGGCCTAGGCACGCCCTCAGCGAACCAGACGATGCCACCACTTTAGCTCAAATCGAGGCTGACGAAGCCCGAAAACAAATACAAATGCGCAACCGACAACCAAGATTTCGTCCTCGCCGGCGAGGACCGTCGCGACGTCCCTCTCAGTCTCGTCCCGTTTAAGCGGCCCGAGCTGCATATTAGCAATCCGACCGATCCCCAAATAATTATAATTGTTTGCATGCTAAGTCCTCCCTCATTCCCCAGGCAACGTCCTGAGCCGAGGTCGAGCCCCACAGGGGGCACCCTCAGGCTACCGTTGCCCTAAATTTATTTAGTTTTAAGTAGCGGTTGAGAGCCCTCAGCGCTCACCGCAAAAGTCCGCGTAACGGTGGAAGAAGGTCCCCTGGACCCACCACCTTCCTGTTC
Organism: Tetheella fluctuosa; assembly: GCA_951216915.1. Taxonomy (NCBI): domain Eukaryota; kingdom Metazoa; phylum Arthropoda; class Insecta; order Lepidoptera; family Drepanidae; genus Tetheella; species Tetheella fluctuosa. Next base: position 6,611,513 of record OX578234.1, read on the forward strand.
CAGTCAAAAAAAAAAAAAAAAAAAAAAAAAAAAGAAGGAGAAAGCGATATTCATATTTCTATTTTATACATTTTGAGCTAAGTTCGACTAATTTCATCATCTATCCGCAACAACTATGATTAAAAACATAGCTTGAATTTGCATATCATTTATTTATTTTTACAAAAATAAAGTAATGTTGCTATTTTAAAATGACTTGATAAAACAAATTACATACCTATTGGTAATTCAGTAATTTTGAAACATAACACAGAGTAAAACAAAGAATTGAACTCTTTGAAAGCTAGTTCGAGTAGAAGATTAGCAAGCTTACCTCACAAGGTGTCTTCACACAACATTCTCTCTCTAAATCCCCTGGTGAAAAAACTTAGATTGCACTTTGAGAGTGACATCGAAAAAATTGAAAATTCAATTTCTGAGAATAAAAGAACTCTATTGACACAGATGTAGTTTGCAGGGCAATAATGTAAAAAAAATTGTCACTGGGAGAAAATACACTTTTTAAGTTGATATTAATTCTTTTTTTAAAATTGAGGACGTATAATTTTTACCCGGCATTTATTATTTATGTCAAAGTCAAAGCCATTTATTCATTTAGAAGGTAGAATTTACTGAAGTTACCATCAGTTTGGAACACAGCAAGGTTACATTTTTTATATATTTTTATGATCTGACTATTTGGGCTATATTTTTTCAAATATTGCAGTTGTTTAAGTAAATAATAAGTAAAATAATTATATCAGTACCTACTCGTATAGTAAGGACATTTAGTAGGATTCTTTTCATTTACATAGCTTAACACACTGAGAGGTCGGGAAGTATGCGTGACAATTTGTTTTAGGTCAGCGCAGTGGGGACCAAAATCTGTTTATCTCATTCTTACAATAAACAAAGGCAATATTATGCTCTCCACACAGTGCAAAAGCATACTATCTTTCACGCTGTACAAAGCGCAATTGATATTTCGACCCGCTAGGCAGCAAATACGCTACCTAAGTTTTAATTACTAAGAATAAACATGCTTATAATCAATAACCAAATCTAGACACATCCAGTACTTTTGCATCACCACTCAACTATTCAAGACGTTTTACAGAACAGAGTTGGTAGAGGTAACGATGATTCTTCTCGCTCAACGAATAAAACAGCTTTATGAATTATTTAAAGCGATTTCCTTTACACTATGGAGATGTATCAGTACGTCAAATGTATATTATTTACTTTATATTTCATTCGCTTTTATTTATTTTATATACTATGAGTATCATTATAAATCTCTGAATTAATTCTGTCTAATATAATTTAGTTAGAACAAAGAACGATAGGCAATTCGTATGAAAAATAAACTCAGAGAAAAGAAAAACCAATCAGTGAGTAAACCTTAGGTTTGATACGGCATCAAATATTAAGTTTTTTTTTCGTGTTTTAAGAAACATTTTATTTCTTAATAAAATAAAAAGTTATTTTTAACCATTGTAAAAAAGTGTCATCTTCAGTCTTGTTGAAAAATCGATTAATTATTGGTTCATGTCCACGCTGGTTGATGCAAACTTGCGCACCCTTCCGTTCAATCGTATTGATCAATGATCGATTATTCATATAGTGCCAAGTGAAAATGTTCCAAAAAAAATGTGCCCAAAAAAATCATAACAAAGTAATATCTTTATTATATCATAATATTCTTTAACATTTTAAAATTTATAAAAATCTCAAAAGAAAATATTTAGAACAAACAAAATATACAGTTTCATAATTTCACTGCGAAGCCGACTCGATATTTCTCTGAAAAGGCTATTTGTACCAATTTTAAAATTTCAGTTGCAGATAAGAAAGCCTTTAAATATAGATGATAAAGTCTGGCAAACGAAAGCGTGACCTGAGAAAATGCGGCAAGTTCAAAAAATATACATGTGGTATTATTTTACTAACTAGTAGGAAAAACAAAATTATGACAACTCTAACCAAAGACTTCGACGAACATTATTGCTTGCTTATTGCTTTATTTTCTGAATAAAGCACTAAGCAAGCACACATTCACATTCAGAAATGCATTTATTTTTTTCTTTGGATAGTTTGACCACAATCTCACAATGGTAAGTGGTGATGTGGTCTAAGGTAGTGAGCACACAAAGCCTAGTACGGAAATGGCTCTCGAACAAAAATATGGTCCTGTGACAAACAGATGGATAGCGGAGGCTTAGCACATGCTAAGTTACAGGGTACCTTGCTCTCTATTCCGTAGGGTCGGCGCAGGCTTCTAAGAGCATTGCTATAGCAACCAAAGAGTTGGACCATCCTTTGGTAACAGAACCCTAAAAAATAATTAATTTTATGGTAGTAAAATAAAAGATAATCACGCTAAAAATCTCCTCACGTTAAATAATGTGAACGCTAGCTCCATGTTACAACGATCAAATCCAATACAAATACTAAGTAGAACTAATTAAAATTATATCAATACTAACTCCGCATATATATACACAAAGCCTCACGCAGGGCCGGATTTAGAGGTATGGAGGCCTCGGGGCAATAAAGGAGTGGAGGCCCCCTGGCCCCAAATTATTTTCCAAATAAAATGAAAAAAAAGAATCAGTCGAGTTTTTCAATGAATAATTTATTGTGAAACCATGTAGATTCTTTTAGTATTTAACAAACGTATATAAATATATTCGGAACTAAAAGTGCTCATCAGAGCCATTTGAGATTTTAATGTTTTACTAATTGCCTGATTGGGGTGAACAAATATGGATCAATGATTTCTGTTAATACTTAAGAACAATATAATCATGTTTGTACAAAGTACTGTAGGTAAAGGTAAAACAGCGAAAAAAAAAAATCAAAGGCAAAGTTGTTTAAGTACTAGTGTTTACTAGTCGGAATTTGAACGTTTTTTTTCCGAAGTCTACTGTGGAGGTCCCTCTTTTGTGGAAGCCCCGATTGCCCTCCCCTAAATCCAGCCCTGACACGTCTGGCAACCAAGGCTAAGTTCTAAACGGCTTGCAGCGTTTCGCATTAAACTTAGGCAGCGTAGAGTTAATAGTATCTAAACTATAATGGAAGATTTGCAAGTCATCAATCTACATGTCATATATTCAATACTTGGATCATGCGCTGTGTTGCGCAAGATTTGTTACAAAGTGCATTGCGGTAACAGATTACATCTCGTAGTTTGGGATGAAATGTGATCATAAGATTCAATCGACGTTGCAGTGTATAGCACTTTTGTATATGATTATACTCGTATTATTCAAAGAACTGCATGGATGTTTGTTACTTTTTCACGAAAAAACTAGAACGGATTTAGATGAAATTTGGCGCACAGATCGAATATATAATTTCGGGAAAAGATAAGATTCCTCGGGAATGCGGGTGAAACCGCAGGGTGGGAGCTATTTATATCTATTATATTTACAATACCTATCTAAATAAGGCCCAAGAAAAAAGTTATGAAAAGATTTAAAGAAAGTGACTATAACCATTGTTTCCTGACTCGTATATTTCTTTCTTGTCACGCCTTTTTTACAAGACATTCAATAGATTCCTAAAAAAATTACCTTGACACAATAAAGGTCCTATGATATCAAAGTGTTGTTCGATAAGGTAAAAACAGAAACACTTTCTCCATCCACAATAACGTACGGTACAATAGAACAACCTTCCGTGTGCGATGCATTAACTGATTCTTTGAGAACGTTGTTATGTTATTATGTAGCAATTTTGGAGAAACATGGTATAAAATTCGTTGGATTCATTTAGGCGGACGCTTAGAGCCACGGAGCGTTGATGTGAAAAACATTGAAAATAAATACAGAGTGGTTATTCATAAAATTGGTGCCTACCTTGCGGTGACTTCGTTGACGCTGGATTTTTGATTTAAGATGTATTGTAATAAAACAGAGAATAAAAGATCAAGTTACGTTGCTTAAATATTCAAATTAAGTCCTACTACATTTTGATCCCTATTGCGAAGGTATCCAAACATAATATTATGTTTTTAAATAAAAATATTTTTTTTGGTATAAAATTATACGACTGTCCATTACATTCCTAATTATTGCAGTCCAATCACAAATTAATGAGGAGCTCTAAGAATATTGAAATAACAGTATAAATACCATACCATACAAATGTCTTCAAAAATGGAGGCGCGCCCCTAAAATTTGCTTTGTCTTTTTGTTATTTCTATGTTAATAATAAATAATATTTGTATAAGTATATTTGTAGAATATTTATTAATTTTCTTAACCATACAAAATAATAAATAGCAAATGATTGTCAACTCTATAGAATACTCTATTCTCGTGCGAAAATGCCTAAAACGCTTTGTCGCAACGTTTGTCTCGCGTTGATTGTACGAACAGAACGATTATTTCGCACACAGAAGATGAAGAAAATTCGCCTTTGATATGCCAAAGGTGTCTGATGTATTTACAATGGTGGTATCATCTCATCTAAATTCAATACGTGATAATGAAAAACGTACGTGTAAAAATTGCTTTTGTGATTTCATTGAGTGGTTTTTGCTTTACGAGATGAAAGAGACATAAAGCTTTGACACGAAAACAGGCATGTTAAATTGAAAATATATCGAAGGCACCTATTAAAAACTTATTTATTCTGCCAAAATTGGAAATTATACAAATACTCCGCTTCATACAATCAAGATAGAATTATATTAAATTGGCTCATTTTCCTAACTTTCTTTTAACAGCCAAGAAATAAATACTAGCAGATACAACTCACAGATCAATTAAAAAATATTTAAATATAAATATAAGATAAAATATATTATTATATAAATATAAATATTTAATCAAAGAGCTATATGTAATGACTCAAGGAAATGGAAGAGGAATTTGATTGAAAGCAAACAAGATAATTTAAACCAAGTAACTGCTTTTAGTATAGTTTTGCTGGCATTTAGGATTGCTTGGCAGCACTTTAAAGCAATTGTGGCTTCAAGAATTAACGTTGGTATAACTTTGAACTGGCGTCGGTGGCTGTCCACCATTGGGTATTTTCAAGTTTGATATTAAATTTATCAGAGAAATGCTGCGATGCAAAGTCACGTCGTAATGCAGTAGTGCTTTGGAGGAACATTTTTGTATTTGGAATGGAGACGACTTTCAAGGCATTTCCATTTTTTTTTTTAAAAAGTGTGAACTTTCAATTCATATTGAATTAGTGTTGTAGAATTTATAATGCGTTTGTGCTAAGTGAATACATATAGCATTTTTTTTTGTGTTCTTTGAAATAAATATAACAGTTGCTCCCCGAGCTATAAATACAATTTGGGTTCTGTAGCCAAATGGCAAAAACGGAACCTTCCGTTTTTTTACGAACAACCAAAACACGTCAATACTTTCCCAAACCTGGAAATTTCTATTTCCCCTACTCAATACCTCTGTCTAAACTTTTAGATGGGTAGGTATATTCATGTTTTTTATTTACTTTGTCTCCCGCGAGTCTTGACAGACTTTGAAATTACCGTTTTCTTTGGGAAAATTTTATCCGATTTTTTTTACCAATAAATATATTTATTTACCAAAACTATATACTATTGCCATTTTAAGGGCTAGTTTATTGATGCCCCCTACTGTAATAGTCTAAGTACTTATTGAACATTCTAATCGAAAACGATAATTTTATACATAAATATCGAATAACGCCTCCGATAGTTCTGCCTCCTTAATCAGTGCAGATGGCGGCATCTAATGCGTACTTCCTGTTTAACGTCACTTGCATCTCTCGTCAGTTTCTGGAGATTTCAACCGATAATCTCGCCTTTACTAGAAACAGTTGCAGAGTGCTATGACGTCACTACTCCAATATACTTTGTAGTCATCGTGGATGGTTTATAAAATGTTAGTTTCCTTGTCTAAATAGGAATTATTGCTACTGGAGTGTTGCAGTGTTGTAAAATAATTTAGCTATTACTACGTATTAAGGGCTAATTATATGTTCGTTAATCGCAATTGCATAAATGGTAAAAATTACCAAACCTTAAAATTACTATTTAATACCCTTTATTATAATATGTATAATTTTATTGACCTTTTTAGGGTTCCGTACCCAAAGGGTAAAAACGGGACCCTATTACTAAGACTTCGCTGTCTGTCCGTCCGTCTGTCCGTCCATCTGTCTGTCTCCAGGCTGTATCTCAAGAACCGCAATAGCTAGACAGTTGAAATTTTCACAAATAATGTACTTCTATTGCCGCTATAACAACAAATACTAAAAACAAAATAAAATAAACATAAAAGGGGGGCACCCGTACAACAAACGCGATTTTTTTTGTCGTTTTTATAGATAATGTAGTACGGAACCCTTCGTGCGCGAGTCCGACTCGCACTTGGCCGGTTTTTATCCATTAGGAACTCCAATATATGTATTGAGTTTGTACGAATGATAAAAATACTTATTCTTCTTTTAACCGACGTTTATTCTCTGTTGAAAGTAGAAAGAAAGTAATATGTATGTATGAAATCATTGGAATTCTATGAATCCTGGTTTAGTTTCGTGTTGTAGATATAGTAGCACATACATATTAAATGGAGACAAGTGGGGCAGGCCTGAGTACTCCGCGTAGGCATATTATTACGTTACAATGGCATCTAAGTGGGGTCAGAAGGTCGATCGATGGAACCAGAAGCTCTTAGAGTAATTTGAAACCCAGAACATGCACGTATTAACATCATTATTGGAGGGTCAACACACGCTTCACGTAAACACATTATAACAATAGCCTACAAATAACTATTATTCGCAGTGGAAACCATGGGTCCGTGGGGGTTCGAGGCTCGCCGATTTGCTCGGATTTTATCATCCAAGCTCATCGAGGCTTCGGGAGACCGACGGGCTGGAAGCTTTTTCCACCAACGCATAAGCTTGGCCATCCAAAAAGGGAACGCTGCCAGCCTGTTGGGAACCTTGCCTATCGACAGCAGCGAGGGCTTTGAGGATGTTTTCTATATATCATAGTTTGTATTTTATACATTGATTGTAAATGTTTGTTGTAAATAAATAAGATTTACTATTATTAATCTTGGTACTTTGAAATTTGATTCAAGGGGTTTGTTACCTTTTCACGCCTAAACCGCTGAACCAATCGTGATGAAATTTGGTACGCTTACTAAACTGAAGTCGCAATAAGCAGATCACATAATTCGAAGAGCCGGTTGCCGTATATAACTATATTATGTTTATATTTTCATGTCATGTAAAATGGATTTGGACCCATCTCATTAAACTTATTTTCTTTAAAAGTAATCATCTAAAACGTCCCAGAAATTCATTAAAAAAAAAAAACAAACAAAAATATTTTAATTTTTCGTAGTCTTAGTATGACCCCAAAATAATTTATGTCAAACATATTTTTTAATTTCGTTCCTGCTCGTGATTATAAATTTCAATTAAGGAAACTGTGAACAACTCTGTATAAGTAATTATATCCTATTATCACCCGACTACGAGAGGCCCATATTAAAAAAAGAAACATTCAAGAATTAGGAATAATACAAAACAGCATGCAAAAACTAAAAAAAACACTATTAAATACCAATAATGTATTTAATAGTATTAACAAATAAGACTCTTTCGATACAACGTTAAAATTGCATGAAAATCGGCAACAACAAATATAAAATTTACGTAAAGGTAAATCGGATTTAATGAAATGAAACTCATTTCATTAATATATATATATATTATTCACAAATTATTTTGGCACCCTCGGTCCTTAAAGTATTAACTTTATATGATTGGCATCCCTGTAATTTAATTAAACTTTCAGTTAAGCTACAGATATTCCCTTTAGATAATAACTTAGTAAAATCGTGAACTTTAAAATTTATTTAGTACTGTTTACGTAAAGTTTATCAGTACTTTTCCTTTGTTTGTAAGTTTGATTTTATTACACCTAAGACTAATTAAGTTTGCTAAGTATTTTAAGTTATTATACAAGTATATAATTGAATACTAGTTTCCACATCGTGGCTTCACCCGTGCTCTTAAGATAAAATAACTTATGACATAGGCCACTTGCGTGCCAAATTTCACCACGATTGGTCGTCAAAAGGTAAAAAATTAACAAACAAATTCACTTTTGCATTTTAACATTAGTAAGTATTAAAATACAAAATTAAATTAATCCAAAGGCATTCTCATTGCGACATTGACGGATGTATCGCGTAGCAACGCTTTACTATAATCTTGCTAAGACGCAGCTTAAAGCTCAGAGCTTCGACACAACGTGCTTTGCGTTGGAAAACTTGGAGCTATAAAATATGAAGAATAATGTAGGTTGAGATGAGTGTAGTAGCGATTTATTTTAGAGTTAATATTAACCTCTCAACAAAGAGGACATACATACAGAGCTAGCATTATTTGTTAGCTGTGTAGTCCACATACCCGTGAGTAGAGTAGGGCATATGTTACACGTTTATTATTTATATTACATAAACTAACCTACTGCTAATAAAAAATAACCAGTAAAAAAAAGAAATGGTTTCGTTAGTTAATAAATTTCTGTGTTTATTGCAGAGCAAATATCATAACTGGTTTTAACTTGTGAATGCTTATTTTCATTAAAATGATATTAAAATTGTAAAGTCATTTATTAAGTAGTTTGTCGCATATTTCGGGGACCCAACTTCAAGGGGCAGAGGCGCCATAGAAATGGCATCATCATGAAAATGTAGATGCTTTTACACACCACAGTGTTTATCGCGCTGCATTATTTGAATTATATATCACGCTACTTTTATGAAACGGCTTACGTACCAATGCCATAACTTGAAGTTAGCTAAATTTTGAAGACAACATGTACTTCCTCTGAAAACTTTTGCATCTTAGTGCTTGCCGACTGTCAAAAATGTTTTCAATTAAGAATATTTCAAACATACAAATCTTTTAATGCTAGTAAAATTTTATTAAATTATCGTGAGATAAAATTTCGCAGTCTTCATTAATTTTTATATGAGATTAGGCCTCGAGCCAACCTAGGCCGAGATAAGTTACCTAAATTTCATTTCTATGATCCATTTTACCTAAATATCTACAGAGGTAGTGATAAGATTAGACCGAGTGATGATTTAAATTATTCGTAATTTTGTTATGATGAATTTGTTTATTTAACTATGATCATAAATTTTGCATTAAGCAAATAAATCTTATCCATGATTATGCAAAGTATTTATGAGCAAGGTACCTATTTATTTAAATAATTAATAATTAACACATAAAATATTTTTTATCTTTTAATAAACAATGGTTTAAAAAACACTGCTTTCTGAAACTATCTCTGTGTATAAATAGACTTCGACAGGTTCTAAGAAATTGATCAAATCGTTAACAAAACGATTGTCACGGAGTTACAAAAGAAACTGGGTATAACAATTCTAAGGAGACCCACAATTATAGTAACAGCTACTCAATATTTGAAATAAACATTAGTATCTCTATTAAAAGTAACTACGCACATCTATAGACTGAGCTATCAAACCAAACATACATACAATGGTCAAAATGAGTTTATCCTACTTTAATATTATAAATGTAAAAGTTTATGCTTCGATGGTTGTTACCACACAACTCCGTAATGAAAGGAGGATGCCCGCGGCTAGTACTCTTGAGAAACGCATTGTGTCTCATAAAGTTAATGAGTATCAAAAAGCTAAAATAAAATAGTATTTTTTTAATATGATCTAGTTATTATTTATAATGGGATACTTTTTTGAGGAATAAAGAGTATTTTTTTGTTTCCGGCATTTTTACTATCGCCTGTCAATGTTAGGGATGTCCATTTCTTCTATTGCATGTAATGTAATTCACGATATCGATTCCGTGTTGATTGTTCGATTTTATTTATTACAATACTGGCAAGCAGGCAGGCGGTCCATCTGATGGTAAGTGGCTACCGTCGCCTATGGACATCGATTGCCAGTGTGTTACCGACCTTTATAAAGCCTAGACTAGACCTAGACTGTCGCCAAACACCTATTGGTGAGTTCCGGCAGCTACACTTGAAAGCCAGTTCTTTTTAGGCTTTGTGTAAGCACACAAAGCCTTCGGCCTTATCATCACTTACCATAGTGAGATTATGGTCAAACACAAAAATGAACCATAAAAAATGTGGCAGACCGTTGTTAGCCATTTTTTTATTTATTATTGATACTGAAATCAGAATTCTTTCCGACTCGCTTAAGTAAAAAAACAATAAACAAATAAGATAGGTTGATAAACAACAGAGATTTTTAATCTGTATTTTATTAGAAGATATATCGGATTATTTAAATCTTTTTTCGACACGGGTACAACCCTATTTGACATTTTCGTCTGTCATATTTTTGACAATCAGTCAGTATGTATTTTCTGTTCGGTTTCGGTTTGTTTGTGCACAGAGTTTGAGCTTTTTAGTTCCTCATTTACTGTTACTAAACCATTGAAAATAACATACTTTTGACGCCGCTGCACCGTGCATGTCTGCGTTGTGTTGTTTATTAGTAAAGACAGGACTTTTTGTGATATATTGGAAATGGCGACTGTGAGACGATGTCTCAACTTCTTGTAATGATGGATAGCCCATTTATCGAGGAAGGTTATAGGCTCCTTTTTATTCCGGGAAAACGTAAGATCCCTCTGAAAACCGCGGGGTGGAAGCTAGTTATCTATATAAGTATATATTTACAAAAGAAAAGTAGCGTTATATCAGTTACCTGGCTTCCATAGCGTAAGTTTTAACACTGAGCTACTGGCTATCATAATGACGACTTCTTCTATGCGTCTTCTATGCGTTTTAATTAATCGTAGAACTGTGAGGACCAGTCGGATTAAGGTTTGGTCGAAACTAACCTCAAAATATTAATTTAACTTTTGTTAAATATCTTGGAAATGCAATTACATTTTAAGTCGAATTTTTTGAGAAAATATTTAGACATGTCATAGAGTAGAATTAAGGTGATTTGATTAAGACACAAAAATCCTGAATGAAGTACATTTGTCCATACTGCCATGGGCATTCTCCTTTGGCACACAGATAATATATTCTAGATTAACATTAGGATACTTTTTATACTGGGAAAACATAAGATTCCTCGGGAACACGGATAAGACCGCGGGGCGGAAGCTAGTTTTCAATAAATAAAATATGTAAAGGGTATAAGGTATTTATTGTATTGAAATCAGAAACCTGGGGCCATGAACTAGCGAGTTAGGTTGTCCTCACTATTACTTATGTTAATAAAATTCCTTGAATTTATAGTTCAATCATTTCACAGTTATTTGGATTTACTATGGCGGGGCAATCTAGCCACAACGCCAATCGACCCGTCAGTCACTGACTGACATTGTGATAAAAATTAGAAACGTAGTACTTAGTTTTCGAAAATACTTACTGTTGGTTAATATAAAATAGGTAACTAATTATCTACAAATTAAGTAATATAAAATTTATTAAAGCTTTATAAAAGCATGTAGCTTATTCAGTATTAATTTTTTATTGAGTGGCACGAGAATTTTATATATTAGAGATAAATGCCAATTACACAATAAGGAGGATTTCCCATAGAAATATACCAACTTTACCCTATTTTTTAAATAACTATATAGCAACCGTGATTTTCATACTATGATAAATGAATTGTTTTCATGAATTAATATAAATATGTGCCACATTCATTTTTGTTATAGTACTGTACTACAAAGTTTAGCATACTGAATAGCACGTAGTGACAGCTACGGCGTAGCACCTCTACGAATACGCTGTAGCAAACCATTATTTTAAAACATGCAACAAGTTAATAATGCTAATTTTCTATGTATACAAATCATATGAAGCGCTTTTTTTTCTTAAACATTTAGATTCTGCATCAACCGGCGACTTTTTATTTAAGAATTTAATTTGTCTCAGCTTTAAAAGTGAAATAAATAAATAATACTCAGTCTGTTTATTTTGTGTGTACCAATAAAAATACTCAGCGGTAGATAAAAAGGGATTTTCATGAAAATGGATTTCTGTACGTTAAGGCTTTATATTCAATCAGTGGAAAATAAACGATTATATAGTCTGTAACGAATTTTGAAGTGCGTTACGAAGATAACACTGACATAAGCACTTAATAGTACTTTAAATACAAGAAATTGACTCCAGTCTAAATCATTGTTTTTTTTTTTTTTACTTTCTATAGGCTTGTGTTTGACCACAATCTCACTATGGTAGGTGATGATGTGGCCGAAGGTGGTAAGCACACAAAGCCTAGAAGGATCTGGCTCTCAAGTGCAGCTGCCGGAACACACCAATAGGTGTTTGGCGACAGATTTTCAACTTGAGGGTGGTAGCCAGCCAGGCGGGTACTACAAAGTACCCTACCACCGTGCTATGGTTTCCTCACGATGTTTTCCTTCACCGAAAGCTCAAGCTCATTATAGGATTCGATCCCACGACCTTCGCCGCGGCGTCGGACGTCACTACCACTGAGCTATCATCGAAAATCATCATCATCATATCATCGATTGTAAATATACCTATTGATACCTGCCCAAATGTTTATCTATTTAATTAAAATCCACAATTCTATTTACAACTACAAAACAATCTACAATATATAGAGAATTTCCTCGAAGCTGCCGCCACTACCGACGGGCAAGGTTCCCAGCATTCTGGCAGATTTTCCTGTTTAAAGGCCAAAATAATGCGTTGGCGGAAAAAGCCCGCCGGTTTCCCGAAGACACGTTGAGTTTTGGTGATAAAAGAGTGAATTGGCGAGCTTCAGAGTTTAGTCCAATGCAAACGTATTTTTACAGTTCTTAATATATTTTTTCAAAAAATAAGTCAGTAATATCAAAATCAATAACATAAATGGATCACTCTATTGATTAATTTCAATGTCAATCCGTCAATCCCAAACCTTGAACTCTCCAAATTTCAATCACATCCCAAACGTGAAACTTTTTAATTTTTCTCATATGTCACAAACATTTTATTGTCACGGCAACATTGTAATTTGAGTTACAAATTATGCGGGCCGAAGGGTGGTCCCCTGGGAGGGGCTCGTAATATCCACTCGCGTGTTGTAATCATTGATTTCAGCCGGATTTGTGTTTACTAACATTTGTAAAAACCTTTTTGTAGACCGTTTTTTAGGCTATTTGTAATTTGAATAACTTGTTTTTTTTTATATCAACGATTTTAAGGTTGATTTAGATTTAATGAACCTAACCCCATACTATCTTCTCCTAAGGATAAGTTCACCATAAGATTAAAGGCAATGGAATGTCTTATTTAATGCTGAAAATTACTTTTGTACCAAGATTTTTATTTACATTGAGCTTGGGTGGTATTATAAAGCAGGTTATATAATATACTTCAATATTTTCTTCTATGAAACTGTAAAAGCTTTCGAACAAATGCATTAGCTTACCTCATGGCTCGAAGCGTTTACGAGATTATGCTATGACTTGCGACATTGGTAACACAACTTTACTGAAATGCGTTCACCGAGAAAAGCTTTCCAAACTTAATGTTTGTTTTCAATTCATAAGTTTTCAAACTTTTGATAAAATAAAAAGAAATCAAATTAGAACATTTTATCACAAAAATTTTCCATCATTTTCCATCACTGAAATTGAATGGAAAACTTGCATAAGTATCTTTAGCTTTATACTCAGATTTATTAATATACTTGGCACCTACTACTACGGTGTGATATATCATCATTTATCACAGATATGGGGACTCCAAATTGAACTCTACTCTCGCGGATAAATAATTCCTGTACAGACCCATTGATCAATTTTCAAACTCACAATAATCCTTACCCTTACTTTGTTGTTTAGTTAAATTGTCTCAAAATTTGATGGTTCCTGACAGATTTTCTGGCTACGCTACTAAATGTTAGAGTGGTTGCAGAAGTCATCGAACTACGGATGAGGAATACTAATTAATATGTCTTTGAGGTAAAGTGTGAAAATAAAATTGGTGTGATAGATCTTCGAATGACTCATTTAATGCACGAGAGAATAGCTTTGATATATTTTATCGCTCAGTCCTACTATCGTACTAATTCTAACTAATATCTTATCCTAACTATATATATATATATATATATATAAGAGAAAGTATGTATGAGACTCCGAAACCGCCATGAAATTTTCCGACAATTTTCATATTAGCCCCGCGGGTAATCTTGTAAGGTTTGGTGGCGATCGGAGCACATGGGACCGCGGGTGAAACAGCGGGGCGGAAGCTAGTAATATTATAAATGCGAATGTGAGTTTGTTACATTATTACGCCTAAACCACGGAACCGATCGCGATGAAATTTGGTACGCAGATAGCCTATGGCATAGAAAAGGACATAAGCTACTTTTTTGTCCCGGTAAAATATCCTTATGTTTTCCCGGTCCCTCCGAAACGCGGGTGAAACCGCGGGGCGAAAGCTAGAATGATATAAACGCGAAAGTTTGTGAGGATGGATGGATCTTTGTTACTCTTTCACCCAAAAACTACTGAACGGATTTGGATAAAATTTGGCACACAGATAGAATTTAAATTAGATTAACATAAAAGATACTTTATACCTCGGAAAAACATAAAATCCTTCGGAAACAAGGGTGAAACCGCGGGGCGAAAGTTAGTCTTTTATATACATTTAGTAAACGTTTTTTTTACATTGATAACATTCATAGACGAACAAAAACCATGGTAGGAATTCGTACTTTCCTTTTGTAACGTAGGGGTGTACTAAAAAATATTTTTTGTAAATCAACCCCTAAGGAGGGGAAACCGCGTGGCGGAAAGGTAGTTACATTATATGAATATGCGTGTTTTCGCATCGTTACGTCTTAAAAATATTCCCAGTTGTTAGGTTCCAACGTTTTCCTCAAAGTCCTTTGCACAATACGATACGAAATAACCATTCAAATGCTAAACGATACAAGGGACATTATCTAACAACTATCTCATAAAACGAAGGTACAGCAATGAAAGTATATGTAGGGTCCCTTTTCCTCAACAATATCACACAAGTTAGGACGATTTATAACGACCGTTTTATATTCCGTTTTCTTTAGTACAAATGTCATGAGCAAGGTAAGCTATTTTTCAACCTAATGGTATAATTTTTTTACCTGTGGTCACTCACGGAAGAGAGATGGTTGTTTTGAAATATGATTGCGATAATAATATTGATGACTGCCCCTCCAATTTGTTCACTAACATCTTTTTATTGTCTGCGATTTCCTGCAAATAAGTTCTGTTGATAGCAGTTTATAAAATCAATCTGGTAATAACTAGATAAAATTTACGACGTAAAGTTTATTACTGAATTTGTCTAACTTGCTCAAATTGTGTGTGCAATTTTGTTTTTGATTTTTTTATGAACTAAATGAATCTTTATGACCTTGTAAAGGTCGGTCGGAAAGCGCTGTATGCAGGCCGCCCAAGACCGGTCCTATTGGAGATCCTTAGGGGAGGCCTATATCCAACTGTGGACGTCTTGCGGCTGAGATGATGATGAAGATGAAATATTTTTTTTTATTTAAAAGTAAATATATGTGCTTACTAAATAAATATAACGCCTAAGTAGGATGTTCATAGACTTAAAAATATATAGCGTTATTTAGATAAACGTTTAAATTACACCTTAGCTAACTTGGACCCCGACTTTACTGAGTTCATGAATTCTACTCCTAATATCCTGTTAATCAAAAGGTTGCGAAATTTTGCCTACAGTATTCTTTATTAAATATTTTTCGACCCTAAGTTTTCTTGCTAAATATTACACGAGCTACAAAAAAATTCAAATATTTTTTTTAGGTGATGTCTATGTAAGTCGGAAATATTCGTATATCAAATAAAAATATCAGTATTTTTTAAATACCTAGTTACCCACTACACTATAGTGGTACACTAGCAGTGTTGTGGACGTTCACTATTGGCTTGGTATTCCGTAAGTCAATTAAAATACTGATTTGACACGTCTTTTATGAAGGCTTATGTCTTTAGGTTATATAGGTATGCTTTTAATAATTAAGTATTTTTTGTAGATCTACAGGTCTTTTCATATAACTTGTTTATAATCCCAATACATTTATGACTGTTAATCCCAAAGTGAAAAACAGGAACCATATGCAATAATATCTGTGCAATAATATAAAAACATAGAGACTAGCAAGAATATATTTATTGTTTTTCTTTGCTCGTCGGCTTTTTAAGTTTTCATAAAAGGGCCCTTTTTACGTCGATTATTCGGCTCACGTTCCAGTTTTTTCTCTGTTAAATAAAGGCACTAATGTTATGAATATTCAATCCAATTTCATCCCATTCTACATTCTATTAGTGTAGGCAACTACGTGGAATCGTCCTGAAAAACTTCGCGCTCTTTTTACGTATGCGCGAAAATTTCCCTGTATTTATTCTAGGTTTTGCGCTTTAAATAGGCCACCACTATTTTCACTCACTTGCATGTGAATCAACAATCTGTCCTTTACAAACAAAAGTGTTCGAACGAGACAGATGCACAATTTCAACTCGACAAAACGCAAATGAATACAGGAGCTGGGTATTTTCTGCTGAAACAATCCGAGATAAAAGGTCGATGCGTAACTTCAAACATTGTTGTTTTTCTGGGACGAATTGAACAAACAACAATTGTGCGACTGTGAAAATAACTATTTGTTGTTTTGAATTGTTAATTTAAAAGTGGAAGCTTTTTTTAAACTGGGGAAATAGGGCATAAAAAAATCACATGGAATAGGTAGTTCTTTTTTACTTTAGTCTTAGTGTCTTCAAATAGCTAGCAAAGTAGTTGTTGAATTTTTTTTTAAATATAGACGTAAAAAAATATGTCCAACCACCAGTTTTTGAAAGTCTAATGTAAGTGATAAAACTCACATTTGATAGAAATACTTAAATATTGATCAGGCTTTTGGAAACTGATTGTAAAACAGAGCAATGACAGGGCACTTTGAGTCTCTCTGAAGACTTAACTTATGATGTAAGAATGCTATCGAACCTTTTTTATATTCAGAATATTTTACAAGGTTCTAAAAAATAAATGGCAATAAATTATTCCTTTTCTATACAAATTTTATTGATTGTTAGATGGTTCTGCAAAATCTAAAAATGGTCGAATGAATTTCAATGCCGATATAAATTCATTCAACACTGCTATTGGGCTATTTTTCAGGGACTTCAAGTTACTTAATTGTGCTCTGCACAAGGAGTATGTAAAACCTAGTCCGTATGTAAAAAAAAACTAAGTATAGCGTATTGCGCAGCGGGGGCTCCATCTGTTTTCATTGTTTTTGTAAGAAAATTCATGCGTCATTAATTTTAGAAATAAAATTACAGTAAATCGAAAAGGTCAGTAGGCTATATAACCAAATTGAAAAGCCCCGCGCCTAATTGTCTATTGTTCAACTTTTGGACGTTTCAATGCAATTTCATATTCTTTTAACAAACCTCAAATTAAGATGGCCACTGCAGAATTAAGAAAAAGTTAAAACAGATAGAAGATTTTAAAAACACAAAAGATTTTTATGTAACGTATTTTATCGTCTATGGTTAATATAGAGATGGGACCAACATTTGTTCTGTATTCATTCATCATTTGAGTACAACCTACACCATATCTCCGTACCAAAAGAAACATAACCAACGTTGACATAAAGTCGGACAAACAACATTAAATGTAGGTATATATATAGAGATTTACGGGACACCGACACGGGAACAACATTTCGCAAAGTTGTACCTACCCTCGTAAATTATTTTAGCTCTACCTTGCGTTATTAGGAATCCGTTTATCGAAAAAGTTGAGAACCTTTATCGATATGGCTTGATACTACAACGGTTTAGCCGTTACATTTATGTTTATGAGTTTTTGTTAGTCATAACAACGAGTAAACATTGCTTTTTGTGTTTGAACTTTGTTTTTACCATTTTAAAGTGAACTTATAATCACCAGACATGGAAGACAAGCCAGTTTTGTTGTATTTTGGTTATGCAGCCATATTAAATTCTAAAGTTAAGTTATAAAATCACGGCGAGATAATTAAGAAGGAACTTATTCAAATTCAAATTCAAAGCCATTTATTCAGTTTGTGCCCTAGGAGGGTACTTATCAAGGTCGGTTTTACTGAAGTTACCACCGGTTCGGAAGTCAGCCTTCAACTGAGAAGAACCGGCAAGAAACTCAGCAAGGTTACATTTTTTATTTATTTTTATTATCTGACTATTGGCTATATTTTTTCAAAAACAGCAAAATGTACTATACAATATGCAATTAAAACAAAACGAAAAATACCAATATAAAGAAAATAATAAAATGTAACGCAAACAAGTTCTTAATATTGATAACTAAACTATTT
The DNA here is from genome assembly GCA_951216915.1 of Tetheella fluctuosa. Classification (NCBI taxonomy): domain Eukaryota; kingdom Metazoa; phylum Arthropoda; class Insecta; order Lepidoptera; family Drepanidae; genus Tetheella; species Tetheella fluctuosa. Next base: position 6,629,881 of record OX578234.1, read on the forward strand.
TTTCTATATGTAGTTTTGAGACGCGCGTCCTATTCGTGAGCCAAGGGGTTAATAGATAACAGGAATGCTTCACACATAACACAGTAAAAAATATTCATAGTAATTAGGATATCTTAAAAGTATACAACTACCACGAAAATTGAGACTTTTTTTTCAATTCAAAAACTATTTACGGCGAAACTGTAGCCATAGATTAAATAGGTATGTGTTTGACCATATCCTTACCTTGGTAAGTGATTATACGACCACTGTTCAATTTTCAAATCTATATGAATTGGGTTTACAACTCTATTACCTCTCATTTAGGAATGATTTTCTAATATAGTTGAAATATCATAATGTTAATTGACTATGTTATTAATCCATCCCTCACGCTTGATTAAAATGTGATGTATTGGGAAGTTATATCAGAATCTGGGTATTTATTTATTCATTAAAATTTAATCTATAAATTATAAACAATGAATCTGTTACCAATTTCACACATATATTGTTCTATTATAGACACCAAAGTATGTTTGTTGGTTTGTCCTTCTTTCACACAGCGACGGCGTAACATCAACATGTTTTTTTGCATAGAGGTAACTACCTCTATGCAAAAAAACATGTACCTCTACTACCTCTACTACTAGGTACCTCTACTATAAACTTATAGTAGAGGTACCTAGTTCATAGGCAATTTTTTATACCGGGAATACGAGTGTAACCGCGGAGCGAAAACTAGTAAAAAATATTCCTCGCATTGACTGTCGAGCGGTATGACACTCGGCTAGTGACCGGAGCAAGATGGGGTAAGATGGAATAGACGTTTATTTGTGTATAAATGTTGCAGAGTAACGGCGATAATGTTCACTTTAAACCATGTTGATTATACTTAAAATATCTTTGGTAAAATGTGAATCTGTATAATGAACGTGAAAATTGTTGTAAGTATTTTTTATTTATAAGACATTAAAACAAAATATAGCTACAGAACCTTAAATAAATTAAGCTAGCCTCAACTTAACAGTTTATAATTACGTTTTAGTAATTTTATTGTGGCTGACGGCGAGTGAAAGTTTCCACGAACATTTGTCTTCTTCACAAGTTGTGTTTTTTCTTGTTTCATTTTACCTACTATATTCGGTTATTTAGATTAAAATCAACACCTACTTTTTTATTATCATCCAACAATATTATCTTAGTATGTTTATGTATATGTTTGGCTCAATCACGCCGCAATCGCTGAACTAATTTCGACAAATAGCGACTAATTTTGGCAAATAGATAGACTCTGCAATAAAACGTAGGATACGAAAACATTAGATCCCTTGAAAACGTAAGCAGTAAGTAAACCGCGGTTACAATATAAGGTAATTATACTATAGTATTAGTGATGCCACGGCACTCCTCCACAATGAGTTAAAGCATTTCGGTGATGGCAAACTTTATAAGGAAATCACAGCACGAGTAATAGGGCACCTAGTACAAGTATCAATGATTAGGCGGGTACTTGGCATTTACTCACGGTCGTGACATTGAGCCATATTACATAAATAAGTAAATAGAGCATATCAAAGCTACGTAACATTGAATACATTGATGAAGGTCGTGGGTTCGAATCTTACAAAGTTTGAGCTTTTGTTAATGAAAACCATCGTGAGGAAACCATAACCTGGTGATAAGGTACTTTGAAAAAGTTGAGTAAGTATTTGATTGATTAAAATAAGCTCTCTACTTCTGACATGAATAACTGAGGAAAATTGATAATTTTTTCATTGTTAAATAGGGTGACAACCATTGGCGACGGTCCACTTAATGGTAAGTGGTCACCGCTGCCAATGGGTATTCCCAAACTCTTCTCTAAAAGTAAAACAGATAAGTTGTAGTATTTGAATATATTTGGCACACATCGCACCGTGTGTACAGCCCAGTCAAACAAACACACGCTATATATCCTAATCACACTTAACCCTGACGCTGCCGTAGTTTTATTTGTCGTAAAGATTTTTACAACCCCGATCACCTCCGACCATTCGCGAAGCTAGGACCTATCGCCGATTGGCAATAAACCCTTTGAGCTTAACGAGGATTTCAATGAAGACCCCAACCGTATTGGGTCTTAGAACAATATAAGCCGGGATTTCCCATTTTCAAGCCGTCATAGGCCAAATCATCACCGTTTGATGAACGATGAAGCCGTGAACCATTTTACTACAGAGACATTTTGTGGCGACTTTAATAAAGTTCGTTCAATCCGATTGGCCGTAGAAGCGTCGGGCATCGATTTGCGATATCTATAATACTTAACTAAAATCCCTCAGGTCTGGCACTTGATATTGCGGGCACCTGTTATTTGTAATGTGATTTCCCGCGGAAATAAACATGAACGCGTCAACACGGAGGGTGACGTGACAAATCGTATTAGTAAAATTACTCATTTATCGCAATAATGAGATTAGGGGAGCTAATACGTAATATTGCGATAATCATACGGTATAGCGCCCTCACCCTGCCCGCTGTGTTATTTTTTGTTTATTACATTTCGTTTTTGATTTATCATTTTGGAGGGTGGTTTTTGCGTCCAGTGGGATATTACATTTTTCTAATAAATTGCGTTCACTCAATCGAATTCTCCGGCCGCTTGAATGTGATTAAAATGAATAAATCTTATATTTATGTGGCACGAAATATTGTAATACGTTTATGACATACCTTGTATTTATGTTTGCGCGAGTATCCCGGAGGTATCGCAATTTGTCGTATTATAAACTTTTCTGGAATTATAAAAAAAATACGAGGGTATACTCTGGGGTAAGCGTGGGGAGTGGCATTAAGCCGTAAGTGCGGCGGTCCGTAACAGTGGATTCTGCTATTTATTTCGGCACACTGAACACATTAGTTGATTGGCGAGCTTAAGAGCGGGTCAGAAAGACCCCGTAGCTCAGTTAAACGTTCCATTGTTGAGCATCGTTGAAGGGTTAATGGTATTTACTTAAATTCTCTACTTATGCAATGGAATATTAAAAACTATACATTTTTTTGGTTTTTAAATTAGTAAAATTGAGAGTATAGTAATTTTGTGGTTTACCAAGTATATATTTAGATATATTTTGATCTACAGGTGTAATAAAGTTGTCACTAAGCGATCCGCATAATAAAATATTTAACACGGTGTGATAGAATCCTCCACTTAAAGGACTTCATAGACACTGCTGTCGCCGACTCCAAGCGACGCTGTGGCTCCTATACATTTTCAGCCGTCTGCAGCTGCGGTCGGTCGCTGCAGTCGGTGTCGAAATAATCTATCGTCGAGCAACTATCGGTTTATACCGATAGCTCCACTTGAGAACCAGTCCCTTCAACTAAGTCAACACTTACCATGGTAAGATTGTGATCAAACTAAGTAACCTTAATAAACCAAGACATAATAAAAATACCTGCAATATAATGAAACGACACGCAACGTGTAAAAGCGACACAAATAACAATAAAGCTATTTATATGAAACGATCCACTCTCATTGCCTCCCAAGTGTAATTGAGTTGTAGAAATCTCGTTTATTTACCGGCCGGTGAGCACCAATAAGCAAACAAACAAAACTACGAAAGACTGTGAAGACTAAGTGCATACAATAGACAGATGCAGAACCTCCACCGTCTAAGTCTTAGTGGTAATATCCTTGTAGGTAAGTATATACCACATGTAATATAATTAAATGCACACCCTGAAAGTTATTTGTTAAAAATCCGCTACTGAGTCAATTTCATCCATTTTTTATGTACATAGGTAATTTTTTATGTTTGTTAGTTCGCGAAGAGAGTCGGTATTTTTGACTTTATGCTATGTATGTGTGTGCGCCTAAGGCCTAAATAATGTTTATATGGTGTGAACCTCCTGTGTCTAACAACTCTATGTCGTGAGTGGACCGTCTACCATCGACTGGGCTAATCAAAAGTTACGCCCTAAGAGGCGATAGCTGATTCCTACCAGTTTGCCCAACTAACTAAAAGTTACGATTAGTTCTTGTATTGTTTAGTTAACCTACAATACAATATAGCGATCGATTGTTCAATAAGGTGCATATTATTTACTAATTCCTTTATTTTAACAGCATTGATTGTGTCTTACAATACTTAGTAATAATATTTAAAAAGTTTTTCATTAATATTTTTTTATTTTTTCGCTCATTAATATTCTGTAATTGACGAGCCGGTTGGCGTGGTTGGTAAGATACTCTATCTATCACGCCGCAGGTCGTGGGTTCGATTCCCACTCAGGACAAACATTTGTGTGCATGAACATGTCTGTTTGTCCTGTGTCTGGGTGTAATTATCTATATATGTATGTATTTACAAAAGAAAAGTAGTATTATGTAGTATATCAGTTATCTGACTCGTTACTTCCATAGTTCAAGCTCTGCTTAGTTTGGGGTCAGATAGCCGTGTGTGAGAAATAATGTCCCAGAATTTTTATTTTCCATTTTCGTAAAAATAATAATATAAAATGACTTAAGTTAGAAGTTATCGCCTCGCTATTAGTAATTAATAAAAATAAATGTTTTAAACAACTAATTAGTCATTTAAAACATGCAAAAAAAAAACATAAAAAATATTTTCGTTTCAATACATCCATCGAAGATCACACCAAATACATCCGTGAAATACATTATCGGAACGTAGCGTGACTGTCCGACCGTTGCGACGGGATGTTTTTAGTAGTTTTTCACGCATGATCAGAGGCCAGATCCGGAACTAATTAGTATGTAAAAAATATTATATTTTTTGTTATCATGAATATTCAATAAAAATATACTCATCTCATGTCAAAGTCGGGTAAGTACCATATAAAAAAAAATGTATTTATATTGGCACGAGTTCTTACTCATTAATATAAATATTTCTTAATGAATATAGGAAACTATTAAATCCACGTACTTTATTATTTTATTTGTTATTATGTTGTTTTATTACCTATCTCATTCTAACAACAACAAAAAAATGCTAATATAAATAATAATTATTAAAATAAGCATTCCATTAATAAATGCCAAGTTACATATATTTGAAGAAAAAATAAAAGTAAAACCGCAGCGTAAACCTAGTTGTATAAATGAAATAGTAAATTTTTGACCGTACGGAAGTCGCTTCGCAGTCGCTACTTAGATTACGTTACGTCGGGTCGGACCGCGTCGCGACGGCACGATCGCCGCGTCCGTGCGTCCGTCCGCATCGCGGTGTCGCGCCGGTTCTTATTTTTTATCCCACTGCAACTCTCGTAACGTAGAACCGACGATGCGAACGTGGAAATACCCAACTAAGAGGACGCTTCATTAGAAAATCGTCAGAATTCCACTCACGCTCTCTCAGCTTAATTCTGTTAACTATTTTTGTGTCCAAGACCGAAACGAAATTTTCACAAGTTACCAACTGTACCCCGCGTTTCGTTTCGTCCTAATTCGCTCCTTTTCGCTTTATACTTCATTTGCCACCAACTTTTGTATAATAAAGCTCTTTCGTACGTGAAAAATTTCTACAACAATTTTTTAATCATGACACTTTTTACTCATTGTTTTACGTGCTTGTATTTCAAGTTGCTGTTTTTATTCTTTATTATTCGCCATGTAAAGTACTATAAATTTACTTTATTTACACATTAAAACAAGAAATCTTATTTTGTGGAATAGAGAACAATGAAAACGTGCAGTTAGGAATGCAATAATTACTCGTACCCATGTATACTGCTATATTTATTGTCTGTTTTTATGGAATTATATTCAGCTAGTACTTTAATTCCCCTTCCCCTATAAGGATTTACGCCTACTAAAATCCTCCAAAGCCACAGGTTTCCTTTTCTAATTTATCAATTTAAAAGAAACAGCTTACCTACAGAGCTTAAAATAAAATAAACACTCTTCACAAGTTTTGAAACAGTTAAACCAAATTGTATTGTTTCTTAGTATCAAATAGCTCCATTCCCCTTTAGCAGAAGTTTCCGCATAGCTTGCCTGTTCTAATTCCTTTTTATGATCGCGCCAGTAATGTTCAAAGTTTGTATGAGCACTCTTAACTGATAGCAAACTGTGACTTTGTAAGCATACAATTACTGGTGAATATTGCCGATATAGACAGGCTGTTTCATCTGAATTACTTATAATAACCGCAGCGAAGGTCGAGGGTTCGAATCCTACAATGAGCTTGAAGAAAATCATCTGGCTGGCTCTATCCTCAAGTTGAAAATCTGTCGCCAAGCACCCACTGGTGTGTTCCGGCAGTTGCACTTGAGAGCATGATCTCTTCTAGGCTTTATAAAGGTCGGCAACACAATGGCAATCCAACTGGTATTGCTAATTTCCATAGGCGACGGTAGCCATTTCTCATCAGGTGGACCGCCTGCTAGCTTGAAGCCTTCTGACATTAAAAATGAATTGAAAAATTAGATTTGCCTTTATATCATGGTGTAAGGCTTTAAATAACTTGTTGGTACTGTTGAAGCACTATCTACCTTTACCAGAGGATTGTTTTTCCCTATGTTTGGGTTTTCCCCGTCGTGTGTTTTATTATTTTCTCATATTGTCATATTAATATCTACATTTTGTTCTTGTTTCTACCAATTTATTAGGCGATATTACTCCCTGCAAGCAGATTTGGGTTGTTCCAAAAAGAGCCCTATAATAATTAATGAATAAGGTATTTATTTATATACAAACATCCTCATCTCCTCAAAATACATCAAAACTATTTCCAGCTGTCCCTATAATATTTTCAGACAGGTGGACCAACGAGTTATATTGTGATTAATTTTGAACCTAACAATGATAGACAAGATAGCGCAGCTGTAGCTAAATATATAGACATGCAGACGATTTACACCTATATATACATATTATATACGATGATAGTTCAGTGTTAGTGGCGTTGAATAAAGCAACAGCTGTACCAGGTATAACTAAGGCAATAAACATCTACTTGTTGTTATCTTTGTCAATCTATATAGGTACTGGGTGACTTTTTAGTCACTGGCAATACTTTCAGGGGTGGAAGTACTCATCAATATGAGCTGCTTCAAAAGTTCAATACCTACTTCACCAAAATGTATGAAGCAACCATTTTATTTTACACGATATCAGAGTTGATCCCATAGTAAAAGTTGTTCATATTGATGAGTACTTCCACCGCTGCAAGTATTACCTGTGATTAAAAAATCACCCTGTATATTTTTCCAATTCGATATGACCAAATAATTTTGAATATGCAAAATCTAACAAAGGAAGCAATGATAAGACTTTACGTTAGTTAGAGCTTCCGTTTCTTTTACACACAAACGATACAAATTTATATAATCCTAGCTTTTCCGCGCGGTTTCACCCGCGTTTCCGGGATAAAACATAGCCCATGTTACTCAGGGATAATGTAAAATGTAGCATTCTAATGGTGAAAGAATTTTTGAAACCGGTCCAGTAGTTTTTGAGTTTATTCGTTACAAACATACAAAAATACAAATCTTTCTTCTTTATAATATTAGTATAAATAGTATAGACTAGTTTTCGCCCCGCGGTTTCACCCGCGTTCCCGAGGAATCTTATGTTTTCCCGGGATAAAAAGTAGCCGTAAAGTAAAATAACCATTGGCGATAAATGGGCTATCCAACACTAAAATCATTTTTCAATTCGAACCAGTAGTTCCTGAGATTAGCGCGTTCAACCAAACAAACTATTCAGCTTTATAATATATAAGTAAAATACTCACTGCTTGAAATTTTGCACACAGGTTCCGTAGTTATCCAGTAAGAAAAGATTTTATAAAATTCGTGGTCATGATTCCCCGTAATCATCTTTTCCTTGACAATATTACACCATCTATTTGTCTTTGGTGCCGTGGAGTGCCTAATGGAGTTTGGTGTTCAGAGATAAACTGATCTGCTCAGACTATCTTAGAGAACTTCGACCTCTCGAGCGTTTGCTTTACCAAAATAAAACATAATTAAAATAAAGATATTTTAAATACAATTAAAGTTTATTTAACATTTATTATTTTTCAAGATAAAACTGCGCTATCAATCTAACTAGGGGAAATATTCATTTATGATAAATACGTTCATTGTCATCGGTCGCATATTTGAAAATCTCATAAATATAATAAAAGATAAAGTTTGCTTGTTATTCGATCACGCTTGAACAAATTCATAACACATCAATTTTATCTATATCGTCGTTTGACTAAAGTTAAGTACCTACTTGAATCCATAAAATATTTGAGCCTATACTATATTTTATGATCTTTTATTTTCCCGGGATAAAAAGTAGCCTATGTCCTTCTCCATACCATAGGCATGCATACCACATTTCATCAAACAAACAGACTCACTTTCGCATTATAATATTAGTTAGGATTAGGATCTACGTTTCAAATTTCGTCCAAGTGTCCGCAAAACTCAAAAAGTAGTTGATGGATAATCTTGAATTTTTTACGCAACGTTGCATTTCTATATAAACGTGTATTTATATACTTTTATCCCTAAGTTCCCACGGGAACGGGAAATTCTAAGCGTTTCGCGAGGTTTCAATTGAGCCACAGCGAAACGTGGGTTTAGAGTATGTCATACTTTTATCAATTGACAAAGTAGGTACGTCATGTAAGTCATAATTACACCCAGTTTTAAAGCTCCAGCAACAAAGGAAGCTACGCAATCACCTGAAATCATAAAAACAAAGTTTTCGAGGAAACTTCCTGACATTCGCATAAAGCCCGCGTCGTGTAAGTTCACTTGCAGTATCGGAACAAAAGTTCTTTGTCCAGACGATTATTATCTTCCTCTCACCCGAATAAACGAAAATGCATTCTTTATGTAAAATTGTTTGAGAGGGCAGCTTCTGATCATCATCAGCATTTTGTAAATGTCCTCTGCTTGTGTTTGTTTTTTTTCCTAGTAACATTTTATCGTCTCTAATATTATTGTCAGTGAGATTAAAATATAAAACTTTCCTACTAATATTAAAAGTCAACGTTTTTGTGGATATTTTTTACTCAATCACGCCTGAACTGATAGATTTTATCCTAAAACTAGCTTTTCCGCGCGGTTTCACCCGCGTTCCCGAGGGATCTTGTGTTTTCCTGGGATACAAAGTAGCCTATAGCCTTTCTCGATAAATGGACTATCCAACACTGAAAGAATTTTTCAAATCGAACCAGTAGCTCCTGAGATTAGCGCGTTCAAACAAACAAACAAACTCTTCAGCTTTATAATATTAGCACAGATATTAGTATAGATAGTATTAAAATACTTTTTGTAGGTACCTGAAAAACATTAGGGTCACTCTAAAACATGACTAAAATTAGTATGTAATATTTTTAAGCTCTTGTATAGCTTTTATCTCCCACACACACATAAATACACGTTAACCGTTCGCTTAATGTGTATGTATGTGGATGTATGCTGTTTGTGAGAAGGTATATAGGTGTATAGGTATCTATTAATATCAAAGAAAAGAAGCAGTCCCCGAGTGCCAAACGTATTTTTTTTAATTTGAGTTTTCGATCTTCTGACCGTTAGATATTTTTTTGATGTTATTTGAATGAAAAAAAATCTTTTTTTTGTGCTATCGCTGTTTTAAAATGTAGGTACTGGATATAGCTAAGATTGATTTCAACCAAAAAGACACGCCAAAACACTTCCATCTAGCGACACTAAAGTCGTTGTATAAGGCAGTCGGGAACTTAGTCCTTTCAGATACCTAAATCGGTTAGGGATAATGGTATTTATTTCTGTCTAAGTATCTTTGTTCCACTACCACGCCAACGTTTGTAAAAAGCTTTTTTTTAGCAGACCATCGTATGTCCATCGCGCTGAAAGTATACCTAAAATCATAAATATTAAACATTTAGGATAAACAAAACCTGATCGAGTTTTGGAAAGTATACCCAAATAAATCACAGCCTTTTAATGCCAACAATGAGATCTGAGTCAGGTAAGTTGTGGAATATTGTCGCACAAACGGTGCTAGTGATGTGCCTGGCAAAAAATAATCTCTATATTTTAATAAAATATAAAAAAAAAAAAATATATATTAGTATTCAATGATTAATTATGCCAAATTGTACGTTCCGTGCATTTTAATTAAATCTAGTATGTGGGATGACAAGAATGGATGTAGCGAACAAAATGCTCCGACCTCAAATAATTGGACACAGGGTAGGTAGATGATGATTATTTCTAAGTGATAAGTTCCCAATGTATGTAATTGAGTTGGCACATTCTAAAGATTATCTTTGATTTATTTATTTAGGAAAAGAAAAACTAAATAAGTCAGCTAACCTTTGGGATTATGTTCTGATAATTATAAATTACGAATAACACGTATAAAATAAATAATAGTATCGACATCAACCGACCTATCCCATCCCTAGTCCCATGGAAAAAGAAAACGAAATCGTATCTTTTGATTCCTATAAATATTCGGAGGCGGTCCCAGAGGATCGGAAGGGTCTATTGTATGACATTCTGAGAGTTTCAGATTTACTTGGTCCAACATTCGATTTTCTGTAAAACCATGTATAGGCATTGTAGCATTTGATTCTTATCTTTGTTATTTTAATTATATAGAATAAAATTTTAATGTAGTCGTATAAGTACAGACGTTGTAAATGGTTTTTATATATTTATTGATTGATTGAAATGTACGCAGACTGTTGCAAATTTAATAAGGAACATTTTCTATGTGTAAAAAGAGACGGGGATTAAATTTTATTATTGTAATTACAATACCACACTACACTACTATCTCACCACATATGGTAAGAAATGATGTGGCCGAAGGTGGTAATCACACAACACTAGAAGGGATTTAGCTCTCCCTTCTTAAGCTAAATCGCTTCTAGGCAGTGTTTTGCGTTTTAACATGAAGGTGTGGCCAGGCCCTGCAGTCTCGACATACATAACATGTCATCGCAAACTACCGATCGCTAAATAATAACGAAAAACATTGGTTGCCATGACGATGTTTACGACAAATGCAAGCCTAGATACCGGGCTGTCAAAAATGGTTGCAGTTTTCGCAACCATTACGAGAAATCTATAAAGTTTGCGAGAAAAATCAATAAGATACCGATAGAATTGACAGTAGATACTACTAATATCGAATAACGTTATAATCTGATCGTTAGGACTTAACGACAGATTTCTATTTCAAGACTGCAGCCCCAGACAGGTTTATATTATTATTATACTTATCAAAAAAATCTCAGTGAATAAGTTTAAGTAGGGAAGTATATTTTTATAACTTCGATCTTCATGAGTGCCCTCATAGGGTCTGAACTGAGTAAATGAATTTAAATGTATAACTTTATAAATAAAGAAAGCTCAAGGCTAAAATAGTAGATCGCAGGTGAAACCGCGTGGTGGAATGCTAGTAAATTAATATAAAATTAATTTTATCTTTATTGATACCTCCATTGATTTTTCATCAATGTAGTTCGTATCGAACGTGAAACAGAATACTTTCACACGTGTTCGTATAAATTAGAGCCATTTTCGGTATTTCTTTTCTTTTCGACGATAATGGGCCTCCCTTCGGTGGAGGATAACGAACCGCCACGGGAGATCCATTCTGGTCATAGAAATCTAAATAATAGAATAAACCTTCTCATATTCACTAATACACACGTACAATACTTTTATTATTACTACCAGCTATTCACCGGCGTACTTTGCAATGTTTTTTTTTCTTTTAGATGTCTTCCAATATTGAAGTAACATGAAATATTTTATAAAACCCGCGTAATTATAAGTACGTGTAGTTTTATCTAGTTTTGACCGTCGCATAATTTTATTTTGTATCTCAATATGATTATTCCCTATCAAGGGACCAAGGATCACGTATTATTTAAACCATATATTAAAAATAAAATGCATATTTTTTATTTGTTTCACTGATTCGTGTACCATCCAAGGAAAATATTAACCACCGTAAATACGATAGAAATGTAAAATCACATCCTGAATGAAAATGAAATTTCATATCCTTTTTTGTAAAACATATTATGACAATTATAATCATGAAGCTATAATATAAAACGCATTTTAAATAAGGAAACCACTTCTAAATGCCCTTTTTAATTTAAATTTCTACGGCCTTAGTAAATTGTCTAGGGATGGGGATAACCGAACACTTTCTTATCTTTTTTATCGCAAAAATCGAAAACATTAAAAGCGTAATCGCTAACGAGTGGTGTTCGATGTAGGGAATACCGATCTCTAGGGTGACGATCCTTTTTATGTTCTCAAAATGTACCGGAGTTTGCTCTTTCGTTTTTAGAATACTAACTGAGACTTATCTCTACTTGTTTATTATATTTGATCATATTTCTCAAAACATACAAGATGATTTTTTAGTCACTGGCAATACTTCATCAATATGAACAACTTTTATCATGGGACTAATTCTGAGATCACAAAAAAAATATCAGCTGTTCCATACATAAGTTCAATTCCTACTCGACCAAAATGTATGAAGCAACCATTTTATTTTATACGATATCAGAGTTGGTCCCATACTAAAAGTTGACATATTTATGAGTACTTCCACCCCTGCAAGTATTTATTGCCAGTGACTAAAAAATCACCCTATATACTTCAATTTAAATAAATATTATTCGTCTACGAAAACTGCGACACATTTTGATATAGAAATGCTAATTAGTATTACACAAACAGATACTCTTATATACGCATTTTAGAACTGCAACTAGTGAACTAACAAACCAATCTTAATACCTCTGATATGTCCGACCTTGCTCCCGAATGTCATGGGTTTAGCAGATTTGCACTGACAGACACATAAGCATACTAAGCTCTACAAAGGGTCGGTATCAAAACTGTCGCGTCACAAACCGTCATCGTGTCGCCGTCGTCACGCTCTGGAAACCGGTTGCATTTGCCAAAAATGTACACTAGAAATTTTGTGCTGGAAATTCAACACTTATGCTACTTGTAAAGGATTTTTGAAATGTCATATACATTTCATGTTATATTCTTTAAGTCTGATGCGAGTACCTAGATTTGCTAAAAACAACATTTGCTGTAGACTACGGTTTATATAATATAGTTTCTTTTTTTTTCACTTTTTAAGAGAGGTAGAGCATAGCGATATATCACTCGAAGAGCAGCTCGACTGGGGAAGTACCTCCACCTTACAGAATACCGTAGCCAAATAACTTATAGTTGTGTTCCTGCGCGTGATTAAGGTCCCCAGAGCTCATCGGGGGGAAGGGTCGGCAACGCGCGAGTGATATCCCTGGTGTTGCAAGCGTTCATAGGCTACGGTAACCGCTTACCATCAGGCGGGCCGTATGCTTGTTTGCCGACTATGTTGTATAAAAAAAACTTACAAGAGAAAATTCTCTTGCTGAGTTTCTTGCCGGTTTCACCAGACGCCAAACCGGTGGTAGAATCAATTGTAACATCTTAAGTGCCTTATCAGGGCCTAAACTAAAACTGTACTTCTGTTTTAACTTGTAATTTTCTGCAGCATTGCATAATAACTTATTACTATTAACATGACTATTAGGGGCCGTCCATTAATCACGTGATGTTTTTTTAGCATTTTTAAGCCCCCCCCCCCCCCTTGGTGATACATGGTGAGGTTAAGACTAACCCCCCCCACCCAAAATCACGTGTATTATAATGTACCTACAAAGAATCTTAAATTTTTTAGAATATTTTCTTTAAATACAGGTATAAAGTATAATCTAATTTTATTCTAGAAAATCGCGACGCGCGGGGAATTCGTTCGTTGCCTGGCAATGGCGAGTCAAGGTCACGCGTTTGAAAGATTTTTATTATTATTATTATTACCTGAATATAATACTCTTCTCCCTCACACCAATTGAGTTTATTTACTCGTATTTTATCATATTGGGTCGGGAATCTGCTTACTCGGAAATTAGTGTTGTGGCACACTCATTTATCGACTTTATAACAATCACATCGAGCTAAACGAGCAGTAACCTCAAAAATGAGCGGTAATATCGATATTTGTACGGTAACACGATGCAATAATTGGATAACAAGTGCGGTTGCAGAATGATGGATGCTCTGGCGATGGGCCAGCGTTCACAAATGTCTGCCGTGCCGTACTGCGATCCGATACAAGCCCGTTGTGAAAATGTTTATTGCACTTTTACACTGTCACGCGATACGAGACAATTAGTCTATATTATGGATGGTAAAGATTTGACTACCCATTTCTTTTACTGCTATCGATACAATGTTTTTTTTATCGTGTGCCTATTGTCACTGTGTCAATAGGCACGCTATATGGATATAGCCCGAAGGCACAATAACTGATTGGGGAGGAGCTTTCTAGGCTTTATAAAGGTCGGCTGAACATTGGCAAGCCCCTGGTAATGCTAATGTTCATAGACGATAGTAGCCACTTATCAGATAGTATAGTTAAAAACTAGTATTACTTAACTTCCATTCCTCGCCGTAATTACGAATGCTTCCGCCCCGAGGTTTTACCCGATTCCTTGTTTTACAGACATAAAAAGTGTATTTAATTTTACTGTAAGTATGAGACAAATTTCATCCAAATTCGTTCAGCCATGACAGCGTGACTGAATAACAGACATCCACACAAACATTCGCATATTAATTTGTATTTATAACACTTTCAGTTTTGAAAAATTACAACAAGACTAAGTTTGAAATAAAACTTTATCGACAGTAATTAGGTTTCGAGAATAAAATATAAAACGGGTAGAATGAATAACCCTCCGGGGTCTTTCGAAGAAGTTTTAAATCAGTGCATTTTAAATTTGCCGTTTAATGTACAAAAACTAGATACGTGGTTAAGACTTCGAATAGTTTGGTGGCAGGAAGAGAGGTTTTCGTTGTATCGCCGGTGTAAGGAGAGGTTTTTACGGTTTCTGGTATGAGAGAGGTACGGATAAGTAGTGGGTGTTGAGTACTGTTGAGACGTGCATCCCTATTTTCTCTTTACGTGACCACTGTGCATTTTAAAAAGGCAAATTGAATTAAGTACCTACTTGAATAGTGCAAAGAACTTTTTGAAATATTTTCTTTTAATAATATTTTACCGGAGATAGTGACTATTTGAAGATTCAATCCTATTGTCATATTGCAAAATGATATCTTCGCTAGTTTGCATAATCGACAAAAAAATAATTAATAAAAAATGCATTAATTTAAAATGTTACTTTGCTAATAAGTATTAAAGAAGGAAGAAAGTTTAAGATTTTATTAAATAAAACTCAACAATAATTTTCACAAATAACATAAAAATGGAGGAGAAACAATTTGTTACAATTTAATGGACCATGCACCTACTTATAAAATGATGAACTTGTTTTTACACACTTGTGATCCAATTATATATTTTACGCGACACTTGACTAAATAAAATAAAGTTTACATAAGCAACAACTGTGTACAACACTAATTAACATAGATCGCTTTTTATTGATAAAAAACGCAATGTAACTTATGTACACTCATCTAAGTACGTTACAACACTATTTGAATTTACTTATAAATTGAATCAAACTATTTTTTTTTATTCCAATCGTGTTTAAATTTCAAACATAAGACTATAAGTGTGAAGTGTGAATAAAATAAATAATTTTATATTTTAAGTGTCTAATTAGTATAAAACTGAAGCAAATGCATCGGTGTATATTTTTACGTTATAAACAAAACTAAGACTAGCGACAACCATGTCTTCGATGACTAGGTTAGCACAATTCAGATATAATATCACATCGCGCAGCAGTACTGATTAAAATAAATAAATAAATACATTGATTAATTATTATTAATAAATTATTAAATAGTAATTTCTTCCAACACGCGTTAAGTACGTATAAAAAGGTCCGTTTAAGAGCAAACTAACTTCTTTACTTGAAATATGAAAATTAATTACAGATGAGATAAAAATAAACTAAGAGAGACTTACTTATAATTAAAATAATACCGTTCAATCGATCTTTTCGTTACTTTCGATAATTATTAAAACAAACCCTATACATACACATTCAGTAATTTTAGCGGCAGTCCGAAATTATCGCTTCGTAAACCATCTCTTTGAATTCAGAAAGAATTCTAGGATTATTACAAAGGAAATTAACATACCTTCATTACTACCATTTGCTATCACATTCCTTTTTACACATAAATTACATTCAATACTTTATTGGTGTTGCTATATAAGTGACTTGTAAACATCTTCTTATGTTAGAGGACAAATGCCTTATAATTATTTTTATTCTAATTAATGAAGTTTAATCTTCTGTGCCGGTGATCCATTGAAGGTATTTGAAGGATCTGGACTGGAACGGGCTGGGTTGCGGCTCTCTGTATGTGCGCGATTGTGGGTAGACGGGTTGCCCTCTGAAAAATATAAAAAAATATTGAATAAACATAACAAAACAAATTTTTGTGTCTTTCCATCTCTGTTTTCGAGGAATGAAAATAGAAAAATATAACATTTTTGATGGGGAAAAAAAATTAAATTCAAAAATTGTACCTAGATAGGAATAACTTAAATTCAAATATCCACGTGTAAAATAAAATACGGAAAGCTACGTAGAGTTCAATTTGTAATCTGTTTTGCTTTCAACCTTTGTGAATTCACAATTGTGATTTCCATATTTTATTAGGCTCTAATTAACTTCTTGATTTTACACAGACACGAAATATATTTGGGATATATTATGATATTCACTTACTTAGGTTCAGCAGAGGCTCTTGCGTGGTATGAAGGCACATTTGGATTGTGGTAGGTCGCATGAGGAGCTGGAGTCGTCAAAGTATGAGACTGTACAGGTGGGTGCTCAGCCGTGATCGGTGACTGGTAGTTATTTGGATTGTATCTGTCTACTGATACTCCCCTAGTCCTTTCAGGGATTGGTGCATCGATGTTACTTTTTCCATAAGTCGAGCTCAAAGGCCGACCTCGTCCCAATGTATTAGTTTTTGGCCATTCCTGAGATCCGATATATTCTGCATCGTAACTTCTCTCACGCCAAGAACGAGGACGTACCGTCTGGCTCCAGGTCGGTGTAGGCGTATATGTTGTTGGCAACGTTTTTGCATACTTAGCTTCGGCTTCCCACGGAGGATTTACATTTGTTTGCTCGATCTTCTGTTCAGTCTTAGTGGACTGCTCAGTAAATTCTCTCAGCTCTTTACGCCATTCAGGTTCTACCACTTCATTTGGCTCATTGTTATCGTAGTAGTATTGAGGAGATGGATCTGGCTGCGGCTGGAATTTCGTCTCACCGGGTATGTATGTAGCTTCAGGAACAGATATGTAACGTCTTTCGTACTCACTATAGTAGGTCTTACGTCCCGGCAATCTAGGAGGTTCAATGTTGGTCACGGGCTTAACGAATGATTGGTTCGGCGCTGGGGGTATATAGGCTGTAGGAGTAGGCTTGGTGTACTTATTAGATGCAGGAGCGGGTTTCCAAGGTTGACTTTCTGTAGGAGTGTAAGTAGTTGTTGGTAGAGGTGGTTGATAGTAATTCTGATTAGAGTTGTCAACTACGTAGCTTGAATCTTGTTCCCAAGGAGGAGGGACGTATGAAGATGAATATTGTTGTGTTGATGTCTGGTAACTATCTGTTGTATCTTTGCTTATGTATGGATGAGGGCTCGGTGTGTTAATGCTTGGTAGTGGGTCTACGTTGATAACATTAGATGCCCATGTAGGTTTAGGAGTATAAGGCGCATAAGTGTTTTGTTGATAAGTGGTTGATCTGTCTTGTGAAATAGTTTCAGTAGAAGGCTGATATTGGGGTTGTGGCTGTACGTACGGTTGAACTGGAGGTTGTGTTTGCGGCTGGGGTTGAGGCCTCGTTTGCGGTTGACTCCATAGTGGAGTTGATGGAGGGGGAGGCGCAGGTGTACTTGGTGTTATATTATTATAAATAATATTCTCCCTCCTAGATTGTTGAAACCAGTCTTGATTTTTTATAGCACTAGGTTTCACGTTACTAACAGTTAGGACTTCAGATTGCGGTTCTTGAGAACATTGTCTTTGTTCTTCGTAAGTTTGATTAGTATACTGATAATTGTTTTGGTAAATATCTGCTGGCACTTGACGCTCCATACTAAGCCTTTCTAATAATAAACTGTGGCGCCTCTCAGTTTGGGGCTCCGGTGGGTATACTGGTTGATAAGGTCTTGAGGGTAGTGGAGATGCTAAAACTCTGTCCCTGCTACTGGGTGCGAAGTATGTTTTAACCGTTGGGATACCTTGTTGAGTCAAATTTTCATAAGAGTGATCTAATATTTTAGTTGTACGATTCACTGTAACTATATTTTCGATTTTATTGTACTCTGTTTGAGTACTCAGCGGCCCAAATGGTGTGGTGCTTGTTATTATTTCCGTATTCTCTGTATGTGATTTTGAAATCGTAGCAGAAGGGTGACCAATTGGCTTTATTTCAACGTCCTCTACTTTATCAAGAGGAATGGATGGTTCTCTTAGTGGTATATTATGTTCCACCTGAGGCACAGTAGACGGAACCTCTATGGTAGGTAGTTGTTTTACTTCGACGGGTTTTTCCTTTTCTTCTTTTTCTATTGTAACTTGAACCACTACTTCGTCTTTTGAAAGAACTCCAGGTTCTTCTACAGCTTTTTCTGCCGAAAGTTCTTCTTTTTCTTGAGCAACTGCCTCTTCTTCTTCCTCTTCCTCTTCCTCATTTGATTTTTCAAGTGATTCGCTTTGATTTTCGGCAATTTTTACTACTTCATCTTTAACACCCTCGTTAATTTCTTCTTCTACTACTTCTTCTTCGTCATCTTTTTGAGCAGATACATCTTTTTCTTGCATATCATCTTCATTTTTTTTCACTTCAATCTCTTCTTCTTCCTCTTCCTCCACCTCTTCTTCCTCTACCTCTTCTTCTTCTTCAACTTCTTCGGCTTCTTGCTTTATGGTATCTAATTCTTCATTTTTTATATTTTCTTCCACTACTACTTCGTTTTTCTCTTCAACTTCTTCAGTTTCCTCTTCTTCTACATCTTTTATATCTTTTTGAACTGAAGTAGTCTCTACTGGTTTTTTAATAACAACAGTTACAGGTTCTGCTTCTTCAATAATTTCTTCCTCTTCTTCTGATTCTTCATCAGGCTTTTCTTGAGCATTATTTTGCACAACGACAACCTTTTTAGTTGTAGTCGTTTCTGATCTTTCTTCGGTCCTAACAATATTACTTTCGTGTCCATTTTCCTTAATTGATGATTCTTTAACAATTTCAGATGATTTTGGACTTTCAATTAGTTCCTCCTGTTCTTTTTCATCTTGAACCTCTTCAACAACTACTTCAGCATTTTCTTCCTCTTCCTCTTCATCTACCACTTCCTCTTCTTCATCTTCTTCCTTTGGAGTAGTTTTTGTTTCTGTTTTGGTAGTTATTTCTGTTTTACCATCAATAGTTGTTTTTGTTGTCGTAGTTTTAACTTCCTGAACAGAGCCATCAGGTAAGATTTTTTCCACTACTTCAACTTTTGTTTCTGTTTTTGCTCCAGTTTTCTTGGTGGGTAATTTTACTGTTAATTCTGCCTCTATGTCAGCATCTCCATTATGATCTCCATTTTGGTCTCCATTCTGATTCTCAATTTTCTGTTCTTTTGTAACTTCTTTCTTCACAATTTTGACTTCTTTCTGAAATTTTATGATAAAACATTTACTATTTTAATGAAAATGTGAACTAGGAGTCAAGAAAAAATTCAAATTAATAAATAAACATTATCAAAAAGCATAGTTCTATTTATAATATTAAGTACGTATTCAAACACGTTTCAAAATCAAAAACATTCTTAATAATTATTAATTATTCACTCACGATAGATACGTCATTAGTGCGTTCTCTAAGATTCTTTAATGTTGTATAATAAATATACATAACAAACAATGTAAACGAATATATAAATATAGACATAATAAGTGTACAATAATTTTAGTTCAACCTGTTTGTTATCAGTGTCAGCCTCATCTTCAATAGATTTGGATATTATAGGTGCGCAGTCAGTCTTTTCTAATAGAGGTTCTATAGGAATATCTAAGCAAATTGTATCAGTATTTTCATTTTTAGGCAGTGAAATCTTTTCCTCTTTGATTATTTGCGATGGCAGTTTAATATTTCCATTTTTAATTTTTCTAGGGGCTTGTAAA
Organism: Tetheella fluctuosa; assembly: GCA_951216915.1. Classification (NCBI taxonomy): domain Eukaryota; kingdom Metazoa; phylum Arthropoda; class Insecta; order Lepidoptera; family Drepanidae; genus Tetheella; species Tetheella fluctuosa. The sequence goes on from OX578234.1 coordinate 6,650,060, forward strand.
TACTCTGCTTCGTAGCTGATTTCCGGAAGACCAGGTAACGTATGACCATCACTCCCATAATTTATTCTTGGTAAAGTAGGAACGTTGCTTGGCACCGCACTATACTCATACATTGACACCGGTCTATTATTGTTTATTTGTGTGTACGTCGTCGGTGTGTTTTTATTAAATGTGTCGTGATATTCTCTGCCACCTGTATTTGAGTTGTTTACAAACTGTGTCGGTGGTGGCACTCTCGTCTGTATTGGGAAATCCCTCGGTTGGTCAGGGTTACTTCTCGTTCTTAACAAAGACTTTGGGTTTGCCGGTAAATTAAATGTTGGAAATACTTGAACCGGTAAGCAATTGTAGTTAGGGACGGCTATTGGAGTGGATGGCATCGGTGGTGATTGTATCATTTGAGTCGGTTTCTCTGGTACCCCTTGGTTCATAGCATTCCTCATCAAACGTTTGGCCATACGTTCTGACTTAATCTCTGATAGATCAAGACCTCCTGGAGTATAAGTAAAAGGCTTACGATCCCGGCTCATGGCCCCGTGTAACGCTGACGGTGGATTCATTTTGCTGAAATAATTTTCAACATATTACTTTTCAAATCTGAGGTTTATAAAAAAAATATAAATTTTGTAAAACGTTAAAAGCTTCGAACAATTTTTGGCAATTTGACAAATAGTAAAAAATAGATACGAGATACTCACGAAGTCTGATGTTCACCACAATATATTATATTGTATTCCTGTTTTGCAACGAATTTCGGAACTCGAGCACGCGTTTGTTTATCCAGTCAACACATTAATATTCGACACTGAAGTTAACAGCACTGGTACTTAGATCAATTTTCACATCACTCGAACGTTTTGGAGACGGATTACTTATTTTTGTGATGGAACATGCAGAAATTAATCTGGTCGCAGCGGTTAAATATAGCGCGGGTGTTGTAAATGAGCCGGTACATTTGAATCCGGGAGGTGGTGCGCGCGGTGGGCGCGTGCGCCGCTTGCCGCCTACTGCCGTCTGCTCAGTCGCCGCCATGTATTTTGGTACCGACCCCAATATTAACGGGCGCCTCGTCTACAATTTGTCTTAGGCAAATCGTCAAAACAACATCATGCAAGCTTCCGACAATTTCGCGATGATTATTTATTGCAATTGTACAGTTCCATTCATCCGTGTTGCTCTGTGTGCCGGTATATTAACACCTACAACATATAACAGTATTAGTGGCTGTGGCTGACGATTGGCACTAGCACAAGCACAACGAATATTTTGTTGAAATTAAAATTGACATAAGAAAAATATATTTTTATTCAACTCGAAGCAATTTTAATTCAAACATTTAATACTATTTTAATAAACGTCATATTTTCATCACGTATTATTTTGTAATTGTTCATATTAAAATACAGAACATTTCACATAAAACAAGCATGGCAGAATAAGGCCAGTCCTTTTGACGTCACATAAAAATTGATATTTTATAACCATGTTAAATTACGTTATATTACAGTTATCTTTAGAATATGTTACCGATATAATGTTGATGTAAAATATTTGTATAAATGCAGCTTTGTCCCGAGATTTACAGCGGACAGCGGTTGGTCGTCCAAATATCACCCTGCTATTAATGTTGGCTGTTCACCAAAACTTTCTGCTTCGACATTGCTCGCATTCACTACTGAATCCGATATACAGAAATGTTTCGAATATTGCGCTCTATAGATCGAGCCATTATGTTAAAATATGATTCCTATCTATCCTATAAATATTTATTTATTTAATGTTTATGAATGGTTTTTCTGAACATTTCCATCTCTTACTGAATTCTGAGGCTTGTAATTCTTCATCAATATGTTAACTGACATATTTTGATAGTATTAAGTCTGCGGTCTTTAAAATTAGAACGGTAACCTTCCGATAAATTGCTGCCTAATTTACACTTATATTTTCCAAAATTTGAATAATTTTATTTAAAAAAAATTAATTCCTCAATAACAAACGAAATTAGTTTAAGAATTAAACTACAAAATTATTAATGGATATAATTAACAAAGTAATTTGATCAAATTGATTTTTTATGTATTTTAAATTGCTATACTACATACGTAGTTTATTTTGGTCAATTAGATGTCAATCAGTTATGTTAGACATAAAATTAATACACTTGCATTTACAACTGTTAAAACTGACTAGGTACTTCAATAGTTTCACTAAGGTTAATTTCACAGTGAAAACCACAGATTGAATCCAAGACTTGCACCCTTAGCAAAGCCACATTGTCTAGTAGCCGGAGGTTTGGTGAAATATAAAGTTAGTCCACTGTATTTTCTCTATACTGCGGTATAGTTGGTGCCAAGGCCGACACTTTCACGTGTTCAGTTGATGTTTTTGTGCTGTGTCTATTTTGCAAGTATAACTGACGTTTTACATATTTGTTACATCCTTATTGAATGCATTAACAACCCATCTATAATTTACTTAACATTAAATAGTTTATTTAATAGCATTAGAAGTCCAGAATTAAGAAGAACAAAGTCTATTATTAACTTTTTGCATTAAAATCTTTGTTGACTATAAATCTTTTAAAATATTTATTTGCTAAATATTAAATGCTTTCTTGTGACAAACTCGTAGTCCATTTTCTATGACGCTTTTATGGCGCACTGCAAGCTAAAGCTTGAGTGAAAATGAAAAAAATATTACCAAAAACTAGTAACTAATTCCATGCCACATAATAAGACATTTTATTAAAATATATATAAGTATCAAAATTTATTATTCTTATTAGGTACTTATATGATAAAAATATGTGGTTGTGTGCTAGATAACACATTTTTTATAGTTTTAAATGGAATCAAGATTAATTTTTAGAAAAATCCATTTTCGATTTAATATTGAGTGAAGCCTATTTGACTGTTATCAGCGTCTGAGCCGCAGCGAGTCAGTTGGTTAATAATAAAATAGAAGTTACAACTTACTTAGAGCGGTGGTAATCTAAAATACTAATACTAAGTAGTATTCCAACTGAAAGTTACAAAATTTTCAAACAATGTTTAATGATGAAAATCTGAAACTGAATAGTTGATGGTTCCTTAGGATTCTATTCAAACTTCTCTACATTTACCCATCACCATCTCGGTATAATATTTATGAGAGAGTCTCGCTATCTTTTTGTGAAATATTTGGGATGCGATGAATTTTGCAAAACGTATTGATAAAAGAATTAGCTGATCCCCGACATACGTTGCAATGCAATGCCTTTTTTTAGGTATCTACTAAGGAAGGATTTTTCAAAACTCAACCCCTAAAGGGGGTAAAATAGAGAATACGGAATGCAAGTTTCATGTTAGTTCCAGTTTTCATACAACTTATATTTATAAATACGAAACTTGCGCAATGTGTATGTTTGTTTGCATCTCCTTTAGAGTAATTGCTCTATACATTATTTTCCAATGAGAATTGCTATTTCACGTTGCCTCCGTGATATGGCAATAAAAAGAGTATGCAGATAAGCAATCAGGCAGTCCACCTGATGGTAAGTGGCTACCGTCGCCTATAGCCATTAGCAAAACCAGTGGGATAGCCAATTTTTACCGACCTTTATGAAGCCTAAAAGGCAACTAGCTCTCTAGTGCAACTGCCGGAACACAGCAGTAGGTGTTTCGCAGCAGATTATCAACATGAGGGTGGTAGCTAGCCAGGCGGGTATTACAAAGTACACTACCACTGTACCTTCGTCGCGGTATCCAACGTCACTACCTCTGAGTTACCATCGCCTCATTTAATACTTATTCATACAATACAGGCTTTATGAAGTGTTAAGCGTAGTATTTGTTTATTTAGATTATTGCTATCGGAAATTAAACATTTAAAATTTCCGATAAAATTCCGGATGTCGAATGATGATACTTACTTTTATTTCTGTTCTCGTTGATTCTCCTTTAGACGCCATTCTGTAAATAAAAGGACATAGGTATTATTATATTTTAACTAACTTAAAACGTATCCATAAATAACGATTAATTTCAAGAAGAACTAACTTTTAAAATTAAATGTAGGTACCTATTCTATAAAATTTGTTAAAGATATTTTAGTTTTATACATATAGGTAGCTATATCCGATTGTGCCAGACATAAGGCATTTTCATCATTTTTTTAATCAAAATGACATTTCAATAACATAATCATACTAGTTGAAATCTCCAACGAAATAGAGAATCTTTTGAAAAATAATTATATTAGTATCCCAATTTAATTCAATAAATATATTAACTCTATAAAGTAAAATAAGCACAACTAAATGGTTACTTATCGTAACATTATCATCATTCTCAATTGTTTACAAATTACTGGCAATATTATAAAAAGAGAAAAATAGTTAGCTATAAATAATGTTGGAATAAATGTTAAGGAAAACAATCAATTGGAACATTCCGGGATTAGGAGCAGGATCGGCTGGTGTTTGAAATATGAAATGGGTACAAATATTTAGGTCAATTTTTCTTTTCTTCTCGAGTTACTGAAAAAAAAAACGATTTGTTTATTGAAATAAAGTATTTTTGGCTGAGACATGTTACACTGTAACCTTTTTTTATGATAGTGATTTATCAGGAATCCATTTTATTATTTAGAACGAATCATTGGCAAAAAACGATACTTATATCAAAATTTTACTTCCGTGTAAAAAAGGTAAAAATGTAGTATTATTTTTATTATATTATCTTTATCATTGAAATGTCTATTTATTGGTTAATTGTTTAAAATTTAATAAATCACAGTAAATCAATGTTTTATCTTTAAATGATTAACAATTATAAATATATTTTTATTATAACTAAGCAGCGCATATAATTTGACGTAAATATTTAATTGATAGTTAAATCTAGGTGAAAACTACATATAGGTAAAATTGTTATTAAGCGCAAATTCATCGACAATAAACTCTAAAATTATAGGTTCGTGCTTGAACCCAAGTTTTGTGTCGATTTAGGACCCCATTAGCTAGTCGAGTGCTAATAAAGTTACTTTTAACTTTTTATGAACGTCGTGTATTAGGTACCTACTGCCACTTCTCCTAGTACCTACTGTAATGCTGCTGTAATGGTATAAATTTCTTACTGTTTGTTTTTATTTAACAAAAAGATGAATCCAATGACTTGTTTTAATTAAGAAAGAAGTAGGCAAAGTCATAGTATTTATTTAGCTAATGAGACCTGTTGAGCAGTTGTTGAAATCAAAGCAAAAGAAATATAATATAAAATTTTGATTAGGTAATAGTAATAAATACTTTTTTTTTATCTCAGCTTCGGTTTATTTTATAACTCTACATTATTGAAGATAAATAATAAATTAGTGTAGCAATTAATTAAAAGCCGCAGAATTCTAAACGAATTAACCGAACTACTAAATATTCTATCTTAACCGTTGCTTATTAATAATTTATTTCTCCAAAGGGAAACTTTTAGAAACACCTACAACGTTTTCTGTTCGAAAGAAAAATATACTTCAACTTTCTTGAATCATAAACTATTACTGATAAAAATGATTAATATTTTTTGTTCGTTGGGAAATAATTAATAAAAACTTTCCTGATAACTTGACCTTTAACTTTTGTAATCTAGGGCAATCTTTTTTTCATTCTACTTTGAAACTGGCTGTAGGTACCTAATATTAGAATAATTTTCGGCTAAAAATATAAACTAAATAGTGAATGTTTTTGAAACAACATTTAAAACTCTAAAGGCAAATTATTTATGGCAAATTAATTAATTTTCATCTTCACGAGATTCTGATTGTAAAAGCTCAGTTAACCATTTTGTCCCTAAAATTAATATACGTCACAAATATAAATGACAAAATGTTAACCTTTATCCATTACGTATTACAATGACTGATACAATTTGTACGATCACAGCGAATAGACATAGTATTGGAACAGATATTTCCCATTTCCTACTGCATTGCTATTTTCACCAAATCTAAACATAATGTTGAAAAACAAATCAGTCCCATCAAGAGAGCATTAGGCAAGAATCCAACACTGTTCAAACGTTAACCCCGTTTAAAGCTTTATCATACTTTCAAACGCATAGAACCAAATGGAAAGATTCATGTCATAATAAACTACATATTTGTTACAAGAATTCAAAAATAGATCGCCGATGAATAAATTGAGCGCGCAATCTGGCCGCTATTCTATATCGCAGTGGACAAGCAAGCGATTCGCAGACGGTTTTTGCTTGTGTTTAAAAGATAGAGCCAATAAAATATAACCGGGTAGCGTTGCAAGGAAATACCCTTCGTTGCGGCTTGTTTGTGGCGGATACCCCGCATAGCCTGCTAGTAACTTGTATGAAATAATGCTATGCCTTGCGGTAAAATCTCGCTGGCTTGAAAGGCAAATTCTGTTCTACGAGATAGGTTCATCTGGTTGAGATTTCCTAAGGCGATAATCCTTGCATAGAATATCATCATATGCATCGATATCTCTATGGAAAAATGTTACAGTTATTTTATTTATCCTGTTTATAAAACTGCTCATCGTCGTAAGTCCTCTGTTGAATACCGGTACTAAAAATTAGGGGATAACATTCCCGCACGTTTTTTTCATATATGCTATAAACTATCACAACAAACATAACACCCTCGTCTTTCAACTTCTAATTTTAATGTTATTAAAAATATTATTTTAATATGATTCGAAATATTTTATAGTTTAATAATCCTTGACAAAATAATTACAAAAATATTAACAGTTTTATCATGAAACAATTTGTATTATGTAGGTAACATACAAAATCCTGACTCAAATATAAGCCACTCGTCAACTCCTACATAGTTATTTTAATCCATTAGCAGTAAATATATTATCTGTTTACAAAGTATAATTTCCATTTCAGAACAATAATCCTTGAAACATAGTCTTATAATGCAAGATTTATTATAGTATCGGTACAAAATATAGGTTTCCGAGGTCAAACCAACACCTGATGAAGAGTTATAACTTACAGCTGATTGAAATTTAGAGTCAGTATTAAAATAAACAGGGTTTTTTATTGTAGACGAAAATGCATATTTTTTCACGTATATGAATCTAGCAATAGAAATAAATCCTAGAGAATATTTAAGTAAACATACCACAATTAAATATACAACATCTTCAGAACAGTTAAAGAACCATAAACAACGACGTCGTTGCATAGATATAATGCAGGTCTACGTCGTAAGACCGCGCGCGTGACCTTCCAGGTCGCGATCGCGCGGGCCAAGGAGGCGGCGTGGGAGGAATGACTGTGGATCCTCAACAGGGATCCATGAGGGAGGCCATACAGGGTGGTGCGTGAAAAACTGCGCCCCTCCAGCCGGAGTTCCTCGAGGAGGAGGTCGGCGCCAAAGAGGAGGGCTCCCTGAAAAGGGAGCGTGCCGTTGGCGGGGCAGGCGGCTGAGAACCAGCTTGCTCCCGCAGCCTCGCTACACGGCAGAGAAGGAATACGGTGGGGCTCAGTCAGTACGAGTCTGACATAACCCGGGCGCTTCCCCCGAAGTCGCCCGGGTATCCATGAGGATTTCCCCACTTTAAAAAAGAAGGTCTACGTCGTAACGGTGGTAAGTAAACAAAGCTTTAAAAAAATACCTACAAATACAGCAGCAAGAATACACCAGTAAGTTTTTAGCGATAAATTTTCAATTTATGAGTGGTAGCCAGACATGAGGTACTAACAACCAAGTACCCTACCACTGTGAAATGGCTATTTCTAGGTGCTTTCCATCACCGGAGGCTTAAGCCTCCTGGTTGGCGGGTTTGAACGGCCTTTGACGTCACTATAATTAAGCAATTTATCACCTTAAAACTCACTACAATTAAATAAATAATAAACCATGAAAATATTTCTAACTGCTATATAAACGTAAGTGAGTTTTATACTAAAATAATGTTGCGAATATGTATAAAGATACTGTACTGTTCAACATCTATCTCCTCTTCTGTTTTGACTAATAAATATTTCAATTCAAAACAATGTTTACATTAATGTTTAGTTACATAGAATGCACTCATATGCAACCGCGGTATAAACAAACTAACATTTCTGTTTAACGTCAGTACCTAATACCTGATTAATGTTTGTAACAAACTATAACGAATACTAAAATAATACAAACTTTGAACATGTCTGGCACAGTTTCATAGAAATTCGCATTTATGAACACAACAAAAAATATTTAATATTTGCTGAAAAGTTTATATGTAAATCTTTTCGTATTCATTTAATATAAATAAATAAATATTCATAATGTTATTGCGTTTTGAAATTTTAACAGGATTGTAAATATTAATTGTGTCGTTTATGGCCCCTCAAGGGTAAAACAGTGTCGTAAATTATATAATAGAGTTATTGTGTGGGATGCGTTGACGCCAGTCGTTTAAAAAAATTAAGCTATAGATCGATCTTCAACTCTTTGATGAGAGTATTAAAAAAGTATATATTTCAACACCAAAACAGGTAATAAATAGTTGATTGTGAGATAAAACCGGAGGATGTAGATAATAAGTGAGTGATTTTTTAACATTTAATTAATAATTGAGGAGTGAATAGGCATTTTCTTTTCTGAGAAAGCGTAAAGCCTTGGCTTTGTCATAACTCCTTCCGGCCGATAGCCAAACTATAAAATTGGATTATTTTATTTTATTTCAGCGCGGTTTCACCCGCGTTCCCGAGGGATCTTGAGTTTTCCCGAAGAAGTAGCCTATAGCCTTCCTCGATAAATGGGTTATCCAACACTAAAAGAATTTTTCAAATCGAACCAGTAGTTCCTGAGATTAGCAAACAAACAAACAAGCAAACTCTTCAGCTAATAATATTAAATATAGATTTACTTTTTCTTATTATTTTTTTGTTTTTAATGGTGAATATTACCTACTTATTTTTCAATTTCATTTTCAATCAAAAGAGTATTATAGTCAAAATCATCATAAACAACACAACCTTACTGAATTTCTTGCCGGTTCTTTTCAGTTGAAGGCATACTTCTGAACCGGTGGTAGCTTCAGAAAATTCAACCATCATAAATACTCTCAAGATTTAGCAGATCAGTACAAAACTACCGTTGTCCTACTTTTCTTTTAAAATAAATGTTATCAACACAGTGTGAACAAAGAAATAAAAAAAACGCGATAGCAGCGCTACACAGCGATCCAGTTAGCAGTAAACTTTAAACAGAACGTTTACATATTTATTTTTTTAACACACTCAAATTGTAAATAATAAAATAACATAAATGGTTTTTAATTTACGAACGTAAAATAATTCAAACGATCTCAGCTGGTAATGAAATGAAAATGAAAAAAAAAGTAGTGTAGCATTTTTTAAGGCTGTAAAGCCACGTTCTATGGTCTATATTTATGTAAAAAAAAATAAAAAAGGAGATTATCGACCGTATGTTTTATTTTTGAATATGAATATACACCGATTTCTCGCCAAAAAATTTTTTGTACTGAGGGGTAGTTGATGACCACAAAGGGCGATCTTTGTAAACGAAATGTCCGCGCCACTATCTCAGAACAATTTTTTTTGTCATGGGTTAAATTCCCACCTAGAATAAATATTTGTGTGCATGAAATGAGCATGGCTGATTGTTTTAGGTCTAGGTGTAATTATCTATATAAGTATATATTTAGAAAAGTAGTGTAGTTTATCAGTTATCTGGTTTCCATAATACAAGCTTTACTTAATTTGAAAACAGATGGCCGTGTGTGAACAATGTATCAGGATTAAAAAAAGCCAACATACATAAAAGATTTTTAATCACGGCAGAATTCACATACGTTTCAAATAAAATAGCAAAAACAAAGTCGTTTCTCAATCCAAGCAACTATTAAAATCATTACAAATATTTGTATTGCGTTTGACACAGTTCCAAACTATTGTCGTTGCATATTTATGCGTTTGCATACCCAGTATAACATCGGCTAAGTACACAGTATGTCAAAGTTTTCAATATATCAATATACTAATATTATAAATGCGTATTTTTATGATATGTATTTATGTTTCTTACGGCTGCTTATAACGGCTGAACGGAACTATAAGACGAAATTAGTCACACAAATAGAAAATGTTCTGGATTAATACGTGGAATTTTTATCACGGGGAAACATAAGATCACTCGGAAACACGGGTGAAGCGGCGTTGGAAGCTAGTTTCATCTAAATATGAGCTATTGATTATGTTAGATTACTTCTAATATCCATTTGAAAAGAATCCATTTTACTGACTTTTAAGAATGTCATAGAAAATGTAGCCTCGTCATTTTTTTATAAGGTTTATTTATTAAATCACTGGTTATTTTGTATAAAAATTGTCACCAAAATTACAATCAAAAATTTTCCCCTAAAAAAACATCCCAAAGACAATAAAATCGTTCTAAATTGTTGTACCTTCTAAATATGTTTAGGAATAATTACTCTATGGTATACTACGATGGTATAGGTTCATTTAGTCTACATACAGTCTAAAAACACGAGTCGAACACGTAGTTACACTGTGTTCAATACAGCGAATAGATAACTAATAATATGCAGATCATTTTAGAACGTTGGCCTTGTGCCATGAACATAATAATGAACCAAATTGCACATCGAGACCAGTTGTACGACAATCTGTGACAAAATCGTTACTAATTTTATGCCTAGAATTAGGGAAATTTTCACAGATGTTATCTATTGTAAAACAGAAAATGTCAAATAACTCACAAAACTGAATAACTTTTGACTTTTAGATTTGGAAGTTACGCGAGTTTTCACTGCAATATAAAAGTGGTAGAGCAAAAGTAAGTTGTACTATTTGGTGAGTTTTGTGAACATCTGTCGGCATCCTATTCCTTTGGAACAGCTAGTATAGGTTAGCCCTTAGACATCAAATTATATACAACGTCAAAGGTCCGATACACCCTAACAATTGATCTAAACCCGTTTTGCCATTTGGGCGTAATTCAGTAACAAACTTACACAACTTTAGCATTTATTAATAATATATATATATATATAACATAATTATAGGTTTATACATATTATTAGCAACGTAATAAAAAAGGTACCTTATTATTAATCCTACTGGCGTTTTTGTGATATTCAAGACCCTTTCGAAGTAACTTCGGGCTAAAGATGTCACCGATAAACAAACTTTCGTTTTACAATTTTGCCCAAGTTTCAGAGCTCAAGGTTGTCTTTCGATACAAAGTTTGCGGGTGAATTTGTAAACCCCAAAGTTTGCCAACAAATATTTAATATCAATTATTATTAAGTGCGATATCTAAGCATTACGGGGATTGAAGTAAGAATAACAAAATTTTGACAAAATAAAGCGACAACCACACGTGATCGGAAGAGTAACATAAGCTCAATAGCTAGAGCTACCGCGGTGTATTCCTACAGCTGCGCTTGAGAACCATTTACCTTCTTGGCGATGTATGCTTACCACCTTCGGCCACATCACCTTTCGTCTAATACAGTCCTATAAATGATAAATAAAAATCATATAAGTAAACAGTGTTACAATGCCGGCTATATCACTACGAAGGTTTTCGCGGTACCCTATTTTGCACCCTTACGGGTTGAATTTTGAAAAACCTTTCTTAGAGGATGCGTATGTTATATGAGGAACCTGTGTGCAAAATTACATATTTCCTGAATTTTGAGCTATCAGTCTGTCATATCATTACATATCATTTGTTATTTCTATAACTTCATTAAGTGGTGAACGTGTCAGGATCTAAATTGGGTTGTACAAACAACGTCGTTATTATTATTTATTATATATTGAATTTAAAAAATGAGCTTGTCGCGCTATAGGTTTTGCATTCTACCACTTTTTCGGAGGTAAATATATTTAATCAATAAATACAAATAAATAAATAAGAAGTATTTTATTTTCAGCAATTATTAAAAATAAAATGTCATTTTAGGTTTGTTTTATAACCGATTCGTGTTTTGTTTACCTTTACTTAACCAAAAATCTCAATAGCATGTTATAAACCTGCATTTGTATTGAATTTCAGTACCTACAATGCCTTCTAAATATCCCTAAAACAATACATTAAATTAAGGTCAATTACCTTGCTCCACATAAAAATATTTATCCTACCACGTGGCGGCAAATCAAACAACAAAATCTAAGGTGTTCACACTCTAAGTTCATTAACACTTGGCAGACAAGTGGCATCACCTGTATCACCTTCCATTCTACGTCACAGTTGGCGATCTGCCAGACACCTATAGATGTAATCTGTATTGAACACGTGGAATCTTTAATATACGAATGCCAGACGAATTACAATATCTCAATGTGATGGATTACACTTTCACTTTATTGATGCGATCCATACATTTTAGTCTGACTGTAGTATTTCTTCTATTTCTAATTTATTTAGAAGCGATATGAGTTTTTAGGATGGTCTGTCTGTTGTACCTATACGTTCATAAAGCATTTAAGATTGTAATGAATCTTTGGTGACTTTCTGTGCAAAGGATTCTGACATAGATAAATAAAAGGGCTGCGAATTAGCTAGTAGATTATATGTATTATATAATTTTCCCAACGATCATAATCAAAAGCTTAATAAACGATGAAAAATCCAACGAAATACAGTACACACAAAACTGGTAAACCCTTTTAATCCGACTTGTAAATAAAAGATCAAGTTCCATACAAAGAGCAGATTTAGACCACCATGTATGTATTAGTGAACTACATACAAGATACTTCTATTCCTCTCACGAATGTTATGTTATGTTTGATACGTACAAATTTATCTTTAGGATAAAATCGAATTTATATAAAAAAATGGCATTGCCAGTTAAAAAAACATAAAAATGTAACATCGCATATTTTCCCCCTGTACCCTTCATTTGGAAAAGATGACATCAAAAGCATCCACCTCCATATTAAAAAAGATACAACGTTACTTAAACTAAGTAGTTTATTCATTAATATACCCTTTTCGATTACACCTAAAAACTAAATTCCGTGGTAGGCATCCCAAAAGTTTCTCCGTCCCAGGTATTGATCCCAAACCTGATAAAACAGAATATTAACTGACCGGACCCTTAACCTAGACAATTTTGTCCAACGTCCGGCCTAGACTTTATCTGATAAAGACTTTTCTATTTGGAAAAATACCTTTAGGGATCGTACGAAATAGATTCGCCAAATTTAGGTTTAATGAAAACTTAGCAAATAATAATCAAATTAATGAAAAAAGTTTATTAGTTTGTAACCTAATCCTATTTTAGACCTATATGTTATCGTCTAATATAGTTAAATTATAATACTTCAGGGAAACATATTCATAAAATGAAAAAAAAAACCTATTAGGTATGTACTACATTTTTACTTTAATAGTTTCAAATATTTATCTTATGAGTACGCAAAGTGGTGGGCCGAGATGATAATACATATGTGTTCAGAAATGCACGTGCGTACGCGCACCTGTCTACTTGTGTGTCTACGAAGTGGTACGAGAGCGGGGACTTACAACTTTTATGTGCATTGCTACGTCACTACTATGCACATTACACATTTAAACACAACAAGCAGTGATGTAAATGCAAAACTAATATACCTAATTATTTACACCTGTTGATCTACTCCACTACGTCATAATCAACTAGAACAGGATTTAAATATAACAGTAGAACAACAAAAGGTTGTATGATAGACGAAAACAACGTATTCGCGTATCTCGTCAACATTATTTAATTATTATTAAAAAATATCCTTTGTTATCATAAGGTTTAGGTATATGAGTGCTAAATTTCATTAAAATCCATGGTGTGTTCTAGTAACAAACATACAAAAACATTCAAAGTTTATATATTAATATGAATGTATATTATAATATTGTATATCGTCCCTAGATTTTTTCGATCATGAAATCGATTAAAATCTTTAATTTAGCGCATGTAAATACTCGTATGCGAGATTTTCTGTATCCTTCACTAAATACCCAACGACGTATCATAAGCGAGAGACATTTATTCATTGTAATAAACGGCGATACGTTTCAATATTTAATTGTTCTTTGTCTTGAAATTGGCACAGGCGTGTTATTATTATTTTAAGCGATGATAGCTCAGTGGTAGTGACGTCGGACGCCGCGGCGAAGGTCGTGGGTTCGAATCCTTCAATGAGCTTGAGCTTTCGGTGAAGGAAAACATCGTGAGGAAACCATAGCACGGTGGTAGGGTACTTTGTAGTACCCGCCTGGCTGGCTACCACCCTCAAGTTGAAAATCTGTCGCCAAACACCTATTGGTGTGTTCCGGCAGCTGCACTTGAGAGCCAGATCCATCTAGGCTTTGTGTGCTTAGCACCTTCGGCCACATCATCACATACCATAGTGAGATTGTGGTCAAACACAAGCCTATACATAGTAAAAAAAAAAAAAAAAAAATTGTAGAACAAATATTTTATTAGTATAACGTTTATGTGATAAATTATTGCAAGTAACATTATGTGCTTTAAGAAAATTTGGTAATCATCTGTGAATGATTTTCCAAATTTTAACAGTTAAGCTTTTAAACACTTCATAAACTAAAGTAGGTGATAGATTAGGATATCTTAGTCATATAATAAGTATCAGAACTATAGAGTTTCTTTAGATCTTAAGGAGATTGTCCAACAGGACTAGCACCATCAGAATATTTTTTTTTATTCATAAAGAAGATTATACTTACACACGACTATCTGATCCGAAACTAAGCAGTTTCTACCGACCCAAAACTGATTAACTACATTTATTATTATAAAATACTAGCTGTCCCCCGCGGTTTCACCCGCATTCCCCAAAAAAAATGTAGTCCATGTTCTTCTCCATACCATAAGATCGGTTCAGCGGTTTAGGCGTGAAAAGGTAACAAACAAACTCACATTCGCATTATATTAGTTAGGATTAGGATGTTCTTACATAGATATTTACACATAGACACAGAACTGACTTGTTTATGCTCACAAATGTGTGTCCTGTAAAATCTAATGTACCTATATAAATAATAGTTCTAAACACATTATGTATGTTTGTAAAAGTGGTTGAGCCAAGTGGTGTGCAAAGTATTTCATACGCACTCAAGATTCTATCTTCCCACGTAAAAGCTTGACAGATTTTGATGGATGGTCTTATATTAGATTATTTGTAATCCAAAGTTATTATCTAAACTTGAAGTTTTATTTCCAGACTTCTTGATGTTCACTCTGTCTGAATCAGTGTATCTAACATAGTTGTTATAATTGCTGACTAAGTTTTTGCAAAAACGTTGTTGAGATACTTGTTAAATGGTGATATCATAGTTTTGCCGACATAGATTTGATAATCAGAAACAATGAAGATACATTGAGATTTTAGACTTCAAGAAAAATATGTTACCTACAATAATAATTATTTAATAATTATTTTTGTAAAATAAGTACAAAATCATTTTGTATTAATAAAGCTAAGAAATTGTAAATACCTACTCAGTTGGCCGTTTTTATGATAGTCATTTATTTAGTCAGAGATAGCCTTAAGTATATTTTATTTAATTCTGATTATATGCAAGTGAATTCTAAAATTAATCTTGCACTAGCAAGATGAAATGAATATATATAAAATTTTGTTTACGTATTCCGTCTCCTTGTGTTAATCTAAGAACTGTATATAACCTTGCTATCCATCCATCCATCAGTTATCAAAGTAGAAGTTATTAAAATTGTATTCACAAACAGTTGTTTTAACTTGGTTCTTCATCACTGAATCGTAACGATTTATGTCGACGCTACAAATAGATTTGATATTGCAGAATGTTGGTAGCGGATGAGCTACAAAATTTCAACTCCCACGCATCAGTAATAAAAATATCCAATCATTTTTCTTTACGTAAATTTTATGTGTTCTATGTTAATTATCAATTTTTTACTTTATTTTGACTAACAAAGAATTACTCAATGTATTTATAATGAATAATAAATCTAAATTATTGTGTCACCAGCACCGTTAAGCACAGATTATACTTTGAATGTCATTATAGTTAATGCATATTAAATTAGTAGTGTTACTGGATCACAATAATATGATAATTAATTAAGAAGTAACATAGATAGAACAGCATGAAATATATTATTAATTGCCTTTACAATCATACTTATTAATGGCTAAGAAATATCTAGACTTATAATTGTTTTCGGAGGAACTATTAATAGGTTTTTCACAACAACAAATTGGTTTCCGTAACGCACAAAGTTAACAAACACTCATGCAGTAACTACGCCACATTCCCGGTCATTAACATTATTCCCGACTCTTAATTACTTCCCGAAACATGCACATTTACTTACACTGAGTTAAACTACCAAATTAACTCTGTCACAATTTTTTTACGCGAAAATCTCGAGTGCCAACGCGTGAGGCGCGTGCGTCGGCGACGTGCGGCTAGCACGGTAACCGCGGGCGATGAATGAAGCTTTGTTATCTGTGTGTTTTATAATAATAGTGATAATGACATTGCGTTAGGTGAGCCAGGTGTACCTGCGAGCAGTCGTCAGTGGTTGCGCGCGGGCACCGCACGCTTCCAGACCTCCAGAGTAGCACTACGCCTGTTTTCACGAACGTTCCGCCGCCGCCGCTCCGACGGCTATTTTTAAACGAATCGCTTATAATTTTATTGTTTGAGCGAAAACCCAGCGAAGGCGACAAGTACGCGCGACGGCTGAAACAGTTCTAATGCCAACGCGAATGTATCCAGTCGAACGATTCCCATACGTTGTGATAATGTAACTAACTGTAAGATGACTTACAATAACTTATAAAAAGTAAACAATTGAATGTGATCCAAGTCATTTGAGTGACTTTCGTTTATTTACATTTCGTTGGACAAACTCAGGACGTCTTAAATTATACGCCGTTTGTATATATTATCTACTAACATTGTAAACCATTACAGTATACCTTCTGGCACCTCCACTCAAGAGCCAGTTGCCTCTGTGAGATTGAGGTCAAACATTATACTCATATGCACATCATTCTAATAAATATCGATATGACATATTTATATACACAACACGGCACTCTAATAAACCGTCCCATATTCGATCCAAACTAGCCTTGAATTTAGCGGTCAACCAAAAACTTTACTCACATGACTAATTGGCAATTGGCAATACAACGCTAACATATCTCGCCAAATGTTCCTCGTGTCCTAATGAACTTAAGAAATTCAGCAGATATTTGTTTCACTGATCGAACTATATGATATAGCAAAGACATGTTATTGGCATCTAATATTCGTATACAGAGGAAGTTTTCCTCGTTTGTATGAGCTCGTAAAGTCTATGTCGAGGCCGGCAAATGGTGGATCCGACCTTCATCTTTTTAAATATAATTTATCACGTGCTTTATTACACGGACGAAGCTTTCATGGTTTGTTGAACACATTACTCCAATATAATGGGTACCGACTAAATATACAATGACGTACACGTATCGAACGCACTGTCAGTAACGAAAATAGCTTACAATGAACCGGAACAACTTATTTTTTAAGCATATTCTGTAGGAAGTTTACGAAACAAAAATTTAAAAAAACTGTAAAACATAATACAGAGCTAATATTTTATGCACCAAACCATGTCACTGAAAAATTATATAAGTATCAAAGGTAATAATTACACACGCACCCCTCAAAACTTTAAATAACTTACCTATCACACAAGTAAACGTATTATCTGCTTTATTTACACAGCTACTAAATACTTAATAAAAAGTCGTACTACTCTTATTTCCAAATTGGTAACACAATCCTTTAATGTTGGCACAGAGTTCGTAGACGTGTCGTAGCAACGTATACTCGTAGACGCGTAGTTCGTAGCGAGCATATCGATTTACTAAGCCTACATTATCCATGAAGCCTTACTTAAAAACAACTCTTAGTTTTATAACAGCATCTTATGCTGTACTTACATAACCTAATGTGATTTTCTAGCTAGAGTATAAAAACATTCGTTTCAGGAAAAGTTATAAATTTAATATTTTAACCGCAATGTTAAAAAAAGAAAAATATATACCTTTAAATTTGTACTATTTATTTACGAAAAGTTGTGTTCGTGAATGTTTGCTACTCAATCACGCCTGACTGGCCGAACAAATTTAGGTGAATTTTAGCCCATTGCTAGATCATACTCTGGAATAAAATATGAGATACATTTTATCTCGAAAAAATATTTAATCAGTCAGGAATACGGGTAAAACCGCGAGCCGTCAACTAATTATTTATATATTTACTACACTTGCTTCGATAACCAGGTGGCCTAGGGGTTCTCTTCTCTTGGAATAATTATCATTCGATTATTCCAAGATAGACTCTATGTGTATGTTATCTAAATCCATTCAAGCATTTTGGCGTGAATGAAGAAGCATCCAAACTGAACCAAACCACAGAGTGAGATACCGACGACATGTATATGCTTATTAGCTTGGCCTCATCATCACTTCCATAAGCTCATGGTGAAATCTTGGTGATGACAAGCCTACCCAAACTTATATATCATCATCATCATCATCTCAGCCGCAAGACATCCACTGCTGGACATATAGGCCTAAGGATAATTTATATATTATATTTATATATTCATAAAATCATAATATTTAGAACTTCTCATTAGAACGTAGAGGTGTAACTAAGAAAGGTTTTCGTAGGCAGGCTCGCAGGTAAAACCGCGGGATGGAAAGCTGGTTTTTTACTTTGTATTATAGGCCTGTGTTTGACCACAATTGTTCATTCATGGTGTAATAACATTAGTAAGATTGTTACACACTAAATGACTTAAAAATACACAGAGTTATTTTTAATTGATTAGTTTTAAATATATAGGTAAGGGGTAGGTATGTACCTAGGTACCTATACTAATAAGTTTTTAGTCTACGAGTATGTATTTTTTTTAAAGCGCTAGTTTTTAACTAGATGAACGCGTTTTATTACCGGATACAACATTCACAAATTATCATGTTCTAGTTTTATTTGCAGCGTGCCTTTGTATTAAAACCGCAGACTATAATAAACATATCATTATTATTCACTACTAGTTTCCACTCCAGTTTTGCCCGCCTACACGAAATAAAATCCTATGCTTTACTCTGCTAACTATTCCCGAGAAAAAAAAACGATCCATTGCTCCGTTACGATGTATAGAGGTGACAAACAAACAAACTAAGTTACTCATTATTAAGGCTTTGCACTTGGCACTTTGAGGCCTTTGCTTGCGGCGGCGTCGTGTGGCGGGTCGCTCACTTCCCTACAATATGTGCGAGGAGGGCGATGGCTGCCACATGTGTCATACTTGTGAACAGGTGCTGCTTGTGGGGGCTGGTCTGCTTAAATTTGCTATCTATTTATTAACTATGTCACTCATCATTTTGTTTCTTTTCTTTTTTGTTATAACACACATATATTGTCAGTGAGACTAGTTAAATAATTTAATGTAATAAATCTGAGTTGGTTTTGAAAAGAGTAATTGCTGAGTTTCTTGCCGGCTCTTCTCAGTAAAAGCAACCTTCCGAACCGAGCGTTAGAGTCAGTCTTATTCATAAGTGCTTGTGAAGGCCTATTTGAATAAAAAATATTTTCATTTTCATAAGTCATTGCTTTCTTATTTATAATAAATGGGATTGGATATATTACGTCTAAAGATAGTTAAATGTAATTTCTGTTGTTCTTTTTCTGATGTTGTAAACCAACAAAGAGTTATTTATCTTTTTATCAAAGTCAAAGTCAAGTCAAAGTCAAAGCCATTTTTATTCAGCTTAGGCCCTAGAAGGGCACTTATGAACGTCGAAACTACTGAAGTTACCACCTGTTATCTGTACATTTAGTTTCAACACTCATTTACTTACCTACTTAAATAATAGAAATTTAACTCATTCAAGGACATCAAACATAAATACACTTCGCATCAAAAAATCGAGACACCTCTGAAGTTTGGTTTTGAATGAGTTTTTTTTTTTTACATTAAACAAAAAAAAGTGATAATGCAAGTTAATTTCGGATATTATAAGGTATCGTTTAACAAATATTAATGTTTCAAATTAAAAACAAATTCCTTTAACTATCGTATTTTATCAACAGGTAGGATTTTTTTTTCCAAAGATTTTTGTAAACTTTTTGAAACGAAGACGTAACACAAAAAAAGTTCATAAAAAGTGTATCCAGTATCTCGTATTTCCTCCCCAGGCTCTAATGTCTGCTTCCATGCGGTACGTTTTCTAAAATTTTACAAATTCTTCTAAAAGGGAGAAAAAACACCTATTGAACAAAGCACGATATTTAAACAATTTTTATTTTAAACATTAATATTCGTTAAACGATACCTTATAATATCCGCAATAATCAGGCATTATTACTTTTTTTTGTTTAATTGAAAAATAAAAAATAAAATTCATTTAAAACCAAAATTCAGAGGTTTTGTTGCAGTACCGTTTCAATTTTTCTGATGAGAAGTGTATATCAACTCATAAAAACCAAATCATATTTTTGGATTTTATTCAAACAAAAAATAGCACCGGTGTTATTATTTTGCAGCGTCCATTGTGTGCACACGCCATCCGAAAATATCCTCAACTATGCTATTTTGCATAGTAGGTACATATGTAAATTATAAACTTTACTAACGCCTCACTCGGTGTTTACTCTGCCCATATACCCGAGTCGCTCTCAAAATATAATTTACCTAAATATCTACTTTCTTTACAAACAACGTAGTTACCTACTACGTCTTTAAAATGTTTTAGTTTAATTTCTCGCAAGTTTTGTTTAGTTTCTTTCAATTTTCTATAGTGAGGTTGAGTAGATTTGGCTGCACGTTTAAAGAATGATGCCAACTGTAATTTATATGATGTAGAATAACAGTCGATGACATCACTAGTCTGAGGCCTTTAACGAAGTGTGCTTCAACTCCCAAGCGCTTACCACCCTACCTTCACGGTAGTAACAACACTGCGATGGACTGCAGTCTATTAGCCCATATTCGTTGATTCAATGAAATATAATCGATGACATTTTAGCTTGTCCCACGCACCCCAATGGTACATGAGAAGACAAGTCCTTCTACTCTGTGCCAATAGTACTGAGTCTGTTGTTGACAAATTAAAGTACATAATTTCAATCTCACTATTATCTCTTACAAACATCATTGGAGGGGGTATAAAAATATTTAAATAGCTGTCAAATTAGATTTATGGGAAAATAGTCGTGACCTATTTTGATAGCGAACTAAATTCACATAAAACAAGCAATCTGGCTAATTTAACAGTACTAAATTTTATGCATCCTTTTCTTACGTTTTTTGTTAGAAAGAGATCGCAGATTTATCAAAATGCCGGCGCATTATGTATAATGCCCAATAAATCACTTCGTCCATCTATCTATATATATAAAAAAGAAAGTATGTATGTATGTATGTATTTATGTATGTTCCTTATAGACTCCGAAACCGCTGAACCGATCGCGATGAATTTTTCAGACAATCTTCATATTAGCCCCGCGGGTAATCCTGTAAGGTTTGGTAGCGATCGGAGCACACGGGACTCGGGACCGCGGGTGAAACCGCGGGGCGGAAGCTTGTAACATATACAGAATAAATACCTAATTGTGTATTAGACACAGTGTTCATCGCACCGTGAGACACTAATTGTTGTCAACGCTACGCTACGCTTGTGCTTGCATCTCGATTATGTCTAGTGCCTGCTGTGTCCGCGGGGTGGGCATAAAATAGTATACATACGAGTATATCTACTTGTGTATATTATACAATTTTGTTTCTCTGCTATTATTTTAGTAATAATTCAAGTTATTATTGTTCTTTATAATATTTTGTAATTGTTAATAACTATTTAGATACTTTAAATAAAATTTGATGTTAGTCTCTGAAGTTTGTCCAAATACATATATACCGGTGAACAAAAATATCAGGAACATCAGAAGGCATGCATGTGATTGGCAAGGATCATTGTAACCATAATATTCCTATTGTAAATAGTATCGCATAACCTAACTAAAGGGAGTTAGGTTATCCATTGGTCTTCCATGAGGAGTAATAGTTTCTAACCCAATCGCTATAAAAAAAATATTGTTCCTACAAAAACTATTGTGTAAATAGCTTTATAAATAGTGGCAACATAATTACTATGTGTTTCAACATTTCAACACAGAACTTTGTGAAGATTGATCACTTTCCATTGCATCATGTTACCCGCGATAAATACAGGAGAACTAACTCTAGCGTGTCCACTCGGTTATATTTATCGCTAATGCATTTTGGTATAGAAACATATTCAGGGTTGTCACAACAAGATACAGTTAACCTACTGATAATTTGTATCAATTGGTTGTTTTTCAGATGTATAGAAAAATATAACTATTATATACAAAAGTACCTACGATTAGCTTAGAAATCTTTTACCGAATTCTTAAACAGTAATAATTTTGACAAAATATTCAAATCTTAATGATGAGTTAGATGCTAGGAACGATAAAATTATTCGAATCATCCTAATCATAGCTAGCTCATTAAGTGGTAACATAATTAATCCACCTAAACCTGCGGCACAACCCTATGTATTTTCGTACATCGGTCGGCAACGTACCGCATAGAATGTAAAGGCGCGCGGGCGCGATCTATCAGTGTCGTCATCAAGGTCACTGCGCGGGCGCACCGCTTACTGCTCTCCCGCGGGAAACAACGCAGATATTTTCGGCTATTGCGTAACGACCACATTTCAAATATAATATTTCTTTTTCAACCCGCTAATTAGCATCGATTCTTCCGCTTTCCCCTGTCACCTGTCGTCGGAGAAATTAGAGAACTCTTGTGAGAAATCCTCAGTTATAAATGTAACTCATTTCCGTTGTTATAGATGCTATTCGTCAAACTGAGTGTAAACAGAATTTTGTGGATTGTTAATCCTTTGGATAAACATTTTTAATTGGTCGGTTGATCAAAGAGATTATTTCAATAATTAGATTGATAAGTGCTAAGCAACTTAAGAACTTCGTAGTGTAAAGTAAGTCAAGTTTTGTGACTTTTAATGATCCTGAGTTAGTAAATAAAATTAAATAAATTGAAGTTTTTTGTTAACCTTTGTTATTAGCTGCCAGTGCTGCCACCGCATAACATTGTTTTATTAAAAATCTCCCACTCAGTGTTGTTGTTGGCAACACGGTCTCATAATTAGGTAGACTAAATCGCTGCAAGTCAATGATCTCAAAACTTTAGAATACTAGAGCCACCCCCACAAAACACAACGAGTCACATTAGTACCTAAAGAATTTTGAGTGCATTATCAACAAAACTTTTTGGCAACGTATTCTCGATACAATTTATTTAAATTCTCGTTCAAAACGAAAATAATCTAAAGGAATATTGATAAAATTTACTTTTAATAAAAAGCAAAACCGACTTCAAAGTAGGTACACTAAGTTGCACTAAAAAGTATCAAATAACGATGTTAGAACTTTTTGTTAAAAGTTAATTTTATTTTTCCACTTTTAGTTTCTTGTGTATTGAATACCTATCAAGATTTGTCTCTGATCGAGGATATGCATATGAATAATAATAATTGTCGACAATATGGAATAAGATATTTCAATCGCGATATTCGTTCTCCTTTTCGTTGAGGATTTCCATCATATCTTCGAAGTACATAATCAGATCATAATAAAATATGACGGAGTTAGTTAGGACCGAACATACATAAAAAAAAAAACCGAATTGAGAACCTCCTCCTTTTTTGAAGTCGGTTAAAAATTGAATAAGTTTTTGTTTTAAAGTAATTAAATACCTATGGCTTTATTATAATCTATAAATAGCTAGCTTTGTTATTTAAGATTTCGTAGTAAAACCTTTAGTTTCGTCATGTCCGTCTGTCCGTAACACTTCTTTGATATAAAGATTCGTTTATCCGATTTTTTTCTATTTTTTTATGTCAGTGGTTGACAAGCAAGCGGCCGGTCCACCTGATGGTAGTGGCAACCGTCGCCTATGGAAATCAGCTATACCAGGGGGATTACCAATGTGTTGCAGATTAGAAGACAGCTAACTCCTATAAAAAATCAAATGCTGAAACATGCAGTAAGTACTCGGCTACAGATTTTAAACTTGAGTGATAGCTAGCCAACAAAAAGTACTCTACCACCGTGCTATAGTTTCCTCACGATGTTTTGCTTCCCGAAAGCTCAAGCTCATTTTAGGATTTGAACCCAACGTCTCTACCACAGAGCTATCATCTATGTCAGAAACCTTTTCACCAATTCAACAACGAATAAATGGTATAAGAACGCATGTCCCAAACAATCAAACAAACAGTTAGAGAATAATATTTGCTAGTTTCTAGAAAAGTTTAATACAATAATTAATCAATATGCTGCGTAACCACTTACCACCAGGCAGGCCGTATGGTTGTTTGCCACCAAAAAAAAACTTCAACCACATATGCTCAAAAAGGTCACAATACTGAGCAGAGTGTATATAAACTTAAAATTCATCATATACTAGCATGATACGTATAATAATTATTATCTAATGAAGTAATTCTGGTCAAATCCAACCAACCTTCAACATTAAACTGTTTTTACATGAGATTAAAGTAAAAAAGTCACAAAATAATATTTACATTTTGGGTCACGGCTGACATAAATCCGGTTAATTATTACACTTTATTACCGTTTTTATTTATGTGTTTACGTAGCGCTGCTTTCTGGATACAGAGGAATTTGGTAACAACTTTCTCATTTTAATTAAATATGAATTTTACATATTTATATATAGATATAAGTACATATGTACTTGCCTATACAAATCAATTATTTTGGATAACTAGACAACTGAATTTTCCTTTTTTACAGAGTGAAATCTCTTGTAGGCTGTATGTTCTGTCTGCCTTTAGCCACGTATCATGATGAGATTGTTGTAAAAAACAAGCAAATAGGCTATTTAATAAAAAAAAACCGATGTGTTTCGTATGTGTATATTAATAACACCACAAATATTTGAATATGCGGTTATAATATTCGGCAATCAGATGCGATTTCAAATTTTTAATATAAGTATCTGATAGTGACTTTTTAAATTTAGACTATTTTATATAAGCTTCTTACTTTTAAGTTTTCTTTTTGTCAAGTGGATTTAAGTGTTATAAATGTTAGATAAATAGAAGTTATGAAAGTAAACATTTGTTTTTATCATAATATGATATTTTTGTAAAGTTTAAATTTTTTTTTTTATAGAGATACCCTTTTTGAGAATGCAAAAATATATGCCACATATGTGTCCTCAGGCTTTAAACAGTTTCAAAAACATTATCATATAATGCTTACTTTGTCATGCAAAAATATATTACGTAAAAACATTTTAAAGGTTAAAGAAAAATGCTCTATTAGCTATTACACTCGCCATCTCAATGCACTTAAGTACTTTAATCTATGTTGGTACATCAATTTAGATCCGGAATGAAAAACATATACCTACAGAGATCACAAAGCTAAACATGTTCAACCGGGGAAATGTTGGAAAAGAAAAAAACAATGTGCGAACAATTCTGTGTAATATAATTGCGTATACATCACGTTGTTCGCCTCTCAACTCATCGTTATAATTTTGGAATGTCCAGTCCATTGCTAAATATTAACCTCTTTCATTAATTTCTAGGACTGAGTCCCTTGTGTGGGCAGTGAAAAGGTCTCGGATCTATTTTTTTTTTACTTATAAGACCCTCCTACTTATATAATAAGTAATTAGTAATTTATGGTCGCTCTATTAATTAAAAAATGCAATTGAAATATATATTTTCTAATAGTTATAATCATTTGTTATGTCTTTTTAAATCTAGAAGATCTAGCTAGACTGTAGTTAATTTAAAATTATTTGAAAATTTGATATTCCCGCAGCACAATAACTAATATCAAATACAAGGATTATTGTGGCAAGTTTTTAATAAACAACTGTATCTACGTACAAATAACTGAACACAAATTGCGGCGGTCTTATAAAGATGCAAGGCCACAATTTCTTAGCCGACTTAACGATTCTAGAAATACGATCAACCTCGTCTTTGATAATGCCAGAGATACAGCTGTTGCACGTCGATCTGTGCAACAAACTTTGTTTTTTCGGATACGGCACTGATATATTCAAAATAGTATGACAGTTTATAAAATGTTGTGTCGCTTTTAATTCTTCAGCTTATTAGAAATGTGTTGCGAAATGGCATGGAACGTGACGTCATGTGGTGACGAAAACATCTGTGATTATTGTTTGGGTTCGCGTCTAAATGCTGACGACATAGCGTTGGAGTATCAAATTTTCAACAATATGTGAACAGTTAACCGCAGTATAACAGTTCTAACGTAACGTAATTGTATTTTTTTAAACTGAAATAAAGTAGCAAATAAAACATTTATAAACGCTGAATAGCTTCATGTAGGCAACATGTGTTTGGTACAATGGTCGAGAACAACACCGATGGCTTCTATTCTACCATTGTATAAATATCTAGTTTCATATTTAAATAAATATATGTCCATTGATTATTTTTTCTCTTTATCGTATTTGTTTATTTGCTTCGTATTTAAAATTGTACTAAATATTTTTAGCGTTCTTTATGGGCAACCTGAAAAAAATTGAAACCTACCAAAATTCTCAGACCGCCGTTCCCATTCACGCTAAATTATTTATCACGTTTTAGAATTATGGGGAACCAAATGCACACTGAAGCTCATTTTCATAAAATAAAGATACCTAATTGCGTCCTTTTGACTTGCGAATGGGACGCGCGCCCCTAAACTGCAATAAAAAAATATAATTCCAGGAATCCCAAGTAAGAAAATATTCATATGAAATTATGTAAAGAAAGAAAGAAAAAACATTTATTATGGACGCACATACACAAAGTAGAATTTATAAAAACGTAATCACAATAATCAAGAACAACAACAGAAATGAAAAACAATTAGAAAAATAATATTGGAAATCCGTCTATATAATATGACGGAATTATGCCCGAACATATTTAAAAAATAAAAATATATAAAAACAAACAAAAAAAATATATAAACATCCGAAACAAATAGTTGTTATAATAAGATAAATATTTTATGAAAATTCTCAGCATTTTGCTGCGTCGGAAGTCGACCAACCGACACAGCACTGATTTTCAGGGTCAACCCCCGTGACACTTCGATGCCACTGTGACCTAAATCTAAATATATAATTTTTATTGTACTCCAATAATATAAATATACATAAAATATAAATACTTATAAATATAAATCCTATAAATATAAATCCATAGTCAAAAACATTTACCCGTGCTCTATTTTAGTCTATGCCATTTGTCAACATGGCGATTAATGGCAAATTGCGATAGCGTGTGTCGAGTCCGAGTCCAGGCTACAAAGTATTTTTCTGTGCAAGCGCACCTATCATGTACCTCTATCCATAGCTTTGTTGATATTAATAAGCACTTTCATACTCACAATGGCAAAAAGTCACAAATCCTATTACGGGAAAAGCTTAAAATTTCCAATCGCCACGCACCATTCCAATTTGGAAACAAGGCAGCCTATGAACTGCGGGAAACAATTCCGATGATATCGGCATAGCTCAGCATAGCCCGACAGCCCATCAGCTATGCGATGCGATACGATTTAATTGGACCAAGTGTGTCATAATCCGATTAGTTTGATTGTCTTTACCGTTCTAATTCAGATTTATGTACTAAGAATGAACTGATTATGAACAATGAAGGGTGTTCCAGTTAGTAATATAATGTAGCTGTAATTGGTTGAATGGACCATTTTAGACCCTACCGTATTTAGGTAAATTGCTGCTTCCAAAATCATTTACCCGTCGTACGCTGACTAAAATTAATAATACCGCTGCTGCGACTATAAACAAACCAATGCTATTATTTTTAATTTACTATCATCCACTTAATAAAATGAAATATTAAATAAACTGGTCGAATTTATTACGAGAAATATTATTTAAATTACTTGAAAAGTTAATAGTTATAAATAAAATTAACTCCAACATAAAAATATGTATATCGCAATCCATTTGACTTGGCAGTGGATTAAATGAATTATAACCTATCCATCCTGCGGTTTCACTCGCAATCCCCTGTTTCCCCTTAGGGGTTAGTGAATGTCTTCATTATTTATGTAACCTGGTTCAAAATTTCATGTTTGCGGTTTGAGGAATGTCAGTCAGTTAGACTGATTAACTTTTTATTTTGGTGACGTTGCGTGATGAAAATAGACAACGGAGGCAGTAAGTATATTAAATTATTATGAAAGTAAGTATGTATGTTAATACTTTTATCACGGAATATTCTCTGAAATTATAAAACACACAGCAATAATCCAATAAATAATACAAATCCAAGTGCATATAAAAGCTTACATTGTTAATTATCTTATTAATGTTGGATTAAGAGAAAATTGCTACCTCTCGATTGTTGCTGTCCAAGATGTAACGTCAATAAAGCTCAATGTTCATTTTATGGGATCTATTTGCCATCAACGCAGGTAATAGCCTGTCCGAGGATATAGCCTCGAGGTCCGTTCGTTCATGAAATTGTTAATTAACGGACAAGGGAGGTTTTGTTATAATGGCATGTGAAGTTATTGTTTTATAAGTAAACTAGCTATTCCTCGCGATTTCACCCGCGTTTTCGGGATAAAAAATAGCTTATAACCTTCCTAAATAAACGGGTTCAAATCGGATCAGTAATGTCGAAGATTACCTCGTACATCCAAACTTACAAACATTATCTCTTTATAATATTAGTGTAGATATGATAAAGTCGGTTAACAAAAAGGAGATTGTGGTATGTGGTATATTACTTTATTATATTTGATTCTTACGCCTCTATTGCTCAATTGCTCTGAGTTTTTTGTTCTATTTTTTTATTTAATTACATAATATTTTTTATAACACATTTGCTCGTAAAGGGTATCTTATTTCACCAATTTCAATATCGTAATGTATCTCATTACGTACTTGTGCGTTATTGTAATGTAAAACGCTCGGTTTATTAATATGCTCCGTCTAAAACGAACGGTACTTTTTTAAATCTTAGCAAAGAATTTTTATGTCAGAAAAGTTGTCAACATTTTATGAATAAAATTAGCTTTGGGAGATAAAATATAATAAATAAACATTTAATTCTTTAATTTAATTAATTTTGACCATAAATTACAACCATTTATCTGTAACAAAACACAAAAACATTAATTTACTTTATTAGTAATACTGGCTGTTTATGTGCCTTTGCCTTAAAAAAAAGCGCTGATGCGCGCGCATCGCTAATTTGTGAACAAGTAAAAATTATTCCACGCGCTTTTTCTTTTCGTTGTATTGTTTTTATTTGAAAATGTCGTCAAGTAATGATGAATTAAAGATTTATTCGTTTAAGAAAGTTCGAGTTTTATCTATTTCCTCGCAAATATGTTATAAAACGTCGTATGACATACGTGCGCTTTGATTAATAATTACAGCCTATAGCAATGTGATATTGCTCGGCTGTAATTTTCAACTTACCGCACTTGTATCATAATGTACTAGGTATTACGTAAGTAGTAGGTACCCTACTGCCGTGCTATGGTTCCTTACTGAATTTTGGAAGAAATTTAAATACATGTATGGTTTAAAAACTCACAAAAATACCATGGTTCGATTTCTAGTTCAATCTATTTAGAAATATTTACCTGTAGCTATGTTCATTAAAGGCTCGGTCTCTTCTCACGATGAGAATTAAATATATGTGTATACGTACCCGAGCCCGACTAATAAGTCTGCCTACTGTTTTGAAAATTATAATGGCTTCTGTAATACAAAAGAAACCGTGAAGCTAGTGCTCCATATTATTTTATTGTGTGTTGACGCAACATTCGTGATCTAAAAGAGTGTTAGTTGTGACAAAGCTTTGATCTATCTTGAGATTGAAAGATCTTTTATTTTAAGGGTGAGCCCAAAGATAAAATAAACATTATAAATATGTAGCTATCAAAGATACTGTGACGAAATACATAAATATTACTGACATAATCGTTTTGGAATGCGGTAGACTGGAAGATGTTTTTTTGCGATTTTATTTTTGTAACGAAATCAAAGAGTGTTAATTTAACCATCGTTACATGCTGACAGATGGAATAAGGCTTCCAAAATGGGTAAATCCAACAAACTGCCATGTGAATTACTTATAGCAACTCCATGCGATCATACTAGGTAGTACTGCCATTCACGTAGTCCCAGGTAAGTACTCTTGTTTTGTACACCTTCTTCTAGTGATCTTTAATAATAATCACATGAAATTAAAGAAACCCTTACCTGTTTAGTATTGATAAGACAAAATACAAATCTATTATGATTTATACATTATATATATTTATACATAAAACATAGAATTTCTATTAAGAACTCCATATGGACTCCATCGCTTTATTCTAGCTTTTCATTAAATGAAACATCATCTCAGATTCCCATTAACCCTCTACATAAAACGAAACTTAATTCCAAATCACTATCGCTTTTACAATACACCATAAGGCTGATATTAAACGTGATTTCGTCGTCAAAATGTTATCAAAACGTCGATCGATGGTCAATAGGGGTCGAATTGATGTCCCGCCGTGATTAGACAACCTTAATGGATTAGCCATTCGTCACATAGCTCGTTAAAGAGTCGACATGACGTCTAAAATTGGTAGAATTAAACCACTATACCCTAAACTCATCACATAGATTTACCTCAACTTTCAAATTACTTTCGAGTCCGCAACAATCATAATTCTACAACTAATTAATGTCAATCAAAACATAAGTTTAGATCTTAATGGTTACTAATGGTTGACTGTAAATACATTCAGACATAACAAAGAACAACACGAAAGAACAAAAGCAACGGATATAGCTCGGAGAGTCAGTAAGCTGAAATGGGCAGGCCACATCGCTCGAAGAGCCAATAACTGACGGGGAAAAAAGTTTCTCGAGTGGCGACCACGTACAAGAAAGTGCCGAGCGGGACGGCCTCACCAGGTGGACTGATAACCTAGTTGCGGGTAGCCGCTGGATGCAAGCAGCCCAAAACCATTAGTTCTAGAAATCAATGGGGGAGGCCTATGTCCAGCAGTGGGCATCCTCGGGCTGAATATGATGATTATGATGACCTCGAAGCTGCCGCCGTTGTCGATGGGCAGGGTTTCCAGCAGGCTGGCAGCGTTTCCTCTTTAGATGGCCAAGCTCATGCGTTGACGGTAAAAGCTCCCAGCGCGCCGGTCTTTGCGTCAACCATCGTTGAATTTTGGTGATAAAATCCGAGTGAATCGGCGACCTTCGTACCCCCACTGACTCATGTTATATTTATTATGTTGCTGATAGATACTTGTTTCTCGGTTCATATGATTTCTTTTGACCTACATATCAATGTATTAAATAGACCTCAACTAATAACATTGGTTTTATAAACAATTTACTATAAAAAAAGTTATAAATTAAATAACTGTAACAACTTAGTACTTTTTACACCGTTTTTCTAACCGGATTTTAATATAAAAATTGAATGTCGTCTATATAAAAACATACAGACGAGCCGGTTCGACAGAATCACTATCAGTATAGATAATGTTAAATATACTTACTAACATTTACTATGATTCATTTATCTGCCATAAATTGTAATATATTTACACTATAGGTACATATTTAAGAGGTTAGTTCGTTGCTTATCAATTATATAGTAGGTACAGCAATGAAGACAATGTGGATTTGCGTCAGAGAAATGTTGGCAGACACTGGGTAATTTGTTTCCGAACGTACGTAGGGCTAGGAATACTAGATGTGCCAATGTTTAGCGCGTACAACATGGTATTGTTATGCGACCGAATGAACCGTGAGATATTTAAAAGATTGGCTGTTCTGGTTTTATTCATTTAACTTTTTTATAGTTTCAGTATTAGGTAATGTTAATAATTGAAGATTTTAATTAAAAAATTTCTTTCATGTCTAATTTTTTTAATATAATCAGAAGTTACAAGTATTACGAAAAAAAAAAAATTTTTTTTTATTCAGGCGTTATTCTTGCTAGTTTATCTGTATCTAACTGACACTTATCCTCAACATAATTAAAATAACATACTTTAAACTAAAACCTTTATTTTGTTAGTTTTCGCTTCTAGTACAAATAAAATGGTCTCTGTTACTGCAGTTACCATTTCATCCAAGTGCTTTTCCGAAGGAATTTGCTCTAAACCGTCATATCGAAAACGTCACGTTCATAACGCCTGAAATAAAATGTTTTGGTACGTCAAAATGTGGAAATACTGAAAATAAACTAATGTTACGTTGCTGTAGGCAACATATAATTGGATGGGTGTAAATAAAAATAGTCGTAAAAGTATGATACATTTTTGAATATATTGTAAATGTCTCCTTTACTAATTGAAACAACGTCAAGTAATTGTAAGACTCACTGATATACCGTGGACTTGCATGGGTAATGACTAGCCGTACAAATTATGTTAAAGACAATAAATAGGTACGTCATTCTTATTTACAGTACGTTATTATCAGTATTTTAGTCAATTTTTATTTATGACACATGTTTTTGCAAATAAAATAATTCCATAAAAAATATTTTGATACATTTGAATAGGATCAATATGTAGGTAACTCTCAAATTTCAAACCTGTTCTTGAAAGCATGTTTCCTTCTAGGCTTTGTGTGTACATTTTCGGGTATATCAACACTTACCACGGAGAAAACAAACTTAAAAAAAAGTTATGTGCGGACGGGGGACTCCCGGAACGAAGTACAACAAAAATATTTTTTCTTGAATCTCCATTACAAAATTGCAATAATCAGACAATGTAATTCACGTATGAATTAAAACGATTATAAAAAATAAATACTTTTATATATTTCACATACACTCGTATATAATAGAAAGAGACAGAATAGAGATAGAAAGAATGAGGGGGCATCCCTCTATGCGTTTTCTCTTCGTGACGTCACATCCGTAGCGCCTTTTCCTTATGTGACCATTTCTGCCAGTCAACTCCTACCGTAAGCCGCGTAAAGGAATTTAGTTCCAAAAAGTAAGTCTTAGGTAACAAAATTTTACACGCTCATTTTTTTAGGTTCCGTCAACAAGGAATCTTTATAGTTTCGCCATGTCCGTCTGTCTGTCTGTCTGTCTGTCTGTCCGTCTGTCTGTCCACAGCATAGGCCCAGAGACTCTTAGTAATAGAAAGCTGTAAGGCATGGATATACATATTACCCTAAATTGCCCGACATGCACTTGGCCGGTTTATCTATACAAACGCCATCTCTTGACTATAACTAAAATCAAATGCTTATTTTGCTAGAACTTGTTGAAAATATAGGTAGGAATCGCTAGGAGAAGCCCCGTCATATTCTTATTTCATTTTGATAACAGAAAATAGATGGCGTAATTGATTTGATTATATTTTTGGATCAACATACTACTCGGGCAGTGTGAAAATGTCACAGTTATTTTGTCACCGAGACACACGTGGTGATAGAGATAATACCGCCCGCGCCGACCTTATGCTGTGCGGACCAAATTTGACAACCAAAAATGTACACATGGTTATTTTATTTAGTCCGCGCTTTTTTCTGTGCCACTCATTCAGAAGTTGTCTGTTGTTGATCCCTGTTATAAGGGTTTATTTTTTATTTACCAACAGTGCTTAAAGGGTTGGAAATTCTCTTAAAAATCAAACAATGTATTGACTTTTACTATTCGTAAAAATCGTAAAAATAAAACTTATATTTTTACTTTTTATTCTACCTCTACTAGGACACGTTAATGCAAATTAAACCCTAAATAATACAAAATGAAAATGAAACAGTTATATATGACACTTAGTTGCAAAAATAAATGAATGTGAATATGTCATTACTAATATAGGTACTTAATCAACCATTTTTAACCAACTAAACTAATTTTGTATTCAAAATTAAGAGTTAACTTTGTTTGAATTTCACACTTACAATATAGTTTCTTATCAATTTAAATACAAAGTAGATGAATAGAGAAAATAAACAAATTATTGCTAATAAAATTATTAAAATTATGGTGACTAGTTCCAGTTCTAGATATTGTGTCCAGGAAATGTTGGCTGCTGGCGAGCGCAGATGCCGGGCGCCTCCATGTCGCAGCACATGCTCGGTCCACCACACGGCGCGGTCTAGCGGACGCTGCATCTGATCCCGCATCAGCGCACCCAGCTTTACAACATTGCGCCGGTAGCTGCAGCAAGAAAAAAATATCAACTATTATCGAAAATTTAAGCACAGCAATGTTTGTATCTATTAATACATCAAAGTAACAAAAAAAGGCACGCAAGCAATGGTGTTAATATAAAATAGTAATTGTACATACCTTTCGTCACTTATTACAGTATTAATTCCATTCCTGAATTTGTCCTCAGTAAGTGTTTCCAAATCAAGTCTCAGTCCTATACCATGGTGAATATATTTCTCTACATTGTACCATTGATCGCCTAACATTGGCATGCCAATTAATGGTACTCCAGCTGTTATCGCTTCGTCTGTGGACTGCAGGCCGCCTTGTGTTATAAACAATTTAATTTTCGGATGCCCTGAAATATAGTACACATAATGTTTGTATGTAGCGACAATTAATTTTAATAATTAACGGCTGGTACAATTTTATTCCGTTACAAATGGAGTCCAACATTGTTTTTATTTCAACTCAACTTACTTAATAAATCTGATTGTGGCAACCACTTGGATATTTTGATATTTTTCGATTGTCCAGGGAGCACATCCTTATCCCATTTCCACAAAACATCGTAAGGTAACTGTGAAAATACGTTAATCAACATCTGTATCTTTTCGGGAGGTAATACAGATGGATTTACATTGGTACCATAACTTATGTATATCACGCCTTTTTTCGAAGAGTCCAGATAAATTTTGAGATCCTAAAAATAAATTTTGAAGATAAATTCAATCAAACAATTAACTATAATATTATATTACTTATATCAAAGACTCACAATTGGCAAGCATACTTTTACTAGAATCAAAATATGATAAAGACTCAAACCCTTCTTTTAGACTACAAGATTTGTCACAGTGGCCACGCATACCAACCTCTCGGTCATAACAACATGGCACACTATTCCTAGTAACCCTAAGGTCACCAAAGGGACCATTTACGGTAGGTCTTGCCGCCACAATATAAGTATGTATGATAAAGACTCGTGAGGATTTTATACATACCGTTGGTAACTCTCTTTTGGGCTTCTGATGCAGTCCACCCATATGCACAACGCCAGGAGGCGCAGGCCGGTTTCCCTCCCAAATCGTATGAATGTTTAAAAATAACATATGGATATTTTCAGTTAAATCTTTCAACTTTGGAGTGTCGGGACCAAATTGCTTTTTGGCATATGCATTTTCAACCTCCTCCAGAATCGTGTAGGTATGCTCAAGTCTATAGTGGTTATATAATTCATACAATTTTTCCCAAATTGTAAGATTATTAAGTCTTTGGCGTATCGATGTTGGATAAAGAAAAGGATGTACAGGTGCCCCCATAGCCTCATAATTACCCATCATTGAGCCAAATGAGCTAACTTGTATCACTGGTACTTTGTATCTATGTGACAGAACCAACGCTGGTCTCACACATGCTTCCAGCAGCAATAAATCAAAACTCTGACTTTTATCTTCAATTAGATTTTTTACTGCAGGACTCTGCAGTTGCACGTCAAACATCTTCGGTATTAATTTTGTAATTATATCTACTTGTATGCGTAGATCATTGTGGCTTCCTGTTGTCATAATATCTATCTCTTTTTTCCATATTTCATAAGATATATCATGAACATCTATTTCTGTAAGATTTTTTGGAGTTTGTCCTTTTAAAAAAGCAGGATCTGTAGTTATTACAACAACTTCATGTCCTCGTTTTGCTAGTTCTTGAGTTAAAGGTTGAAATACCACTTGATGACTGATTGATGGAAAAGGAAACACAGCTAAAATTCTTGCAGTTTCATTTTCCGATATTAAACAAAAAATTAAAGGTATAAAAATCGAAGGAATCAACATTTTTGTCTAGAACCCTTTGGACTAAGTATTTAAAACTACAGAAACTGTCTACTAAATCGCCATTATCATTTATTTTTATACTTTGTGTACAGGTCGTTTCAGACAGAGTGGAGAACTGCTCGCAAGCATATTTTTGGCAGTCAAAGTTCGCAACCATACGTATTTTTCAAAGGTTTTCACGATAAGTTGGGCGCTAAACATTATGTTTATTACCTTTCAGTAAAAACAATTATCTGCTAAAACTGATCAGCTCGCGCCATCCTGCTGGACCCTGGACTTTCACCAATATGTTCAAACGAGAAGTTTTTTCGCGAGGAGTATGCTAACATGCTATTTCCAAATCTATTAGAAGACATTATTTTTTTTTTTACTTTGTATAGGGCCGAAGTTGGTAGGTACTATAGGTACCTAGCAGAAAGCAGAAGTAAAAGTAGAATTGACTCTTAAGTGCAGCTGCTGGAACACTCCGGTAGGTGCTTGGCGGCAGATTTTCAATTTGAGGGTGGTAACCAGCCAGGCGCGTACTATTAAGTACCCTACCACCGTGCTATGGTATCCTCACGATATTATCATTCATCGAAAGCTCACGCTCACAGTAGGATACGAACCCACGACCTTCGTCACTGCATTCGATGTCACTATCACTACTGAGACAAACATTATTTATTACATAACATTATATGGCAATATGATAGAGCTTTCGCAAGCAGTTCTTAGCTCTATCTGAAATTACCCTAAGATTGTTTTGTTAAAACGTTAACATCTAAAGTTGTTGTTATCAATTTTATTTAGACATTTGTAATTGAGCAAAAAGCGCTTGTGGATGCGCTATCTTATAATAAACCGTTCCATTTTATCAGAGAACAGAACATACTTTTTTTTTTAATTATATTTATAATGACTGATGGTTGAAAAGGAAGAACTCGCACGTTATATAGAAGACATCAAGAATGTAGATATTACATAAAAGAGTTAAATGTTTTGAAGAAGTTAAAGATATTTGGAATACCAATGCATACTATGGTCGTTTTATTTGAATTGTAAGAAATAGCAATTCTGGGAGTGTTTACATTATTATTTTATGCTTTCCAATGCATACCTATTTTGTTGTCGATTTTATTTTCCTTTTAAATTATCATTATATACTACTTCAAAATGGCTTATATTTGAGTGAGTGAGTGCATGTAGCCTAAATTCAGCGTTGGACATTCTCAGGCCAATTTTTGATTGAGACGACTGTATGCTGTAAATGGTTTTAATTAATGCTTAGTGATGAAGTACAATTTCAGGTTTTTTTTTTCATTAAAATTACGACCGAATATTTTTATTTTATCGTTTTCGGAATACTTATGACCTATACTATCATCCCTCAAAAGCACCGTACTTAATTTATTAGGACCTTATATAATATTTAAGGTAGAAGTTTTTAACTACCCTCGTTTTATGATCGTGAGGTTGGCAATCGCCAAGGCTCCCATACTTAAGAGTCAGTAAGCTTATGGAACTATATGTAAACACTCGTGCGTATACCGTGTATAAAGACAATTTGTAGTGGTTTCTTAAATTCATTTATATAAGTTAAAATAACATAAAACTAAGGTCCTTCCCAAATTTATTTGAATTGCCTTAGCATAGCTTCATATAATAAAACCCAAATTGTTCCTATTATTCGCTGATTCCGCTGAATTGTACATGACAATGACATGCAAAATATAATATTCCACTTATCTCGTATGTAACTATTAACACATTGATAAGTTTATTTTACGACGAGCCGGTTAACGTGAGGTTAGATAGCCCAAGTCCCAACGGCCATGCCACACACACAGGTCGTGGTCACGATACACAAATGAACGATTCAGGACAAAAATGTGTGCTTATACATCCAGTTCCGAGTATGGGTAGGCAATTAGTAAAACAATAATACAAGTATGTAAATATAGTATAGTCAGACGAGACCAACTCTAAAATTGCAAAAAAACAACCACTAGTTCATTATGGAACATCTGATTAATTTTTTTATTTACTCTGTATTCTAACTTTACTAGGATTCATTGATGCAAATTGTGGTGGCCCGATATATTTCATGTCTGGCAACCCTGGTTAGAACTCTGGCCGACACACGTTTGGCTGTTTAGAAGATACCTGTTTTTCGCGCCTTTTGTAACAGCTCTAGAAAGTGTACTTTGACTTCTCAAACAAAACGACAAAGGAGATTAAAATAAGTTTACACCTACGTTCGCCTTTCTGTTACACTCCAACCAAAGTAACGTTCCTCAAACAAATTAAACCCTAAATAGATACAAATAGAAACTCAAATCGTTAGTTATATATCATTGCTAATAGTAGGTACTCCTTCAACGGTTGTTATCCAACCAAACCATTTTCATATTAATACTAGCTGTCCCCCGCGGTTTCACCCGCGTAGCGGTTTGAAATAATATACTTTACGACCTATTCTCAGACCTACCAAATATGCACAATTTTTTTCATAAGAATCGGTCAAGCCGTTTCGGAGGAGTTTGCAGACAAACACTGTGACACGAGTATTTTATATATTAAGATTTAAGAGTTAACCTTCTTTGAATTTAACAGTGACAATATTATAGTTTCTTATCAATTTAAATACAAAGTAGATGAATAGAGAAAATAAACAAATTAATGCAAAAAAAAATACAAAAATTATAGTGACTAGTTCCAGTTCTAGATATTGTGTCCAGGAGATGTTGGCTGCTGTTTCCAAATCAAGTCTCAGTCCTATACCATGGTGAATATATTTCTCTACATTGTACCATTGATCGGCTAACATTGGTACTCCAGCTATTATCGCTTCGTCTGTGGACTGCAGACTTCCTTGTGTTATAAACAATTTAATTTTCGGATGCCCTGAAATATGTTACACATAGATAATGATTGAATGTAGTGTTATCAATATTTGTTAATAAATCAATGTCACTTTAAACCTTTACCGCTGGCACTATTTTATTTCGTTACAAATGGAGTCCAACAAAAATATTTTTTATTTAAACTCAACTTACTTAATAAATCTGATTGTGGCAACCACTTGGATATTTTGATATTCTTCGATTGTCCAGGGAGCACATCCTTATCCCATTTCCAGAAAACATCGTAAGGTAACTGTGAGAATACGTTAATCAACATCTGTATTTTTGCGTGAGGTAATACAGTTGGTTTTAATTGGTACCGCAACTTATATATATTACGCCATTTTTCGAAGAGTCCATGAATATTTTGAGATACTGAAAAATAAATTTTGACAAAATATTAAATCAAACAATTTACTATGTGAGAAATCCAAGAAAATCCGTCGGGTGCTGCCATTACCATATCTGTTCCCGATTTCAATTAATATATAGCAGTATAGAAAAGTTATTATGTGTCGTTTTTTTACATACCCAACGCAATTTCAATTAGTCACAAACTCATAAAATAGCAAAATTTTAGTTCATTTTGGGGCAGGGAATGGCAGCCCCCCGAAAGATTGTCTTGTGAATATGTGCAGTAGTACCCCTATATTTGATAATTGCTGTCGAGGGTCTGCTGAAAATTTTATTTAATCCTTTTCCGATTAATTAAAATTTTTACAGCCATCGTGGGATTTTTCAAAATTTTTAATTTTGTTTTTATTTTATTTTAATCTTTTTAGAGAATTACTCCGTTTTTGTCTAAATATCTGTCTATTTGTCTGTCTTTCTGTATGCTTGGTGTCTTACAATATATTATATCCCTAAATTTAGCCCCATACTGTTTGCTCCAATTTATATATGTACAAATGCAAAAAAATTACAGCAGCGCCCTCTGGCGAGTTAGCACCATACCACCTATCTAAGACCCATCACCCATGTATTACAAACCTTTTACAGGCCCTCAGCAGTTTATATAGGTACAACAAAAATCAAGAAGAAAAATATTGATTACAGCGCCCCCTGGCGAAGTAACACCATAACACCTATCTAAGATCATGCCCCTATCAAACTCAAACCCATATCTGAAAATTGCATCAAAATCGGACTAGTAGTTTTGGAGAAAAGTGGCAACATTAATTTGCACAAACAATGTTTGCTGCAGCACCCCCTGGTGAGTTGTCACCGTAACATCTATCTAAGAATATGCACCAATCAAACCAAAACCCATAACTGAAAACTGCATCAAAATCGGACTTGTAGTTTTGGAGAAAAATGGCAACATGGATTTGCACAAACAAACACACAAACATCCTCTCACCCCAAACGCATATACCGTCTCCGTTCCGTCGCGGGTAAAAAACACAAACAATATACAATGTGTACAAAATTATACATCCCATAACTTAGTTTACTAAGTATCACTAGTCGAAACAATCCCCATGGGTTTGATATTATCTTCATTTGTGCCAAAACTGATCAAAAATAATATGATAATATGATAAAATGAAATTATGGGAACCTTGCCTATCGACAGCAGCGAGGGCATTGAGGATGTTTTCTATATATCATAGTTTGTATTTTATAGATTGATTGTAAATATTTGTTGTAAATACACATACATAATATTAATA
Organism: Tetheella fluctuosa; assembly: GCA_951216915.1. Taxonomy (NCBI): domain Eukaryota; kingdom Metazoa; phylum Arthropoda; class Insecta; order Lepidoptera; family Drepanidae; genus Tetheella; species Tetheella fluctuosa. Next base: position 6,690,790 of record OX578234.1, read on the forward strand.
ATATTAAGCAACTTTAACCAACAAATAAATTATATTTTAATCAATAATGTACATAATATATGTATTAATTATATTATAATAATTATGAGTTAACATTTTTTAAATTTAACACTTACAATATAGTTTCTTATCAATTTCAATACAAAGTAGATGTATAGAGAAAATAAACAAATTATTGCTATTAAAATTACTATAATTATGGTGACTAGTTCCAGTTCTAGATATTGTGTCCAGGAGATGTTGGCTGCTGGCGAGCGCAGATGCCGGGCGCCTCCATGTCGCAGCACGTGCTCGGTCCACCACACGGCGCGGTCTAGCGGACGCTGCATCTGATCCCGCATCAGCGCACCCAGTTTAACAACATTGCGCCGGTAGCTGAAGCAAGGCAAAAAAATATCAGCTATTATCGAAAATATAAGCATATACAGACATTGTTAATGTAATGTCTGTATAGATTAAAACATCGAAGTATCAAAAAAAATATGTAATACCTTTCGTCACCTATGACAGTATTAATTCCATTCCTGAATTTGTCCTCAGTAAGTGTTTCCATATCAAGTCTCAGTCCTATACCATGGTCAATATATTTCTCTACATTGTACCATTGATCGCCTAACATTGGCATGCCAATTAATGGTACTCCAGCTGATATCGCTTCGTCTGTTGACTGCAGACCTCCTTGTGTTATAAACAATTTAATTTTTGGATGCCCTGAAATATAGTACACATAATGTTTGTATGTAGTGACAATTGATGTTTGTTAAGATTTAATTAGATAATATCACTCTTAAACCTTTCCAACAAAATTTGTTTTTATTTAAATTCCACTTACTTAATAAGTCTGATTGTGGCAACCACTTGGATATTTTGATATTTTTCGATTGTCCAGGCAGTACATCCTTATCCCATTTCCATAAAACATCGTAAGGTAACTTTGAGAATACGGTAATCAATATCTGTATCTTTTCGCGAGGTAATACAGATGGATTTACATTGGAACCGTAACTTATGTATATCACGCCATTTTTCGAAGAGTCCAAGAATGTTTTGAGATCCTGAAAAAATCATTTTGAAGATACATAGGAGTTCGTTGATATGAAAGTACTAGTGGTTAAAGCAGCGATAATCAAAGATATCGTTGACCCATTACTTTCATCTGAATGCATCGATTGATTGATAAATAATAATCAACACACGACAGAATTACAAAAATCAAAATATAATGAAGACTTGTGAGGATTTTATACATACCGTTGGTAACTCTCTTTTGGGCTTTTGATGCAGTCCACTTATATGCACAACGCCAGGAGGCACAGGCCGGTTTCCCTCCCAAATTGTATGAATGTTTAAAAATAACATATGGATATTTTCAGTTAAATCTTTCAACTTTGGAGTGTCGGGACCAAATTGCTTTTTGGCATATGCATTTTCAACCTCCTCCAGAATCGTGTAGGTATGCTCAAGTCTATAGTGGTTATATAATTCATACAATTTTTCCCAAATTGTAAGATTATTAAGTCTTTGGCGTATCGATGTTGGATAAAGAAAAGGATGTACAGGTGCCCCCATAGCCTCATAATTACCCATCATTGAGCCAAATGAGCTAACTTGTATCACTGGTACTTTGTATCTATGTGACAGAACCAATGCTGGTCTCACACATGCTTCCAGCAGCAATATATCAAAACTCTGACTTTTATCTTCAATTAGATTTTTTACTGCAGGACTCTGCAGTTGCGCGTCAAATATCTTCGGTATTGATTTCCAAAATGTATATACTGTTGTGTGTAGATCATTGTTGCTTCCTGTTACTGTAATAGCTTTGTCCTTTTTCCATATTTCATAAGATATATCATGAACATCTATTTCTGTAAGATTTGTTGGAGTTTGTCCTTTTGAGAAAGCAGGATCTGTGGTTATTACAACAACTTCGTGTCCTCGTTTTGCTAGTTCTTGAGTTAAAGGTTGAAAAATCACTTGATGACTGATAGATGGAAATGGAATCACTGCTAAAATTCTTGCAGCTTCATTTCCCGATATTAAACAAAACAATAATGGTATACAAACAGAATGAATCAACATTTTTGTCTGGAGCCCTTTAGTGGACTAAGTATTTAGAACTACTAGAACTGCCTACTAAATCGCCATTAAGGAAAATCATTTATTTTTATACTATATGTGTAAAGGTCGATTCAGATAAAGTGGAAAACAGCTCGGAAGTATATTTTCGGCAGTCAAAGTGCGCTACAACACGTATTTTTCAAAGATTTACACGATAAGTTGGGCGCTAAATATCATATTTTTTACCATTCAGTAAAAACAATTATCTGGTAAAGCTCACACCGCCCTGCTGAACGCTGGACATGTTTAAAGGAGCAACTGCTTGATTTTACCCGAGGAGTATGCTTACATGCTATTCGCAAATTTATTAGAAGATATTTTTTTTGTTCACTTTGTATAGGGCTGAAAGTAGTAGATACACAATGCAGAGATAGAAGCAGAATCGGCTCTCAAGTATAGCTGCTAGAAAACACCGGTAGGTGCTTGGAGCCAGGTTGACGAGTACTACAAATTACCCTACAACCGTGCTATGGTATCCTCACGATGTTTTCATTCATCGAAAGCTCACTGTAGGATACGAACCCAAGTTCTTCGTCAGAGCATTCGATGTCACTACCACTACTGAGACAAACATTCTTTATTACATAACATTATTAATAAAGAGTGGCAATATGCTCGTGTTTTCGAAAGCAGTTCTTTGCTGTATCTGAAATGACCCTAAGATGTGATAATATAATATTTTTTAATGAAAACGTCAGCTTCTTATATTGGTGTTATCAATGTCATTGAGACCTTGGTAATTAAGCAAAAAGCGCTTGTGGAGCGCTATCTTATAATGAACGGTTCCATTTCATGAGAGTACTCCTAACATATTTAGCTCCCCCTTTCTCAAGATTATGTTTATTTATATGACTGATGGTAAAGGTTTCTGATTTCTCGACTATTTTTTCCCGGGACCCGAGGTTTCAGCGAGCTTTTGATGAATGAAAACATCGTGAAGATACCATAGCACGGTGGTAGGGTAATTTGTAGTACCTGGCTCCAAGCACCTACCGGTGTTTTCTAGCAGCTATACTTGAGAGCCGATTTTACTTCTATCTCTGCATTGTGTATCTACTACTTCCAGCCCTATACAAAGTGAACAAAAAAAATATCTTCTAATAAATTTGCGAATAGCATGTATGCATACTCCTCGCGTAAAATCAATCAGTTGCTCCTTTGAACATGTCCAGCGTTCAGCAGGGCAGCGTGAGCTTTACCAGATAATTGTTTTTACTGAATGGTAAAAAATATGATGTTTAGCGCCCCACTTATCGTGTAAATCTTTGAAAAATACGTGTTGTAGCGCACTTTGACTGCCGAAAATATACTTCCGAGCTGTTTTCCACTTTATCTGAATCGACCTTTACACATATATAGTATAAATATAAATGATTTTCCTTAATGGCCATTTAGTAGGCAGTTCTAGTAGTTCTAAATACTTAGTCCAATAAAGGGCTCCAGACAAAAATGTTGATTCATTCTGTTTGTATACCATTATTGTTTTGTTTAATAACGGGAAATGAAGCTGCAAGAATTTTAGCAGTGATTCCATTTCCATCTATCAGTCATCAAGTGATTTTTCAACCTTTAACTCAAGAACTAGCAAAACGAGGACACAAAGTTGTTGTAATAACCACAGATCCTGCTTTCTCAAAAGGACAAACTCCAACAAATCTTACAAAAATAGATGTTCATGATATATCTTATGAAATATGGAAAAAGGACAAAGCTATTACAGTAACAGGAAGCAACAATGATCTACACACAATAGTATATACATTTTGGAAATCAATACCGAAGATATTTGACGCGCAACTGCAGAGTCCTGCAGTAAAAAATCGAATTGAAAATAAAAGACCCAAGATTTCTCGACCGAAAATTAACGGGAATTCCCGGGAACTCATGAATGTTTAGAAACTTTATGGAGCCTATATATAATTCAAAATTTAACGTTAATATTAGGAACGTAATTATGTTTTTTTTTGGAACGAAGTTCCTTTACGCGGCTTGAGGTACTTTTTTTTAACTTTAATAATAATAATCTCTCCATTGCAGTTGCTGGAACACACCAATCAATAGCATTTATTATGTAAACAGTCTTCCTCAGTCAGGGATAATAACTAAAAAACATTATCTTAAACTTAAAAAAAAAACAATAACAGAGCTCAAATATTTATTGCTCATTTATTTTCTACATAATGTTAGGTTATTTATTACCTAATCAAAAAATAGCTGTCAAACATTTTGAATCAACAATTTTAAACTTATGAAGACCTATGTACTCTTCTAAATATAACACAGGTTAATTAAAGAAAAACAAAAACAATCGAAGGAATGCGACAGATATAATCATTTCTACAGGCTTTTAGCCCTTTCCCTTTACCTACTCTTTTTGTTTGCTACGTTACTATTACATATATTATCATTTCAAAAATTAAGAATCATTCTCACCAAAAATGTGCCTACTAAAATTACAATTTAAATCGGTGCATGTGTTTGAAATTACAATAAAAATAACGAGGTAGGTATACATTTCAGTAATACGCTACTTTTCCAGGCAGGAGTGGATCATAAAGATAAAAACTTATAGCGATATGTATTATGTATGCTGGAATAAGTAGAAATGTAACTCATAAATAAATCATATTTTTTTTTAATTAGTTTTGAGATTTCTCGAGTTCGCGACCATTTTTTTTCGTCTCGATTAATATCATATTTCCCGGGAATTCTCGTTCAAAAACCGTACTGATGGTTGACACGGAAGAACTCGCACGTCATATAGAAGACATCAAGAAAGTTATAAAAACGAAGATGACCTTGATTTTTTGAATTGCCTTAGCATAGAGCCTCTTAGGTGACGTACCCATACTACGTGACGCATTTTTTACCCCCCTCCCCCACCCCTCGATGATATATAGTGTTAAATCATTTTTTGCAAACAGAAAGTAAAAAAAAAAATTGGCTCGTAATCGTCTTTATTAAGCCGCGTGACGCCAAAAGTGCGTGGATACGTATAATTACAAGTGAAAAGTACATTAGTGTTGCCACACTGAAGCACATTATGTACCCCTCCCCCCTAAACGGGTCACGTAGTATGGGTACGTTCCCTATAATAAAACCCAAATTATTAATAATATTCGCTGTTTCCGCTGAATTGTACTTACTTAATTGTATACATTAGCAAAATTTAATATTCCACTTATCTCGTGCGTATTACACATTGATAACTTTATTTTACGACGGGCCCGTTACCGTGAAGTTAGATAGCCCAACATATGGGTCAGACAGGCCATGCCCCACAGGTCGTGGTCGTTTGAGTATTGGTGTAATTAGTAAATCAATTATTTTAATAAAATTAATGATATTTATTTAATCACCTACGTGTTTGTCCATTCGAGTTCACAGTCAATTGTTTTCTAACATTTTTTTTACAAAATTGTTGGCCATCAAGCATACGGCCTGCCTGATGGTAAGCGGTTACCGTAGCCTATGAACGCTTGCAACACCAGGGGTATCACTCACGCGTTGCCGACCTTTCCCCCCGCCCCGATGAGCTCTGACGACCTTACTCACGCGCAGGAACACAACTATAAGTTATTTGGCTGCGGTATTCTGTAAGGTGGAGGTACTTCCCCAGTCGAGCTGCTCTTTGAGTCACATATCGCTATGCTCTACCTCTCTTAAATACATCCATACTCTTTACATGACAAAGGTATATGAACTACAATAGCATGGAACACTCATTGTGCGAATCACAATGGGTGAGCATATTAAATAAATAAATATTTTGGGACGGACATCTAAGTATAGATTGTGCTATGGAAGCCAGATAACTGATATACTAATACTACTTTTCTTTTGTAAATATATATATATATATATACTTATTATAATATTATACGTGAAGCAAAAACTTTAGTATACCTTTTTACAACAATTACGCGGACGGAGTATGAATATTGGCACAGTTAAAGAAAAAAAAACTACTATGCGTTTGACAAACACACATACACACATGTCACCACTGTCAGTGCTTTTTCGATAACGCGACGACTTAAAAAAAAATTTTTTAACAAAAAGCAAAACCGACTTCATAGTACACTAAGTTGCACTAAAAAGTATCAAATAACGATGTTAGAACTCATTTTGAATTCAGCGAAAGAATTTGAGATTCTGGAACATGCGCTTCCCTTTCGCTGACTATTTCTGCCAGTCACTCCTTTTTTTTTTTTTTTATCGCAAGCCGCTTAAAGGAACTTCGTTCCAACAAAGCTAGACTGAATAGGTACATACATGGTTGTTGAACTTAAAAATATTTGAATATTTACATTTTTAAATTTGTTGTGACTGTCATGAAATTTGTCTAATGTTGTTTATTTTGTTATATTGTGACTGGAATCTATTAATGGTTAGGTTCTGGCGAGCTTTGAATTAAAACATGGAGCTTTTTAATTCGTTCTTAGTAATCAATATCATCAATATCAATGTTTTATAATCCTAAATTAATCACAAAGTATAATTACGTAATTGCTGCCCAGTGGATGCGTGATAAGAAGGCAATGTTATCTTTTTTACTCTTTTTTATTTTAATACATAATGGGTACGTAGAGCAAACATAGAAATCAGTTACTTTCAGTTCTAGATACTGTCTCCAGAAGATGGTGGTTGGTAGCGCGCGCGGCGCGCTGGTTTGTTTGTTCGTCATTCTTTCACGCAGCAAAGGATCAACCTGATTTAATTTTATTGTATAGGCTAATTTTGATCCCAGGAACACGGATGAACCGCGGGGCGAAAGCTAGTGAAATTATTAATTCCATTCCTGAATTTGTCCTCAGTAAGTATTTCCATATCAAGTCTCAGTCCTATACCATGGTCAATATATTTCTCTACATTGTACCATTGATCGCCTAACATTGGCATGCCAATTAATGGTACCCCAGCTGATATCGCTTCGTCTTTGAACTGCACAATTAATTATCTCATTATTTTAGATTATAACGCATAACTACTATTTAAAGTCCAACTTAGTAGACACTAGCTGTTCCCCGTGGTTTCACCCCCCCAGTATAATAAATGTAGCCTAAGTTACTCTTATAACATCAGCTATCAGCCAGAGAAAGTCCCGTCAAAATCGGTCCAGCCGTTTCGTAGATTAGCCGGAACAAACTGATAGACAGACAGACTTTTTTTATTGTTCTTTTGTTATAAGAACCGTATAATACTTGGATATGCATTTAGTAAAGAACTGCTATTTTGACGTTACGAACAGACACCTCAATTATATTTATTTGTATATAAGATTAAATAGTAGGTATACATTTAATTAAAATGTATGAATCGCATTTATTTTTCATAAATCATAATATACGTTATCAAGTGCTTAGTTTTCAGCCTCGTGATCTTAGTTATCATGCTTGTGCTGTCAGTATTTAATGTTTCCTGAATAAGATAGGATAATTATATGGAAATGATAAAGAGTTGTTGGAAACTCGCGATTGCTTCGCCAATACCACCCACCATACGCTCTCTCACAATAACTTACCATAGATTTTATTGGTTTTATGTTAATAGACCTGTAGAAAAAAATATACATACCGAGGCTCCAAATTTGTGAGGAATTAGGTGGAAGTTGAATTCTGAGAGGAAATATCGTAATCCTAAATAATGTTATAAATAACATTTTTTTCGAAATTAATCACAATTCTCATTTCATATTTTTGACGTGGTTATATTAAAATCTGTTTTTTTTATTATTATTTTTCAAAATATATTTTCATAAAGAATTTTTAATTCTCTACATTAAAAACAGTCTTATTTGTCCCAAAGGTAACCAATTGTCTCTGTAATTGTTTGGGTTTGTCGCCATCTATGTTCTGTCTCTGTCGCCGTGGTCAGCACGAGAACTAAATGTCACAGCGACATTTTTTTACTGTCGCTGTAACACACAAGTTTAACCCTACCTAAAATTAAAACCTTACCTAGTATTTTATACGAGTGGTCGAAGCTTCCCGCTCCCCACTCTTGCGCACTATATATTATGAAACATGGTAAAGAAAAAACCACTGCAAATTTTCATTTTTATTACAAAATTAAATTATACTTAACCAAAGATTACGTTTGTAAGCAGAAAAATATAAAATCTAATAAACGATAGATTTAATATAAAATATAATTCAATAAACCTATAAGTATACTATATAATATACTATAAAAAGATCACACTGACTAGATTGTCACACCCCTTGTCTGTTTTCAACTTTTGTTTTACATACAGTAATGTTTTTCGGCCAATGTTTGCCACCAACATGTTAAGCAGCCAGTCATGGGCAAATATTGTGCCTGACCAATTACATTACTACAGAAAAAAACAATATTTTTTTCTTGTTAATCACAAATAAAAAAAAACATGTTTTGGGAACTTCGGAATAGCTTTCTCCATAATAATGAATAAATTAGTTCATTGTTAGTTTCTAATTCGACCAACATTTACATATTTTGAATATAAATAGAATAAACAGATTAATAAATTATATAAATTGTTAGTTTGGATAGTAAGGTAACACAATACACACATAAAATAACATTATTTCATTATGGTTAACTAAAATATCGTATAAATAAGTAACTAAGTATGTATATGAAAGCCAATACTACAAATAAGTATTGTACATGAACGTAACATATTATTACATGAAAAATTTAAAAAAAAATAAAAAAAAAATAGATATATATAAATCAATGTTCGTCTGTTTGTAACGTAAGATGCGCTCCTCTACCATTCATTGGTTTGTAAAACCGGACCAGAAAGATAAAACACCTTGCCATATTGTGGAATTTCACGGAACTAATACGTATACTGATTTTACAAAATATTGGCGCCCACACGCAGATTTTTTATTTTTCTGGTCAGGTTTTAAAGAAACTGGCGAGTTTTTTGCGAAAGCTCGCCATATTTTCTGAGAAAAAGAAAAAAATTGCAACGCACGCCGGGGATTAGCTAGTTATTTTTAAGTTTAATACTAAATAAATATAAAACTAAACCTACAAACTAAATTTAATTCCGATTAAAATTAAATTATTTACTCTAGTTTTTTCTTTGGTAAGCTAGCTGTGTTCATGAGCTATAATAAGATCATGAATATGAAAGCATTATCGATTTCGTAATAATATTATATAATATTCGTTTTATATACAATTGTATTAATTATATAATTTATATTTATACAAAACATATTTTGTTAATAATTTACATAACAATATAATTAAGTAAATCATTATAAATAAGTAATTCTTTGTTTAATAAATTCAATAAATTATAGTCACACATGCAACATAAAGAAAATGTATTTTTTTTTACTATTATAATATAATATTAGTTTATTTATAATAATAATTTAATTTATCCTAAGCCATATATTAATCAGCATTTATTTAGACCAATGTAAAAAATATATTTTTAAAATATAGGTACATAGTTGTATTACTTATAAACGTAGAGTAACTACCTATGCTTCAAAATGACATAACATTTTAATTGTTGCAAGTGTAAAATCCTAAAATAGAGCCTTATTTAATACTATACATCACTAAAACCATTATTTTCAATATTTTGTAGGTGATCAGTATCCTGAGTGCCTGTGATGATCTGCAACACCTTGAAAGCCTTCGACTGTCTTGGAGGGCCTTCTTGCGTAAACTTGTGGTAATATACGCTGAAAAGATAAATATTCGGATTTGATAAATATTTTTAATATTGGCAACTGAATCATGATAATGGTGATTATGAACGAAGTCTTAGCCATAAAACGAGTATCAAACTGCAACCTTATATCATAGGTCCAGATTTCAAACTCAATTGTTTTGATCCCGACTCATATTATGACTTTAGTTTTTATTGACATTAGACATATACGGTCCGTATATGTCTAATGTCAATAACTATATAATAGACTGAAATTAAACTGCCAACAATCGTACAATACTTAGGGCCAGTTTCGTAAGCTGCAGATAAATTTCTGATTGCTTATATTAGGTAGTATGTACAGACCGTCTCATTCTGTTCATTTCATAAGAAAGAGACTGCATTATCAGATATCGGTCAGACAAGCTATCCGGAACTTGTCACGTTACGAATTTAGCAACATTTTTATACATATCGATGATAAAATAATTTAAGAAAGAATGAGTATAACACAGAAAGTACTTATCTAAAATAAGTACGTAGGAATGTTTACATTTTTACAATCTGACTTATGTTATAGTGCCTGCATAATTGACACTATTAAGTATTCCGCAGATTTTAGACATTTCTATTAATTACGACATTCAGTAATTAAAACGCATCGCATTCTCGTGAAGAATTTTCTATTATTATAAATACACAATCAGGTCAGACAGTCCATTCTACTCGTGTTACTGCGGACTATACAGAAGAGAGTCTGTTACCCACAATGAGGTCGTTTAAAATTAGTTCTCAATCTCATTTACGTAACATAATGTTAAACTAGTACTTATTGTATGTTACAATAACATACAAATACAAATTTTTTGAATCGTCAGACTTAAAAAAACTTTTTTGTAATGTGCTCAAAGAAAAGGCCAATGGTTCGCTCCCTTTCCAATGATCTAATAAGTGAATATTCAATGAATCTTAATTCAGAAGCAGTTTTAAAGAAATTTTGAAAAGCGTTACACACCGAAAACACCAAGTATATACAAGATTTACAAGAAAAATCAGTGCATAGTCTATAATACCAACAAAATCGTGACCAACCAATTAATATTGCTGCATCATTATCAGCAATAGCGAAAAATGATTCGATTAGTGAAGTAAACAAAATTAGAGCGTGTTTGCGAAGCGAAGTAGCGCTAAATATAAAGCAAGCGTAACACTGACTGATGAGTCAGTACGAAAAGCGGTGCAATAAAAATGTTCTGTTTACTTTGGACCAGTGCAAACAGCTCCCTTAGTACCGCCCACCGAAGCTGAAACGAGGATATAATTTTGAGAATTCCGATAAAATAAACATTCACGACCCTGCATACAACTAACGTGTACAATAAACACATAGGTAGATTACAATTCACAGCTTTATAACCACATTTATATGTATTTCTGAGAGGCTAATCAAACTGGATGTTACTAGATTACTCCCTTTTTCCAGAATAGTCATTTATTATTTCAATCATCATAAATTGGCTAACCTTTCATAAATATTCTGTTTAGCAAAAGTATTTTACCTCTTATTTGCCCCGCCATTTCCACTTTCAATCTGAATTGGAATTATCCTAGTCTTCGGCTGATTGTCTTGATTACTCTGGAACCTCCTGTTCAAGGTTGGCAATTCTGTATGCGATGGTCCATCATCTAACTTGACCAACTGCGGTGACAGTACTCTCATGATACGCTGCGTAGGCGGTGAAAATGGAGCATCAGTGCGACCCTCAGGATTCTCATTCATACCAATCACAATCCTCAGTTGAGGCTGTTGGTTTCCTTGACTACCTTGATTCCTAACTTCCGTACTTGACACTTCCATTTGAATTGGAATAACTCTACTCCCCTGAGTATTAGGAACATCATCCCTTGGCAAACTCTTGCGGTTCTCCGATGGGCGAGTCGACCACGTTGGCTGCACTGGTTGATGATATTTAGTAGGACTGATTACTTCCCGAACACCTCTCTGCATTTCGTTACTCTTTCTTACCCATTCGGGGTCTTGATTAAACTCTTTTGGTGGAGTCGCTAGATCTCTTGAAGTTCTCCTTCCTTCCAAAGGCCTTTGACACCAAACTGGAGGTGGTGTCTTAGTTTTCTCCTTTTGAGTTTTAACAAACCCTGGTACTGGCTTTGGACTCTCTGGGCAGAAGTATACAGGCTCCTGATTAACGTACACGGCTTCTTTTTGAGGTGCTGAGTAGTTGTAATCAGTTTGCGAAACCTGTCTCTTGGGCGTCACGGGAATGGACATCGTTGTTTGATAACGAGGTTGTTCTTGTGGTATGCTAGGTGGAGAAACTTGGCTCCTATCTTGGGATCTCCAAGGAGCACTATAATTCTCTTGTACTCTATTATTATTAGAGTCCTGTGAAGACCATGCGGGATTGTATTGTTGTTGATTTTGATTTCCTTGTTTCCAAAGAGGAACGTAGCTAGTCTCATTGTTATTATTATTGGCTTCATTAGCTTTCCAAGGTGGAACATAAGCTGGTTGTTGATCTGCGTTATGGGTATTATTGTAAATAACTTGTGGCTCGGGTTGTCTCGGGTGTCTATTCAAAGTGGTTGTTCTCCAAGGTGGAGAGTTAGGTGCTTCGACCTGAGGACTCTGTTGTTTTGCTTCCCTCGTATTATTGTAGATCACATTATTGTTGGGAACATTATCCTGGTTCCTTTGGCCTACTCTGGGTAAAGTATGAAATACAGAACCTGAGTTGACAGGTGGACTTTGGTTTTGGTAATTAGGCGAATATTGTTGAGTGCTAGGCGAAAACGGACCACGATTATACTGTGGTGATTGTTGTGAAACATTACTAGCAGGAGAGTCTCTCTTTTCAGGCTGCCTCCAATTATTATTGGGACTCGGTGAATATGGAGAATTATTACCCAAAGGTGATTGTCCACTGAAAGGCTGAGGACTCTTATTAAACTGAGAATCTTGCCTTGTTAAAATTTCTCTTGTCGGTGGTGAGCCATTAATATTTGGAGATGCAGATTTTTGATGAGCATACTGAGCTTCAGGCCTGTGAAGAGGACTTTCAGGGTTATTACCGTATGGACTACGCTGGAAGCTATTCTGTCCCTGTGGTGTGTAACTTTGCGGTTGCTGTTGGGAAAACATTGAAGGAGGCATTTTAACTGTAAGAGGACTTGGAACCTTCTCTTGGAACTTTGGCACGGTGCCCATTCGTTGCATATCTGCTTTTTCAGCCTCCCAATGATACGGGCTGTTAGTTTTCCTCAACATGCCAATTGGGTTTTCAGGGATTACTATTTCAGGCCTTTCTCCTAGTGCTACTGGTTTTGGAGATTTTGAATTTGGTACTTCAATGACAATTGGAGGAGGAGGTGGGGGCACGGGAGCTTTAGGTGGTGGTGGTGGGGGAGGAACTGGACCACCTTGTGGATGATAGTGTCCAGCGTTGGTAGGTTGTTGTGCATAAGCCTGTTCCTGCTCCTCCAATGAGCGTTGCCGTGCCATTCTCCTGGCCATACTTGGCGTACGAATCTGCGACAGATCCAGGCCTCCAGGAGTGTATGTGAAGGGTTTCTTGTCCTTCGTCATCATTGCATTTTGAATGCATGCAGGTGGCTCAACGTTTCCCATTGGCTGAAATTGAAAAATAACTACATTAAGAAAATTTTGATTTTAATAAATTATGGATTTGAATGATGTCTTCTTAATAACTTACTATTATTAATGAAAAACTAAAAATAAAATTCAAGTAAAATTTAAAATTGGTAATGTTTGCACTCAATGTGCACTTAATTCTGAACTGAATACATAGATATAAATAAAAACTGTACAAATAAACTACTCAGCACCGCCAACGTACATTTCCTGGATTCCAGCTAATCTGAAATATTTTGAGAGCGCACCACCTATTAGCTAACTGGAGGACTTTTGTTCTATTTTAACGACATAAGGTTACAGGTAACAGTTGTTATAATATGTAAATAAGTTAACACTTACATTGACATGAGTTTTGCCGTAGTTAGGTATTCTGCCGATATGACCGGCCATAGGCGTGGGACCGTACCTGGAAACCAGCCAAAAGTCGCTTTATTTTTACACTGAAACCAACGATTGCACACACTCCGCGTCCACGCGGCCCAAGTGCGAATATTGTTGACCTATTCAATTGAAGTTATCCAAGGGATATTAAATTATTTTATAGTTTCCTTTTATTTGTCAAGTTCACAATTGAAACATTCCCTTTTTTTTCAAAAACCTAATAGAAATTCATAGAGTAAAGAATATGGTAATAAAATATTAAAAACCTCCAAGGGTCCAAAAGGTACTTTTGTCTTCAAAACAATGAGGCAGGGATAGCAGTAGGTACTTTATTCAAGAAAATTTTCAAGTGATGACTAATGTACTACCTACCTACCTACATAATCTGTGGTATTGAAATTGAATGCCGTGACGAAGGTCTTGGGTTCGAATCTCACAATATACATGAGATTTCAGTAAAGGAAAACATTATGAGGAAACCGTATCATTCATCATAACATGTCTGTTTGTCCTGTGTCTGGGTGTAATTATCTATATATGTATGTATTTACAAAAGAAAAGTAGTATATGTAGTATATCAGTTATCTGGCTTCCATAGTACAAGCTCTGTTTAGTTTGGGGTCAGATGGCCGTGTGTGAGGAATTACGTCCCAGAATATTTATTATTTATTATTCGACAAGGTACATCACTTACAACGCATGAGAATAATAGGTAGGTAACTATTGTTGATAATTCTTACCCGTTTTCTGCCATTTTGTGTATCGTTAAATCTTCTTATAACCAATCAACAGTTTACCCAAACAGCAAAATACCGCTCGATCTTCGACTCCAACTGTGAAATGAGATCATGGTTTAGTAAACGTGTAAACAGATGTTTCACTGGAATTTTGCTACATGATTAACACCATATGCTGACTTCAAGGTCGGAGACTAGGTGAAAGTCTATTTTTGATATGTTAGATCACGTGTCCTTGAGTGTTAGCTCAGGAAAAGTGCTGTCTCTGGGCTGTTGTAGTTTTCGATGATCCTTGAGTTTGATTTAGCATTTGAACTTACTAGTTTTAGCTTTTTTCTGGGACTAATAAAAAAGGTAAGTCTACTAGTAGTATGTAAGGTAGGTAATTCTATAGACAAAGCAACGTTTCAAAGTAACTTTGAAACGTTCTAGAACACATCTTGTCTCTATCTCATAGTATTTGAAGGTTTATTTGAAATAAGAATACTTTTTAAGAGGACAGGCAGGTTCCCTCCAATAAATTACATAGATTAAACTGTTTAATAAATATACAGCAATATTTAAAAACTTTTCAATTGAGTTGGTACTGATTTTTATTTCGTGCTTTCAGTTGGTACCTAATGGTCTAATATTTTTTGTGTAGAAATGAATACATTCAACCCTAAAAGTTTAGGTAAATAATTTAAAAAAAACTCTGTATGTATGAAATCTAAAAAAAAACCGAGATAAAAACTCCAAAGTTTACCTACAATTCTTGGTTGAATCATCATTACTAGGTAGGTATACAGTATCAAGATCTATCAATAGATCATTGATAAATCACATCAAATTAGTCTTGTCGGCGAAAAGAAAAACTAATAAAACATTGATGCCAGAGATGGTATGTAACCGATATAAAATTTTGGCACTCTCACTATAATTATAGTCTGTGGCTAGACGCCAGATATATATTTGGTCTAACTACGTATTTTCATTCCTACGTGAGTAATAAAAGCTATTATAGTGTACATTTTAAAACCGAGCACATTCAAAATGCATGATATGTGTATGAATTTTTCATCGCCGTCAAATTATAAATTTTTCATCCTGCACATTTAAGGTGACGCCGCGTTAAACTTAAAAATCTGAAATTCAACGTGCTGCGTCCCGCTCCCTATATAGCGACCTCTCATAGAAAACCCACGTAAACGGAAAGGGCGTATGCGACAAAATGGTTTTTGTTTAATTTAAAACTAAAAATATATTTCATAAAACCTGTGTACAAATTATAGTATCAGTTTCAATGAATATTTATGTAGAAATTTTGGAACCTCAAATCGATCATCAATCTCAAAAT
This sequence comes from Tetheella fluctuosa, assembly GCA_951216915.1. Lineage (NCBI taxonomy): Eukaryota > Metazoa > Arthropoda > Insecta > Lepidoptera > Drepanidae > Tetheella > Tetheella fluctuosa. The sequence goes on from OX578234.1 coordinate 6,706,701, forward strand.
CTCAAGTCTCAAAAATCCTATTGTCATATTCAAATCTATTTACAAGTCTTGTCGGTCAGTCAGTCAGTCTTCTGTGCAGAGGTTGGAGTTGCCGCAAAATTTATTGTGTGTTATAAAAGTTAACCAATCGTGTTATGCAATGGACAAAATAAAGTCAAAGACATGATGAATTCTTACAATAAATTTAATTTCGTGCGCTTTAGTCATTGTTGAGAAAAATCGGTATCCTTGCAACCAAAATCTTAAAGGCGTCGCCTTAACAGAGCCGTATGCTTGTTGCTCGTACCTTAGAGCGCGGTATAAAAAAAAAACAATTTAATATAGGATACCAAATGTATTTTTCTTTATTTAAATATTTTTTTTATAATTAACTGCAACTTTTTTATGCGATTTCTTATAGCGAGAAATACATTTTTTTTACATTTGGATGAAGCAAGGTTGATCGTCTGTTGTATGAAAAGTTTATTTTCACGATAAACTTTTCGGTAAGATGTCACGTATAAATTTTGTCTAAAGGAACAGTGTGAATTTAAAAATGTGTTGAGTTTGAGTTTATGTACCTATATTAGCAAATCTTAACAATGTTTTGTTGTCTAATAACAGTCAAATAAAAACGAACCACTAATTTGAATACCTAATCACAAATGATCAATGAAAATGTTTTCCTAATCCCAAAATATAGAATAGATCAAAGTACTGAAAACATAACCAACAAAATTATACACCACAAATAGGTTGTTACTACAGAAATAATCCGCTTTATTAATTGTCTTGTACATTCACCTCAACAAAAAGCTACATATTAAATTTTAATCCCAACGAAAATACTGGTAAGTGACACATTTTATTATGTATTCTATTGTTAGCCGAGGACGGTGGATTTAGGCCGGCGGCGTGCGCGTGCGCGCGCGTGCAGGTGAGTTTTGTACGTCTGAAATTACTGTAATAAAGCTTATAATAAACTTCCTTTTTGGGATCAAAAATACAAACCTATCAACTACATTTTCTTTTCACATATACATTTATTTATTTACAATAATTGTATAAAATACAAACTATAATATATAGAAAATATCCTCAAAGCTCTCGCTGCTGTCGATAGGCAAGGTTCCCAACAGGCTGGCAGCGTTCCCTTTTTGAATGGCCAAGCTAATGCGTTGGCGGAAATAACTCCCAGCTCGTCGGTCTCCCGAAGCCTCGATGAGCTTGGATGATAAAATCCGAGCAAATCGGCGAGGCTCGAACCCCACGGACCCATGGTTTTTACCGCGAACGACATGAAGAAATAATGCGAACCGATTTTTTTTATATTATAATTTAGTATAGGAATCAGCTTGAAAAATACAGATCGATTGAGGAAAAGTAAAAAAAAACTGGAATACTTAACTATACTGTACAAACAAATATGTCACTTGCACATTAAAATGAATTAGAATGGATTTCTCGTAGTTTTTCAATTTCCATCTGCGTGTAAAAAATGGAAATTAATAAGCAAGATGTGATGGTTGATTGAAAACTGTAAAACTAGTTAGGTACATGAAACTTAGGTAAACTAAAAAGTGGTTTGACATTGACAGTTAAGTACTTAGGAACGTTTATTTTCATTATTTTATTACTTTGTATAGGCTTGTGTTTGACCACAATCTCACTATGGTAGGTGATGATGTGGCCGAAGGTGGTAAGCACACAAAGCCTAGAAGGATCTGGCTCTCAAGTGCAGCTGCCGGAACACACCAATAGGTGTTTGTGTTTATACGAGCTTTTCAATCATAGTAAGTACCTATGATTGAAAAGCTTAGGCCAAAATCTACGGAATTAACTTTAATTATTTAATGAAAAAATTGCGTTTATGAATCAGCCTTCGTTGCTGTGTAAAAATACGCTCTATCTGTAAAAACAAATAGTGTTTGTAATTTTGCATTGATAGAACGTTTGATTTTTGCCTCGCCTCCCGCAAGTCATAACTAGCAACTGAAAGATGCATAGATAGAATACCTACTCCTCAATATAACTTACTTGCCTTAAATATATGATTCGTCATAGATAATAATTTAGATTATAAATACAATATCATTTAGCTTAACTCGCCGAAATGTCTTTTAATAAGTGTGTCATTATAAACAGTTGCGTCTTATTCCCATTAATAATATTCTCGTCCCATTACTCATCTACCTGACCAGATGCATACCTACTTATGTAAAGTGTTACCAACAAAGTGATTAATTCCCACACACCTGTGCCAAAACGTCCTCTCATATTTGTTCCAGATTTGAAACTTTTGGATCTATTACGTCAACATTTTAGCTAGCTTATGTGAAAGAAGAGAGAGACCAATTAGAATCTAATGTGGTACAGTACATACTAGTTACCTACTCGACTATTGCTCGTAAATCATAACTAACTTAACTTCATAGAATTATTACCTTTAAATTTCATCTAACATACAATACCACAGTGAATATTTTTTGATTCTTAGAAGCATTTAGCTTGCAACATAAAAACTACTAAATGTAAGCTAATAAAAATCGCTATTATTTATAAAAGGATCTTTATTTTATCAGAAAAGTGTAAAAAACTACTTACACGCAATATTTTTTAAATACCTATTCGACGATACTCACACTAAGTACCTACACGATGTATCTGTTTTTCCGTTTGGTATACAAAAAGATAATCCACCCCCACTGTAATGTACTTACAATAAAAAAACGAATAGGTATATTACTTGATAACTTTGGAGGCTTCATAAATACGCAAAAAAATCAGCATTATATTATTAAAATTCATCGAATAAAATGGCTGTGGACCTAAAAAAACTGAAAAGAATATTTAAATTTTATATGCGAGGACAAAAAACAATAAAGTATTAACAACCTGATTCGTTCAGTTTTGTACATGTGTGATATTGTGGTTTCTCTTATTACAACATACATCTGAAATGTGTTGTAATTCTAGCACCCATTAATCCCAAAGCATAAACCATCTTCGCCAAGTTCCGCAATACAAATCAATCGATTAAATTCCCCGAAGTCCCAAGGTACGTTGGTTTGTTTTCCTGTATCCGCTGGGTTACGCGCGCGCATCTAATTTGAAGCTTTCTGCACGAAATAGATAGTTTCCAGAAGTATAGCTCCATAGAAATGCTCCAAATACAGTATACGCGCACACAAAGACGATGCGGTCGGCCGCCCTGGCCCTCTAAAAAGGCCGCTCAAGCAATATTGCTAATGCAATTCATTTTTCGAATTCTCGGCAGATCCAACTTATTTGAATATATTTTATGTAAAATAGTCACATATATAAAGTTTAATTCATTAAAAGACTTGGTATTGATAAATGTGCCGTAAATTCGGATTAGCAATATTGCTCGAGCTTCCTTTTTAGCCCCCTGTACCTCCCGTTCTAGCGTTTGTGTGCATGTAGAGAGTAGTAGAGAGCGGACGACCTCCTGGCTATATCTGTTTAGTGTAAGTGAGGACGTTACACGATTACTCACTCAGGCTTACGTAGCGTGATTTGAACGTGTGTAACACAACATCATACATATTAAAGAATATTAGGATGTAACAAAAAGGTGTGATCATATTTTAAGAGGTCAAAGCGTACTATAATATCAATATTATGTAATTGAATGAACCTTCTCAAGAAAAAAACAGCTGTTTTGTTAAAAAGTGTACTGGAGAAAAAGTGTACTTTTACTGAACCTCAACTTTTTTTAGCAAATTTCATTGCAAACCAAAATGCAGCATCAGTGTAAAAAGTGTAAAAACATTTTTTACACTGATGCTGCATTTTTTACACTTCTTTTAAAACAACAATCCTGCGACAATATAAGTAGGTATACGTATACGAAATATTTTCTTTTTTAAAATCCACTTACTGATTTAAAGGAAATGACTCATAAACTCTTATTATTAGAATGTGAACTCAGAAATAGTATGTTAAGCAACACGATCGCTTATAACAGTTTATATGCGATAATGAACACTATAATTTCGATATAAAGTCTATAATAGTTTATATATTTGAACCTAGGTATCGTAATTTGAATACCTCACTTATACCTATCTCATGAATAGTAATTATTAGTTTTAAAAGGAATGTCTGATTAAAAATCTGAAGATTTGGTGCAAGATTTCTCTATATCGAATTATGAATGCAGACAGACTTGCTGTACAATTAATAACAGACTTAATCAGTGTACCTATATGTGCTTAATGCTTATGACTTAAGAACCAAAACACATTTTGATGCGATTTTCAGTTACTAAATGATAGTGTGAAGCTATTTATCATTGCGTTAAAAGTTGCTTAGCAGTGGCCATATGCAGCGCGAAAAAAAATATATTGTTCCATACAAAAGTTCAATACCTACTCAACCAAATTGTATGGAACAACTGTTTTATTTGGTGCTTTCAGAGCTCCCTTAATGGAATTTGTTTGTATGAGTGATAAACGTGCTAACTATTCAAATAACCCTGTAAAACGAGTCGCTTTGAACGCGGGTGGAGCCGCAAACAAATGCTAGATCTTAATAAAATGTTTATTTATTTATTTATTTGTTAAAGTGTTGTCTCCAAACTATTATTAAAATATAAGCTTTGCACTCATTAAACAACCTTTTACAATATTGAATCACTCGTGTCATGTCAGGGACAGAAACACTTGCTTTTTTACATTTTTGTATTGGACTAGCTTTTTGCCCATGTCACTCGGGGATAATGTAGCATTCCAACGGTGAAAGAATTTTTTAAATCGGTCCAGTAGGTTTTGAGTTTATTCGTTACATACAAAAATACTAATCTTGTTATCTATTAGTATTAGTATTCCTAGGTGAAGTATGATAATGACGATATAGCCGAAGGTGATAATCTAACGAAGCCTAGAATTACTGGGAATTGGACCATTCTCTGCGTAATGGTGTTAAACTTTCTAGTCCATCAAAAACTCAGAGTTTACAGAAAAACCTTAATTTGTGTCTCTCAAATATACTCAGCTAAAGAAGTTTAAGCTCTAAGAACTTATTAAATACTAAAACATACTTTATCAACATTAAAACCAGCGGAGTGTTTGGAAAGTGGAACTGAGAAAAATCGACAAAAAAGCCAGACACAATATCGTTGACACAATTAAATTGGAAATACTTCTAAGGCTTAAAGCTCTTTCAATAATGCAACAATACTACTGCTTAGTAATTTAGTATCCCGTAAATAAATAAAGTAGATTACTTAATTACCTAATTATTCGCTTTAGTAGGTATATGCCACATATTTGTTTATCCACTAAAACAATTTGGCATACATTTTTATAGGTATAAAATAATATATATATTTTTTCGATTCAACATGGATGTTGGCACCCAAGCTCTAGGTTTCTCCTCATCAAGCAAGTTAATAATACTAGGCCTTGAGAGTTTTTTTAGCCGCTCACCGACCTAACTTCCTGTCCATTCCTAGGGAATTGTAAGGGAAGAACACGAAGCTCTATTTTGATCTTAACGAAATTGAGTTTCTAATTTAACTTTAAAAAAATAGATGGTAGAACAAATACATATTATTAATAAAACATAATATGCATTGGAATATACCAAGATTACGACCACAAAACACATATTATAGTAACAACACATAGGTAGTTCCTATTTTAAGTAACTAGTGATGGATATTGAAAAAGAAAATTCAACCAGATTTATTTTCCGACAATGAATGAAAACTCTTCACAAAAAAATATTCTGTGACAGAATAACATCCTTGACTCACCTGTAAAAAAATCAAATAAATCCAATTTCAAATCGTCACTTCACTATTTGAATAAGTTAAAAAAAAGTTTGGTTTCGTAAACACGACCGCGTGTACGGTGTGGTTAGTTTCGTTCGTTCGGATATGCGCTACCGGGCGCCCGGGCAGTCGCTGTGTAGACGCGGCCGTGCGGGTCGGGAGCTGCGGGAACTCTAGGGATGCATCCACTATCGATATAACAATCAACTTATCGGTAATCTTATGTAGTGCACGCGGTAATTAGTTTCGCTAGCGGTAGATCAAACATACAGTATCGCTTTATCAAAAGCTTAATTAGCAAATAATAATAAAGTATTTAGGCATTGTTTTACATTTTAGTTTCGTATACAAGCATATATACTTAGTATGTATAATATAGAAAATAGTTGGTGAAAATAACTTTAATTCATCAACTTAGAGATTTGAAGGAATAACTACAAACATAGTTTGATTAGTTAAAACTTTAAAATTAAATAGGTAAGACAATTTGAAAAGCATTTAATTTTATCATTAATCGATAACCTTACACGAACACAGACAACACTAGAGCTTGCAAATAATATAATTCAGCCTGAAGTCGACGAAAGCATAAATTCGCGAATTTACACGTCTCAAAACAATCGTTCTTTACCAATCAATATTCGCGAAGTAGAGTAGAAATAATTGTTATGGCAGATTATAGTACCTAATTACCAGTAATCACTTTCATTGTTTTTTTTTTAAACTTTATCAGATTTTACATTCACAGAATAAATAAAAAAATTGCACTCCGGGAGTGCCGACAGAAGTGAAAACTTTTTTAAAATTTTTTGAGAGATTGAGATTGAGCTCTTGTATCATTATCATTAAAATTATTACAATCTAAAATAGTTTTTTTTTTCTGAGTGAGTTTGTTTTGTTGTGGCGCCAAAACAACTGTCAGCGACTAGCGACATTATTGGCCGCAATTATTTTGATGGGAGGAAAAAAAAAAAAGAAACTAAACGTCAAACTGCGTCTCGCTCGTAACGGTGTCGCAAGTCCAGGGGTTTTACCTCATCTAAAAAGAAACTAAACGTCAAACTGCGTCTCATCATAACGGTGTCGCGTCAAACTGCTTTTCATAACGGTGTCGCGAATCCAGAGGTTTTACCTCATCTAAAATTATGCGTACCGCGCTAAAAGAAGTTTACACTTCAAAAACATTGTTCTGGAGTAGGTATTATCGAAGCTCCATGCGGGTTACTCGTCATAATTATCGTCTTCAATTACTTCATTAATTAGGGCTTATAGATATAGGTCACCACGCAAGCTCAACTTTTAACTTTTTTTTCGCTACATGCTTCTTCGGAATACGTAGGTATGCACAAATCTGTTTGAACACAATTAAATCAGGTGATAAGTGAAAACCCTAACGACCGCATATACATTTTCTACTTACCGCTTAGGTTGGCCGTTTTTTAGGTATTTTTTTTACTTTGTACAGGCTTTTGTTCGACCTAAATCTCACCATGGTATGTGATGATGTGGTGAAGCACACAAAGCTTAAAATGAACTCTCAAGTGCTGTACTTGAGAGTTCATTTTAAGCCAGAACACACAGGTAGGTGTTTCACGACAGATTCTGAACTTGAGGGTAGCCAGCCAGGCGGATACAGTACTACCACCGTGCTGTAGTTTCACGATATTTTCAGTCACCGAAGCTCAAGCTAAGTACCTAAGTATCTAACTTGAATCGCAATTCCTAGAATTCTATGTTTTTATTTATAGCTTTGGGACACGTCCCATTTGTGAACCAAGAGACAAAATTAAATAGTATATGAATATTGATTCAGCTTCATGATAACTCAAACTAAATGAGTACATATGTATTTTTATATCAAATTTAAGAATTGCACATTTCCTAAATATCTTATATATAAAATTCTCGTGTCACAATGTTAGTTACCATACTCCTCCGAAACGGCTTGACCGATTTTTATGAAATTTTGTGTGCATATCGGGTAAGTCTGACAATCGGTCATCATCTATTTTTTAAACCGCTACGCGAGTGAAACCGTGGGGGACAGCTAGTATTTTTATATAAAGACAAAGATGTATATAATAAACGGAAATGCCAACCGAATCGGCGAGACCTAAAATGACTCACTTGGCTCCTACCTCGCGAAAACCTGTTTATAATTATACTATTTATTTACGTTACTTAAGCGTGAGCTCATAATAATTTGGCTTGTCTTTGTTTGGTCTGATCTATGTAGAAATGTTTTATGAAAAATATTTTTTTAACCTATACCTACATGCGGCTCAACTATTACCTTACGAATTTTTGCTTATCCCTTAGTAGGTTAGGTACCTATTCTCTGAAAAATCTCTTGATACTGCAGGTTATCAATATTTGGTTAAAAATAGTAGTAGCGAAAGTACATCTGTTCGAAGTTTTAACAGTAGGTAGATAATGCACTAATAAGGGGATAAAGTATTGTCTTACGTCACGGACGGCATATTGGACCCTGAGCGTAACGATAGTTTTGCAGAGTTACGTAGAGTCCTGAGTGAAGTGACGAGTCTGAGCTGCCCAAGACGAAGACAGGCTTTATTCTCGAGGTGAATACCTACTCTGCTTTTCATACTTGCATCGAGACAATAAAAACCCAGGGCTACATAAAATACCACACACAGGCTACACCATACGCTGCTTGCTTGGCTTTCGAGTTGATGCTAAGTGATGGAAATAAATTTACTTAAAAGGACGAATTCATATACAGTTTTGACTCCTTTTGTTATATCGCTTTTTCGTATTTATCTTTTGATTTTTCCGGTAGTAGATTTTATTTTATTAAAGCGTCTGATTTAATAAACTTGTTACGCTCAGGGTCCAATATGCCGCCCGTAACCTAAGACATTGCTCCATCCCTTTGGTGCATAATCTACTGTTAGGGCTATTGCATGTTTGAGTACATAGCGTAAAAATAAACAATTGCATGTTTGAATACATGCAATATCTTACATCTACCTTTTACGCGCGTTCCCGCGGTTAAAATATAGCCATGTTACTCACTAATAATATTGATAGTTTTCCATAGGTGAAATAATTTTTTGAGAAGTTTTTGAGTATATCCGTTACAAACATACAAAAATACAAATCATTCCTCTTTATAATATTAGTGTAGATAGTAGGTAAGTATAGATTAGAAGAAATTATCAAACACTAAAGTACCAATTTATAAAATATTTACGAACAAATAGATTTTTCACTTCAGTAGCTCAAACATGTAGGTTTTGCTGCCTGAAATCAGTGAGACAAAGTAACTTTTTTTTAATTATTTTTTTTCAGAAAGCCGCGAATATCTTATTCAGCCTTGGGTTAATCATACAATTCGAAACATTCATACTCTATCACTTTCCCGCCATTAGAAAGAGAGAGAGACAAAGACCAGCCCTTAAGAAGTTCCGATTTTGAATTCGACCTCAAAGACAAACACGTTCGGAATTTCGTAGTAACTAAAGAAATTCTGCAAAAAGATAATTATGTCTTTTGAATTTTTAACTTATTGTTGTATTTAAACGAAAATAAGTATTTACTGCAAATAAAACTGATATTTAACTTGTAAATATTTATTATCACCTAAAGTGTTCTCGCTGCTGAAGCGAAAAGTTATTGTGTTACCCGAGAGCAAAGTTTTTTGCATCTCGTGCCTTTGAATCCCTCGCCACACTCAGGATTCAAAATCAGCACTCGACTGAGACAAGATTAATATACAAGTTTTAAATAGTTATTTGTGCAACAAGAGAGCAAAAAACGACTTTGCACAAATAACTATTGAAAATTTAATAATTTTATAATTTTCTAAAATTACCTACCAATCTTATCACTCTTATTTTGATGCCTATTGTATAATTGTGACGTCACAAACTCCATTTAAACAAACCTATCGTCTTGATATTTCATAAAAAAGTAGCTGATTTGATATGTATGTGTACTTACGTCAACATCCCTATTCTTTTGAACTTTCGAATATGGCTAAAAGTATTCAACATTGTAAGTAAATGTTTAGTTACAACACTAGCTAGAGTTTTCATTTGCCACCGACTCGGACATAAAAAAGAAGTTAAAATGTTTAAAAGTGTTACCCAAGGAAATTCGGGAAACCATGAAGTAACGGTTGTAAAACGAAAAACATGTAAACAGGGCCGGCCTCGCGCTAAATATAACCAATATTTCGGAATATTCCCGCATCGCGCGCCATTCTGCGGACATACTATAAATATTTAACTCAGTCAATCTTAAAGTCAAGATTGTGAGGCTTTCTGATTTTTTTATATCTACAAAGCTTAGTTATTATTCCTACAGTAGACACCTACTACTAACATTGTATATACCTGTATACTTTATACTATATCAGCATCATGCTTAGTATACGTAAATATGAGATAAACAAAAAAGCATTAGTAAAACGTTTAATTTTCAAAATCAATCATCGATTCTAATATGCTTGTGTATGCCAATTTAAAGACACCTTGAGTCGTAGTTTGTCGCAACTAATCATTTATTGTGTGAAACACAAAATCTTTCTAGTCGTATAACAAACGTCACCCTCGAAGGTTGACGGTACTCATTAGCGAGAAAAACTGCGGTCTACAGATAAAATGTGAGGGCCAGTGTCGAGCTCCCGATTGGCAGTTCACACGAAAATAGCAACGTAAGCCTGTTTTCCAAATGATAACACAGTTCTATGTGCCGCTGTTTGACCACATAATGAAGCATATAACAAATATTTGCATTGGACACAGTGTCGTGCGTGTAAGATAGTGGGAAAACGTGTATTTTTCATGCTCGCACTCGATTGGAATGGTGCCGATGCGAGGGAGTGAGTCGCGAAGTATTTATAGTGCGAGTGACCAATGACGGAGGTATGGAACGAGTGATAAGCACTTAGCGGGTATGCTGTTTGAGTCCATAACAATATTTCATTCTGATAATTTAGAAATACATCTGTCAGGTTACTGCAGAGCAGGAGAAAAATTGCAAAGCGAGACATAAATTACTCCACCGGCACATATAGTAAACAAAAAAACCAAACAATAAATAATACACTCATACAGCTATGTTTTAAAAGATCTAAATTTCAAAGCTATCGTATGACCTTTTAAAAATTCAAAGTATTTTTACCTAACATGCTGGTGGCGCCATTAATGGTGAAACATTGGCACATTCATCTCCTACCTATAATTATCATTCTTATTTACTCAAAACTTAGTCTCAACTATGCTGAAAACACACAGAAAAATAAACACATTATTATGTAGCTACACTTAGGTACATACTTAACAAAATCTCTTCAGTGAAACTATTAATGGCCTCTACAACAGTTGGAGCATGCTATTAAATACCAACAGAATTATAAATTCGACTGAATGGCGATTATGAAGGTTTTCTCACATTATTATACCCGCTGCCGCTTATGACTTATACACCGATTTAAATATCGTCATCATACACATCTCATGCGAAAGGACAATGAAGATTTAATCACCGTCTAAATCCCGTACTGACTGTATTATGAATAACAGACATTTATAATTAGCTGAAACGTGGGCGCCTGGGCAGGTCTAATCCATCTTTAATAATATTTCACTCACTGTGTATCATCTATTATTATGCAATGTTAATATTATCTAAATCAGATCTAAATTTAGTGGGTGCTAATAGGCATGTTACTTAACTGAGATGTATCTAGAATTATATCGAAATACCCGGCAAAATCTCATGGCAGTACCTCGGGGCGTCTTCGTGGCCATTTCCAGTTCCCAGATAGCGCGGTTAAAAGCTGTTTCGCAGTTTACCTATAAGTTCCTGACTAAAAAAAAAATAGCGAAACAGATACGCTCTTGTCAATTATATAGCGTTTTTATCCGAGGAAGTTAGTATCAGATTGTATAAACAAGACATACCGCAATAAAACTAAAAACGTGGGCATTAAAGCTAAATATAATACGATAGGTTGTAAATAAAATATATTTTAGAGGAATAACCTTTATATTCATTTCTGTTTCATAGTTTCACTCTTAAATTATGCACTTAAAGGCTATGTTACACCGTGTGCTGTGTTAACTACACCCCTCTGACGCTAAAGTGACAAGTGTGAGAAATTAAAAGAATAATATTCAAGAAAAATCACCAGAGCATGTCTAAACATGGCAGTTTTCTTAGTATGATTACAGTTTTTTGCGAGGATAAAAACAATTGTAATTCTAGGAGATAAGGATAAGGATAAAATTAATTAAGGGTGGTACATATACTCAGCATGACAATCACGTTTGCCCAATATGAGCAAAGTGATAATTTACTTCCAAAATTATTGGCACTATACCAGGAAAAACATATGATAATTATGTGTAAAACCCTTGATAATAAATAATAAAAAACATCAACCTTTTACACCATCTGTTTTAACCATTATTGACTACCACGGTTGTCTATGGACGATAAATTATTCGACGTCTATAGACGACAGTCAAAAAGAGTTCACAACTAAGTCTTACATTATAAAAAAAAAACACAATAGTGGGATATAGTAAAATGTCACCGACATGAAAATATTTCAATAACTTGTTTTGAACAAGATTACGCGAAGTATTTACACAAGCTATTAATAATGTCACAATCTGAACAACAAACATTATTCATTCAACTTTGGATAACTTCGGTATAACTCCAATAACTGTTAGTCAATGGTTTATAATAAAATTGTACAGTGTGACTACACAATGAGGTGCCACCGATGTAACTGAGCGTTCAAGCCATAGGGATCGAATCATAATATCTAATCGCCCGACACCAGTTTTTCTCTATCACTCTTTGTCGCTCAAATACATCGTTCGGTGGAACGAGAGAAATTGATTCACAGCATTGGCTCGTAACTGCCGTACTCAGAGACGTCAATTAGAATTTAATGTCTGATTAACACTACGAGCGTCCTAGTCGCAGCTGTTGAGATTAAGGAAAAAATGTCCATAGCGTTTTGATCGCAGCTGTTGCGATTAAGGAATATCGCCATTTTGGGATTTTTTTTTAGGTAGGTTTAAATCATTGGCACAAGGTTTCATATTATTGGGCAGTTAGTTGTCCTGAACATCCTAAGATCAGCGAACGGAACAAAAAATAATTATGTTCAACGGGCGCTTCGAGTCAGTTGCCGTCCGCCATTGTAGCAGTTTACGCGTGTTTTACGAGTGTCAATTTAATTTTGTGATGTGTCGGGCTAAGAGAGGGAAAGTAAATATTATATGATTTATATTATATATGTTATATATCATATATAAATTATACATCAATTTACTAGGAATTAAGTTTAGTATGTGTTTCAATGATTTGTTTTAGCCATTTTGTAAAGTATTTTAGTGAAAAAAGTGTCGAAAGTTTATAGAACGTAATTTTCAACGGTAATAGGCCAATGTTTTCGGTTATAATACGTAAATAATTTTCTTAATATGTTGTGAAATATAGATAAGTTTGTTAAAATTTTATCCAGAAATTCATTTATAGTATTAGTTTTGACTTTTATAGTATAACTTTATAATATTTTGAGTTCGAAGTAAAATATGCGAGACTGTTATTTGTAGGTTACTCCCTGTCACTCGGCCGGCAGTCACGGCGCGGTGTCATGGCGCACTTGTTTTCGTAACGTAAACAAATGATGATTGTGAAGTATTTAGAGTGTTTTGTGTACAAATAATTTATGTAATCGACTTTTAAACAAATTAATGTTCAAATGAGTTGTATCAAAGTGTGAATGTGAGAGTGTTATCAGTGTGTAGTGTCAAGTTATGTTGAAAATTACTTTAGTTTCTGAAAAACAAAACCAAAACACTGAGAAATCTACCTACATGAGAATTACAAGTTAGTGGTATATTCATATATACATGACCAATTTCATGAGCTTTCCAACGGTGTATCATTTATAAAATATAATTATTGGAATCACGAGAAATTACAGTTTTTTATAACCTACGTCGTAAAAAATCGGTCCATCGCGTGAGGGGTTAAAGTATATCCATCTTTGTTTATTTAATAGCTATAAAAAGAGACAGGTATGGAGATAATCGATCATTAAACTTAATTGATTTCTCTGAGTGCGGCAGTGAGTTTAGGTTGACGCCTTCGAGCGGGTGAGTTATTTTCAATTTTTATTTAAATTAGCCAGTGGAACCTCAAAGTGTAGTCGGGAGACAATTATACAACAGGCTCGCTCCACCGATAACTGTGCTATGTAGAATTTGTCAAATATCTTATCATTTCATTTATTATTATTCAAAAACTTCAACATCATTTAAAAAACTTACCACATATTTAATATCATCTAAAACCCTTTGAATCCTTTTGATTACTATAGAGAGGTATTTTTGATACACAATTATTTTTATTGTGAAGCTTTACTAAAGAGAATTTTGTTTGTTTTTATTTGTTAATGAATATAATATCTTAGTATCGATCGACTCTCGAGTCGTGATACGTTGTACAATACTTGATAGTGTAACAGTCGCACGCGCATTTCACATATTATATTAAAAATATTCTCAATAAATTGTACTATATACAAAACTTGCATTATCCAATCTTTAAAGTGTCAATGGTAACAATAATAATTGTAAAAATTCCGAAGCATAAAATAAATCGACAATAAAAGAAATAACAAAAAAAAATATTGTGATGATCACTCGCTAAATTATAAAATAATAAAGATCAACTGGGTTATATCGTTTCGTACAAAAGAAAACTGCAAGCATAATATTCTTCTGTGAGAATTAAATTAAAGGTACCTTATTTGTTAAATGTTTCATCGCACATTCATAAAGTTATTATTATTTATTAAAATAATTAATCATGATAAAAAATCGAAAACACTAACTTTCACTAACAGTAACTGTATAAAAATCATTCAACACAAGATAATAATTAATCTGCCAAGTAATAATAATTAAAGCAACTCTTAAGCAAACGACAAAGAAAAAAAATCTCATATATTTCAAAGTTTTAAAAACGCCACTATTTTAACCTTAATAAATCTTATTATAATAACCGTTTACGATTTCGTACACAAAATATGTCATTTTATACTTAAATAGTTAACTATTCTAGACAATTCACCGAAAATATTACATGAATGACTTTTGAAGGAAAAAACGACGTTCACAATAGCCAAAAGTTGAGTGCGTGCACGCCTTACATTTAAACACTTTTTGTTAGCACATCACAGGTCATCTATAAACAACTTAGCGAAATTGCATGAACGTTTCATTACAACAAAAACTGAGTACGTGTACATCACATCATTTTATACGTCATATGAATTTCAATAAAATTATTTCATTGGATTTTGTTTGTACACTTGTTAAAGGTCAGAAATAGTGAGTTTACCTTTTTTTAGCATTTTAATATTACTTTTTATAAACAGTAAAACTTTAACTGCACTATATTATTTACTAAAGTGACACATAATTCCAGGAATGATGGTGTCAAGATTCTAGTTAAACTTAAAAATAATATTTGTTCATACAATTCCACTAATCAGGCACGTCAAGCTAACAAAATACAGCCTTACCGCACCGCGCAACCCTCAACGCACTCAAAACCAAGTACCAATCATTACATCTATCATAAATTACTTTATTACTGCAAGTGGACCTTAATAACACTATATGTTAACTTACAACTACGTAAAAAGCTATCCCATTTGGCTTCTTTCAAGTTGAACCATAATTATGTCTTGTCATATTTAATCTACAATAGTTAATCATAAAAAATGCCTTATTTTGGTATCGCTGTTACTAAAATTCGTATATCTTTACAACACAGAAACATAGAACGAAATCCACTGACTTGCTTGAGCAATTATTATTCACGTTTCTTGTTTTATTTTAATATAAATACTAAATATCTTACATAATTATTACTTCATTTAGGATTTGAGAAAAATATTTTACTGAGATCCCTTTGTATATTCTTTAGTTTGTTTCATCTCAATACTGTTACATACATAATTATTTAACTTACTTTATTGTTTTTACTTAGTCACAAGTATAAATAAATACAAGACATAAATTATAAGTTCACCTTTTTTTATAAACACGAGCGATACACTCCCATAATAATGTGCAGTTTGTTCCTAACGTAAACAATAATCATTCCTTTACCATTCAAATAAAACATAACATTTTAGTTGCCAGAAGACAAAAGTATTAAATTTGGAAGACAAAAGGCCGAATGTATAAAGAAAAATGATCACAATTAATAAATTTAGTAATAACTAACATAAATGCTTATCAATATGGCATCCACTTATAAATCACTTGTTTCGAAAATGTGGAAAGAGTTGCTATTATATGTTGTTTAGTAATTATATACGATACAAAAAGAGACAAATAATTCTGAGTAATTTAATCAGAAAACTGTCTGATACTTATTCACGTTAGTGAATAACTAATTAGGACTTTGTACTTGAGACAGCATATAACACCAACTCTTCAAAACACTTCAAATCACAACACTAAACAAAACAATCACTTATCCACACCGAACATTATCCTTGTTGCGACAAATGCCGTCCATAAACAAACTGACATTGGAGTGTCCGCGCGGCACGTGCGGCACGGGGCCGGGACGACACGGCGGCGACGCGGATATCGCTCGAAGGCCTCAAAAGAAGCCGATCAACTCCTACTCGATGTTGCTCCGCGGCCCGTCGATTGGCATCGTGTGGAGGACTTCGTCTAGCAGTTGTAGTGCCCTGAGGAGGTTTTATAAAGGCTATAAAATAGTAATGGCACAACCATTTTTATACATATTCTTGAAATATTGTTTTTCAACATTTTCATGCAAATCACACGGTCAGTAACAATTCTTGAGTTATTGAATAAACTTATGGAACTCTAATTTGAAAAATAAAATTAACTTCAAAGTGGGTTGGTACTAAAACGTATAAAATAAGTAGGTTTTTTTTTTAAGTTAATTTATAAGATAGTTTTTACCTTATCTCCAGCGAGTAATGATGGAATTAATTGTTAGCGATTGAAAACTCCTTAGTGTTTCCGTAGATGTTTTTTCACATATTCACAAAAACAAAACTAGTTCTTATACTTTGGATAAATATGAAACTTGCACCTAGTAGTCATAAGTGCATTTTTATCTTTAAATTTACATAAATATAGAATACATACCTATGTAGATGCACTTCAACCCAACAGGGTGTCTCTTTGATGGAGGTCCTGGGGTAATCCGGACCCCAACCCTTCACGAACGAGAGCCGCACTATACACAGCCGCCGGAGGTCATCGACCCCGATACCTGCCGCCGCCGACAAGCCTGCTGAAGGAATGGAATTATCATTGTGAACATGTGGATCTCTCCTCTGGAATATCGAATGAAATTAAAAACATTTTATTCGCTTAAATGGTTATGGACAAATTACAATTATTGGTTTGATTTTATTTTCTGGATCCAATACGTTTTCGGCATGCAAAAAAAAAATATATATGGTCACAATATATACAATAAATCTAGTCTGATCTCGGTACCTATGCAGTTTTTTCAATTGTGAAAAGGCACCTAGCTAGACAGAATAAAATCCATCGATTAGTCTTCAACTTCCATTTCCATCACTGACCTCATATCAGTCATCATAAACTAACCACAAACCACTGCGAGTCCGACTCCAAGCTGAGGTCTACCAAAGGCAGAGGGCACAAACAGCCAAACCTAGTTCCAGCAACGAGCCTTATCTTCTCGGGTGCAATCATAGGTAGAATAATAAGTGGTAAACATACACTTGTTGATCCCCTGGTGTGCGTGCGCATGCTGCGGCTGTATGTGTCCGGCGACGGCGGCGGCCTGCGCGGCCGCGGCCGCCTGCGCCGTCGCCGCCTGCGTCTGCATCTGCCGGTGGCACTGCCGCAGGTCGAACACCTGGGAATAACATGTTATTTGTACATGTAGGTACAGTCCGCGAGGTCTAAGCTGAGCTTTGCATTTCTGTGAGTAATCGCCATAAGAGCAGGTGAGTGTGAGCGAGATAAAAGTAGTGGCGTCGCGCGAGGTACGGGCTGCGCACAAGGCCGGAGCGACATCTACACTATCAGTGTGCACTCACACAAATGCAAAGCTCAGCTTAGGCCTCGCGGACTGTACTATGTATGTATGTAGATGGTCTCTTATGTTGTATGCTGAGAATAGTATGTCTTGCTGTATAACCTAACGGTTGGTTAAGAGGAGCCGCCAAAATAAATCTCTATAAGGGGTTATCCATTTACGTCACACGTTAAGGGGTGGGGAGGGTAAGTGTGACATTGTGTGTCAAGGGCTGGGAGGAGCCATAAGCTTTGTCACGTCACATGTCAAAATCATTATAAAAAACACATTAAAAGTATATTTATAATGAAAATAAAAATTAGAACATATGTGACGTCACACCAAGGAGGACCCGGGTGACGTAATTTATAGATGACCCCTAAGAATGAAAGGATTTATACATATACTATATGGTCCGGAGGGCCTACTACTACAATATCTTAAACCATCTCGGCCCAAGCTCTCCTGAATTTTTCTGTAAAATTCCAAAGCGAATTTTTACAAAGCGTATCTATGAAACGTGTCACGGCGTCACGGTATGACGGCGCCACAGGCCACAGGCCACAGGCCACAGTGCAGGGTATACCTTGATGCAGGCGGAGGGGTATATCTTGTGCACGGCGTCGCCGGGCGCGCGGCCGGCCTCGCGGTCCAGGTAGTAGGACTGCACGAACACGCTGTGGTCGGACAGGCAGCGCAGCCACACGTCGCCCTCGCCGCGCAGGTCCAGCTGGACGCCCTTGCCGATGTGTAGTCTGACGAGTACCGACATTACTATTATTCATTTATTTTTACCTTTATCTTTGGGAAAATAGTTTAATTCCGCAATTTTTAAGGTTTTAAAACAGAGATCTATCCGTTCCAATTAAAGTTGAAAAGTTTGTATGTTTGAATTGAAAGCGAAATATATTTGCGTTCATTTTCCCGTTTATTGAAATGCTACGTAACGTTTTGATGCGGGTGAAACCTCGGGGCACGGCTAGTGTAAAAATAAAATTACCTCGCCCGCTCACTCTGCTCTGTCCTGTGTACGTTACTGAGAGCTCCTAGACAGAATCTGTTGCCACCCGAAGGATCCACATAGCCGTCCACCTGTAAACAAATAAACGTGACATGTCAATGTAACTCGGGCGCGTGACGTCACTACAGAAACACAAACTTTTTTTTTTTTACTTTGTATAGGCTTGTGTTTGACCACAATCTCACTATGGTGAGTGATGATGTGGCCGAAGGTGGTAAGTACACAAAGCCTAGAAGGAACTGGCTCTCAAGGGCAGCTGCCGGAACACACCAATAGGTGTTTGGCGACAGATTTTCAACTTGAGGGTGGTAGCCAACCAGGCGGGTACTACAAAGTACCCTACCACCGTAAAAATAATATACATCTCGTTGAAGACAGTTTCTTATTATCAAGTCTTGAAACCGGTTTAAAAATAGCCGATTATTTAATATTATTAACCGGTTTTGTAATTTAATCAAATTAATAGTAGTAAAAGAAATTAAAAGGGTGTAATTTAAAACTATAAATAACCAAATTATGGACAATGGTAGAAAATAAGTCTATGTATTTAGGTGTTAACCAGTAGGAATCCAATTTTAAATTTCAATTTCATAATTATAACTGGATTTTAGCCACTTCAGCATACTCAAGAATTTACTGATTACAATATTACCCCAAAAATTATTGAATTTACTTACGGTGACATTAGGTCTACTGGAGGGCACTTTGAACGTCTCCCCGACTTGCGTGTCCAGTTCGAAGTACGCGACAGAACACCAGTACTCAGGTGCTGGTTGGCTAGAGAGAAGACCACCTGGATTGCCGTTAACTTTGGAAAAAAAAGTTCAATATTAGTGTTTTATAAGAGATTCCAATATCTTTAGTTGAACCGAGGTCCCCAGTCTTAACAACCTAGCGTGGTGGAAGATGTTCTCTTTTAAATGGATGCGTCTACGACCTTGCTCCTCCACAGTGTCATTTACATTGTCAGAGGCCAAAGTTAATTATTATTGTAACATAGATTATACCCTAAAATAAACCATAGGATACTTTTAATTCCAGGGAAATATTAGATACCTCGGGAACACGGGTACAGCCGCGAGGCGGAAACTAGTCGCCCAATTACGTATATCCTAATAAAAAGATAAACGGATTAAATGTGCCATTTTATGTGTCAAAATAATCAGCAAATATCTATAGAGCAAGCGCTGGACATTAGGGGGCGTTCATCTGTCACGTAATATTAGATCCACATATGAAATTGGCGTTTTGTATGGAAATAGGAAAACGATTTTTTTTAAATGAAATTATTTTAATTAATCAATCAAAGTATGTATCATTGTTAATTGTTATCTATGCGCTTTCGCCATTTTTAATTGATTCCTTTGTTGAAAAAATTGTGGGAGCGAGAATCAATAAAATCTTTGAAGGCGGTATATTATAATTGGATTGCATTTAATTTTACTTAATTTCACATAGGAATATTCAAAAATGCTTAATATACTTATTAATTTTATTATATTATTTAATTTTAGTAATATAGTAGACTGAAGAGATTGTATGTTTCAACGCGCTAATCTCAGCAACTACTTGTCCGATTTGAAAAAATATTTTTGCGTTACATAGCCCGTTTATTGAGGAAGGTTATATTGTTATTAAATCACGCTACGATCCAATGTAACCGTGAGTGAAACCGCGAAACATAGATAGTTAGGTATAAATATATAGTTACAGTAATGATGGTGATGCGCAGGCGCATCGAGCGGCACTGGCGGCGCGGCGGGGGGAGGCGCCAAGCTCTGCGTGTAAGTTAACGTGTTGTTGCCCGTCCATGTCCCTGCATCAAACAATTTGTCTTTCGTCATCATCATCACTAGCTCATGACAGACCCCAATATAGGGACATGAGTGACATGACCCACAAAAGCCCAAAAATAGGTAGGTATAATTAAAATAGGTAATAAAACATGTATAGTCCAGTAGTTAGCTAACTAACCTTGCTGCTGTTGCTGCTGTTGTTGCTGGTGCTGGTTGCGGTGCGGCTGCGGCTGCGGCTGCGGGCTCGACTGCGGCTGCGACTGCGGGCTGGCCGCAACTCCGAACCCGTTCTGTTGAGAACTATCGCTCGATCCGGGAGGCACTGCTACTGTACCTACTGTTATACAATTTATAATTATCGACGATATATAAGTATAGTTTTGTATTAACAAAGTATTAAGCACACAAAGCCTGAAAGATAACTGGCTCTCAAGTAAAGCTGCCGGAACACAGCGGTCAAGTGGTCAGCTTGAGGGTGGTAGCCAGCCAGTGCCAACCATGCTATGGATTGCTCTAGATGATTTCCTTCACCAAAAGCTCATTCATTGTAGGATACGAATTTCGAACCCACAACCTTCGCTACGGCTTTCAACGTCACTACCATTGAGCTATCATCACCTTAAAACGTATTGGATTCTGTGTAAAAACATAAAACTTACCTGGCATTGTCTGTGTGAGTTGTGTATCAGCAGTAGTTTGCTCCGATGTGAAGAATGTTGTGTTAGTGCCGTCTAACAATGGTGTGGTGGCACCGGGTGACATGCTCACTGGCATTACAGCTGAAAATATTAGGCAATTTTAATTGAATATACCAATTTTTTACCATTTAGACGTTTATGACACAAAGGAATCATGCGCAAAAAATCTGTGAATAAAAGAAAATTGTGCAAAATAAAAACATAAAGCTTACAATGATTCATTCTCTTAGGCAGCCACATCGCTCTTGCATCCATTGTGTCCGGGGGTTCAAGTTTAGGAGCTACAGCCCTTTGCTGGGCCATCACCATCTGCTGAGGGCTGGGCATTGACATCGCCTGACTTATACTCGGCATTTGAGGTGTGCCAGGAGACATTTGATTCGGAGCCGAAGCCATTCGTGGCGACGCCATCTGTGGCACGTTTGATCCCATCTGAGGAGTTCCCGGACCCATTTGAGGCGTACCTGGACCCATCTGAGGCGTACCCGGACCCATCTGAGGTGTACCCGGTCCCATTTGCGGTGTACCCGGTCCCATTTGCGGTGTTCTAGGGCCCATTTGAGGCGTTCCCGGACCCAACTGTGGCGTCCCAGGCCCCATTTGACTTGGATGGTTGGATAGCATTTGCTGCGCGCTCGGCGAATGACCCATTTGTTGGGTCAATTGCGGTGGAGGGCCAGGTGGTCTGATGGGTGTCCGCGGCCCATGCGTCGGCGAAAACAAGTTCGGTACGCCGTCTGGCGCTATCGACACGAAAAAAACGCAAAATAAAATTAACATGCACTCGCAAATTAAAATAACTCTCCTGTTTATGGAAAAATAACTTGAGAACAAATAAATACAGTGAAAATTGCCTATGACTTACTTTGTCCTTGATTTATTATAATATTGGTGGTTTGGAACTGCTGGTGGTGATGTGGTATAGTGGTGTGGTGGTGCCTGGGACTTGTGGCGTGGTGTTGTATGGTCACTAACTCCCCCGTGTCCATGTCCATGCCATTACCGCTCAGACCTGCAGTGTACTCGTCTTTCACTAACCTACTGGGCCCAGACTGTAGAGTTAGCCCGGAAAGATCTGAAAGCATTTCTCTTTTATCAAGAAATGCAGACACCTCTGATATAAAACAAGAAATAACTTTTAAGACTAGTATCCTTTTCAAAAGATATTTCTTGTCTTGTGTTTAGTAAACCTGTTCTTTAAAAGGTGTCTATTGTGTGGCACTAGACTCAGCTGCCTAGTCTAGTCTGAAACCAGTTTTAAACACAATGCTTCCAAAACACAAAGATAAATATTGACTTACCAATACCTGGGGAGACAACCCTCTCATAATGGTAAGGGTTCACACATACAGAGTCACATTTTAGATCAAATGCAAACTGACAGAATTTAACATGTTTCAGCTCATTTTTGTGCAAGTCAGGCCATCGCCATATACGCGCGTAAATGACGTGTGGGAATCCTTTTCGACCAGCAACCTGAAATAATATATTAGGTCATGATTTTAATCATACTAGAAATAACAATAATAAGTGATAATCAATACCATGCATGGCCAATAATCTGTCATACAATATTAGATATTTTCATCTTTACATTTAGGCTAAATTAATGTAATATAATATGATACAATATTTGCTTCCACAATTTCACAGAATAACAGTAACAAAAAAATACATTAAATGAACAAAAACTGCAAACAATTCAGGCTAACATATCACTGAAACAATTTCTTCCAGGCAACCTAGGGTAGTAGTAAATCATATGGTATATTAATCTATACAAATAAAACTCTTTAAATAGTTATACACTGATTTAACAAGCATTTCAGAATATAGTGACATAAAGGTATGATCAATTTCTAGATATACCTGTAATCTTCCATCCAGGGTCCTCTGTATTGTGACACACTTGCTTGGATGGGCTCCATTGGTAGTGATAGCTGTTATCAGAGAGTCTAGCTCATCACGTTTCTCTTTAAGTTTCTTTACAAGTGATTCAATGGCACGTTTAGAGAAGCCTTCACTCTCGCCACCCTGTCGGTGGCACATGAGTGAATGAACAATGCTGAGACAGGCATCTGCCGAAGTTGGTGCTGTAGTATTCATGGCTGGAATACCAAAGCTCATATTGAATATTGCAGGCTATCAATTGGTAAACAACCAGTTACGTTTAATTATAGAGTATAATTTTAAAATATAATGGATTATGTGATTGAATTTTGAAGGAATTAAGAAATGTTTTCAATATTTAATCAGTGAGTGAGACACATCAATATGCTTTGTTATTTTCTGCAGGGTATCGTAACTAGATAGCCAGGGAATTGTTATTTAAAATAGCTATCAAAGAAATGATTCTAATAGGATACGAATAATAAGTCTAGTGCAGCTTTGTACATAAATATAGGCATATCGAATGCAAGGAATTTACGTTTTTTGCCGATAAATTTTATTTCTAGTGATTAAATCATGGCATATCGTATTTGTATATTTTATTTCCTACCAATTATATGCACATTCCTTGGAATTAGAGGAAATTTAACAGAGAAATCAGCTTTCAAAATAGAAAATAAAAGAATTTATTCATAAAACGAAACGAACTCATTGATGAAGACAAGGTAGATTGTTAATTACCTGATAATTACACCAATAGTACTTTCAATTTTTATAGATAAAAGCCTTCCAAGTAATTACATAAAAAATGTAGAATTTCTGTAAATTAATTTTCTTTATTGCGAGATGATACCAAAACAAGCGACATTTTGACTGTACATAGACAATGAGAATGAGAATGAATGAAGGCTCATTATGTTGCCAGCTTTATCTGAAGGTTTATTAAAACCGGAAATTATCGATAAAATAACAAATGTTTAGTCGAGTCAAACACTGTGACCGAGACTAGTCAGAGATAAACAAAAATCTAATGTAGGTATGGCTTTATAGATACTATTATGTTGGCAGCATTGACAAATTAAACGTTTCGTTTTTCGGACAGAACTTTCATCGTAGATTTTCTAGGGATAGATAAAATATTTTTAAAACTTGTCCATGCAACTTTATTCCCACATGCTATTCTTTTTATAATATTTTTTATTAAGTCTCGCGTACAAAATATCACGATCAAATCAAATAAATAACACAACTTTCCATGTTGATTTACTAGTGCTAATATAATTATTATTTTTATAATGCTATTTTTTTTGATAAATTTTAATTGATGTTAACTTATGTACCGATAAATATAATGAAATCCATAAAAATTCAAAAGATATATTTTTCTTCGCAGAATTGTATTTATGAAATGAAACGTTATTTAGTTGTCGAGTTGGGTGATGACAGCAGGTTTTGTCAAATTCTCGTTTTTAATTTCTCAAAAAAAATCCAAAACGACTTTATAATAATAATTTAGAATAATATAAATAGTTATTGCTTTACCTTCGTTAAAGCATTATAGTTTCAAGTACTTCGTATATGTGTTAATTAATTACTGCCTTTAAAGTGGGTGGATTCCGATTCTAATAAGTGGAATCTTATTTGTGTCATGCCCGCAAAATCGACGAATATTGATGATGATGAAAAGCAGCTGAAAAATGAAGGGTGTCGATAGCTCTACATACGACAACGAAGGAATGACACACAAACCAATAGTAACATGTAAGTGAAACATGAAAGCATGCGTTGATTTGGGTATATATAAAATTCAAATGATTATTTTATTCTAGGCGCGGGAGATTGGAACTTGTTTTGTACATTAGAGGCGCCATTGGTGGCAGCCATCCCTCAGGACTCCTGTGAATGGAGGAGATCTTATGGTCGTGCCACAAGATGTGTGTATTTGGAAGCTTCCTTCATAAAATATAATAAAGACAAGCTTCAATCTGAACTGAATTTGTTGAAGCGTCCCATAATACACATTTATTGGACTGATTGTGTGGTGAGTTTATTGTACCTATTTTGTTTGTTGTTATCAGAGTTTATGTGACCTCCGTTACATATCAAAACATAATTGTTTCATAGTTACTCACTTAAGACAACTCTCTGATTATAGTCAATTGTATTTTATCTAACATCATCATCATATTCATCATCAGCATTAATTATGTTATTTTTATTGATTACAATTAATTATCTTTGTCAGTCTCATACCATAATCAAAGTGCAAAGCATGTAACCTACTTGCCAGTTTAAATAGCTGCTTTGCAATTACATTATGTGGGATATATTTTCCCTCACAATAGTCCTGCATAAATTATAATGACTTGGCTCGAAAATGGGAACTTACATCCCATAAATTTCAGGAATGGCAATTTAATTTTCTTTATATACTTTATTAAACTGATACATATATTTCTTATATTACAATACTAGCTTCCACCCTGCGGTTTCATCCGTGAACCCGAAAAACCTTATGTTTTCCCGGGATAAAAAGTATAGTAAGTCTATAGCCTTCCTCAATAAATGGGCTATCCAACACTGAAAGAATTTTTCAAATCGAACCAGTAGTTCCTGAGATTAGTGTGTACAAACAAACTCTTCAGCTTTATAATATTAGTAGTACAGATGTTAACAACTCCTTTGGTGTAATCCATCATTGTGTCATTGCATGTGATGGGTACTACCACTCATCATTCATATATGCATGAATTTTCTAATCCTGTAACTAAAAAAGTATAGCACCAAAACAAGGCGGCACATTTCTTATCTTCAAACTGAAAAATTCTAACTTTAAACTTTATTCACATACCTATTACCTTTGCTATTAAATGCTATCACATAAATTACAGGACATAGAATATTACAAGACAACTCTCAGAGAAGATATAGATACATGGCTCAAGCAGTTAGAAGTTTCCGGTATAACAGACTGGATGATAGTATTAGTAGAGACTTATGACATACGGAAAGCGAATAAGCTCCTCCCACGGACAACAGTGTTGGATAAAATAAAGGGAGATTTTTCCGCCAAACAGACAGAAGATAGATTTCTATCTGTTATAAATCCTATAAAATCGGAAGCAAGGAGTGCAGAGTCATGGAGGGCCTTGGTTGCCAAGATCAGGCATTTAATACTGGTGGCGTACAACAAGGCATTGATAAAATTCGAAGAGTACATGAGGGAGCAGAGAGAGAAACGAAATGATCCTGAATGGGATTTTTGTAAATATTTTATTTTGCAGGTAAGACAATTTTTGTTGATATGAAGGACCAATGGGGTATGTTTTTATTGTAAATGAATTTAAATAAAATAACATAAGAGCATACACTGTATTTTTACACACATTTATCTTTTACAGGAACAACTAGCATTTGTATTAGACATGCTAGGCTTGTATGATGAAGCTCTGGTTCAGTACGATGAACTAGATGCTTTGTTCTCGCAATTTGTATTAAATTCCAATGTAACAGAAAGTCCAAAATGGCTTGACACGTTCCGACAGCCTGTGACGTCGTGGCAGGCTGTCAGATTGACGGCGTTAGTTCCTCAGCGCATAAGAGAGTTGATTATAAAGAAAAAAGCTTCATTGTTGGACTTCAGGAGCTATCTGTTCCAAAGACAAAGTGCCATGTTATTACGTATGTGTAAGCCTTGGGAGGTATGTATGTTTAGTATAAAAATCGAACCACATCTTACCGCCCGGCAACGGATATTCATCCATCCTCTTCTGTCACACAAACATTTAGTTTGTTGAGGGAGCGACATTGATTGTGCGCGTTCGCTGCATTTGGGCCGATTCTGTGAATACAGTTTGTCTCCCTTTAGATAGAGATAGAGGTATATCCGTTGTCGGGCGGTCAGATGAGGTCTGACCTTAAAAAGTTAAACACAAAGGCTGTTCTCCCATACAGATATTTCATTTCCCTGACCTGTTGTACATAACAAAAATCGTGAACTTTTCCGATGTTTTAATAGTTATTGTGCTATTCGGGGCGGAGAAAAATCCAAAGATCATAAAAATCGGTCCAGCCGTTTTTGATTTATAAATGGTCTAACTTACCCGACTTTGTTTTATAAATATAATATACAAGATTATGTAAATTAATATGCTCTCATTGACAGTTTTAAATGTTATAAATCTAACAACTTCATATTATATTCTCATGTAAATATCGTATCATTATTTCAATTAAATTGACCTTATACCATGTATTGATAATGCGCAATTTAGAACTTCATTAAATTGAACATTCAAAGCGTGACATGATAGACGGTCGAAGGTATAGTATAGAGGTGTAATTATAGACAGTTGACAATGAATACTGTAATTATAAAGATGCGCGTGATTTAACAACATTTTTTTTTTCTCTCTTTATCAACTAAATGACTGCTTGTTTTGTCTACCATACCTATGAAACATGTTTTAAAATAAATTGACCAACTTCACTGTCTGATTCAAAATACATTTTCACTTAAAAAAAATATAAAGGGTATATTATCGTGATAATTATTTATTAATTTACTATGTAGCCTAGTTAAAAAGCTATCCATCAAACGATACAACGACCTGTTTTGCTTTTTATTCAATTTTACAAGCTTTTATTATTGTATTTACTTATTAGTAATATAGCAATATCACTAAGGATATCTATACTATAGTGTTGGATAGCCCATTTATCGAGGAAGGCTATAGACATAAGATCCCTCGGGAACATGGGAAAATTGCCTACCCTAACGTAGGCAACTGCAAAATATCAATCCCAAATGGGTAAAATATAACTTTATAATACACACCAAACAAATATCATAATCCTAATGCATTTTTCAATTGAAGCCAACTACCATGCGTGCACATTCCTCTTTCATTACAATTACGACCAATTAAACTGTAGAAAGAATTTGAGCGTTTGAATTATTTATAGCATCCAATATTCGCGTCCCAAAATGCGGTTTACGATGGATATTCTGAACAAATCAAGTAAAGAAACTTGGACACCAATATTTTCTTCACCAATATGTCCAGCCATGTGTGACGTAAATTACTAGCAATTTACTCAGTGCAGTTAGACTTACGATTAATGTTCCAGTTTGATTAATTATGTTAATGATACCTTGTTATTTGACTGCCTTTGTTATGGTGTAGATTTGTGACTTTTATTACTTTAAAAATTTAACGAGTCCATTCACCAGTTTTATCTTTTCCCAAACATTTCTCGGTGATCAAAGAAAGTATCTCATTTAAAAAATCCATTAGGAGTCCTGGTCTAACAAATAGAAAAAAAAAATACAGATGTCAGTGCACAGCCCAAATTACCAGGTCTAGCAAATTCATAAACTCGTGTGAAATATTTTGCGAAATTCCACCGCTACGCAGGTGAGGAGGCTAGGAAGAGGCTAGTACATAGTATTTACATACCATAGATTTTATGTATCAAAGTCGTGGTATGACGCCAAGACAACTATGTCGCAATAAATCTCAAGCTAGTTTTGGGCTCTATACTCGACTAAGAGATTTAGGAAATTTATTAGCTACGCAATTTTTTCTAAAATTACAATAGCATCACGTAATCCTCAAACTAAGTCTCAAACCAATTTGACCAAGAACAACTATGTTAATTCCTTGGTGACAGATATCCTCCCGCTGCCTAACGACAGTCCACAACTCATCGGTGGAGCTATCCCTGCTGGGTGCTAGCGCGGTGGAAGGCGCCGCGGCATGCTGGGCCCAGCTGGCGTGTGCCGAGACGCTGCGGGCGGTAGAGAGGCTGGCCGCGACGCATTCCGCTATGGACATGTGTACTAATACGCAGGCGCCGCTTCTGCATAATGCTAAGGATAAGGTAGGTGTCTTTTTTTCATTATTTTAACCGTACGTAAGATTTTAATATCAAGTAACTATGTGCAACTGTATGGATCCCTAAATGCCACACCATTTTATATAGAGTATTTTTAACCAATGTACTTTAAACGTTGTTTGCAGCTACACGAACTAGGCAAGCTCTGCGGCCTTCTCCCCGGCTCACCGGACCCTTCATCAGAACAGCTCCACCTGGTAGTGATGCTATCAGCAGGCATGGGAGACAGTGAGCCTAACAACCAACATCCGACGCCGACAGATAGGCTCAAAGAGGCTCTTTGCAGCAAGACCTGCTTTCAGCAGTATTATCTTGAACTAGCTGAACTGGCGATGGGAACTTATAAGCATATTGGGAGGTTAAGGTATGTACTCGTAATTGCCATAATTTACGAAGCATGGAAATTGAGACCTAAATCACAAAATGTGTAACGAACACGGTGATGCAACGCAAATGCGTTGGGTCAGAGATAATGTTTAATGATTTCGTCTCAACTCGAGTTTATCCTACATTTATCACAGATTCGCCCGCCTGATAGGCCGGGACTTAGCTGCGTTTTACTCGGAACTAGGCGAGACTGGCAAAGCGGTGGTATTCCTCATGGACGCGCTAAGGTCTTACGAGGAACAAGGCTGGAAGGACCTTGCAGCTCAGACCAGGCTGGAGCTGGTCGCTGCTGCTAAGAAGATGAATGATGTCGACCGGTAAGGCTGTTTTACAAAATTAACTTTTTTAATTCTTTTGGATAGGCTTCATGGTAAATGGTGATGTGACGGCACTAGAGACCGTCGTTGCAGCATTAGGTAGAAATTCCCAAAACGTGAATAAAACCACGGCAGGCCTGGCTCACTCCGCAGTTTAGGTATGAAAACGTAGCTACAGACGCGCGCCTTGTAGTTTTGCATCCGTAAGAAATAGAATGCGATAGAAAGAGAGCCATTTTTAGGTAAGTTTTCGTAACACAGTTTTTAATAGCCTTATGTACGTTAGTACCATTTCTTATTCTGTGTCAATGGGGCGAAACCTAATATAAAATCTTTTTTTATTCCAGATATACAAAGCTCTCAGCAACAATAGCAAGTACAGCCGAATTAGAAATCCTAGTCAGAAACTTCTATTTCGAAGAAATGATGAAGTCCATACGAGAGGACTTATCAAAGAAAACCGAGCCAGTACTTAGCGAGCTCAATGAATGCTTCAAAATAGTCTCAGCGACGTTAATGCCGTCCGAACGTGGAGTTTATATCACTGATAATAAGGTTCAATGTCGCTTGGTGGTCGAATGCTTTCTGCCCAAAGAGGTGCGGTGTACAAAAGCAGCTATAAGCATAGAAACTTGTAAAGAGGACAAGACGGAGAAACGGACGCCGGTCAAAAGTTATAAGACTGATTTAAGTGTTAGCGGTAGTGTATGTACGCAAACGAATTCGCCTAGAAAATCGGTAGTTGATATTGTGGAAAGCGAATCTTCTCAATTAGTTAGTTGGTAAGTGATATTTGAATATATATTTTTTTAGTTTGTCGTGTCTTACCTCCCTATGGTAAGTGATGATGTGACCGAAGGTAGTAAGCACACAAAGCCTAGAAGGAACTGGCTCTCAAGTGGAACTGCTGGAACACACCAGTACGTAATTGGCGACAGATTTCCAACTTGAGGGTGGTAGCCTACCAAGCGGGTACTACAAAGTACCTTACCACCCTACAATTGTTCAATTTCGGACAAACAAGCATTTCTGTGGCATACTTGGAGTATAGTCAACTTACAAAGTTTAATCTTAACATGATTTAATTAAAGTATTAATTCAAACACAATCAAGATAATCAATTTATTTTCAGTATAAGACTGGACGACCTTAAACCTAAAAATCCCCTTCTAAACACACTTCACATAACCTCTCAACTGCACTACAAAGAAGATAAAACCTTACAAAAAGCAACTGTAGACTGTCAGAACCCAAAAGCTACACTCAAACGATCTGACAGCACTAAATATAGAAAACCCTCAGCCACTGTTAGAAACAACTACCTGAACTCATTTACTACTGATGATATTGTGTTAAAACCGGGTAGAAATGAGTTAAATTTAGTTTTTTTGGCTAGACAATGTGGCTCGTATAAATTGGGTCAGATATCCTTGTTAATAGAAGAGAAATTAGAATTTTTATCGAATCTACTGATCGGTACAAGAGTGGGGTTCGAAGTTGTGACGCAGGGTGTGAGTGTTTATTTGAATAAAATTGAGCCGAAAAAGGATTTGGTGGCTGGATTGGAACATGCTATGGAGTTGGTTGTTACCAGTGGTAGTGCGCATATTGAGGAGGTATGTTTATATAGATAACTAGTATCTCTTGTGTGCCATATTACATTGCGGTTGGATTTAATTTAAATTAAAAATATACAGAATAATTTTTAATTTAAATAATTGACAATTATATTTATTATATTTTTAATTCTACTGCACAAAAAGTCTCGTACTTACTACTTTCACTGTTTTGACTCAAATTTTGGTTTCAGAAACTATGTATTTTTTTTTTAAATGCCTAATTAAATCAATAAAAATATTTCACAGAATGCAACAATACTCCTCAAAACATCAGCTGGTTTGATCATTCGCTTCGCGGATGGAGACAGTGAAATGACTCGGGAACTTACAATCCCCGTACCTCCGTGCCAACCATTTGAATCTACGCGTGTGCCATTGAGGTTGTTCGCGACTTTACATGCCAGGAGGGAGAAGAGTGTTGAACATACTGTGAGTAGACTACCATCAAAGTTATTTATTCAGTTTAGGGCCTAGGACGGTACTTTTGTAAGTTAAAGCTACTGATGCTTTGAACTGAAAAAAACTGTGTTTTTTTTGTCTTTTGTGTTTGACTCCTTAGTAATCAGTCCAAAATCAATAAATTTGACATAAAAATATCATCATCATCATCTCAGCCGCAAGACATCCATTGCTGGTCATAGGCCGCCTCTAAGGATCTCCAATATTTAAAATTTATGCATATATATTTTTTTTATAATATCCCAAAAATAATTACACATTTCAATTCAATACTTTTACACATGGTTCTCAACTCGATATAAATGCATATCTTTCAATATTATTACACCTTGCTGTTACATGTTATCAATACCCAATATCCAGGTATGGCTGACCTGCCCCTGGTGGGAGCCAGTAACAGAAGTGCCCCTCCACTTCTCCCCACCCATGGCAGGGTCATGGCGTCTCCTCACATCTAACACTCGCAAATTTGTGAACGTCACTCTCAAGTCCACTGTGGCCCACCTAGTGCAGTTCTCATTGACGCGACCTGAACTAGAGTGCGACGACAATATCACCGTCTCAGATCTGAACCCGAAGAATTCCGATCACATGGTGAGTGTTATTTTTGTGTCTACCTGACTCAAGTCCACTGTGGCATGCCTTGTGGAGTAGTTCTCATTGACGTGACCCGAGCTAGAGTGCGACGGCGATATCACCGTCTCAGACCTAAATCCAATTGTTTTTTCAAACCATCCAGGGACTCACTCATATATACACACAAAATTTCATCCAAATCGGTCCAGCCGTTTAGGAGAAGTTAGGTGACAAACACAAGTACAGAAAATTTTTATATATAAAGATTATCAAAACACATGATATATAATATTTATTTATACATTACGACGTAATACAAATTCATCATAATACAATTGTTTTTTTGTTTTCAATCATTCCAATTTTGAAAGAAATGTACCACCGTAAGGGTATGTTCCGTTATACACTGCGAGCACTGTTCAGTACTCTTACTGGGGAGAAATTCGATCCGTTATAGATGACAGTATACTGCCACAGTATCCTAGGGAAATATATGACGTCATAAATCGTCGCCATTTTTGTACTGTGAGCACTGGCGTTTTTGAGGTAAGGTGCTCTCAGTGCTATGATCACGTGATCAACGGCATCCAGAATGACAGTATACATAAGTGAATGACAGGCAGTATACTGGAGTGCGTTCCGTTTTAAACAGTACCCAGTATAGCTAACTATAAAGGAACGGCTTCTCAGTATACTAAATGACGTCACACCTTACAGTGCTCGCAGTGTATATCGGAACATACCCTAAGTTCTCAGCTTTAAGACTTAGATCATCAAGTCTTAAAAAAAATAGGATTACTTTAAATATACTTTTCAATTTCAGATGGTAGCCTCGGACGGTACAACGGCATCGTTCATGTGGGAACTCCTCAAGGATCCCCTAGTGAAAGCGGGGCCTATGAAGGCTTCCTTCTCTGTGCAATACCAGCCCGTGGACACTGAAGAACCCTGTCGACCCTTCAAATTTCCCTTCGATATACAAGACTATACCACGCTGTTCGTAATCAGAACGAAGCTAGAACCCAGTAAGGGTTCGGACTTCTGTAGAGCTACGCAAGTTTGCTGTTTGCAGCTTAGCGTTCAGAGGGTAAGGAATCACTGTATTCATGTACAACGCATCGCAGATAGGTAGTAGTCCTTTGATGCAATATCGTCTTTGTCGTCATACACCTAAGGTTAATTTAACATTGACAGCATTGATTTAATTGACAGACTATAATACGTGGTTGTCACTTTGTTGGAGTGTATTTGAAAATTGACCTTATGTAGATGAAGTCAATGAGGATATTATATCAAATAACACGTGGTATATAATACGCTGCTGCAATGTGACTATCGCACAAAGTTTAAATCTAGAACGTCGATTCTGGAGCCTTTTTATTAATTTTCACTCACAAAGATGTAAGGCCAGTGAACTTATATGCCTAGATAAAAAAAGTTAATCTAAAGTATGTTTAATAAATCCATTTTTAGGGTTCCGTACCCAAAGGGTAAAAACGCGACCCTATTACTAAGACTTCGCTGTCTGTCCGTCCGTCCGTCTGTCTCCAGGCTGTATCTCGAGAACCGCTATAGCTAGACAGTTGAAATTTTCACAAATTATGTATTTCTGTTGCCGCTATAACAACAAATACTAAAAACAAATTAAAATAAATAAATGTATGTGGAAGTACAATTTAAAACGAAGTATTTATTTACTATGAATAGCTTTTAAAACATAATTATAATATGGTTCCAGGTAAATGAAACGGAATACACGTCACTTATGTACGAAGTGCTGGCTGATCAGACTATGTGGGCGGTTTTAGGTCGAACTGCAGGTAAAATATTTCATTTTTCAGTGAACAAGCTCCCATACCGAGTTTTAATATACACAAACGCTGTAATAATCGCTTACTTCGTCAATTCTTTAAACTTAAGATGGATACTAAACGTGAATCAAAACTTTCGGTAAAACTCAAGTATACGAGTTAAACAAAAATAAACCCTATGCCATAGGTCCAGTATTGTAATTCAGTTGTCGCAATAGACTCCAATAGGTTATGCGAGTCTAATTTCGTGTTCTTTTCAGGTGTAATAACGATGGAATCGACGTCGACGGAGCCTCAGAGCGTGACGTTGGATGTAATGCCTCTAGTCGCTGGCTACCTCCCTCTACCTACTGTAAGATTGTCCAAGTATATTGCAGCCAATACCAAAGGTAAAGTCTATTATACACTTACATTTCTATTTAACTGGTTGTTGGTGTTTGTGCCACCGTAGAAGTTATATAGCACTAGCTTCCGCCCCGCGGTTTCACCTGCGGGTAGGACCCCTTAAGTTTTCTCGGGTTAAGAAATATGTTATTCCAAAGTATGATCTATCTATGTGCCAAGTTTCATCCAAATCCATTGAGCCGTTTATGCGCAATTAAGTCCCAAACATCCATACTTTCACATTTATAATATTAGTGGGATGATTTTGCAAATATAGCGATAGGTTCCAGTCAATTTTATTAAATAATCAATCGATCCTTTATAAAAAAAAAATTATATGCCAGGCAAAAGTTTCATTTTGACTGAAACTATCTCAGTCAAAACTCTTATAGGTTATAGGTTTATGTACCAGGAATATCCAGGAAAGAGTTTTGACTGAGATAGTTTCAGTGAAAAGTGGTTTTGACCGATTAAGACTTTTGACTGTAACATATATACCAAATTTAAAAATAATCACTAATAAACAATCAATAAATACACAGTTACATAAGTAAATTGTATTTATGTATGTGTATAATATTACAGATCCTAAGAAAGACATCTCAGCTCACCCCCGTCTCGAGCCATTCAGTCCGGGCCAAGTATACCATGCTGGTAAAGCGAAACAAGTCCACGTTCTACCACCAATGCCAAAAGAACACCTCGAGGTTATACCCAACTGAAGTGAACACCTAGTGTAAGTTTACTTGCAGTTGAACTTATCTTGAAACATGAAATTTTTATGGTTAGAATTGAATAGGTGACCAAAATAAAGAATAACTTTTCAGTTATGGATTTGTAATAATTACTAGAGACTGGAATAAACTTAACAGTTATGTAAGGACCTTGTAAATAGGTTCTACTGCGAAAAACCCTTTATTTTTTCGCATATCGAAGGCGCATAACTAAAAAAATGCAGCTCATGACACAACTATTATTATAGTTAGTATCAAAATATATGTTTATGAATATATTTTAATGTCTACAACATGAAAAGTGGATTTAATTAGACGAATAAAGCATAAATATCTGATTCGTGAGACAGATAACCTATGAGGCACGTATTACACGACGTCGATAAAGTCCTTAAGTCGAGATTGTAACAAGTGATTTTCAATCCTAGATCTATGATACAAGGCTTATTTTCGACTTACTCAATATATTAGCCTCGAAAGGATAATCTGTTGTGTTTGACATAATTTAGATACAGTCTTGTCATCTATGAATGGGAAAACAAATATAAAACAGTGAAATATTCGTCCATAATTACGTTGTGCGAAATAATGCAGTTTACATTTTCTGTATAGACCTAAGGCCTTACATATAAATTGGTTTGGCTAAAATACTGTTTGAATAGTCAACTAAATAACGTCACATCGTTTGACAATGACATAAAGGTGGTCGTTAAATATGTGACAACTTAAACAGAGTTTTAGTTCTATGCATAAGGGTGTTAGTAGTTATAACTTGTAACAAATGCAATGCACTGTTCTAGCTCAATACTGAAAATCCTAATATTATAGTAACTATCCTAATTTAAGACACCAACAATATACCACTATAAGTGTTAAAATGACATGAAAGTAAAATATCTCTTATCCGTTAGAATTATAGAGTAAATAAATAAAATAAGATTGAACCATTTCGTTCACTCAAACATTAAGGCTGAAGAAACACTAGGCGATTTTAGTTGCACAATTAGTCACAAAAATACATTGTAAACTGTTGTCCACAATAGTTAAAAAATGTTGTTAAATTGATAATTAGTGCAACTTAAATTTTCTTAACAAATTACATTACGTCATATAATATTGCAGATACTTCCTTATACTTATTATAAAATTTAAATTACGTTTTCACGGCTAAACTATGGAATCGGTTTTAATGAAAATTTGCAGAGGAGTAGCTTGGACCACGGAGATAAAGTTAGAATACTTTTTATTTATTTTTACAACGTGGGTGCAACCGCGCGGGCCAGCTAGTATAAAAAAATCGAATAGATATTTATGTGAGAAAGCGTTGGACCATCAAAACATGTGATAAATCAATATGCTTTGTAAGGTTGTATGTATTGTTTATAAACAAAAATGTACCCTATTTATATGTGAATTTAAATTTCAAATCTAATTGGTTATATAATAAATACTCTTGAGCTCATTTTTGGTCTATTGTTAGGTGAAATTTTTTATACAAAATTAGGATGCTTAAGCATGCCTCTAAAGCATTATATTTGCAAGCCTGCTGCCACATGAGGAAATGCATTTTCTTCGTGTCTAGTTGGGGTCATTCCACGCTATTTAAAAACTCATAAAAGTCCGTTGAAATTCATCAAACAATATAGATTAGAAATTGATTTTTTTATAATTTATGTCATGTTGTAAACAATTAATATACCTGTTGCTTTGATCCTTAAGCTTCGATTTGCTTGGCGTCCTTTCGCGAGTGTCGAGTTTTAGAAAAATAGTTTGTCTGTTTAGAAACGACGCTCTATATACCTTGATAGACACGTCCGGCTAGTCTACCCTTGTTCAAATGGATATTCTATATATTTTTATAGAAATTTGTGTAACCATGCTAAATCTGAATATAACCTGACCCTTTTTATTGCTATAGGATAGTGCAACATTGATACATTCGTGTATTATACTTAATATTGTAGTATACATGTTAGATGTAAATAGTTGTTAATCCTGTCTCCATATTCTAATGAAATATCATTGTCATCTCGGTTACACCCATCTGGTAAGAAAGAGATAGAATATGGGCACCAGGGTAAATCCGAAAAGTCGAATATCGATGTTATTGAGCTTTGTTGTCATAATATTAAAGTTGATATTAGAATAATCGCCGCACGAGTCGCTTAGGTATGCGCTAGACTATATTTAAATGAATAGCTTAATTGAAGATACAGGAATATGTATTTAGTTCTTTTATAATTCTACTAGCGGGCCCGACAGACGTTGTCCTGTCCAAACTCGATTACGACGCCATCTACCGGGTCCAATTGTATTTTCAAACCATCCAGGGACCCGCTCAAATATACACACAAAATTTCATCCAAATTGGTCCAGTCGTTTAGGAGGAGTTCAGTCACATACACACGCACACAAGAAATATATATATTAAGATTTGTAATCCCTTATGTTATCAAAAGGTAGTCCGCGACATATTTTATACAGCCTGTAAACAAACGATATTTTAGTTGGGACGTGCAAAGAGATGATGGAAATATTTCATCATTTAATTCAGAAAAAGATACAAATTTATAAAAAATATTGAAAAAAAACTGCGCATGTAAACTGACACTAATGGGTGTGTAAACTAAAAAATATAACCAATTTTGTACACGACCTAAAATTTTATTGCTTATAATCAATATATAACACAATTTATTAAAATAAAAATTGTAAAAGATGTGGTATAAAAAAAATGCACTCCGGCAGTGCCGACAGAAGTGAAAACTTATTAAATATAAATGTATACTGCGAATTGTACAGAGTTCACGGCTCCAAAATGCCTACTGGCTACTTACCAAACAAGACGCGATCCCGACGGCGAAACGCCAAACTAAACGTCAAGCTGCGTCTCGGTAATGGTGTCGCGAGTCCAGAAGTTTTACCTCATCTAAAAATATGCGTACCGCGCTAAAAGAAGTTTTCACTTCAACAATATTCCCATTATTATTTATTTTGTTATATTCGCCACAACGACAATCATCTGCCTAGTCTCGTCATCTTGTCTTCTTGTCTTTTTTTTAAGTTGTAAATACTATTTGGTGCTAGGTCTACAAAATTTTCACACCAAACAATGTCGGTATCATTACGTGAGATGGTTTAAAGCCCTGTCTCTTTTTGTTATGTAACGTTAGAAAGTGACGGATACATTTAAAACTTTAGTTTTACTAGACTGGTTTTAAACCATCTCATTTAATGAGGTGGTGTTAGTATATTAATCGCAATATTGTTTAAGTTTTTCGATTTACTGAATGACTTATTATATTATGTTAACTTCCCTTGAAGAAGTTATTTAATACGTTCTCTGTGTGTGTCACCTAAATATTCGTTATATGATATGACTGTAAATAAATAGATGTTCTATTTCATGAAATCGCTAGTGACGTGTACAGGTAAACGTGTCGAATGCCAGCATAAATAAAAGTAAGGAACACCGTGCTGTGGCTGAGCAATGTCCATGTCACTTTTATACAACTATAAAATGACATATGAAAGACAGTGACAGTGACATTTTCTAGCCAAAGCGCCGGCTCCGTTACGTTTATTTATCTTAGCCTATGTGTGGTCTTGACTAAACGTTTTCGAACGCATCACAAACTAAAGCCTTTAGTCTAAAGGTGCATTCAAACACGTCATGTCACTGTCAGCCACGTCAAATAAAATAGAATTCGTGCCACCTCTATCTCGGAAGAAATAAGATCGATTTTAACCAATTTCACGGAACTTCTTTGGTGGCGCGAACTCTAGTTCACAATTATAGGTCACATTAAATAGGGTCGCTTACGCAAAGGTTATCGTAGATGGCGCCACAGAAATGCAACAGAATTGTGTCCAATGGCGAGCCACGCTTTATGTGGCACGCCATTAGTTTCGGCCTGTCATTGTAACCGATCGCGTCATTTCTTAACGTTATCCGTTATCACACATTGGCGCCTCTAGCGGGAGAAATTGGCAGTAAGGTTCCCTGTTCCCTATTGGTTTCGTGTGATTCCTTCAACGGAAGTTAAAAAAATACAACATACTGTAATTTTTATTTTTGTATATGTTGTTAAAGTCAATTCTAGTTTATGTTATGTAGCTGTATTTTGGTGCATTATTTTTATACTCATTAATTTATATAATTATGTATACTACCTACCACTCTGAAATAGACTTAAAATGGTATAATGTATGAGTTACTCTTATTTAACTTAACTAATTATGTATATTTGGATAAAAGGTAAAATTGATTTACCTATATAGAAATAAAATATCGAAAAAGCTTTCCAAAGAATTTCTTTGAGTTGTTTCATAATATAATATATAAGTGCGTTATATTTAAATGTCCAGATATAACTAACGTGAGAAGTTAAGGAGCTCATTACTTTTATCGGCGCGGATACGGCTAAAGCTTCATGTCAACGGGGAATATGCGAGCGTACAGTGCCACAATGCGAAACTAATTTGATGGTCGCGACGGCTAAACAGCCGGCAACAGTAGTGGCGGCCAATCGTAGGACGCACAAGCCGATTCCGCGCCCATATATGTGGTGAGGTGTACCCTAATATGTATTATCATTATCATATTTGTAAATTGTGATTATTTTGACAAAGAAATACAAAAAAATGAGTATACTCAATAAGTGTGACATATTTTTTTATTATTTAAAAAGTAAGAGGCTTAGTTTTTTCAATGAGTACCTTTTTGTATTAGGTACATTCTGTTATGGGCGCCGGCAGGGTACCTCCTGGGATCGATATGTTAAAATATGATACCTAATCAATATCCTATTTATAAACACTAAAATATAATATAGCAGACTTATATTATCGGACAAAGACATTGACCTATATACATATAAAAGAAAAACGACGCTTCGCGGCCTAATTATACTGAAATGACTATAGGTTTTTTTCACCGCTTAATATCCGTATTTTTTTACGTATTCACCGTAAAAAAAATGGTATAAAGTAGAATTTCCTAAAAATTGATTATTTATGACATATTTAACCTCTCCTATTTACATCAATAATTGTAATAATCAGACTAAAACAAGAGACTATTAAAGTTTCATAGAATTACGTTGGTGAGTTTGAAGGGGTGATACTACCCGAGTCTAAGGTGCGGCCCAGATGACACGTATTGCAGCTACGCCGCTAATAAAAATAATACTATTAATAAATCTACAAGGCTGCACCCTCTACTCCCTAGGTTTTTCTGTCGACGCCCATGCTTACTGTAATTTACATTGTGGTTATATAAAATCAATTGGGTTAAATGTTTTATATTTGATAAAAGTTAAATATACTATCTTTAAGTTCAGATGAGTATTCGCTTTTAGATAAATGCGTAAAGGTGTTATATTATTCGTATTACTAACTGATTGTTATAAAATACGCGGATATATTTTGATGTGGAAGTGGTGCTTGTGTTTATGTCTTTGTAAAATTAAATATCCTGTGTGATTAATTGATTGTATGGAAAAACATACTCATTTTTTATTTTTAATCTGTAAAGGTGGAATCACGTCGGTGAGTCACGACGACGTTGACGTGACTAATGTGTGAGTATGCACCTTAATATTTGGTTTTGCAACAGATTAGGTACTTCTTATAGTATGGTTTTAAATTCTCGCTGTATCTGTGGAGGTTGATTTAATAAAAAAAAATACATTTTATTTTTTCATGTGATTTGGAAACTTTTATTAAGACCTAATCGATTTTTGTACTATTCAAGTAAAAAAATCAAATCAAAAAAATCTTGTTTTTATGTTGTACAACAACATCCACTACAACAACTTACAGTCATCTGTTAAATACAGGTTTATTTTAATGTAAATATATATAATACTGTATAACTGGAGATTGTATTTATGTTTCATATTATGTATTATACTTACTTAGAACTATGAATATAATGTTTATTGTTAGTATTATGGTTTTATTGCATAAAGTTGGGTGGGTCTATGAACACTAAATAATAAAAAAAACACTTGTGTGGCAATGATACCTAGAGTCCACGCCACCACTGCAGTCCGATGGAATGAATGAAAATGATCTTATTTCTTCTGTAATAGGGGTGACCTATCGGACTTCAGTGGTGGCGCGGACTCTATACCTAATATGGAATCGAAATGTCACGTGATTTATTTATCGTTCTCTCATGTCAATTTCATATTTTTTTTTTTTTTTTTTCGGCAGGAACAGAAGGTGGTGGGTCCAGGGGACCTTCTTCCACCCTTACGCGGACTTTGCGGCGAGCGCTGAGGGCTCTCAACCGCTAACAATTTCATACACAAGTGTATGTCTATTAACGAAGACGATTGTCAACGCCATCTTGTCTAGAGGAGCAGCATCGTCTCAGGCGTTCTGAATTCTTTGTAATAAACTCCAAACTGCAACGCACATTAATCAGTATCGTAACGGCATCGCCTTGCTCTTAGCTCTGCGTCGTGTAACTGTAGAAATGGGCAGGTCTAAATGCCGCATAGTCAGTCACGTTCATGCCCAGTTTGCCCACTATATTTAATTTTCAGCCGTTGCTGGAAGCGTTCACTTAGAATGTACCTACGACTACGTTCATGTGCCACATGTGGTTCATTCAGCGGATCCATACCACTTGTATAGCAAATAATTCTACGAATCGTGTCAGGAGTCTTGTTTTTGCATGGGACGTACTGGGACGATCATAGAACAGATTCGGCTATTTAGTATTTTGCTCGGAACAAGGAAATAAAAAACAGTTAAATCGATGGCTGAGACGCTGCCTGCGTTATGTTGACAGCGAGTAAACGGAGACTTGTTTTTACATAATATTTAAATGCTAGTCATATTTTTTTTTTGTTATGGACAGGCTTGTGTTTGACCACAATATCACCATAGTGAGTGATGGTGTGACTGAAGGTGGTAAGCACACAAACCTTAGTAGGAACTGGCTTTGAAGCGCAGCTGACGGAACTCACCGAATGAAAAGTAAGTGTGACTTATTTCCATTGGCCGGTTCGATAGTGTCTGACCGGTGTAGAAATAAGGCGGCACCTTGCATGCATAGCTAAGGTGTAGGCAAAATTGCCGTCACCCACAGTTAAACAAGAAAGAAAAAAAACGTGAGTGACGTGGTGGAATACTCGGTTGGAACGAAGAAGCGCGCACCTATGACTGGGCACAGCCAATAGCATACGAGCTATGGATAACCGTCTACACTAAAGAAAGGGTCGTGACTTCGTCGACTTCAGGATTTTCGAACTTCGTTCCAAAATCCCTCACCTCCCGATCCCCCATCAACTCCCGCTCACTAAACTAAGCAAAGCTTGTACTATGGAAACCATACATTTATATATAGATAACTTGCTTCCGCCCCGCGGTCCCGAGTCCCGAGTGCTCCAATCGCCACCAAACCTTACAGAATTACCCGCGGGGCTAATATGAAGATTGTCTGAAAAATTCATCGCGATCAGTTCAGCGGTTTCGGAGTCTATAAGGAACATACATACATACATAATTTCTCTTTTATATACATAGATTATATAAAAAGCCAGACAAACAAGTAGCGAAACTAATAATAATAATATTTTTTGTGTAGTCGGTTTTAAAAACTACTAAGTTACTTTTTGCCCGTCACTAGTCATGTCACACTGACAAGTGTTAGCAACGCATTCTCGAGTCGAGAATCTCGACTTCCTGAGTTTAGTTCAGCAAGTCTATGAATGTAATATT
Organism: Tetheella fluctuosa; assembly: GCA_951216915.1. Taxonomy (NCBI): domain Eukaryota; kingdom Metazoa; phylum Arthropoda; class Insecta; order Lepidoptera; family Drepanidae; genus Tetheella; species Tetheella fluctuosa. The sequence goes on from OX578234.1 coordinate 6,749,903, forward strand.
TTAGTCGATTATAACTTACAACTTTATTTTGTAATTAAAAACTGACTTTTTACCAACATTCAAATAAGATCACACAGTTCGTGATTGGCTGTTCAAGTTTATGTTGGCATGGCAGTTGTCTGAAGATTGTGATTGTGAACAACTGTCGAGCGAAATTGATAAGTTTGTTTTGTCTCAAAAATATGGTCGTAAATTTTATAAAATCCACCTAACCATGAGATAAATAACTTCATACAAAAACATAAATTTGGAACATTTATAGTGAATAAATACAGAAACGCAATGGATGTCGTGTTGGTTATGTTGTGAAAATGCGAAGTGTTACATTTAGAACATTGAATGTCGCACGCGATTGTAATCTTCGAAGAGGTCTCCTAGAAGAACGATAACAGTTTTCACCGAGGATACGTTACATGTACGCAGCGGGAATGACAATAATGGCAGTTTCTGTTGGTGAAATTTGCGAGAACACAAAATTGGCTAGGGAGATGGCTCTGACGGGGAACTATGAATCGGCGATGGTTTACTACGAGGGCACAGTGCAGATGATACACAGGCTGTTGATTACGATCGCAGACCCTACGCGCAAGTCCAAGTGGCAACTAGTAAGTACCTGATGCGCTAATATTTACCATATTTACGTAGGTCCGGATCACCTTGAATTACGCGTTTCCTTCTAAGATAAGACGACAAGACGTGTTAATTAGTTTCGCCTTTGCATGGAAGGCAGAAGGCCAACTGCTGGTATGATTTTCCATACACATTTGTTTTTGCCCCTATTTGTGGTTTTGTCAAGACTATGTATATTTATCATTCAAACATATTTTCTTTATCAAAACTAAACTCTTATGCATCTCAAATACCTTGCCAATGAAAGCTATTTCAGATGGAATTAATCCTCAAGTTGTTATGTTCAGGTAATCCAATACGATTTTAGATACTCACTTGAAATTGAATTAAATCAAGTTCAATGACTCATCAAAAGATTATTCATAACTTGAAATTGATGAATAAAACAACTGAATATTTGGCTCATGAAAAAACCATAGTTTTTCATTATAGCACAGACTACCAAGTTAGGTTAGTAACTCATTGTCTTTAGAATGGAATGTGTATCCCTAAACTATTCTATTATATATACTATATTGAAAAAAAAAATCTAAGAACTTCAAATAATATTACTTAAAACAAATTATTTGTTCTTGTACAAAAGTTAGATGAAGTGTTATTGGCAAAAAATAATTAGATCAGGTGTAACAAACTTGTCATGATTTTTTGCTTCTAATGACAGCTTAATTAATGTATCAACCTAACACATGGTTACATCACAGTCAATTAATATTCTCATAACTTGTATTATGAAACATTTTAATTTGTTATTTAAATATAGAATCCCATGAGCATGAGCTTCTTAGGATCAAACTTTGTTTAATTTTTTTTTATATCTACATTGTCGGAGTTGGTTCTAATTTGCAACACAAGATATATTCAGATAAAACAATATTGATATCGTTTTTTTTTTAATAATACATCCGACATAGACTCTGAAGACTTATTTCCAAAACAATGGTAACTGAAATAGCTTGACTCTTTGACTTTAATATGCACCCAATCTAGAGATCTCACTGGTAATATAGGCTTAGATTGTTACTTATTTTATTAGATTTAGCAATTGAATAATATAAAATCGCAGATTAGAAAAATTAACAAGTAAATTAACTAGTTATCTTTTATCACACCATTATCTCTAGTATGATATTTAAATTATCAAATTCCACATTGTAAAACACTTACCATACATTAGCATGTGTGTTTTATGATAAATAGTTATGTGATTTTCCTGATAAATGTGACGGGCCAAAGGAGGGCACCACTCCTATGTCTGGTCTACAGATTTGATTCTTCCGAATATGAAGCCCAAAGTTATGATCTACATTGTGTATTTGTCATGATTTAGAATTAGATAATGTTAATGTCAAATTTACTCAGTGGTAGTGACGTTGAAGGTTGTGGGTTTGAATCTTACAATAAACTTTAGCTTTTGGTGAAAACATAGTGAGAAAATAAAATGTTCTGTAAAATTTGACATTAATGAAGCCAGAGGTACAAAAAAGTACCCTAACACTGTGCTATGGTTTCCTCACAAAGTTTTCCTTCACCAAAAACTTCCTACCTACCTACCTACCTACCTACCTACCTACCTACCTACCTACCTACCTACCTACCTACCTACCTACCTAAAGCTTATTGTAGGATTTGAACCCAGGCCTTTGTCCCGGCATTCAATGCCACTACCACTGAGTCACTAATACATTGGCGCTGACTGTGTGTGGAAATACTGTTATTATTATTATTATTAAAGCTTTATTTAACACATACTAAGTTTTACATTTCAATTGTGTGTTAGTTGGTTTGTTAGTTGTAGATATAAAAATAAATTTGGGTTAGTAACATTAGTGTTCAAGATATTTGTATGGTCCCTGATCGGGTGAAAGCCTCCTCCATCTTTTTCTCCATAAAAAAAAAATACTGTTATATGTGTGTGTAATTTCAAATTATAGTGTAAATTATTTAACATGGTTATGGCATAGTTACTGTTTATTTATTTGGTACCTAAATTAATAAGGATATTGTTATTTAATTGACAAACAAGGAAATATAAACCAATTGGCATTGTGGCATTGCAGTCCTATTACATTTTCATGGACTAGTGCTTGTGTAAATTCCTTGTTATAAAATACAGAAAATCTAGTACCTATACCAGTGAAGGCAATTAAATGTGTACTGGGACTTGAAATTGTCCCAAAAAGCCTGTAGAAAGTTTGAATACCTATCATTTTACTAAACTAACTGGACAAAACTGTAAGTATATTAATTTTAAAAGAATTTGGTTGTCAATCCTACTTAAAGCTAAGATGAATGATAGCTCAGTGGTAGTGACGTTGGACGCCGCGGCGAAGGTCGTGGGTTCGAATCCTACAATGAGCTTGAGCTTTCGGTGAAGGAAAACATCGTGAGGAAACCATAGCACGGTGGTAGGGTACTTTGTAGTACCCGCCTGGCTGGCTACCACCCTCAAGTTGAAAATCTGTCGCCAAACACCTATTGGTGTGTTCCGGCAGCTGCACTTGAGAGCCAGATCCTTCTAGGCTTTGTGTACTTACCACCTTCGGCCACATCATCACCTACCATAGTGAGATTGTGGTCAAACACAAGCCTATACAAAGTAAACAAGTAAATAAATATTAATCAAACACATGTTGATTAATATGTAGCTTAGTTTATTCTTGCTTCAGATTATCTGATTCATGCACTAAAATCATAATATTTTTATTTCAAGAACTTTATGAAGTAAGATGAAAGTAGATAACATGACTCACCATCATCTGCTTTTAAAATGATGAGTCAAGAAGAGTAATGTAAAGAATCCACTGAATGTACCTGATAAAATATAAGTATATCATAAATAGATGTTGTTTACTATCAGAGACCGTGTTTCATATATAAAATGTGTAAATATCCTGTTATCACTTATTATCAGTTAACAACTTATCATCCACTCAAATTACTTTCGTTTCATATTAATTTGTAACATCAAAATATATTCAATTGACGTATGTAATAAATAAACAAAGCTTAAGCAATTGTATAAATAAAGTTTGCCAGTTATGTTTTAAATATACCTAGTATATTTGCAGTATTTTGCAGTCTCACAATAAAATAATTATAAATTTTCTATGTGAAAAGCATGTACTAGTTTGTGATAAGAATTTAATCTTAGCATTCTGGCAGCTATGCTTGATTGCCAGTTCTCTTCTTGGCTTTTTTTAGCATTTATCGTTTAATCTCATCATCACTGAAAAATTTCAAGGCAGATCTATCAGCCGATGATAATTTTACACACAAAAATGCCTTATTCTTTATATCAGTATATTGTTGCTTCAACTAAACGAGCGACAATTAAGGTTCCAGATTTTGTGCGTTTCGTGTCCATAGGCCAATTAAATTTACAATGGTTTTAGTAGATCATTCTGCATATAAAGCCTATCAAAGTTGATCGATTCGCCAACCAACCAGCACGCCCGATGGATCAGGCGATCTGTCAGATCGTGACGATGTCAGTCGTACGATTCTGCGATTTCTAATACAAGAAACGTTCAATATTGTTACATTTTGAAATTCTTTTGATCGAACGAAAATTGAATGCAGTGATGACTTCTTGTCACGGTCAGGGAAACTGAAATCGTGTATATTATTTTTTGCAAAGAAGCTTTTAGAACTGTTCTGATGTAGACCACCCGGTAGATAAACGTTTGCCTACCTCTTAAAAATGATTTCTTCTGCAGTTTTGACCGGTATTGCTAACTAAATACCTAATAGGTATTTATTTAAGCATTGTATGTCATATGTGAAGAGTTAATCTATCGTTTGAATAGAAAGCTTAGTTTAGCATTGCCTCAGGTCATTGATACTGACACTGAATCATTCATTCTAATATACCTACTCCTACGCATACTTTATCTAATAATAAAGTCAGCAATGTACATATATATAAAAACTAGAACATGGATGTTGTTTAATTAGGTTTTATAGAATCTGGGGCACACGCTGAAATGAGGTTCATGGAAAGGTAACTAAATGACTAGTGCTTTAAAATTCTCATAACTATAACTACGTTAATACTAATAGACTGAATTTTCAATGGTATGAACATTTACAGAATCTCTTAAATTTGAATTGTGATCATTTAGTCAATGTTCATATCCCCCATAACAGTAGGTACCAGTCTGCTAATTCTGCGACAAAATTCCATACTAAATCTCGTGTACAAGTATCTCAACCAAGCCAAACACTTAACTGTTGGATATGTTTTTGAACCATTGTTAAATTAGACAGATATTATAATATTAATTTTACGTCAGAAATACTTCACATGTAAGCATTAAAATATATTGCAAGCATCCTACCAGACTGTGCATAAGATTGGATCAAATAGGGTACAGTCAAACCAAATGTTGAGTCACCGCCAGTATGGTAAAGAAACTATTTTTACAAAACACTTGTGTTCATGTCCTTGCGATCGATAAAGCGACGGTTTTTGTTAGGTGAAACCCGACAAAAGCCTTTTATACGTGATCACGTTTTACTAGGCGATATGACGTAACCTATTTAATCCAGGCGCCTTCCGATATGGCCTTCGAAGCGATATTTTAGCAATATTTTAAATGTTTTTAGCTCTATTAATATTGTGCTCAATTTAACCTGATAAGGCGAATTGTGAGATGCGACTGTTGCGCGATGATAAAGCAATTGAGTACTTGAAACAAGTGTCGTTAATTGTTATTGGTGCTGATCTTTGCTCTCGTTTAGTAAAATAAATTGCTAAATGCTATACGTTATTTCTATGTCTGTGCTTTATCAATCATTAATAAAATAAAATAGAAAGATTTTTCTGAAGCTATGCTATTCTTCGAACAGAGACTAGCAAGCCTTACAAGGGATATACAGCAGTTAATATGCCTGAACTAATTATAAATCCCGATTCTATCGAAAGAAGAATACAACCAGTTGTTAAGAACGCTGAGCCGAAACTCGTTTCAATTAAAGACTGAGAAGGAAACTCTTAAAAACTAGTTTCATGATTACCCGTTGATTCTAGGAAAAATAATGAACAGTGGACTCGAGCTGTGTTAAGGCTGTGGGCTGCAACAAAAAGCATGATGCTGGTTTATTACAAATTCCGTTCCAGTTTCGCTCATTCAAAATAACTTATGGATTTAATTACATTTAAATTGACTTTGTTTACTAAGATAAGTTTATAAATGTATTTAAAGGTTTTTGAGGACTGCGAATTATGAGGATTGATTCGGCGGTTAGCTGTAAATCTATTAAAAATATATTTTAACTTTAATTGTGCTTTTAGTTACTTTGTTCCATTAGTAATTCTTTATTCGGTTGGCTCGCGAATGGAACTTATTATGTAGTCGAATCGGTCCAATATTGTTCATGGAATTTCTGAGTAAAACCCGGTCAGACTGATGCTCATAAAAAACGCCGAGGGAATTGACTGATAAATCGGCAGGTTTGTTGAAATACCTGACGGTAGAGTTCCTTATTTCCAACTGTTTTGAATCAGTCCACCGGGAAATGCGCCATCAATTACAACAAAAACGCCATTATTTACGATTAATAATTATGTGTCAATTTGATCAACAACAAATTTTGATCGACCAATTTTCATCTCAAGAAGTAGTGTAAAATAAAAATAAATTACTACGTCAGATAGAAATTTAAAAAAAATTACAATACGTAGTAGTAAGCAAATAAAAGCCCAATACGTAGAATGGTTACAGTAAAACCCACTGTTAAACCTAATAAGATTCAGACATTGCATTAGTTAGTACTTACTGATACCTAGCCTTTTTGTTACTCAACGGCTCGGAAAATTGCATTTAACAGATTTACTTTCTTGTGAAATTCTCCATCATCAATCTAATTATCATTATTTTTTCTCGTCACAAAAAACACATGAATACATTCCATGTTAATTCAATGGAACGCAGCGCGATCAGCGATTAAATTATTAACCATTGGGTTGTAATTAAATTGTTACACTTTTACTGGCAACCGTCGCTGGGGTTGTGCTGTCATGATGTTTTTATGAATTTGCATGTTATCACGTAACTCGTGTATTTGAATAAAAACATAATCGAGACGTTTTATTATTTCAGCACAACTGTTATTGCTGTAATTATATTTTCTAAGTGAACGTTGGTGACTATAAAAATGCGAATTTCAAAATTATAACTGCATTGACATTTATGTAGTTATATCTAAGTAAAACACTCATTAGTATGCGATTAGCCCTACTGGTGTCTACAAGGAAGCGCAGGAGTTCTTTAAATAGTCATTACCCATAACTTGTTTAGCATAAACGTTTTAACCTTTCTTAAGAACACAGTCGTAAAATATCTTATTAATGCTTCCCGTCCCGTCCCGTACGCTAAACGATTCACTATAACTGCCTGATTAATGTTCGGCTTTATTGTGCCTGTAAGACTGCTAGGCTTTTAGTCAGGAGTTTAGGTCACCCAATCTAATTCAGTGGCTGGATAGACGCCAAGCATTTGTTCTATTGTCGAATACATCAGTCATGGTCGTTTTATATTGTCATGCGTGTGCCTTTCGGCTTGTCAGTGGGCTGAAGTGTTGACGACATGCTTGGGGTCAATGCACCTCCACACTACACGTATACTGGCGTGGCGGTGCGGCGGGTACGGTGACGCACTCGGGGTGTCCAATTTCATACGACCCGCAACACAGCACGGTCAACTGTCAAAACGCTGCACGCCACTGCAGCTCTTACGAGTACGGGTGCAGCGGGCATTATAGCATAAATTATTACGACGGTTCGCGTACCATGTTGCCATGTGTAAAACCGCGACCTAATTTACCTATTTAAAAGTGTGGGTAATTTTTTTTTTCTAATTAAACGGCCTTCGTGTAATTTGACGACTTGAAAAACGCGGTCAAGGTATTGGTAACTGAATTAGGTGAAAATCATCACGTTATGTCGCGTGAAACCACCTCCGGATGTTACTCAACGATTTTGAGATATTGTGTGGGAAGTGCTTAACATTTTTTTATATATTTTGTGCTAGTTTTATTGTGTGATAATCGTGGTGAGAGATCGGGATTTCACTTTTGTGCCGACCGCAAGAAGAATTACTGATGTACGTAGTATCATGCCTTTTCCATTATGATAATCACAAGCGATAAATGGGTTTCTTCGACCGATTATAAACGGAATCAAAATGCAACGGATATCTATCTCCCTACAATACGATACGTTATATTATGATGTATTATCCAAGAAGCTAAATGAGTTACGAAATAATGATTATTGTCTATTGTATTTATTGATATGTACAACAATTACACGTGGCGACTACAATATTATAATATTGATACAGTCTGCTGGTTAATGAACTAGGTTCAATCAACCGACTTCATGGGACGCTGCGGTAATATTAAAAGCGATTGGGAATTAGTTGGTGATTACAAATTATACCTACCTAATTCTACTTGTATTTAAGTAGTAAGTGGTAGTGTATGAATATTAGCTTAGATACCCTAAAATGATTGCGTTGGATTTCGAAATCTACGGTCAGGTATTCCGCCTACTCTTTGGATTTGTAAATGGCGAATAAATTTTTCATTGATGGAAATAAGATACGTTGTTCTTAATAGGCTGATAACTGAAGATATTAGGTTACATTTATTGGGTGTCTGTGTATATGTCAAATATCAGTCAGTCAGGTCAAATACTGACAATAATATCGATCGTCCACACTTTGTATTAAATATACTTAGTTCGGTGTTTTGAATACAACAATTAAAATGTTTTGGAATATCATTGCGTCGGATAAAGATTATTATTTTTTGAATAAATTGAAGATGGTATAGATATTCTTACCAAATACTAACTAATCAATTGATCCCTCTTGAGACAAAGCCCAGATAGTAACTTACTAAAGTGCAGCAGCCGGAACCGATTTTAAAGTTAATTAAAAATATTGATATAATTTCAATTATCAACAAAACCAATTTCCATACTATGTCATCGGTTGTTTAGACATGTTTATTTTTTATTTCATTTCATTAGCTAGACTTTAATTGGGATTATATGCATTTATCCAGAATTCGAGGGTGTTTAATTTTTTACTGAATTTTAACCAGTAAATTAGCAGTAGTCATAAATCGGCCTTCCATACTACCGATCCTTTGACCAAAATTTTAAATTCAAGTATCCTGGAGGCTAATTTCACCATGTTATCAGTTTCTTAATTGCGTAATCCTCTCGGATCCATCTCCACAAAAAATGCTTATATAAGCTGACAAGCAAAACCACGGCTCAAAGCTCTATTTATACGTCTATCTCATCTGCCCACATCCACCCACTGCTGTCATTAAGGTCTAGTCTTTCCTAACTATAACCTTATTAAAAAAACCGAGCAAGTGTGAGTAGGACTCGCCCTTAGGGTTCCGGACAAACTATCTTTGCTTTAGGAAAATAATATGTTCTCACATCAGTCTATATCACAGTCGATGTTCGAACTGGAAATGTATGTTTGTAGTCCCAATTAATGATTTTCATTTTTTTTTTAATAACTTGTGCTGTGATACTGCTTCTTGCCTTTCATGATTCTAGGTAAACGAGAACCTGTAGGCTACAGGTTTTGATGTGTGAGTTTGCGAGTATCAAAGTATGTGATGTATACTTTGATTGCGTTGACTTTGAAGCTGGATTATTTAAACCTCGGAGGGATCTTAGACCTTAGTAATTGATATCAATACCTCAACAAGAGAAAAAGGGTCTTTACAGATAGATGGACGGCTCACAAAGTGATCCCTAAAAACATATAAAAATGTATATTTATTTCTGGTCATTAATGTGCATGTAGAGTAGACAGCCAAACATTGGTGGAGAATATATTATTATCCCATTCCCTTTCCTTGAATTCCTTAGTTTACAGTGATATAAATTGTTCAATTCTGTCCATGGATAGTAGATTCCAAGGTTTGCTAACCAATCAAACTACCCTTCCCCAAAATCAATCTAAACTAATTTAATGAGGAATTGAGTTTATTTGGTCTTCCAATCGTAAAGAAGTTACGGCTCGTTTTTCATAGGGATAACTAGCAGATCGCAGGCGAAACCGTGGGTGGAATTTAGATCTAGATACTAATATTTACGTTTGTTTCTCAATGACGCTGTAATGTCTGATTGGTAAAATAAGAGCATGCTGGTACATTCTAGATTAATTATTATGCGAACAGCAAATATGAATAGAACTACGTCTAGCCTAAAGCCTTAGTTAAGCCTAGTGGGCGGGGAGTACTGACCCCCTTACATTTCACTAAACAACCTCCCTTTTACCTGTTTCGAAGTTAAAGCAATTGTGTAGTTTATTAACCTTACGCTTGAAAGAGAGAAGGCCTATTGTCCGATACTGTTTTGAAATGAACAACCGAACAAGCAGTTTTTATGTTGCACTGTTATCAGACACATCGATACTCGTTCTGAGAAACAAAGCTATTATCATCCTTTTTAAACGGGTGTAGAATCTTGTGGTGTTTTTTTATAGAGGAGTGCATTTCCTGTGATTATCTCGCTATGAGCCGATGTTAATGGTAGGTACTTACATTATCGAGTTAGGATAATTTAATGTCTATCAATGACGTATTCAAATGACAAAGATAGCAATAGTTATGATCATAAATTAACTTGATTGGGGTTTCAGAAACTGGTGGTTTTTTGTAATCATGATGAACATTATTATGGACATGTAAAGCTTTATAAATCAAGAAAATCGAATGTCAAATGCGGAATAGAATCTAGATGTATCGTATTAATATTTTTGCAGGCAGATAGGTATTGATCGTATAGCAAATCCACAACTGCTTTAAGCCTTGCAGAACAAGGCTGTACACACGTAAGCTGTTTATTTTTACGCACATACAGACCATTCATAAATAGTATTTCTGATTTCCGTGAAGCCTTAAAACCTGACCTTAGAAGTATTAACCTTATGCTCTGTTGAACTCCAATTTTCCTACAAACATTTCCATTACACAATTAATTTTAATTTCCCTCTCGATGTATTTTTTTTAAGTCAGAAGGTTGATAAGCCGGTAGACAGTCCACTTGATATTAAGTGGCTACCGTCGCTTATAGATATTAGCAATACCAGGAGCCAGGGGCCTTTATAAAGCTTAGAAGGCAACTGGCTCTCAAGTGCAACTGCCGGAACACACCAGTACGTGCTTGACGAAAAATTTTCAAGTTGAAAATTTTTACCGTTTTTTTCTGGACGGTAGCCAGCCAGGGGGTACTACAGAGTACCCTACCAACGTGCTATGGCTCTAGCTTTTTATATGAGTCACTACCACTGAGCTATACATCGCCTTCCTTCATTCTTTCAATCATCTGACATTTCTATTGTCCAGGTCCAGAAGCAGATGGCGCGTGAATATGAGCAGTTGAAAGCGACAATGGCGACCCTGCACATGTTCCAGCACGACGGAGAGAAGGCCATCACACCGCTTACTACCAGTCAGTATCCAACCTTGGTGTTTTATATTTATTTATCGGCTATGATTCTTAATAATCGTACCGGCTTTATACAATTAGTCGTAATTTTATACCCTTTATTCATCGTTCATGGCTCTGAATGCGTTGCTAAATGACAAATTACCTTTTGTCAAGGTTCATCACCCTTCAACATGGAGGGCGATGGGTTCCAACCAAATACTCGCTACTAATAAAAGAGTCGCTTTGTTCACATTAGATATTTAGGAATCGTATAAGACAGGCAAAGCACTATTGATCGTTCCTTATACTGATATAATGTGGGTATTTATTAATATAATCCATAACTAAAATTCTCGACATACTACTAAATATTGCGACTAATATCAGTAAGAAGAACAACTACCAACATTGTTAACCATGTTAAGACGGGAGTGGATCCAGGTCAGTGCAACGGGCACGGCAATCAATGGAGGTTCAATGTATTCGTCCACGTCACCGCTCCTGAAGCGGCATGTCAATCGACTTTGACCTTCGCCGGTGTCCATTCTGCCGATAAAGGATGAATGTCGTCAATTATGTCACCATTCTCTGTAGTACAATGGGTGGTAGGAAGGGAAGCGGTTTTACATTAGATACCTAACTTGTTTGTTCAGAGAGTTCGTTATATTTCTATTGATTGGATTATTTAAAAAATAAATACTTACTGTATCAATGGTTATGTTCTTTTTAGGTTATATTTAACGTGTAATGATTTATATAGCAAAGAATGACGTTACAGTCGGTAAGGCGAAATGATTGGCGAGTTATGTAAATGTTGCATGAATGAGGAATTTCTAAAATCACAGGGCGATGCGCGTACCATACGGTACCCCAGATGAGGCCTTAATATTAATAGATTTATAGAAAATAGAAGCCATTTTATTACTATTTGCCTACGCAGTAGGGTCCTGTTCTCATAATCAATGTTCTAGATAACCACTCTCTAGAATCAATTTCTTACAATGCAAAGAATAGTCACTGTACGATTTAGTTGTTCTGACACATAGGCATGCTAATCAAAAACTTATAAGGTTCGTAGTATACGAATACCAACCTAACAACAAGTTATTGTATTATTATCACCCGATAGGAAGATGTTTTAAAGCCCTATTATCCAAGTGGCGTTTGTAATTTGATCACATAATATCGAGCTCAGTTGCTTACCAGAACAGATGGCTACTAATCTCCGATTTCCTAAGGTAGGTAATAAAGGCATTTTATTGTTTTGCGTCGGCCACACACTGTGATCACGACTAATTTACAATTAAACGCATATCACCATTTAAAGGTGCGTTCGAAGTAACCGTGGCCTACTTACCTATCCTCGCTTTTATTATACCTGATGTAAAAGACATTTTTAAATACTTTAAAGAGGTTACTAAGATGCAAGTTTTCGACAAAAATCGGCATTTTGTACTTAGTGTTTATAAAAATTACATATTTTCACGCAGAGCCTTCGAAGCTCATATTTTACAGAGAAAACAATCTAAGCCTTATCTTGAAGTAAAGTAGAAAAAGTATGTGGACACTTAACATAACTTATAATTCTTAAGTATTTTTTTCACTCGCCGTATATCTTTTTAATGTCGTCCAGTCTATAATGCAACGTATTTTATCTACTCAATGAATATGTAGAAGAACATTTGTCTGTCCATATTTTAGTGGAAAACGTGGTCGATATAGGTACATATAATTTGGAAAGACTATTTTGCATGAGTTTATTTCATTTAGAAGATCTATATAGCTTGCAATTATTTGGACAGCGTGAGATTATGCCATTCAATTAATTCAGCAAGTTACTTAGTTGCTGATTCTTAATGCAAAGTGCTTCGTGATGCGTGTCATCGTTCGCAAATACTGTTTCGGAATCAAATGTTTAAAACATTATTTAACGTAGGAAATATTCAATGGGCATTATCGAGTTTTATTCTAACTAAACTCTACTGATAAAAGAAATTATAAGCTATGATGAACGTTTCTGATAACACGTATGTGATGGTGTAACGTAATCCACGTTAATCTTAATCCTACTAATCTAATTCTAACGGTAATCCATCCATACTCTAACAAACTTATCTACGTTAACTACAGTGCGTGCGTACTAATGATTTAACTAATAATGAATAAACGTAGGTATAAAAGCAAACCATCTCAGTTTTTTTTTAGCATGTGGCACTCACCTGTGTGTGAGTACATTACAATAGTATAAGCTTTGCTTAGTTTGGGGTCAGATGGCCGTGTGTGAGGAATAATGTCCCAGAATATTTATTTGTTTATTTATTTATAATACCACAACTTCGTAATTCCATACAACCACACGTTTGACGAACGCGGTTGGCGACAATCGGCATATTCTATCAACCTTATTTACAACTAGCAACAACCGGTGACTTCACTCGCCGGGGCACGCATAATATAACCGCCTTTAAAAGTGTTTAATCGACCGTGACGAACAGATAAAACAAACAGCTTTCTCAATAGCACTCATTAAATCTCTATTTAAATGTAATTACACGTAGGTTTTTTAGGTTAAGCGAGATGATGGTTGATGGAACGTTAAACTTTACGTTTTATGTTATAAATAAGTATTCTTTAAGATGATTAAAGCATTTACACATGTTTCAGCAACAGCAACAAGGGAATGTCAGTTCTTCTAAACCCCTCTTTAAAAAACATCTGTATCGTACCTTACCTTGCTCTCTATTGAGTCTTATCCGTGTCCCTGAATTTCTTCATAATTATGTCAAGTCCCTTCCCATTTTAAATTAATTAAACCTAATTAAATAAAACTTTACTGGGAAACACAAGTTTCTAGAGCAACTTACGTCTGAAAGTTGCCGCACAGGTTTCAGTGGCTTTTAGTGCAAGGGCCTTAAACGTGAGTGAAAGAGCGCGGTCTGACCTCGTATCTCTTGTAACAGCGTCGAATGTTGACCTACAACTTTAACCTAGAACCTTTACTGTAATGTACTAACTAAGTACATTATCTGGTTATTCTTGGGATATATAATATTATAGCTCTAATAAGTATTTACGTGCTGTCACGTTCAATTAATAATTACCTTATATTTTTGTTAAATTATTATCCCAGTCATCTCTCGTTTCATCATTACTCAATGTAATATTAACCTATACTGAGCAATGGTTCCTTTCTTCTACTACCACTCTTCATAATGGTCTGGCATGAGCTTTTCTCATGATCCCTCATAACGCTATCTCTGTCTTTTTAGATTTACTCAATGGTGTCTTTGATCTTTCTTCTATATCTACTATATGTATTTAAGAGCCCAGGTCTTATCGGTGTATTCTTCCACTCTACTCTGTTCTTACACTCCTTATATGACACGACGTCTACTTTTTAACCGACTTTAAGAAAAAAGGAGGATGTTCTCAATTCGGTTGTATTTTTTTTTAATGGAAGTTCACTCATTACTCCGTCATTTATGCTATCACTTAGTCTATATAGATTATCTATGGTCTTCCTGGCTTTCCTTCTATGATGATAAATTCGTCGTGTCGTATATTTTATATTGTCTCTATTATGATTCCCTTCTTGACTTTTCTTAACACCCTCTCAGCTCAGTTTTGGTCAATAAATTTTGTTTTGCACGAAGTTAAGAGGGCGCTATCTAACTTATAATATTATTTTTTATATAATAAACAATAGAAACATATCCTGTGTGAACCTTTATCGAGCAGAAACAATTACTGCGAATATACACTCTACAAGCTACTTACGACCATATACATATATGTATAATAAATGCATTAGTTACATGTAAATGTAAATATTTAATGTATCGTTGTAACAGTTGTTCTGATGACATTCTGGCGTACTACTAAGAGTAAATCAAATACTTATTTGAATAGTAAACTTTGTAGAACGATTGATTCGATTCAAAATAACATGGATGGTATTGTCTCTCAGAACATATATGCTTTATTAACGAAAGTTGTGACTAACGAAATATGTACTGCGTGTAGTAATTCTAAACAATGATGGAAACTTTAAATAAATATACAAAATTCAAACTCTGAGGAAGTAGTTAACTGAAAGTAAATGTTTAACCGACTTAAATAAAGGAGGAGGTTCTCAATTCGTCTGTATGTTGTTAGTTGTTTTTTTTTTTTTTTTTAAATATACATTGGCGTGGTTGGTAAGATACCCTATCTATCACGCCGCAGGTCGTGGGTTCGATTCCCACTCAGGACAAACATTTGTGTGCATGAACATGTCTGTTTGTCCTGTGTCTGGGTGTAATTATCTATGTATGTATTTACAAAAGAAAAGTAGTATATGTAGTATATCAGTTATCTGGCTTCCATAGCACAAGCTCTGCTTAGTTTGGGGTCAGGTGGCCGTGTTTGAGGAATGTCCCAGAATATTTATTTATTTTATTTATATTTAACATTTTGCCGACTCAAGCAATATCAGATCCGTATACTTAACAATGCCATGTTCTTCAGTCGTTTACCTATAATTTAAATGATAATGTGTTTCACAGAAATATTCAAATCATTTTTTTTTTTATGTCAGAACGCTAACTAATAGACAGTCGGTCCACCTGATGGTAAGTGACTACCGTCGCCTATGTACAATGTGTTTGCTGACCTTTAAAAAGACTAGAAGGCAACTTAGTTCAATCTTGCACGATCAAAGAGTCCTACTATTTCTAGTCTTAGGTATTTTAGAATCTACAACTAGCTAGATAACCTAACTATATATTGCTGGATACCTCTTTCTGATGAATTGTTTTCTGATATACAGACTACGAGGACCTGCCGACGCGAGATCAGATGTGGGGTTCAGCGGCGCCGCACGAGATCGACCCCGACATCTGGCCGCCGCCGCCGGACCGTGACCCCAACACGTGGCCGCCACCAACCAGTGTCGAACACAAGTGAGTACAGTACACCATTCAGTATAACTATGCCAGTACCAGAGGGAACAGAGCTACATAGAAGAGTCTAAAGATATAGTAGCAAAAGGCAAAAAATATTTTAAAAGCAAAACATGCTGAACAATATTTATACAGCTTTTGTAATCTTATGTATAAAATCTCGTGTCACAATGTTAGTTACCATACTCCTCCGAAACGGCTCGACCGATTTTTATGAAATTTTGTGTACATATCGGATAGATCTGAGAATAGGTTCTTATCTATTTTTTAAACCGCTACGCGAGTGAAACCGCGGGGGATAGCTAGTAATATATAAATATTGCAAGATAAGACACGTCAAGCAATCACGTCAATTTACAAATCAAAGTCTATCTTTATAAGTCTAAAAAAGGCCCAGCTTTATATCTTCGTCCTAGTCTGTGTCTCCACTTGAAGATCCTACACTATCATTTAATTTTTTAGGTTAAATATCGAATACAAATAAATAAGCATTATTTGTAAAGTTTATACATTGTGTTATATTAAGGTTTATACATTTTTCAAATTTCCTGTCGCATTCAGCAGAGCACCACCTGCGATGAAATCAGCCCGCAACAACCCTCGTACTGCGCGACCGGACAACAAGAAGACCACCCCGGGAGCAAGGAACCCGACCACCTCCCAGCGGAGGACCTCCGACCTCAAGAACTCCAGGGCTGCACCTAATAAGGCTCATAGTGGTGAGAACACCAGAACTTACTTATACCTGAGGAGAATTTTTACATTGGATATTGTGTTTCGATTATCCCACGTGGTAAGGTGGAGCCTTGAAGTGTATAGCTCTGAATTGCTGTATTTCGAACACACCAGGAGGTGCTTTGTGACAGATTTTCAATTTGATTGTGGTAGCCAGCTAACTAGGTACTTACGATATTTTGATTCATTTATTACATTCATTCATTGGGTAAGTCACGTCTCCCGAACATCCGCAAACCGATGGGATGGAAAGGCTTTTAAGTGGCCACTACTCATCATATACAGCTCATATACGTCCCAACTACATGGGCAGTGCATTCCCTAAACAACGCGGGTCTTTCTTTTTTTTCTCTTATTGTGTACCTACCAATAAAGAGTTATCTATGTATCTTCCAGCAAAAACAAAAGACTCAAGCAACAAAGAGCACGGCAGCGCGACGAGTGGCAAAGACAAGCAAGACAGAGACAACAACAACGGCGACACTGATGATGAAAAGCATAAGGACGAGGAGAGGAGGTTCGACCCGCCCTCCGCGGCCGACTCGGACCTCGTCGATATGCTGGGTGAGTTTTATAATACATAATTAGCATAAAACAATTATTTTTTAATAGAATTTATGTATGAAAACGGAAATTCTTTGAACTCACACGGAGCGGTTTCAAAGGAGCTTACTTTGTACCGCGGACGCTTTTGTCATGGAACGAGCTCCCTTTATTCAAGAAAGATATGTGAAGATGTTTTTGCAGGGTCGGTAACGCCCGAGTGTGTGCGCAATTAAAATTCTACAAATATTCTAAGGAGTCCATGTTCAAGGCTGGCGTTCAACCAGTGATTCGTAGCGAGGGATGTGTTTCAAAGTCAAAGCCATTTATTTATTCACTTATGAACGTCGAAACTACTGAAGTTACCACCGATTCGGAAGTCGCCTTCAACTGAGAAGAACCGGCAAGAAACTCAGCAAGGTTACATTTTTTATATATTTAGTTTTTTTGTTTTTTTGAACAATCTGACAATATTGGCTTTTTTCCATTAAATGTTTTACAATATATTATTTTTTGAATATATTTTTATATAATATATATATATAATTATAGTACCTTGATCACCTGATACCTCGAAATTGGCCGTTTGACCAAGCTAGCAGGTAGGCATACGATCGTAGTATATACTAACACTACTCAATCGTCCACATTTCGTCCGTCAGAAAATACGTGACGTCTGGTGGCCCTGGGATCTTGCTCTATCAGGTAGCGCTGAAGTAAATCTATGGCCATCTGACAACGCAAATGTTATTGTAAAAACTCGACATACTGTATATTCTTTTACAATGTATTTTGTTATTACTGATATTCTTGAGAAATAAATTATTTTCTTAAAAACGAACTTAATTTTGTGATTGGAGAATAATCTTGCGGCGGTAGGAAAATTACTATAGAATTAAAGAAAATGACTATCTCAAATCTTTCACGTTACAGAAAGAGATATAGTACAAAAGAATCCCAATATAAGATGGGATGATATAGCGGATCTGTCGGAAGCCAAGCGATTGTTAGAAGAAGCCGTCGTCTTACCAATGTGGATGCCGGATTTCTTTAAAGTGAGTTTTTTCATCAATACATAGCCTATCAGAAGAAAAAAACGATTCAGTTTAGGGTACTTTGGTGTTCAAAGCTGGCATTAAACTCGACAGTTTTGATATTATGTCCCGGTGTGTTACGGCAGCTGTACATGAGAAGCTGCTCACTTACAGGCTTGGTGCTCTTATCACCTTCGACTACATCATCACCTATAATAAGATTGTGGTCAAACATTAGCCTATCCACTGTAAAATATACTTATTTTGGTCTGTGTTTTATACGTATTATCCTTACTATATGATATAACTCAACGATCAGCGTGATTTTTTTGCGTACAAATCGTTTATGGGCCGGATTGTGACATAGGCTACTTTTTATTTCTAACGGAAACGAAGGTGAAATCGCGGGGGAGAGCTAGTCTTAAATAAAAAATACATAAATAATGATCTCTTGCAGGGCATCCGTCGGCCGTGGAAAGGCGTGCTGATGGTGGGCCCCCCCGGCACGGGCAAGACCATGCTGGCCAAGGCGGTGGCCACCGAGTGCGGGACCACCTTCTTCAACGTGTCCTCGTCCACACTCACCTCCAAGTATCGCGGGGAGTCGGAGAAACTTGTTCGATTGCTCTTTGAAATGGTATTTTATTTTAATGTACTTATGATTTTTATTTATAAACCTCCTTCATGATTAGAAATGTCTTCTAAACTTATACATTTTAAGTAAAACTTTTGGATATGTTAACATTGCATTTCTGTGAGTGCAATCTTACTGTAAAGTGTGAGTTTTCGCATGCTATTTGATTTTTCAATCGTTCACCAAGATCTGGGTAATTAATACTTTGTACCTGATTTAAGGTACAAAGTATTAATTACCCAGTTCAAATTATAAGAAAAAGCTTATAAAAGGCTTATTTTTTTAATATGAAGCCAGTATTTAACAATGTTTTTAATGTAAGCAAGTCGATCTTTCAAACAACAAAACAAATGTAAGATCCGGACTAGTCCCAAATTCAAAGCCAAACTAGTATAACTAATAACATGAATGTTTAATCCCCAGGCACGGTTCTACGCGCCAAGTACGATATTCATAGACGAGATCGACTCGCTCTGTTCGCGCCGCGGCTCCGACTCCGAGCACGAGGCCTCGCGCCGCGTCAAGTCCGAGCTGCTCGTGCAGATGGACGGCCTAGGCTCCAGCACCGATGAAACCTCTAAGGTTTACTAAACTATTTATTATATAATATGTATGAACTCCCATTTATGGGGAAATTTCACATGCAATATTAATAATGCGAATGTGAGTTTGTTTGTTTGTTACCTTTTCACACCTAAACCACAGAACCGATCGCGATGAAATTTGGAGCGCATATAGCCTATGTTATGGAGAGAAGGACATGGACTACTTTTTTTTCTCGGGAACGCGAGTTAAACCGCGGGGGGGGGCAGCAGCTTGTAATATATAATATAATGTGTGTGCACAGGTAGTGATGGTCCTGGCGGCGACCAACTTCCCGTGGGACATCGACGAGGCGCTGCGGCGGCGGCTGGAGAAGCGCATCTACATCCCGCTGCCCACGCAGGAGGGCCGCGAGGCGCTGCTGCACATCAACCTGCGCGAGGTGAAGGTGGACGCCGAGGTCGACCTGCGCGCCATCGCCAAGAAACTGGACGGCTACTCCGGGGCCGATATCACCAATGTTTGCAGGTTTACTATTTTAAATTAATAAACAGATATCATTTTTATATAATAAAAAAACCGGCCAAGTGCGAGTCGGACTCGCGCACCGAGGGTTCCGTACAAACTTATAGGTATGTAAATAGTTCGTCCATCACGGGAATCTTAACGATAAGATATGGCTTGAGGGACAAACTTAACTTTGTCGTTGGAAAACTCATCGCATAGTGTACCTACCGATCGCTTTAGTCTTTACTATAAAATGTTCTTCGCATACGAGCATAATATTGCAATAAATATTTTCTTTCACACAATTGCACAATTTTATTTATTTAAGTACCTTATTTGAGATTGGGCCTACTAAGCTAGTCCTCTAAATTGTATGAGCGCCCATACAACTCGGAGGACTATCTTAATTGGCGTCAACTATGTATGTATGGGGACACCTTTAATTTTTTTTTTTTTGGAATTTTTCCTTTATTAGTGCTGTAAGTCCTTGCTTTTTCCAAATCTCGTGATTCTAGGTAAACGATAAATGGGCTATCCAACACTAAAAGAATTTTTCAATTCGAACCAGTAGTTCCTGAGATTAGCGCGTTCAAACAAACAAACTCTTCAGCTTCATATTAGTATAGATTATGATTTATGTTAATGCTCATTTTTACAGTGTCACGGTAACGTTTCACACCTAAGTGAACTTGGCACCCGACTTTCAAAAATCGTTTTTTTTTTTTGCGCATTCCTGTAGAGCTAGGTAGGTAGTTGATTGTAGTGAACGAATTTTTGATTATAGTTGGACCAAAAAAAAATTATGGGTCACCCAAAAATAGCCAGCCCCCGGATTTACAGAAATTCAATTCTCACGGTTGATTTGTATGGGAAATCGTTAGTAGTTGTTTGTAGTGAACGAATTTTCGTTTGTAGTTATTTAGTTTTTTTTTATATTTAATTTTTAATAAAAAATCAAAAATCTTTTTTTTTTGCGCATTCCTGAAGAGCTTGGTTAGTAGTTGTTTGTAGTGAACAAATTTTCGTTTGTAGTTATTTAGTTTTTTTTTATTTAATTTTTAATTTTTTTTAACAAAAATCTTTTCTTTTTGCGCATTCCTGAAGAGCTTAGTTAGTAGTTGTTTGTAGTGAACGAATTTTCGTTTGTAGTTATTTGGTATTTTCTTAATTAATTTTTAATAAAAAAATCATAATTTAATCAAATCTCGTTTTTTTTAATTAAATTTAAAAAAAACCTAAATAACTACAAACGAAAATTCGTTCACTACAAACAACTACTAAGCAAGCTCTTCAGGAATGAGCAAAAAAAAAAAAAAGATTTTTGAATAAAAAAAACTAAATAACTACAAATGAAAATTCGTTCACTACAAACAACTACTAAGCAAGCTCTTCAGGAATGCACAAAAAAAAATTGATTTTTGAATAAATAAAAACATTAAAAAAAACTAAATAACTACAAACGAAAATTCATTCACTACAAACAACTACTAACCAAGCTCTTCAGGAATGCGCAAAAAAAAAACTATTTTTGATAAAACAAAAATTCTTAATTAAAAATTAAATTAAAAAAAACTTAATAACTACAAACGAAAATTCGTTCACTACAAACAACTACAAACCAAGCTCTTCAGGAATGCGCAAAAAAAAAAAATTTGAATTAAAAAAAATTTAAAAATAAATAAAAAAAAAACTAAATAACTACAAACGAAAATTTGTTCACTACAAACAACTACTAACCAAGCTCTTCAGGAATGCGCAAAAAAAAAAGATTTTTGATTTTTTATTAAAAATTAAATATAAAAAAAAACTAAATAACTACAAACGAAAATTCGTTCACTACAAACAACTACTAACGATTTCCCATACAAATCAACCGTGAGAATTGAATTTCTGTAAATCCGGGGGCTGGCTATTTTTGGGTGACCCATAATTTTTTTTTGGTCCAACTACAATCAAAAATTCGTTCACTACAATCAACTACCTACCTAGCTCTACAGGAATGCGGTAAAAAAAAAATTTTTGAAAGTCGGGTGCCAAGTTCACATAGGTACGTTTCACAACTACTATATAAAATCATAAAAAATTACAAAATACATAAAAAATAAATACAAATAAAATAGGTGACAATAAGAGGTCATCATCGGTCACGCTACCCGCTATTGCATTGTGCGGTGGATCTGGCTAGATACTTCATACAAATAGTATGTACTACTCATTATCCATCTCACGCATCAGGCTATTCATCGCTTATTTCATAGATGGAAAATCACATCTAAGTTTTCAACAAATAATTTAATTTTCACTCCTACGTCTGTCCTCCGCCTCAGAAACACTAGTGGCTAATGTAAATAGGCCAGTTGGTCCCATTCGTTAGTAATCAGTCCCAAACAATAAATAGGGTTGTCCAAAATAAATACATAAGCAAATCCCAAAAAAAATGTCTGTTGCAAGTAAATTCTTTTGTAACTTCTAGTCGATATAAATATTATTCACACGGATGTAATAAAAAGACGCATGGAACCACCTCTAATTACGAGTGAAGCAGACAAATGGCTGCCGTCTATTGATGTGTGCTTGCCATAGGTGTTGCCAGATGAATATCACTTTGCCCACTTTTTCAGTTCAATGAGAATTAAATCATGTTATCAAAACAAGTTGAAACTTACCTATCTAGTGACGGTTTCACTTTTATCATACTACTTATTTAGTTTCATTTTCGTTTACTCTACTCTACTAAAGTGTGACTCCTCTAAACCATTACTTTGTAATAGAAAAAAAAAAAATTGCAAGGGTCGAATTCAAAAATTTATAACTATTTAAATCACTTTAAATAAGAAATTGAAACTATTTTGAAAAAAGGTAACTAGATAAGATTATTGTAGAGGATTTGCCGACAAATGTAATCTGATACATTTCTTGTTTTTTTCGTGGCGTGTGCATGAATGAGACCTTCTACGCGTGGAACGTAAATATAGGTATGTTTAAAGCCTCACAAAGCTATTAAAAGTGGCGTCAAGTTAAAAAAAAATGTTTTGGATACTTCAAATCTCACACTTTAAAATAACGTAAAATATATTTCATTCATACCTTTTCTGATAACTAAAAAAAATATTTCTTTTCTGATAAATTCCGCAAGAACACTGATTTTAGGGAGACCGGAGCCTTATTTATTTACTTAAAATTTACATTAATTAAATGTTTAAAAAAAAACACTAACAAATGCAACAAATACAGATTTCCCCAATTAACCACTTTTAGGGAATTTTCCCGAAAAAAAAACTGGTAACACTGCTGTCTTTGACATCCCAATTTATAGATAGGTAGGTAATTCCTTGGGACTTATTGTATTTTTTCGTGAAGCCTTACGGGCGCTGGGGCTCGGAGCGTAATGGCGGCGAATTGTCCGTCTTGGTGTATTTGTGTGAGTGTTAGGTCGTGTATGCACAGGAAAGTGTAGGATTAACGGTGCTTCACACTGTTTCAATGAAAGAAGGCATCCGTCTTTTTTTTACATCCGTGATAATTCAATACTGTTTCACATTTCTGGTACACCCGCGGATATTGTCAGGCCGATGTAATAATGAAAATATTTCATGGTATCATTCAAAATCAATACATATAAATGATTGAAAACAATGAAGATTGTAGGTGATTTTTCGTATAATGCAATAAAACTAATATATCTTTGTGATATAATAGTCATTATTGAAAATGCAAAAAACTACACCACAATTGCTCTGACTTTTATTATATATGATTGTATTGTGTTACAGAGACGCATCAATGATGTCAATGAGACGCAAGATCGCTGGCCTCAAACCAGAACAAATCAAACAGCTTGCCAAGGAAGAGCTGGACCTTCCCGTTACCAAGCCAGACTTCATGGAGGCGCTCGCCAAGTGCAACAAATCAGTCTCCAAGGGTGACATACAGAAATACCTCTCCTGGATGGCAGAGTTCGGATCCTCTTGATTGTGATCACAAACACTTCTTCAATTACGAATCAATGGTGTTTAACACGTTCCAGTTTAAACCGACACGTCGACAGTCGTCCGACTAAATAATAAATAATGTTTGATTATATGAAAAATTGCCTTATTAAAATTCTATATAATTATGTTAATATTTAAGTTGTTGAAGCGACATTTGGACTGTTTCAGTATTAATAAAAAGGGTATAAATTTGATAGTGGCATATCGAAATTGAATATTTTTAAGTGAGATATGAATTAGAATTATTCTCGTTTGGAAACAAGGTGTAAATACGCTTCTAAGATGATTTCATTCTTAAACGTTACCCTAATAATAAACATATTCTGAGTCATTCTTCACACATGTCCATCTGATCCCTAACGAATGAATGAATGATTAAACATTGTGATCAACATTTTATACATATAAATTAGTTAGCACAACTATAAACTAATCTTTGTATATATACTAAAATATATTTAATAAAGTGCATACACTCTAGAGCTTAGAATCGACCAGCAGATCTGTCATCATCACATCAATCAAATATATTTCATCATTGATTTAAATGCCGTGATTTTTGTACTTAAATTAGGTTAAATTTTGAGATTTATTGTTTAGATATTATAATTTTATGCCATAACTAATTTATGTGTACTTTTTATAGATTTTTTTATAAAACATAATGTTACTTTAATTAGAAATGAAATATATATTTTGGCATTTACCTATATTGTAGAATTTCGCTCAATTAAAATTAATAGTTTCCTAAACGTTATGTTTACAAGATTATCTAATTTTATTTTAACACCAATTATATCAATGACTAAAACATAACTAATTTGCCATTTACAAGTGTCTTCTTACAAAATGATATGCTTAATATAAAATACCAATAGATTTTTGTGTTCAACTATTATTGCATTAACAAATTAAAATATATTTACGAATAATATTGTCGGTAAAAGTAATGCAGATACATGAAAATTGTCTAAATAAGGTGTAAAGATAATATTTTTGCAACCAAGTTAACACAAAAAAAAATAGTGTAAAACGACGACATGAAAATAAATCAGTTTTAAAATTATATTTTGATTTTATTAACAACAACATTGACCCTTGACATTTAGTCATTTACTTTACTTTTTAGGCACTTGTCCCACCGCCAACGAGAAGCGAGTAGAGCTAGAAACTAGAAACGAGTTGGCGAGAAGTGAGTGTAATTTCGATAGTTTTATCGCTGCGTTATATGCGAGTGCGACGGACGATTACTCGCACCACTCACTCGGGACGGCTGCCTAGTCCTGCGCAACAGCGCGTGCAGACGCGCTACGCACGTGTTTCCGTCGACGAGTTCTGACCGCCAAGCAGCTGGGCAAGTGTCGCTGAGCGAGTATTATCTTTGATAAGCGAGTCCTCGCCGGCAGTGTAAACAGTCAGCGATCAACTATTCATACATGCATCTCTTTCGTTTACACGGAATGTATATCTATTGTACGTTTCTTGAGCGAGAAAATAGTCTATAGTTAGTCGCTTCCTCGGCGGCGGTGGGACAACTGCCTTAGTGACTAAAGAAAGTCCATTCACTGATTTCATTATCTGTTGATGTTGATAAATTTTCTCCTAACTGGCAAATACAAAATAATAAAATAGAATATATATATTTTTTGTACTTTATATAGTACTTATTTTGGTCTCCTTGACCCTCGTGTGAATATAGCTTTAGAAACAATCAGTGTATTTTGAGTTTTATTGAATTATTATTTTAAATAAATCTCAAAATACATGATATCATGAGAATAAAATTAAAACGCAACGTCATTTTGTAAGTTCCCGCCAACAAGGTCCTGAAGATGTCTTCAAGACATGGCTTCGGCCTGAAAATTACAAATATGAAGACTTGGCTTCTGCCTATCTAACTTATTAAAAAAGAAGTATAGGCAAACGCCATTTTAATCCAAAATGAAGAAGAAGAAAATATAAATGTCGAGGCTGTATGGGCTTGGACCCTTTGTCTTCCCAAAATAAGGGAAAACAGGGGGGTGAATGATATCAGTGGTGTTTTGTCCAATGAAGATCAATACAAGTGCACGAATAAAGTGATTAGTAATTAAATGAATGCGTGTATGTGATGTGACTTTTCATGATGTCTCAAATAGTCCACGTAAAGTGTCAACCATTGTCGCCCGCCGCTCGCCGTTATTCGTCATAACATTCTATAGACATCGATTGTCATTGACTAAACTGAACAATCGACTAATTCACTTAGTATTAGTAATAATCGTCCATCGCTAATGGAGGGGTATAAGTTTTGTTTTCCCTAATTTAGGGCAGACAAAGGGTTCTAGCCCATACAGCCTAATCGTGTATAGTATTCCTTCTTAGTTTTTAATCAATATGTCTGATATCCTTAAATATAAAGGCCAAAGCCAAGTCTATTATACACTTTGAGAATCTAGAACGGGAGTTAGCAAGTGACACTTTTAGTCAGTTTTAGTACCAAAAACTTTCTGCCAGTTTTCGAGGGAGGCGAGGTAAACACGTACAGCTCACATTTACATTCTCACATGCACTCATACGAAAAGTAGAGATGTTTCTATAAGTGCACACATACATAAAAGCTGTACCACAAAAACAAAACATGCACACAAATAAGTTATGGCTGCTGTTACACCATATTGTTTAGTTGCACACTAGCGCAAAAATTAGTGATGAGTTATGGAGACCGATTAAAATGAATGATATAGGAATGAATGAAACCATCATCATTTTATTGTTAGTTCATCTAGGTATGGCGGGACCATGATCGATTGTCGTAATTATTCTTAACAATTTTTCATGTAAATTTAAAAAAAAAAATTATGAGAACCAAAATAAAATTGTAGGAAATTTAATGTTTAACAACTTTAGCTATTTCCATTTTTCGTGTAAAATTTAAAATAAACGATAATAATATTCACTATCGTAAGTATCGGTACTTCCTTCCTCGAAGTTTAGGTAAATATACTCTAGCTATTCCGATCTCTGTAGTATTCTTATTAATTTAATGCTAGATTCTCATATTTTAAGTAAACAGTTATTTTTTTCACAAAAATGTTTTCAATTTTACTATAATGACATTATGTAATGAATTTTAGTCGATTTGTATTTTAAAATAGAGAACCATTTTTTTACGTTGTTTGTCTGTGGTTCTAGTTAGTTGGCAAACGTTATGAATACGGAATGAGTTTTCTTATTCTAATTTTAATGGAATTATGTAAAATTTATTTAAATTTATAAAATTTATATATATATTCAACAGAGTAAAAATTGGTATATTATTATCTTTTGATACAAGCGATAAAATGAAGTTAGCAACGAAATACTTGGCGCCAGCGGAACTTGTCACCCATACCACACTTCGAGAACTGACTGAACTGAAATTTTGTTATGTTGGTAGTAACTACGTGGTTGCGATAGTACAAAATGTAAACATGATAGACAAATTTCCTTTAAATTCTTATAATTGTTGTATAAAATAGACAAATATCTAGTTTTATCTAAATAAAAATTATATTATTATTGATCTATGCCCAAAATTAACACATCGGAATTTTAATTTAATCGTTTTAATTTTTTTTTGTGACCGAAGTGAACATAGGTGGAAGCGTCGTCAAGCGATGTAGAATTTCAAGTCCGTAATGGCGGACGCTAATAATTTTGGAAGTTTCGTGATTCTATTGTTCTGTTTTTGAGTATTTCGCTAGTTTACGGGTTTGGTAATGAGTTTTATTATTAGTGAACCTATACGGAGTGTTAAAAACGTGATAGTGATATGAAATGGTCGGTTATAACGTGACAAAAACGCCTGCTAGATATGTAACCTTTTCTCTAACCTCGTTTACGCCAATGGAGTAGATATGTGATCGATGTGTGTGCGTCGGTGAACGATATTTCGTCCGTTTCGCGTTACAATTTGTGCGTTATATCGGCTTATTAGTGATGGAAGTGTCCGCGTCGCGGTTTTGCAATCCGACGCCCGATTTCGATGTAACGTAAGGAGCCGGTCGATCGCTAGAGCGAGTGTAAGCAGGGACGGCCGTTGCCAGCCGAACATGGCTGCGACGCAGGCAGAGTCTCAACGTAGCGAAGCGAACGTCGAGCAAAATCCATCGGAACAGCTCAGTGAATCTCGGAACGCTTTGTTACAAAACGGCACCGACAAGTCCGTCGGGCGCGTTCCGCCCGATGGCGTCGTGAACACAAAGAGCAAATCGCCGATGTCGACCGAAACGGGGCAGCCACGCGACGGTGGCGAGGCGCCCGGTCACGATCGACCCGGAGAACGGCCAGTGACGGACCAATATGGCCAGTATCGGTACTCTGAGGGCGCGGATCCTTATTACGCGCCACGGCCCGGTTTTCCCGGCAAACCGCGGCCGCCTCCCCAGCAACCGCGGTTTTACCCAAGTCCAGCGGTATCGCAGGCACCGGGCCCCACGCCCACACTCAACTCACTGCTGCAGTCGAGTGGGGCTCCGCCGCACCGCTATCCTAATAGTTATGAGCAGCCGCCAGCGGGGTATGGTCCAGCACCGGGCTGGCCGCCGCCACGGTCCATGCCACCCTATAATCATCAAGGAAGTCCATACAGGAATTCAACGGTAAGTCAAAAACAAAAGTTTACTGGCTTAGTGTTAATAAATACTATTATCGGTTGTATGTTATGGTACTGAACTGCATATTACTATTAGAAATAACATTACTTTGCATTTTGCATTGGTCGTTATTTCTGATAATATCCTTAAAAAACCCATTCCTATTGTGTGTATGAACTGCAATAACTAATTGTTAGCATATAAAATATAAATATGTAGAGCTCAAATATTAGAACAATTATGATGATTTCCATACTACAATATTAATTATTGAAGATTAATTTGGGAATGCTATGGTAGGTAGGTATCTACAATAATCAAAGAAAGGTGATAGGTGGTTAGCAGTATTAAAACTATGTTGATGGATAAAATATTTCTTATGATATTCAGATCAACATAATTATTTATTTTTAAAATACCCATATGCCACTAAACGCTTGTAAACCTCATAAATAAACATCAAAATAAATGCATATAGCTGTTTACATAAACAGCTATATTCATTTATGTGTATTTAGTTATACAGGTTGAGTAAATATGAAATAATCTTTATTAGTATAGATAATGGACAAAATTTATTATTTATTTTTAACTTCATAATACCTTGGCTTGTGAATGAGATGCACATCTCAAAACTACATAAAAAAAAAACAGGAATTGAGAGTCAAGTTATTAATATTACTAGTAGGTATTTATTTTGGAGCTATGGATGAGCAGCAACCAATGGGGTAAATAGCCCTAAAAAAGCAGAGTTGGTAACACTCCATTTCTGTCAATGGTTTTTAGACAATTCAAAATATAATATTATACATGGAAAAAAACAGGTTTTTGTTCTTGATTACCTCCAAAATTAAGCCTAATTCAATATATTTGAATCTAAGTCAGGATAGGAAATATAACAAAAAAACATGTTTTTTGTTATTAAATTGTACAGCCACCCAAAGGGTTCAGAATTTTTGTTCAATTGGTTGGGTGGAACTAACTGGTAATTCTGTTGTAAGTTTCTGCCCACACATACTTACTTAAATAAGTAGTTGAATTATAATACAATTAATATTGTGAAGCAAAAACTTTGGTACTCCTTTTTACAAAATGTATGCGGATGGAGGAGTATGAAATTTGGCACAGTTAAAGTTTATATGGAGAAAGAGTGCAGAAACAAATATTTTTATATAGGATTTTTATTTTGTGAGTCTTATGGATCTTAAAATGTTGTCAATTGAATTATACTTAAATAATATTTAAAGTTGTGTTTGATTAATTAACATTTGCTTTTTAAGCAGTTCAATTAATTTATTACTTATTTCTTTTTCAAGGGTCTTTAATTTTTTGTAATTTTTGACAGCTTTTTTTAAAATTAAAAGCTTTGCAATATAATCTCACTGTCAGGAACAGTGGGTATAGCTATTAATCTGTCCTGATGGCTGATTAATCATAAGGATGGCTTGCATAACAATCACAAAATGAATTTCAACCAATTTAGTGATTTAGCAACAATTTCATACAAAAATCAAGATAAACGCATTTAACATTGTAAACTAAACATATTACTTAATTAATTATTGTGAAATCAATAATATAAAAATTAATCATCTCATCATACCTGAAAGGAGGGAACAATTTAGCTAATTCTTGTTTTATTGTGTTAATTATTTTCAGCAGGTTCTTATAAAAAAAAATTAAGAAAATTGCACAGAAAATAGGGAAAAACTGAAAGTGGGACTTTTGTATGAAATTAAGACACTGTCATTTTTGCTTTAGATAGGCAGTTTATAGAGGAACATAGGCTACTTTTTATGTCGAAAATGCAGGTACAGCTAGATCAGAATAAAAGGTTATTTAATGAATACCAATTTTTGTGATGTAATAATACTAATATAATAAAATAATTAACCTTTTATTCAGACAATTGCATGCAAGTTCATACAAACTAGTTTTATCATGTAAAAATATTGTACATAATTAAACATTGTCACAATGAATCCTTGGATATTGTTTTGTCTGTGTGCCCTCTGGCATAGGCATCTTCCAACTCCTTCCATAACAATCTATCTTTTGTAGTCCTTGTCCATAACTTTCCTGCCGACTTTTCAATGTCATCTCGCCATCTTTTATTTTGCCGTCCTCTGTTCCTTTTTCCAATCTTCGGATACCAGGTTGTTACCCTTCTACTCCACTTCTCTGTTCCTCTTATGGTACCTGCCTATCTCCGCTTCAACCTTTTAATTTTTGCTGAGACGTCTGCCACCCCTGTCAATTCCCTTATCTCTGTGTTTCTTTTCCTGTCTTGTTCCTGTTTTGTGATGTACTTAAGTAAAAATAATTATTACTTTGACTTGTAAATAATAACTAAGGGTGTATGACTATCTTACCATATTAATAAATTTATGAGGATATTTTTTTCTCTTTG
This sequence comes from Tetheella fluctuosa, assembly GCA_951216915.1. Taxonomy (NCBI): domain Eukaryota; kingdom Metazoa; phylum Arthropoda; class Insecta; order Lepidoptera; family Drepanidae; genus Tetheella; species Tetheella fluctuosa. Next base: position 6,780,952 of record OX578234.1, read on the forward strand.
TCTTTGTATTCACAATCAGTTGTCAGATTTTAAGATGTGTTGACAGTTTAGTGACAAGTCAAGACGAAAGGTGGCCAATTCTCACTAGGGCTAAAAAGAGACTAAGCTTTTAAAACTTGTTATTATTTAAATAAATAATTATGATTATATGTAATTATGACTAATGATCATCAATTATGTTACGAGAATTATTATTATAGTATATTTCTAAAAATTCACATAATGTACCCACACAATACATGTAATGTATGCTTGTATTCTAACTGGATTGTTAAAAAATTGTGGTTCTTTAATAAGCAATCAGTATTTTACTCATGGGGCTTAGTAACTCATGCTACAACATCCACATGTTGAATTAGAATGGTATTGGTTGACAATACTTCATATTATACCAATATTAATTATAACACTAATCTCAGGAACTACCAGTCTGATATTTATGTAAAAACATTTTAGTGTTTGATGGCATATTTCTTGAAGAAAGCTGCCAAGCTGCCATACACTCGCTTGGGACACAATGCAGCATTTTTACACAAAAAAAGAAAAAAAGTATTAAATTTTGGGGGTTCCCCATACTTAGAACTGAAACTCAAAATTTTCTTTTTCATCAAACCCATAAGTGTATCTATGGATAGGTCTTCAAAAATGATATTGAGGTTTCTAATATCATTTTTTTCTAAACTGAATAGTTTGCGCGAGAGACACTTCCAAAGTGGTAAAATGTGTGTCCCCCCCCCCTGTAACTTCTAAAATAAGAGAATGATAAAACTAAAAAAATATATGATGTACATGCCGTCTCATACCATGCAAACTTTCACCGAAAATTGGTTTGAACGAGATCTATTAAGTAGTTTTTCTTTAATACGTCATAAATCGTAAACCGCAATATACTTTTCATTCAATCAACTCAAATATTAAAAAAAAATTGGCAATTAGCAAGGTCTTACAGCACAAATAAAGGATAAATTCTAAAAAATAAAAAATAAAGTTAAAAATTAAAGGGTGTCCCCATACATACATAGTTACCCCTATTAATAAAGACCTCTGAGTTGTATGGGCGCTCATACAATTTAGAGGTCTAGCTTAATTGGCATCAACCTCAAACAAGGTAAATAAATTTATTTATTTATTTATTTACAAACTCCTTAAACTATCATTACAGGTGGGTACCTAATGCGATAGAAGGGCCTTAAAGTTATCTAATAAAATTGTGCATTTCCCGTGATGGACGTACGATGGACGAAGTTTGTACGGAACCCTCGGTGCGCGAGTCCGACTCGCACTTGGCCGGTTTTTTGCAATAGAATCATCACTAACTACGTCCTTATAAATTGTACTTCAGTAGACATCAGTCTACTAAAATGTAATGACGTGTCATGTCATTAAGGAATTTATAGATTAGTGTGTGTACCTACTTGCAAACTACCTAAGTATGTGCTTTTCATCACAATTATGAGTAAATTAATAATGATGATTATTTAGCGTTGTCCACTCCTCCATATAATAAGTTCTGTGGACTTATTAAATTAATTTTTATCCCGGGAAAACATAAGATCCCTCTGGAACGCGGGTGCAACCGCGGGGCGGAAGCTATACTGTTATAACAATGGGATATGAACGCGAATATTAAATGAGTTGTTTAGGCCTGTATTTATCTTTAATATGTTGTATATATATTTATCTTTAAGTGATGTCAAAGTCAAAGCCATTTATTCAGTTCAGGCCGAAGTTCGAATTTACTGAAGTCAGTAAGATGAAGTTTTGATGTGACCGAAGGTGGTAAGCACACGATGCCTAGAAGGAATCGCCTGTGCAACTACCGGTAGGTGCTTGGCGGCAGAAGTTGATGGTCTAGATATCATAAATTTCCAGATAGTGGGAGCCAAATTCAATGAAAATTATTACCATTTCCTTACTCGGTAGCCCCGGTACAACTTAATCAGACTTGCTTAAGTTCGTAGCAAGCCTTTTATCTCTCCCCTTCCCATTTCACAGAATGATTTTCTGAATTATGATGGTACAAAATGTAAATAGATAATACCGTGGTCTGTGACAGTAAATACCTATAACGAAACCAACGACCGCCAACCCGACCGAATTTTGTCGGCGTCAAAGCTGCATGTTGGTTGTCAGAAAAATGAAAAAAACCGCCGTGAAGGAACAACAAGTCGGGCCGCTGTTATAAAAACGAAAGCGCACAGCGATAGTGAAAGTTTGATGTGTAGGCAAATATTACTCGCTTGCAAGCGGAGATTTGTGCGTTAGTCTCTCAGTTCCAAAACGAGCTAAGGGATAGAGAAATCCGTGGCTTCGCTGGCGTTCTGCCGCTTTTATTCCCCGCACATACATAATGTAGACTGTAGAGGCAACGGGCTGCGGGACGTGTGTTTGACGGTATCAACGTGAATGGAACTTGACATCTGACACGTGTATCTATCTGCCTCGACGAACTTGAAAGGGTTTTCGTTTTGTTTATGTATTAGTCTGGTACCTATTCAGTGATTTCCAAATAAAAGCGTCAAATAAAAACGCAGTTTCGCACAATGTGAACATCTCCCTTTGTCTATGTTTTTTAAGTATTGATCAAGTTGACACCATTCGATAGAAGCATATTTGGATGTATTTTTTTTAGAGCATGTAATCTGAATCCCTTAGCTTGTCTATCATAAAGTTAAGCTCAATGAATTTCCTCTGCGAATGTTGAATCAAGACATTTTGATGATGTAATCAATCAGAGCTCCTATCAGTCAGCGAAATTAAGTAACGATTTCCCGGGCGGTGCTACCCAATTACCCAATGAGATAGCGATTATGTTTGAATCCTAGAGTGTTGTTTGCGGCATTCCACAACTGGCGGCCATAAAACAATGCATCGAGCACGTGCCTGTTTACACTTTCGAGTTCACATTCAAGGTCGTACGCATTTGTAAGGATGTACCAGTGTAGGTTGGCCGGTGAATAAATACCGGTTACATAACAATGTCCCACTTCCCACGATGCGGCTGGTCTTCCGTCCGTCACGGACTTTTACAATTAGTCGAATTATTATTTAAACTTTTAATTAGTAGCTTCAATATTTTATAATGATAACTAGTGAACTTTCTATTTATGCACCATTCAATCATAGGTATTCTATTACTTTTTAGATTTGACTTCCCAAAACTGTCTGTTTGTCCTATTCTTAGCTATTCAAAGTAACACTTCACTGTACAGGAAAGTGTAGCATTTAATAGCTATTATCGGTACACGTACTTTAGCTAGTACGTGTTCTAACATTTCCCCGTTGGTATTGCATTGACCTTAGAATAATAACGCTTAGAACGTTAATTTCATTCAAAGTTCCGCTCAATATTGAAGCATCTTAAAATGCATGTGTGTGTAAGCGTCACGTAATTACTTTCGCCGGCACGCACACATACGGTAAAATAATGTTGCAAGTAAATTGTCATTTCCGTAAAAGTGAGGAAATTGGTAACTGTTCCAATTTTGCCAACCTGACTTAGAACTATTATATAGATTGTATTCAGAAATATGTAACAAGTCGTCAGACAATAAAATTGGGCATTCATTATTTTTTCATTATAATTAACTTACTACCTAAAAGATTTTCTAACAGTAAATTGTAATCAATAGTAGATTTATGTGGAATAGGGACGGGATAATAATATGTAAGTAGAAGCACGATATAGATTTGGATTTTAATAATAACACAACCTAATATTATCGAACTTAAACTAAACATCTTATGAAAAAAAAAACATTTTGTTCAAGATTTCAGTGTTTTTCCCTTAGTAAAAGTTGTACAGCATATCTAAGCTTACAAAGTTTTCGAAAATATGCCATCTCGAAACTCCATCAGGTATAAAACCTATTACATTTCTACGAGTACATAATCGAAGGTGGCCAGCAAAATTAAGACAGACAGATACGACGAACTTATAAGGGTTCCTTGTAGTACTACGGAAACATAAAAATGTGTAAACGGGGCAAAAAAAAAATCTTAGCTGGCAACATATTTTATGTAATGGCGTCTGTTTTGTTTACAATTTACTTTTCTGTTTTGACGAATGTATTACTCAAAATTATAAGTATCCAAATAGTGCTTACGAGTGAAATGTGATCTACGCATCCTTATTGTGATTATGAGACGCGTTGTGACACCCTTTCACTGCGCAGTAAGTCATTTTTAATAAAATAAAATAACGTGAGCTGTTTAATTAAAATGAAACTTTATCTTGACCACTGGGCCTCTCGGTTTCTAAGCGTTATTATTCTAAGCCATTGACTATCTTGAATTTTAACAATTTGTGTTTCTAAACAAGTACGTATGAATACAACCGATAATTATACTATGATTGTGTATAGATAAAATCTACATTGATGATGAATGATTTAATGGAAGATCTCATTAGAAATTCAAAACGTAGCTCTGAATCGCGGGTGGGCATTGTCATCGAAATCGGTATGACGATACGCTGATTTATTTCATGAATGGCTTAAATAGGCGAGCATTGAGGAATTAGTCATTTATCTCGGCATTTTGTTTACCCACAATCGTGTTAGATAGTTGTCGATAAGGAGACACGTGGTTGCGGGGTCGTCGACCCGACATACTCGTGCTCGCCGACAGCTCGGTAATAATAATAAAATGTTTCCGTGCGACTGGTTCAAGGGCGAGCCGCTGATATCGGCGCCCGCTATATTTAGATTTAGCTGTGTGTGATGTGGATGTGTGTGTGTTTGTCTACCTACACAATTGTCTTGCATCTGGTATCCTCTGATCTAATAATGAACACACCCCAATCAATCGTTTGTTGCGATCCATCATTCGCCCATACGCTGATTCCTAGAGATGCGTTTCTCTCGTGTCATCAAGTCATCGTATTTTTACATCGGCGCCTTTGTATTATCTGTCATATGTACGTACCTTTAATGGTACGTAAGCTAATAATGACTCGCGTAATGACGATGACTAAAATAACTTAAGTATAGTAGTAGACGTTTTCTAATTACCTTCTGGATCGGTTACTCAAATAGGTAGTTAATATTTGTTATTATTCATCTTCACGAAATTATGTAGATCTAATATTTGTATAGGATGTATGCTCTCATAGTATATAGGGCGGTACGTGGTAGTGTTGTGCGTAGTGCAGAGTAAATTTCGCTCTCACTTTCGTATCGCAATAGCGTAGTGTATATGAAAACGAGATGAATGGGTCTCCGTCGACCGTTCATTCTGAGTCCGTGATGTGGATTTCGTAAAATCAATGCGGGCCGTCTCGGACCCGCGTGCCGCCAAATAATCGTGTCATTGTGCTGTGCTTGGATAATAGGCACGGCCTCGATCGTCTACTCTACCCGCTAACGCATCGGGTCACTGACCGCTTAACTGTCACCTATTAAAATTTCACTTGGCATGGGCCAATGTTGACTATCACAACCGTGAAATAATGTGTGAGTGATTCTTCGAAATGAATACTATAAATAAATGAATGAAAATAAATAATACAATAATAACGCGTATAATGTTTAGAATATACCTAAATGTTCGCAATACGTATATCAATAAAATCCTATATGTAGGTACCTATTACATTTTCAAATGTTATGTTCGTTCACAAGCGTTTTACGACGATCGTGCGTGACGTCATTTCTGAATATGGAGTTGTACAATAAAACAGCTGTTTCTCTTAAACCATTATTATTGTAAGGAATATGGGTACCTACCTAGCTTACGGTAGTAGAAGTAGCGTCGGTCGCAACGCTGCTTGTGTAGCAATGTTTTGCACCTTACATCACGGCAATTCTTATTGGCTAACAAAAACGTCACTCGTCACGCGGCTTGCATTCATTCATTCATACAATATGTTGAATGTTGTAATGGGGTCGTTAAACCGTGGTGACGTCACGTAATTGCCGGCTCCCTTCGTCGGTCGGTCGCCAGTTGAAATCAAAACGTCGGATTAATAACAAGGGAGGTCTGTGTAGGTCAAGCACATTATCAATTGCTATTGCTACTGGTGTGCGTGATACTCTGATAACCTGCAAAACATGACGTCGCATGCTCTAATTACAATTTATGTACTTACTAACTTATCTATATCTACTTACTGCTATAAATTACATAAATAGTATGTAATATACAACGTAAATTATTCAACTTTGCCCATATTCCATATATTGTTCAAGGAAAGATATCTCAGAGTTGACACTACTAATAAATTGTCGTAGGTAGGTATCTCGTAAGTTAATGTCAATGCAAATTGCCATCAGCTAACAATGATGACGCAAACATTGTATAAATGTGACTACGTACGATTTCATTATAAAATAAGCCATTGCCAAGGACCTCTCTCACACAACAGTCTGAAAGGTAAATGACTCCAGCCCATACCTACACATTTATAAATCTCGCTCTATGAATAGATACGTAGGTTGTTAGATATTGCCAAGGCTAGGATGTATGAAATCCGGCTTAGCTGATAATCTCCTTTAATTGGAATTGTCATCAGTATTAGATGATAGTATTACTCTTCTATGGATAGTATTGACAACTATTTTAGTAGGCTATGTGAGATTTTGACAAATTACATTTGGTCCAAAAGACAAAAAATATGTTTCTGGCTATTTCTTTTCAGCAAAACATAATTTTAATTTTTCACGATAAAAAATACATGTGACCGGAAAGTTTTGCCCTAGCACCAAATTTCATTATCATAGAAATCGGCTTATATGATTGAATTTCTCATTATTTATATGATAAGTAGACGTTATTTCCAACACCCAAATGTTTACATTACCCGAAAATATTTATGATTATCAAGTTGTACAACGTGTTACAAAATACCCCGTAAAAAATATAATTAATTATCAAAGCCAAAAGGCCTACGTACCTAATAATTGTCTACTTCTTAATAGTTTTTCTATTTTTCATTCATAAATGTTTGCTACCTCAATACAACCCTGTATATTCTATGCATGATATCGCGTTGAGCAATACATTTGGTGTCAGAGTTGACAAGTGCCGTATCAACCGAGGGGTGAATAATTCTTTACTCTACGATTTGTCGGGTAGGTAGGTACATAACGGGGAGGGCGTCTATACATTTAAATATATATCTACATTAAAAGGTCACGACCGCCACTCTTATGTACCTACTGTAGATAGTATTGTACCTAAAGGGAGTTCTTTATTGAACCGTCTTGGGTGGGAAAGGGGTCGCTTTATTAGGTCAGTAACACTGTGATCTGTTTGTTTACATTTGTGACGTATTCAACAAATTGCATCCGTTTTGTTTGTTGCCAGGTTGAGTTCTTTGTAGTTTATTTCCTTATGAAGACGACGACGGCTGGTTTAGAGACTAGTGACGTGAGAATTAAACCCACAACCAGTTGAACTGACTGCAATGCTTTTATGTACCTGTTAGCAGTTCCATTTTAGAAGATCTTCCTTTCCTGACACCTACAATTTGGACGCCTTCAAGGCTAGAGTATCATCTGATCAAGCGTACAACATCTTCGGTTTTGACATCGCTCTTCCCAGAGTGAGTCTGAAGCCTGGTTTTATTTATAAAAATATTAAAAATATAAATTTACTACAGCAAAGTTACGTAATCCACGTACTGCTCTGAAATTAATATAATGGAGACTTCACTCTTATGTTGGGAATACAAAGGATGACACTTAGATTGTATGCTACGGCACAGCGTCTATAAGCTACGTTCTCGGATATCATCAAAATTGACAATAATTAAAGTATAAAGTTATACATGTCACAGCTTAATGTGCATTTTAATTAGTTTATGCAAATGTTTGTTTAACATCTTAGATCGTAATGCAAGCCACCTGTTGCCCTAACCGCCGCGGCGCAGCACCTAGTTACCGCGAGCTTGACATTCACGGGGGCTCGTGACGGCGCAGACCGAAATAACTTGCCGTAACCGACCGCATAACACGACGTAATGCTCTTTCTATTTATAGAGCCTTATAATTAAATACACAGACATTTGTATTTACCTTCCGCTAGTCCGTGACGCCAGAGATTGCGACGCGAACGTGCTCGTTCTCATTACTACCACCCGTCGATAAATCTTAGTTGTTGTTCGACTATTAATATTGCTTTAAATTTTCTCTTGTGCTATTTGCATTAATTGGCATAACTTTCAGAATAATATATCTTATGAATACTATTACTTTTAAATTTTATTTTTACTTCGTGTTATTTTTGTTAGTATGAGTTTGCCTTTCATCAAGTAACTGAAATAAGCACATGTAGAAATCATGTTCCCATGATTTGGCTAAGGTGTTGCTCCATATTGGAACTGTCATGAACATGGAGTAGCTGTAGTTTATTTTCTCAAATAGTTGGCTGTTGCAGTGCAAGCACCAAAACGGCCAACAAAAGAGTAGAATAATAATAAGTACCGTTACTCGTAATACGAGTAGTCGGAAGTCGGAACAGATGATTTTAAGAATACGGTTTACGTCCCATTGTTGATACTGGAACTCGTACAAAAAGTAAACCGGTCAGTATTCCTTTTATCGTTTCTCACAGGAGTCCGATGAAATGAAGAATTTAATAATAGTATAACAGTCAATCTCATTCATTTACTTTTTTTCTGGTAACAATATAGTTATGGTTGGACTTTTTTTGTGTAGATACGCAAAGGGATAGCCCGACGGCGTTTAATATGTAAAGGAAGGCAAGGTTACACGCACACATCGGAGTATCGGTGTAAGATGCGCTTGTAGTGGAGGGAATCCCCAACTTTTTACAAACACAATCAAAGTTATGTAATGTTTGCTCGTATCCGTCGGCGTACACTGCCTGCCACTGTTGTTTGTACGAATGCCAATGTTATACATTACAGGCCTCTTATATTAGTCATAGGTCATTAACATTACGGTTAAATGGTATTTACTTTTTATTTATTCATTTAATATTGTTTTAATTTCCTTGGGTATATTAGTCCGGAAACGCATTTTTGAATACAAACAACGTACCTTCTACTTGCGAAATTCCGATGTTTACTATAAATTCAATATTATCATGTGGAAATGCCTACTAAGTGTAAATGTTCCTTCCTTTCCTTATTAAACCATTACTTATGTTACATCACTTTACCTTCTGAAAACATCAACGAAGTAAATTCATGCGCACGCGTCACTAAGCACGATAGGTACGACCGGCTAGGATGAACAAATTCTGCTCTTCAAAAATACAAATATCTCTTACGTCAACCATTAACTACGAAACGAAGATAATTTCAGATACAATATGCTATTCAAAAGCGATCTGGCTTTATCAAAAAATTATGCACGATTAGTATGAACAGACAATCAATTATAGGTCAATCAATTATTATAACGAATGTTTATTTTTAGCAATGAGGTTAATGCTTAGGCCGTGACGGTTGGTAATGACATAATAATTCAAATGAATGCGGTCGTTTCGGCGAGCTGCATCGGAATCCGGTCGCAATCGTAACGGCACACTTGTACTGTCCACTTAAATGCAATTCCGTTTCGCGCCTTCTACAGCCTACAAAAATATAGCAAGTTATGATGCCGATTAAGCTTCATTCGAATCATAATAGGAAAACGAGATGCAGGCTTGAAAACCCTCGCATGATAACAAATAATCAGATAATCGTGTTCACTGAAGACTGGGAAACTAGCAACTAATACCTACTAAAACCATCAAAGTCAAAGTCAGTCAGCCAGTTTATAGTGCGTTAATACCATTGGTATTCGATTCTATTAACATTGATGGTTATAAAATGACAAAAACTGTCGAAATCAAAACCAACTTCGATATCATATTAAGCTCGGAATGATATGTTTGGCATTTAGTTTATTCCTATAAACAAGCACGCACTTGAGATCGCTATGATGTCAATGGTTCCGTAGTCATACAAGGAACTACAACAAAGTTACGAAACAAATTCTAGAGAAAATGTTTTATCAAACGTGTCCCGAGCATGTAACGGAAAAAGACATGTATTTTTAGGGTTCCGTAGCCAAATGGCAAAAATCGGAACCCTTATAGATTCGTCATGTCTGTCTGTCTGTCCGTCTGTCTGTCCGTCCGTATGTCACAGCCACTTTTTTCCGAAACTATAAGAGCTATACTGTTGAAACTTGGTAAGTAGATGTATTCTGTGAACCGCATTAAGATTTTGACACAAAAATAGAAAAAAAAACAATATTTTTTGGGGGTTCCCCATACTTAGAACTGAAACTCAAAAATTTTTTTTTCGTCAAACCCATAAGTTTGGGGTATTTATGGATAGGTCTTCAAAAATGATATTGAGGTTTCTAATATCATTTTTTTCTAAACTGAATAGTTTGCGCGAGAGACACATCCAAAGTGGTAAAATGTTGGTCCCCCCCTGTAACTTCTAAAATAAGAGAATGATAAAACTAAAAAAATATATGATGTACATTACCATGCAAACTTCCACCGAAAATTGGTTTGAACGAGATCTAGTAAGTAGTTTTTTTTTAATACGTCATAAATCGTAAACCGCAATTTACCTTTCATTCAATCAACTCAAATATAAAAAAAATGGCAAAAAACAAGGTCTTACAGCACAAATAAAGGAAAAATTCAAAAAAATAAAAAAAGTTGAAAATTAAAGGGTGTCCCCATACATACATAGTTACGCCAATTAATAAAGACCTCTGAGTTGTATGGGCGCTCATACAATTTAGAGGTCTAGCTTAATTGGCACCAACCTCAAATACAGTAAATAAATAAAATTGTGCATTTCCCGTGATGGACGAACTATGGACGAAGTTTGTACGGAACCCTCGGTGCGCGAGTCCGACTCGCACTTGGCCTGTTTTTTTTAATTTTTTGTCTTTTCATTGTTATGTTGCTGTCCAGTTTTCGAGAAGTCGCAAAGGGTTCGCCTGAAAATCAGTTCTGCCTGAAGTATGTACTACTTACCTCTGAGTACCAACAATAGGGTATTACACCCATTTTTGGTTCCTAAGATGCTAATAAGCCACCAAAAAAAACACAAAAATTTTATTCAATCGATAAGTGCCATAAAAATGCATTTAAATTTTACATTTTAAATTTTCGCGCATAGTTTGATGAAAACGCTGGACGTCATGTTACTCTACGGTCATGACGTTATTTGGTCTCTTGTAAGTAAATAAATGCGCTGATATTGGTCTCAATTGGACTTATAAAATTTTATAAATTAAAAATGAGCTATTATCCTTTTTATTAATGTGCTGTTCCTGAATGCATTAATACTAGTGTAAAAATAATAATACTTTAGTTGACACTTTTTAGTTTACATACAGCACCGTATGACGTCATCATAATGGCGGCTACTGTTTTGCTTGTTTAGAAACAGATTAAAAAAACTGAAAACTTTGAAATGAATTTGAATTTTAAAATGAATTAAGTTATTTTATGAACTAAAACTAACATTTTCCAACTGCTTATTGCCTAAGCTATCTAAATTGTACATTTTTAGATTTTTTCTCATATAGAGTAAATTGCCTATTGCAGTGCAAACATGGACTTGTCGATCGATAAATTTATGACACTATATACCTATAAACTATTTACATTTATCAACTTTCATCGGTAACTCAAGAGTTGAATTTCGGAAAATCCGTTCTTAGTGGGTGTCTGTCTATATCCTCTACCTCCCGAATTACAGGGGGGGACCAACATTTTACCACTTTGGATTTTTCCTTTATTTGTGCTGTAAGACCTTGCTTTTTGCCAAATTCCGTGATTCTAGGTCAACGGGAACTACCACAAAACAAATAAAAGGGCAAAAAATCGCGTTTGTTGTATGGGAGCCCCCCTTAAATATTTATTTTATTTTGTTTTTAGTATTTGTTGTTATAGCGGCAACAGAAATACATAATTTGTGAAAATTTGAACTCTTTAGTTATGGCGATTCTTGAGATACAGCCTGGAGACAGACAGACGGACGGACGGACGGACAGACAGACAGCGAAGTCTTAGTAATAGGGTCCCGTTTTTACCCTTTGGGTACGGAACCTTAAAAAAAAGGCCTAAGACAAAATGGTTCGAAACAGTGAAGGTCAAATGTAGATTTTTAAAAGGTCTATAGAAAAGCTTGTGTCAACTCAATAATTTACCATCTTTAAAGAAAATGTCACAACAACTTTTAGGTTGATTTTAGGTTTTACTATAACCATTATTTATGCTTTTCATCACCTTAGGGGTTGAATTTTGAAAACTCCTTTCATTTGTACACTCCTACGTTATGAGAAAAAGCTCCAATCCGTCTGTACATACAAAGTGTACCTCCTTACTCTTTACAATGTTATTCCATATAAACTTTTGTCGCCCTTTTCTGAAGAGTTTCAATACTCGATTTTTTCATGAGTTGACTCGCGATTCCTGGAATTAAATTTTTTTGTAGGTAGTTTTGGGACGTGCGTCCCATTCGCGAGCCAACCGATAAAGGTTGAATTTCGAAAATCTTCCAAATTCGTATTTCGTTCATTGTTTCAATAAGCATTATATCCAACATAAAGTTTTATTTTATGCTATGTACTCAAACAATCTTTGCCAACCCGTTTCTTTCTATAAACAATGCCTGCAATATAAAATCAACACACTCGCCAAATTTCAAGATTATATCCATAGCGGTTTGGGCTGTGTTATTAATGTGTCGGTGAATGAATCAGTTCGGTCATTTTCTCGTCGACTTTTCAACTTTTTCTCAAACTGTAAATGCAGATGTTAATTACCCCATAAAACGTGGATGGTCTCCGAATAGCATTTTCCTGTTGGTAACTAACTCCAAGGGTTAAGGTCGCTTCCCTTACTGATATTAAATTTCCGCCCTGTATATAAGTACGTAAGTATGTTAATTTATAAGGGCAGAGTTTTTTTTTTCTTTCGTTACAAGAATTCCATGTCAAGGTTGAGAAGCTATTTTTTTTACTGTTTATTTGACTTGTTTGACCACAATCTCACTATTGTTAGTGATGATGTGGCCGAAGGTGGTTTGTGTACAAAGCTTAGAAGGGCCTGACTCTAGTGCAGCTAAGGGAAAACACCGGTAGAAGTTTGGCCACAGATTTTCACCGTGAGGGTGGTAGCCAGTCAAGCGGGTACTACAAAGTACCCTACCAACATGCTATGGTTTCCGCACATATTTTCCTTCACTGGAAGTTAAGCTCATTGTAGGATTCAAATCCGCCACCTTCGTGACGGCATTCGACTTCACGACCACATAATATGTAATATTATGATATAAATAATTATCTTGTTCATTGATTTACCTTAAAAATATGATTGATTTCGGTCGTACAGACCTGCTACGTGCAATTTGACGGAGGATTTCCTGGGTATTTTGTTTATGTTGTTTAGTTTGTCACAATTTTATTGAATAGCTGTCCTTAATTGTCAGCAATTGCAATGCACATCGCCATTTTAGCTTCTTTTGAGCTTTTGACTTGCAGGCAAGACGCCTGCGTTTGATTTCAGCCTTACAACAGAAAGCGTTCCTACATAACTAACTAAATGAACGGCTACTGAAGATTTCTTGACTCAGTGGCAATCACAATAAGATCACCATGACAACTTCTGATGTATACTTTGTTGTACCGACTACTATCACAGAGTTTGGCAGTTATTTTGTGTCATCGTTACTATTGTTGTTTTACTTTGGAATTTTTAATCAAGATGTACTGTTGCAATTGTTTGTGTATTTGGTTCATATAGATAGGAATGCGTATGTAAGCAAATAGAATAGGTGCGTAGTGGGTGGAGGCGGTGCGCGGGCTGCGCACCTACCCGCGGGTCAATTACTGCATAAATCAATACGGATGTCGCCCTATGCGGTAGCTCTTTGTTCCAGCCGACTGGAGATACGAAGCCCGTCTCGGCGGCTCCAGCTCTGTCCGGAAAACTCGCTGAGGTATCGCGGGGTCGGATGATTACTTATTAACGTAGGTGGAGGCTGGCTGGCGCGGGCGGGCCGCTTGGAACTCGTCGTGCGATCGATGTCGAGTCGGCCAATGGCGCGCTACCGCCCCCCGACGCCCGCACCCTGCGCAACCCTCACCGCACCCCGCGCTCACCGCACCCCGCAACACCGCCCCCATAAATCATTGAATCCGCCATAAAACACCCCAATGTTCGTAAAAATGTAACTCTAATTGGCGAACACAAGTCTCGTATCTCCTAGTCAAACTACATCCTAAAACCTTCAGGTTGAGGCTGTCGTTCGGAGACGTAAAACATTGATCAAAGAGTAATACCGATTCCCGTCGCTCGTTCCCTCGTCGAAGCGGGGCTCGTACGAATAATTGAATTTCCATCATGGAACAAAATGAGAGCTGAAAACTGAAGCGGGGGCGACTTTGTTGGCATAACGAATTATTTCGGACGTCAATTATTTAGACACTGTATCTGCCTGAAAATTAATATAACAGTAAAAGCTCGTTAATTATCTAGGCTATAACATTTTCATATATGATAAAAATGGGTTAGTAATGTAGGTATTAACAAACTATTGAAACAATAGCATTTGATTGGCGTTTATGGCGAATTAAATTGACTTTCAACCAGTGCAAAAAAGTCGAATGAAGTACCTGGCTCGATTTCCATCTACACTACATGTTTAGGTTTTCCGACCAAGTCAGTCAAGATGAGTTATTACATCTTTTATAATCTCCATAAATGTAAGCCGCTACTAAAGTATGCAAACAAACGTAGTAATCAATTATGTTTAAAATAACATCAATTTACATTACCCTCCAAAAAAGGTTAACATTTAAAAAGAGGTAAAACACGAACATATTAATATGATCTGTAATAGTAATGTGGTTTTAGTTTGAAATATGGGTTTTATTGATAGGTAAACCATAGAAATGAGGTAAGGTAGAGAAGTACATTTTAATTGATTGGGAACGTATATTTTACTGGATTAACCATCGATATTGAATCTGCCGTAATATATATATATATATTAACTTAAGTTGCATGTATGGGAAAGCCGTGAGTAGGTTTCGTTAGTTGCTCTCATCATACGTTCTATACCCATAATAGTAACACTGGGAGGTGCTCCTTGAATTAGTTATGCCTTGGGTAGCCAAGAGGCTTATTTTCAGTAGTGGAGAATAGACATTGCCAAGTTGTAGTTTATGATTAACTAGCTTTTGCCCCGCCGTTTCACCCGCGTTCCCGAGACAAAAAGTAGCCCATGTCCTTCTCCATACCATAGACCATCTGCGTACCAAATTTCAACGCGATCGGTTCAGCGGTTTAGGCGGAAATGGTTACAAACAAACAAACTCACTTTCGCATTTATAATATTATACTTAGTTAGGATTAGGAAGTAGGATTTAGTGTACCATTTGGATCTGCATGATGATGTTATTTTTATTATTGCAGCCGCCTCGGGCATATCTCGGACCCCCATACGGCGCGGGAGTCCCGGGTGGCCCCCAGCAGCCCCCGGGAGCATACGGCCCACCAGGATCGTATCCTCAGCGGTATCCACCGCCAACAGGGCCGCCAGGCGCGCCCAACTCACGACCGCCCTTTTCGCCACATCAGGTTAGTGAAAGATAAGCTCATTATTATATATCAGTCACAGAATAGACGATTTATTGTTTTAACATAATTATAATATTACTAAGTAGTTGTCCGCCGCGGTTTCACCCGTGTTCCCGAGAAAAAACGTAGCCCATGTTCTTCTCCATACGGCATACCACAGGTTAAAGCCTATATCTGTGTGAGTGTTAACTCGTGTATGCACACGAAAGTGTAGGAGTAACGGTGCTTCACCCCGTTTCAATAAAAGAAGGCATCCGTCTTTTTTTTACATCCGTGCATATAGATAATTTGTGTTAAATTAAATTTAAAAAACTACAATTATAGTATGTAAGAAAAATAGTTATTTATTTAAGTTATATTAACTTTGACACGAGGAAACATAATACTACTAATATTATAAATTTGAAAGTTTATATGTTTGTTACCACTCAATTCCGTAACGACTGAACGGACTATTGCACTTATAGTCTTATTGCAAAGTTCCGCAAAGGCTCTAAAATAGAGCAATAATAAAAACATATAAAACTTTAAGTAGAAATAAAATTTGGTATGTATTAACATTCACTTCACAATATTATTTTACTGAAATATTATACTCCGTGGTAGAGGAAAGCAGAACGATAAGTTTTGTCCGAAGTTGAAGTCTCTTTGGAGGAGGCTTAAGGTGACGCCGCGTTAAGGCGCTGACAACAGCTAAATGGCCTTGAGAAATTGAAATTTTAGCCACGCCCCTCTACATCCCCAATATATATAGCACGTATAGCACAGCATAGCGCCACACACGAAGACGCGGTAAAACGGTGCACTTTTTCGGCCATCATCCAAACAATAAACAAGTACAAATATATCTATGAAACTAACACAACTAGATGGCGCTATTATTGATAGTATAAATATGTAATTACAACTAGCTATAAAGAAATAGTAATAACCGAGTTCTCAATATATTTTAACCTAGTTTTGTAACTTTTCTATTTTATTTCCATCTTTCACACCATTATTTACAATAGTATGTACCTACTAATTTTAATGAAACCGCTTCTCTTATCATTTTATATTCGCGTCGCCCGTGTGGATGTATAAATGTTTTTTAATAAGAAATATGAATGAAGAAAATAATGTACAAAATTCAAAATATATAGCTAGGTTTCATTTTAAGAAAACGTCGTTTTACCGTGTTTTCAATCAATGAGAAACTGCTACAATTTCATTAGAATACGAAAGTAAATTTCGCCACTATTAATAAGTAATTAATAGCTCAGATGGGAGATCGTGCGATCCTTGAACTAGATGTCCACGGATCGAGTCCTGTTGGCGACTTATGTTTAATTTCTTTTTTCGATATGATTCATCCTACTTTTGTAACTTTTTCATCTTTCACACCATTATTTACAATAGTACCACAGCGTAACAAGTCAAACAGTGGTTTATCGCGTTTGAAGTCACGCGAAATGCCGCTTTTGTGTAGACATTCGTCATTATTCGTAGTATGTGTATGTAGAACTAATACCTAACATATTTTTTATTGTTTATGACCTTTTAATAATATAATAGGATACCAAAATAAAAAAAATGAGAGAGAGAAATACTGAGATACTTATTCTTTTAAAAACTACAAATGCGAAACTGAAAGGTATTTTCAACATTTGGATTTACTAATTTTCAGATTGCGATTGTTGAATTTGACGATGTAGTCAATTCTCATACGTAGAAATAATTTTAATAAAAATTCAGACGGGAAGCAGGACCATGGTCTTGTATTAAAATTAATGTTCTTTAGCTGTTGATATAATTGACTTCTAATATTATTTCCAACAAACGTTGTAAAAGTTGTCTGTAAAGTGTCTTCTAATTTTTGGCAGTACGTTAAAATACTAATACATAATAGTTTGCTAGTAGTTAAATTAGGTCGCGCAGAGATATCACTACTCCATATTCGTAATCGGCACCCCTGAAAACCATGAAAACGATATCCATATTGATTTTATTTAAAAATTCACGTCCGCCATCTTGAATCTCGAAATATGTTATATATTCGTAATAGGCACCCCTGAAAACCATGGAAACGATACCCATATACATAGATGTTATTTAATAATTCGCGTCCGCCATCTTGAATCACGAAATATGTTATATATTCGTAATCAACACCCCCGAAAACCATGGAAACGATACCCATGTACATAGATGTTATTTAATAATTCGCGTCCACCATCTTGAATCACGATATATGTTATATATTCGTAATCAGCACCCCCGAAAACCATGGAAACGATACCCTTATACATAGATGTTATTTAATATTTCGCGTCCGCCATCTTGAATCACGAAATATGTTATATATTCGTAATCGGCACCCCCGAAAACCATAGAAACGATTCCCATATAGATTTTATTTAATGATTCGCGTCCGCCATCTTGAATCTCGAAATATGTTATATATTCGTAATCGGCACCTCCGAAAACCATGGAAACGATACCCATATTGATTTTTTTTTTTAATTCGCGTCCACCATCTTGGATCTCGAAATATGTTATATATTCGTAATAAGCACCCCCGAAAACCATGGAAACGATACCCATATAATTCGCCTCATAATTGTACAAAATTCAAAATATATAGCTAGGTTTCATTTTGTCGTTTTACCGTGTTTTCAATCAATGAGAAACTGCTACATTTTCATTAGAATACGAAAGTAAATTTCGCCAATATCTATAAGTAATCAATAGCTCAGGCGGGAGATCGTGCGATCCTTAAACCAGATGTCCGCGGTTCGAATCTACATGATGTCTCCAATTTCATTTATTAATTTTCTCTTTTTCAAGTTCCTTCTTTTGTTTACCAAAATAAAAAGTATTATATACCAGCACAACTCAATCATCCAGGTACTTTACATTCATTATAAAACAATTGTTATCATCACATGGATTTGAACACACACATCCAAGTAGTTATAGGTTCTTGACCTATAACCAGGACCGCTGAGCTAACAATGACATGACTTACGTGATGAAAATAAGAATCTTTCTCGGTCAGTGATGCGGCACGACAAATTTTATTCCCAATGCATGAAAGATTATAAAATTAATCAGTTATTATGCCCTTTTTGTGGTAAGTAAATCTTTAGTTTGAATACTTTTTTATGCGAAATAATACGACGAGATCATATTGTAAAAGTTATGTAATGCAATTCATTTTCCCTCCAAATATTGTCATTTAATTTGATAAAAAGTTATAATGTGAATAGGCTGAATACATTCATAAATTACACTGCAATCTAGCGGCAGTGATATGACGCTTTGACAAACACAAGTATTTGTTTACTTTTATCATTGTCAATCACTGTGAAATAAATTGCTTACTACCTTACTTTATTCATCAGGCATTGCACATTTTTTTTAAAAGATATTTTACCCATTTATGGATGATAATGTTGAAACCGCGCGCTCGGAAAAAAACTGGTATAGGTCCGTCTAGCAACGCGGATCGCCGCGGAATGCGAGTGAGGGCAAAGCAAAATACGCAAGTAACGTGACAGAAGAGTGTGGCATAATGTTGACTCCTCCCCCTAACTGCTCCGAATTAATAACGTAAGCGACATTTATAAAAATAATTAATTATGTACAAATAAATTCCTTATTCCAAAAACTAACGAAATAAATCATTTTCTAATTATTCGAGCAATATTAATGTAAAATATCACATCGAAAAATACATTCATGTATAGGATAAATTTGGGAATACCTTGATTTTCAGAGTTGTGTTTGGCAATTTTTTTTATCGAGGCAATGAAATGAAATCGTGTTTTGAGATTAATAAATTTGTCATTTATATCCTTGAGTATCGTGTATTTAAATTTCAATACCGTACATTTAGTAGGATTAATATAGGTTGGGTTGCAATAGAGAGACTTTAGCTGTTGTCAGCGCCTTAAGCTTAAAAATCTGAAATTCAACGTGCTGCTGCGTCCCGCTCCCTACGACCTCGACCTCTCATAGAAAACCCGCGTAAACGGAACGGGCGTATGCGACAAAATGGTTTTTATTGTTTAATTTAAAAACTACAAATATATTTCTTAAAACCTAAGTACAATTTATAGTATCAGTTTCAATTAATATATGTCGTCGATTTGAGGTTCCAAAATTTCTACCTCAAATCGATCCTCAATGCCGGTAAAATTGGAATCTCTTATTTTAAAGAGGTATTTTTGATTAATTATTTTGTGTTATAAAAGTTAACCAATCGTGTTCTGCAACGTACAAAATAAAGTCAAAGACATGATGAATTCTTACAATAAATTTCAGCTCGTTCGTTTCATTCATTGTTGAGAAAAATCCTTGCAACCAAAATCTTCAAGGCGTCGCCTTAAAAAGGCGGAGATCTCCGCGAAACCCATTCATTGTAGCTTCAAATTTCAAACCATCTCAAAGAGTATCGGGATCCTCGGTGTCGACATTCAGAGTGATGTTCAGTTAAATGTTATTTGGAGAGCAGAACCAAACTGGCTGTGCTAAATAGGTCTAAATGGTATTGCAGCCAGAGATATATAAAATGTCTCTGTCTCTGTGAGTTCTGTCATCTATATTATAATGGGGAGTGTACTCAAGAACTTTTTTTTATATTACATGTCGACAAACAAGCATTCACATCATTGGTAGAACCCGGCTTGGAGTCGGATTCGTGGTGGTTTGTGGTTAGTTATATAAGGGAAGGGAAGCGTGAAATATGGTTCAGACTTCCTTCTTAGTAGCCCTTACACTCTAGAACACTCTTGCTTAGAGTGAAGTAAAATAAAAATAACTGCCAGTGCAATAACATCCTCGTTTTTTTCTTAAGAACACAGATATGACCTTATGAATAGTTAATTTAATTATGATACGGACTTCGAATTATCTATTTGTCTAGTGTATTCAAATTATGCATGTATGTGTACCGTACATTTACGACTCGCGGATTAATTCTGTTCTGATTGATGACCAAGATACGGTCTAAGGTCATTGCCCTAGCGTCGAGCTATATTATGTTTCTATGATTGTTGGGTTGGGATTACGATGCAGTTTAATTTCTTGTTAATCGACTCTAAATTCGAATATTATCTTGATTTCATAAAAACAATAAATAAACTCTTGTTTGAAAAAGTGTTATCATTCAATATAGTGTTTCATAGTAAACACTTTCAACCACGAACTTAAACGGTGTTATTACAAAAAACTATATAAACCCTAGTTTAAACCAGGACTAAGTAGTTCAGGTTTGTTACGGTATTAACTTTAATATAAAAGTTGAGCTTATTACAAAACGCAGACTAATCGAGGATCTGTTAGTACCGCAATTAGACCATGGTCTAAGTAATATCCACAGCTTATCTAGAGAAATCATTCATTCAATCTGGGGTCATTCGTTCGCAACGTTCCATTACCTATCGTGCTAATTTATCCTATAAACGATAAATATTTTAAATATAGTTTAATATGATGATAAAGCTTTAATAGTTACGTTTTGAAAAATATTTTTCAAAATTACTTAATTTACTACTAAATATTTTTTTTTTTGCGTTTAATTCACGTTAAATATATGTATGTATATATTACTTAGCTACTTCTGTAGCGCGCAACGGAATGAAATTTTGGCGCGTAATACGAAACCTTAACTACAGCAAAGTTTACACAAATCCAAATCGGCATCACACTATAATTATTATTATATTTATTTATGTGATCGTTTTCCATTCATATAGGTATGCAATCAATAGCAGTCTTTGGTCGTGTATTCAGCTATCGACTAACAATATCACGTACTGCTCTATAGTAATTTAACTAGGTAAATAATAAAATAGAATGGATCAACAGAAGATAAAGTTTGTATTGAAATAAAAAACTGCAATATTCTTTATCTTCTTTATTTGTTTATTTAGAAGGGCACACAATGAAACTTCACAAAAAATCAAGATACAATCAAAATACATGAAAATAGTTTCACAGTAGTCCACACTCAAGCTTTATTGAATGAACAACGATAATAATTAAGTATATAAATAATCAATGCAAATAAGTTTCAATGAACTGCATTCTCCTCACATTTCCACGAACTGTATTATCAATATTTTCTCGTACGAATATGATATTTTCTCATTGTTATCATCCTCTTGTTCAAGTAGCGGGCATTTAGATAAACCTGTGGGACATCCGTGCTACTTTTTTGCATAGTTGTTTGGTTCAGAACTGGTTGAGACACACCATGCAAATCAGCTGTATCATCTTGAATCTATTCATAAAACAAAAATAATACATTAGTACGCTATACGTCATCATTGTTGTACTATTAGCAAACTAGGCTGTAAGCACTTACTTCATGGCGAGCCCAGCTTCGTCATGCGCAAACCACTTGAAATTCAGGGGATTGGTCATCCTCGGGGATCGTGGGATATTTCTTCTTTTACCAAGGCCACTACTTTCATGCCGAAAGGTATTTGTATTCGTAGTCTTCGTCACACAACAAGAGGGTTTACCCGATGTCGAAGTCTGTTCGGTCTACGGGGCATACCTAATAACTCCAAATCGTGAATGTCCTCAAGATCAATTAGATCAATGCTATTAATATTCTTTTTCACTTTTAATCACAAAATAATAGTAATAATAATTTGACGTTTGTGACGTTTGTCACTTTAGTCCGAAGATAAACTAGGGGTATCGATGGTTTAACTTTAGTACCACAGATAAACCACGGTTTAGCGATAAACTACGTTTTGTAATAAGAATTATTTTGGACCATGGATTAATCCATAAAGATTAATCCGTAATAACACCGAAATGGTTTTAATTTCATATTAGATAATATGCAATTAGCACTTCGTAAACCAAAAAGAAGTCTGCTACTGCTAACGCCTGTGATGTAGGTTACCTTCACAACTAGCTGCTACCAAACAAACTGTTGTATGGGCCACCAAATACCGAATAAGCCTCGAATAAACTTTTCCTCTGAGAAGTCTAAACAGATTTCAAATTAACAGACCACGAAAAAGCAGGCGTTTTAAATCTAACAATACTAATAACCACTGAATTAAATATTGAGGAAGGCACTTTATTTTGACTATTATCTAATATATTTAAATGTCGTTAACGTAACACTCTGCTGTTGCTTTTTATGAACATGTAACAAAAAATGAGCCTCGTAAGTGTGAATGAAACTCGAGCCCCGGGTCTTCTTAGTAAATTAGAACAATAATAGGTATACCTAATAACTAACTAAGTGCAGTGCCGTGATAAGCTACGCATTCAATATTAAGTTTATGTGTGTATATTCCGTCGCTGCCTTCTCAGAATTACACTTAATGCTACGTCGTTGTCGTGTTACGATTCATATTCAAGTCCGAAACTAGAGAACCGACTCGAAGACTTGAATGTTTCTGAGAAATGTTGAGCCGGCGTCGGCGCGTCGGAGCCTCATCCACTCACGTGAACATAAACGTTCTATCATACTTAAGTTTCCTGCGAGGGAACACGGTTCTAAAAGACATAGGCATAAGTTCTAACTTAGCGCGGATGCTCAAGATACGCTCGAATGACGTAAGCCCCTCCGCGCGCTCGCTGACGTAAGCTCGTTGTGCAACGGAGCCCGAGGTACGTTTGAAGCAGGGCTCTTGGAGCGAACTCGTGTAGAAATCGGTGTTAAGAAATGATACAACGACGAACAAGGCCGTTTTGAAACCACCAAACCAACGCGGTTTTGGTTTCAAACTTCACAATCAAAGTTTTCCTCAACTTTTGATAAAAGAAACTCGTTGTTATTGTTCAGTAAGATTCCTATTGTAATTAATTGAATTCATGTATAACCACGTTACGCATAACAATTTCAAATAGTACTTACATGGTGCTTGTACGGAATATTTGTATACTACTTAAAAATTCATCCTACTTCATCGTCATCATCGTCACCCTAGAATGTACCACCAGATTTCCACAACTAATCGCATCACCGATTCTTAAATTTAGTCAGTTCACTTGGCTAGTTTGTCTCGCTTGGCGGTTTACGGTACATAGTCGCCACCACTTCTCTTTACCAATTGGGTAATTGTAGCTATAGCCTAGCACAGTACGAAGATGACTACGAAGTACCCCGACACTGCGTATAGCGGCATGGTTTAAACATGAAGACGCGAACATCATTCCAAATAGTCCTAGGTGTATTCCGATATTTGACTATTATTGGATTCTGTTTTTATTTTATGTCACAAGACTGAAAAACAGCCAGGCGGTATGTGGCTACCGACGCCAATGACCATTAGCAACAGGGGGATTTCCAATGTGTTGCCGACCTTTATAAAGCCTAGAAGGCTGTTATTATGTTAAGTAATTTTCGCTAAATGTAGAAGTTTTTAAACATATTGTGATCTTGAATATTTTCTTCACTCATCTGCTCCTCTGTAGTCTCTAGTGTAACATATTTGAGTATTTCATTAATAAGATATTTAATCGGATTTAATGTTAACAGATACAAAGAACTACATTAGCTTCCTACAATTAGCGACTAAAGGATTCTCGCATCGTATGCGCTGCGTATTCGTTCCAAGTAGATGCGGCTGTGGGTGTAGTCCTAACTCCTGAGACTATAGGTAATATAGGTAGGTAGGTGGTATGTATTATATGCGCGTATTGCGGGCTTGGAGATACGGCCCGCATCCGGGTGCAATGAATGCGACGGTTTCAAGGGCGCGCCTCAGGTGATGACGTACGCGCACCCCACCGCCCCCAACACGACTCCCGCGGGTGTTCCGGCACCCACCTAATAATGCACGTCTACGCCCTGTCTGCCGCGTCCGCACTCGTTGCAACCTTGAGTGCTCTCGGGGACACCCCTGTAACACCTGTGGGTGAGGATTAAAAAAAATACTATCACGCAAGTGACTCACCCGAACAAAAGACACTATCTGAAATGTATTATAGTTGCAGTCTTGACCATTAGCAAGGCAAGTAATGTGTCCTCGTAGCTTCGTTAGTAAAAGATCCCGATACTAGTAAAACTATTACATAGTTATTGATTGATGAGGCCATTGTCCGTCATGGTAGCTTGTCGGCCGCCAGTGTCGCTACAATTAAACTGCGTAGTTAAATCACGTTGATAGCTCTCTAATTATCATAATAATAGTGAAGGTATACGGGCGGGGTGGCGGCCCCGTCAGCTGAGCGAAAACGAAAGTAAACAGAACTCGGTCAAAGGGTTTGTACTCACCTACCCACAATATTTATGTGGGTATGAGGGGGTTGTACCCCACACCCGATCCAGTCACCCTCCTTTGATGGATTGGTTGGCGACTGGCGCGGATGTTCGACTGAAACTCAGCCAAACTCAGCTGCCTGGAATTAATCTCGATTTCCTGCTACGCGCTACCCGACCAACTTTTACTGCAAAATTATTATTCAGTGAAAGTTCTCAGAATTCTTTATATTTTTGTTTTGGGCACAGACGACCTTCCACCCGACCCACCCTCTAGCTTCAAAAGTTATTCTCGACGGAGACACAAATTGTTTAAATTTCTCATTCCTTTTCGAATGTTTATTGTGTACTTTATATTGTAAATATTATCTGTACTTACATAGGTACATACAAATGCAATTCGTTTTATAGTGTATCTTTGATATAACGGGCTTTTTGAATATTGTTTATTATTTCACTAACGTCCGATTATCTCCGTGACGACAATGGAAACATCAATAGGACCTTCGTGTCGCCAGGAATTGAAATAAGTTTCAGCATTGCCAGCAAATGAGGCGCAGCATTATCCAATTACGTAGCTGGGTGAGCCCATTGTCGAAACCAGAATCTGCCTACTTATAGCTAACTCATAAGCTGGTTAAATATTGCACTTATAGTCTTATTGTAAAGTTCCGTTTTTCTATTACTTCATTTTCACCTTGGTTATTAAAAAAATCATGTTTGGAATTTATGCTTTAAATGAGAAGACATTTCTAAACAAGGAAAAAGTAGCAAAATCTAAAGCAATAAATTTGTATGTAAATCAAACCTTCAATTTCATTTCAAAGATTCAATTAGATTCGAATTCCGTGTACTATAATTACATCGTTAGGTATTATTGTTTCGTTTTCATCATAAACAAAAATACGTAACAGGCAGGCCGTGAACCAATGACGTCTCGATTATTCAATTATCGCTATTTAGTACAGGGAAACATAAAAAGTGAATGACTTCTCTTGACCTGGATTAGCAAATATCAAGCCAGTGTTATCTGCAACCTTGAAACGTGACACGGAACTTGACTGCCTGGCTTCTTAGTGAAAGCATTGGGCGAATAACTGATGCAATTGTTGTCTGTCTGCACTGCTAGCTTGCTGCGATCTGTGTCGAGGACGCTTGCCTTTGACTTAATAGATTGCGGTGCGCCGGTGTAGTTTGAAAGTGAACGTAGAAAATACATTTCTATTTCATTGTTGGATTTTATAATAACTTAATTCAGTATAATGTTTCGCCATGACAGCATAAAGTAGTTGATATCTGTCATAGTCGCAAAATTTTAGGGTTGAATATGTGCTTTGCCCATAAACCATTATTTTGTAGACCAAAACTTATGTGTATAGCCTATATAATAAGCCACTCACAACTGGAGTCTGCCAACACTGGATAAGGCAATGGCGTTACGTCATTCGAAAGTAGTGGAGCTCTTTCGTGCTGGTTTATTATATGTACTGACATATTTACATAGGCACCAGTAGGCGTAGATGCGTTGCGGTGCACTCGTTTGCAAGTAAACGGGTGTGCATAATGGATGCGCGGTCAAGGCCGCCTGTGGCCACTGACCTGCTCTTGCACGTGCCCGATTGTTTTATATCCACCAAGTACTTCACTTGCATGTGTGTGTGAGCTTTGGTTACGGTAAAATTAGTGCACTTCAAGCTCCTTTTTGTAATGTTTCGTCGTACTTTATAAAATCCAGTTTTTTTTTTTTAGTAAATGATCAAGGCTCCCATCATACTTAACCTAATTGTAAAAATAATATGATCTAAATTTAAATATAGCTGTTTATTAACTCGTCATTGGGGATTTTCTTGATGTATAATGTGTACATCACTTAATTCACGTACGAGCACAACATTAATTTATTCAAGAGTTTAATAAATTCTTGAATGTAATTGATTATATCATACATACAGGGTGATTTTGTTATCACTGGCAATACTTGCAGGGGTGGAAGTACTCATCAATGTGAACAACTTTTATTATAGGGCTAACTCTGATATCGCGTAAAATAATATGGTGGCTTCATACATTTTGGTCGAGTAGGTATTGAACTTTTGTATGGAACAGCTGATAATTTTTTCATGATTTCACAGTTAGTCCATTAATAAAAGTTGTTCATTTTGATGAGTACTTCCACCCTTGCAAGTATTGCCAGTGATAACAAAATCACCCAGTATATGGTAATGGATACAATAAATAAATAAAATACGTTGAGATCGAATTTAGTATGAACATGAACTACCTTAATGTCATGGGAATTAAATATTTGAGCCAATTTATATATTTGTAGTTTGATAAAGCTTTTAGTACTTATAATCAGGGAAAGAAATTCGTGACTATACAATAGATCGTGAAAATAGCGCCTTTTCGTAGAACTTTAAGTGGATTGAGTGTATAATAAAAAAGGTAATTAGAGAAGCGTGTTTGCGACTGAGTCAAGGCCAAGGACACGAGATCTTTGTCGGCCGTGATTAATTACTTGTTCCAATTCCGATTGTAGCCCAATTCATACTTTTACATCACCGGCTCGCATTGTAATCTTCAGCGTGCATTAGTCGTGGCCAGTTAACGTGCCCATTCATAATCGAGCCACTCTTGCCGACTTATCGTAAGCGACATTTTTTTATCGAAATTGAGATTTTAAGTAAAATTTTTAATTGTAACGGACCAAGGCTTGTAAACGTTTCCTTCCAAAATTCATTAATAAATTACTAAAAATCGTAATTCTATGCGATAGTGTAACGATCTTCACTGTATCGGTGTTTCTTTACTGTAAAATGTTCTACGCACACGAGCATAATATTGCAATAAATATTTTCTTTCACTCAATAGTACATTACCTTATTTGAGGTTGGTGCCAATTAAGCTAGACCTCTAAATTGTATGAGCGCCCATACAACTCAGAGGGCTATCTTAATTGGCGTCAACTATGTATGTATGGGGACACCGTTTAATTTTCAACTTTTTTATTTTTTTGAATTTTTCCTTTATTTGTGCTGTAAGACCTTGCTTTTTGCCAAATTTCGTGAATCTAGGTCAACGGGAACTAGCATTTAGGTTTTCGACCCAAAACCTATAGGGTACTTCCGGTTGAAGCAAGGTCTTACAGCACAAGTAAAGGAAAAATTCCGAAAAATAAAAAAGTTTGAAATTAAGGTAAATTTTGGTAGTTACAAGTTTTCGCGAAAATCTAAATTTACCCATATCTTGTTATCGTGTAGACTCAGGACCTTGATTTTTATACATCTAATAGGGACTATCGACCTCAGTATCTGGTTAGGTCCACCCGTTCCTGAGAAAATCGGTGGTGACACACGGACAGACGGACAAGAAAGTGATCTTATTAGGGTTCCTTTTTTTACCTTTTGAGGTACGGAACCCTAAAAAGGTGTGCATGCTGCGTGTTGTGCACGATATATAACTATATCTACTAAGAATAAAGAAATATAACTGGATTTTTAATATATGTAGGCATATTATATTGTATTTTATCTATTGTGAGCCAGCCACATTGTAGTATTTCATTTTTTTTTTACCACTAAGGTGGCATTAAAGATATTACAATAACAACAGCATTTATGATTAAAACATGCTTTTATAGATTGAGTAAAATTTTTAATATAAATTTATATTTTTAAGTAAAAATATTTTTTGGAGAGCTCTGGAGATAGAGGCAACCTTTTTAAAGCACCGTAAGGTCAGACTAAAGAAAATAATGAACTTGAATTAATTTCTCCGAATCAGTCCGAATAGACTGGAAGAAAGGCTTATCTGTTAAATATATATTATCAAAAGCAAGCAATTTGTTACCTATTTAACTTTTTATTTATTTCACACAGGGTTATGAACGCGTCGGCTCACCTCAGCCACCGGGCGCGCCCAGTCCGGGCGCGGGACAAAGTGCACCCGGTGCCCTTTCGCCGACGCAAGACTCGCAGCATCCGCCACATATGCCGCCCCACGGGTCGCAACCTCCACAACATCAGGTAAATAAACTATAATACATAATTTAAGTTTGTTTTCATTTTCTAACCAGCCACAGCTGTCTCATTATATTAACCGCTGCTTATCTCTTCACGAAGCCATCATGACGAGGTGGTTACTAAAATTGCTATTAATGCAGTCTTAAATTGTACTTGGCCCTGGCTTTTGTTAATCTGCTTTCCAGCTTTATCTCCTAATAGTATTTTGCTATGTATCAGAAGTTTAAATAACGTTATCTAAATATTTTCCTATGTTGGGACATCGAAAAGTTATTGCAGTAGATTAGATATCACTTCACTTGACTTTCTTGGTTATATGGCGTCAGATGTGTTTATTTACACGATTCCGCCAGTGTCAGGATGTTTGAAGATAAACGATGGAGAAGTTGTTAGTTCAAATTGCTGTCAGTAGTTCTAACTCGCTATATAAACATTGTACTTTACTCTGTTAAATCGTTATTTATACATTACTTATTCTCTAAATATCTTTAAAAAATCCATAAGATAAAAAATATCTAAACTAAATATCTTTACTTATGCTTGCACTATTCATTCATTAGAAAATTAACTATTGGTCATAATAGACTAACTGTATACAACCTCGTACTTGGCTAAAATCTGTTTCATAGTATTAAAACTTCGCTTCGCATTGCCATCCAATCCATGTCTATCTTTAGACATTGGCTTGTGTAGTGCTCTGCGCTGAACGTCTAAAACAGAATCATTTTGTTCTATTATGTATAATAAATACCCTATGTATTTTAATAAGTATAACATAAATGTTCATTCAGTACTACTTACATACATAGATGTAAAATCTTTAAACTAATAATAAAGCTGAAGAGTTTTTTGTTTGTTTGTAAGCGCTAATCTCTGGAACTACCGGTCGGATTAGAAAAAAATCTTTTTGGATTTGATAGCCCAATTCTCGAGGAAGGTTATAGGCTATTTTTATCCTGGGAATTCGTTTGAAATCGGAGGAAACAGCTAGTGTTTTTATAAACCTGCTGTCATTAAAAGTTCATACTCCCAATCTCCGGGGTTGACACTGATGCTGTAGTTGTTAATGGAGATTGTGTGCAAAATTTACATTATATTAAAATAGTGTGTACGTGTTTCCCATTTTTTTATATGATTGTTTAATATGAAGACAGACTAACACATAATTCCTAAATAGGTTTAAGAATATATTTATTTCCCACAAGAATTACAACAATTCACTTACGTGAGATAGATATTACACATCTATTTAAGTAATAATTATCAATTTGATGAGCGTACAAAATCATTAGTAAAGAAATCAATAGTGTTACAATGTAAGGTAGTTAATAAAATTATTAGTCACACCAGCTACGCGCCGACTTCTATCGATACAAAACAACACGGATATAGTTGCATACAACTTACGCACTACTAGAAGTGGCCTAGTTCAGGTTTTATCAATTAAGTTGCAATTTTGAAATATGTGATGTTTTAATGTTTTTTGAAACTATACTTAGATTTCGATTCTTTTATATCTCTTGGGAGTTTATTATACAATTGTGCGCCTTCAAATATTAAATTCCTCTTACCATAGTTAGTTCTTGGGTGCCGAAGGACACTTTACTTAATTGCGAAATAGTAAGTTTACAAAAATATTCAAAATCAATATGAATCTAATTATGATTGAATGTGAAAATGTGATAATAAAATAGAAAGAAACCATAACGTTTTTAATGTACTTGGTTATCAATTAATTATTTAAGTATAGGTTTGATACTTCAATCCAAGAGTATTTAAACTGGACGGAACAGGAAATAAGAAACAGCGGCCGCCGCTGAGTGCGAAACAAGTTTAAAATGACCATTGCCAAAGGCAAAGACATTGATATTTCATTTTGATAAGCAATCATTTATTTATTCTTCCTGTTTTTAGATCTTTAACGTAATTAATTGTTGAGAACTGAAATTTGGACTGTCAACGAAAAAGAAAATAATTAAAAAACGGGTTCTATGCCTTGTTGGTTTAAGAACACAACATTACGTAAAGATTAAACAAACTTCTTTTAACCCTTAGTCTTGGGGACGTATCCATGTCTTTCGGATGTTTATTAATTTGACTTGTCACAATCAACTTCGACTATCTAGTTTAGCACAAGGAAATACTTTGAGATAAAGTATTACCGCCTTAAAATTTTCTACCAAAAGTATTAGTTGTTGACGAAGACAGCACAGCTAGTAACGAGGCGAGGCTGAATCGTGTTTGCATTTCGTTTATCGCTCCGTTATCGCGCCAAGCGTCGTCGGCGGCGGGCGGCGGAAATTTTCGATAATTTTGGCCGAGTCGACGCTGCTACAACCAACACACATAATATAGGTATACGTCGGCATTGCGAGATAGCTCTCCAAAAGTAAGATAAACTGTTACTCACGTGGCAATTCTTGTAGCAAGGATATCAAGCATTATTTTTATTGGGTACATATAATTACAGATCTTGAAAATGAATTATCAGAGTCAGTAGTTAGTATCAGATTTTACGCCTTATTTTTTTTAAACTACTTATGTTACATTAGTTTTAGATTTCTGTACCCAAAAGGTCCGACTCCGAACGGAACCCTAGTGTAGTTCCAGTTGCATGGATTTTTTTTTACCATTTTATCGGTTGTTTATTGATTCCTTTGCTGAAAAAATTGTGGGAGCGAGAATCAATAAAATCTTTGAAGGCGGTTTTGATACCCTTATCGAATTGAATTTTTTTCATTGCAAGAAGTTGTCCAAATTCCGGAAAAAGTGGTAATCTGTTGGAACAAGGTCCGGGGAGTACGGTGGGTGTCGGAGTCATTCCAATCGCAGCTCCTCTAATTTAACGACCGTCTGTTGTGCAGTGTGTGGTCTAGCGTTGTCCTGAAGCAGCAGTGGGCTAGAGAAATTGACCAGTCTCAGTTGTTTAACGGCTAGCTTTTCCATCATGGTTTGCAATGGTTGACAATACAGATCTGCCGTAATCGTCTGACCAGCTCTTAGGAAGCTGTAGTGGTTGACACCAGCACTGGTCCACCAGACACTGGGTTCAACCATTGTGATGAGCGTTTCCGATTATCGTACAGGATCCATTTTTCATCACAAGTAACGATACGATTCCAATTCCCCTCGTTATTGTGATGGTTGAGTAATGTAACGCAGCACTCGACTCGTGTTTGTTGGTTTGCTTCAATCAATTCATGCAGTACCTATTTTTCGGGCCTTTTCACTTTCCCAATTTGTTTCAAGTGAATTAAATTTGTTTTATCACTCACACCGAAGTCTGCCGCTAACTCTGACATGGTTAGCGATGGATCCGCTTCCACGATTACTTTTAATTCTTCATTGTCAACTAGGGTCTCCGGCCGTCCACGGGGTTTGTTCTGTACGTCAAAATTTCCAGAACGAAAACGTTGGAACCAAAAACGTACCGTGTTTTCTTTAACGGTAACTTCCCCTTACACTACACATCATTAATCCTTTGAGCTGTTCCTGCGGCGCTGGTTCCACGGTGGAACTCGTATTCGTAAATAGCCCGATATTTTAAGTTTTCCATATTGTGAACAGAATGATGTCAAAGGAAAATTAAATGGCGCGAAAACAAAAGAATCAATTTTGAATTCGAAACACAAATACACAAGCCAAAATTTGAAATAAATTTGGATTTTGAATTCCTAACCAAACGTCAGATATTTGAGATCAAAGTGGCCAGTTAGATAAAACGCCAATTTCATATGTAAGGAAGGACCTAATATAAGTAACATAATTATCCTGTTCTTACCCAACAAAATACAAATAAAAGTTAAATATTTAAAAAAAAATGACTAGGTAACAAAGTGAATAAAAAAGATTGTTGAAATGAAAATGAAAATGAAATGAAAATATTTTTTATTCAAATAGGCCTTCACAAGCACTTATGAATAGTCTGACTCTAACGCTCGGTTCGGAAGGTTGCTTTTACTGAGAAGAGCCGGCAAGAAACTCAGCAATTACTCTTTTCAAAACCAACTCAGAATTATTACATTAAATTATTTATCTAGTCTCACTGACAATATATGTGTGTTATAACAAAAAAGAAAAGAAACAAAATGATGAGTGACATAGTTAATAAATAGATAGCAAATTTAAGCAGACCAGCCCCCACAAGCAGCACCTGTTCACAAGTATGACGCATGTGGCAGCCATCGCCCTCCTCGCACATATTGTAGTGAAGTGAGCGACCCGCCACACGACGCCGCCGCAAGCAAAGGCCTCAAAGTGAGCATGACTACCTTAAGCTTGCTAAAAAGAAAAACAATTTCAACAAGTTGCTTCTACTCAATCTCATAAACAAATTGGACAGTTCAGTTACAGGTGGTCAAATTGAGTTGTACGTCCATGCACGCATGGTAGTGTGTGTAATGTTGTTTTTATTAATTTAATTTGTTTCTAATGAATATTATATAAAAATATTAGTTTTCTGCACTCCTTCTCCATGTAAAATTTTACTGTGCCTAATTTCATACTCCTCCGTCCGCGTCCAAAGCTTTTACCTCCCGTATTATTATTATAATTTATTAATTTCTATTACCTGTTAGTTTAAATTATTATTTTTAGTAGCAAGTTGTATCGGTTAGTTACTGTATATAAACAAAAAGGAGGATTATTGCATGTTGTATATCAGTTAAGTCAGCAAAATAATATTTTACATTTGAAATACTTTTCAACACTTATAAGCTGAACACAGCGCGTCAGCACGAGCGTAGATACAATCTGTATAGCTTTAACGAAATTGAACCCACTCTATATGGAAAGTATAGTAATCCACGGAACTCGCTGGATGGAACTTTGGCTATGAACTTTACTGTTATCGCTTCACATTAAACTGCTGCCGAATGTACGAAACCCCTCGTTGTTAGCAATTTTTAAAAATTACCTTCCCCAACCATAACTATTTCAATAAACCGTCTATGGTCATACCCCTCCTAATGGACAACTTTTACTTTTGTTATGTTTGTTTTCCTGTTTCGGTATTCTTTCATATCTTATATTTTATTTATCATAATAATCGTTGAATAATATGGCTTTGTTTTTCTAACATACCAAATTAATGCTCATTAAATTTAACGGTAAAATACACATTTTTTTTTCTTGTAGAAGATGTTGTTATAATTACTGATTAAAATGGCGATAAAAATAATATAAAAATCTGATACATAACTTATTTTGTATGTACCTTTTCCAGAAGAAGGTTGTTTGATATTAAAAAAAAAACTTTCAAAAGAAAAGAAAGATGCAATAAAGAACGCTACAAAATGAAATTCAATTCCTATACATTCAATTCAAGTCATGTTGTGCGTGACTTTCGGAGCTAAGTCGTGGATGATCGGTTCGTCATAGTGCCACGATTGGAATCCATCCATTCCATAGCGTAACGTGTACCGGCCGTTTTTGGCGCGGTCTATTCCTCACGCGATTTGCATATTTCTATGTCCCTACTACTCTCCAGTTGTATGAGTCGCACGTGGCCGGCCTAGCGACTATTCTTTACACAACAGTATAATAGAGATGTAACATATGTTGGCACATTTTCATACCTATGCGCCTATTCGTTTTGAAGTTACAATGTTGTGTGTTGGAAAAACTATATTGCACATTCCTGTGTGATATATCACCCCTTAATAGCTTTAGAAGACAACGTATTATTAATGTTCGATAATGTTAATATGTGGCTAAGTTAGTCAAAATTATATTAGTACTAAATTTCGCCTCGCAGTTTCCCATGTTCTCGGGATAAAAAATAGCCTTCACTCTCCGGTGCATAAATTATCTCTATGCAAAAAATCACGTCGATTCGTGGCTCCGTTGCTGCGTGAAAGAAGCACAAACTATGAAACACACTTTCGCATTTAGGAAAGCGAATAACTTAATGTTCGAATTTTTGAGAAGATATTAAGTATTTCCATCTATTATATAAAAAAAAAAACACATACCTAATCGTCGCAAGAAACGCGTGTTGCAAAAATTAAACGTCAGTCACCTATCAAGTAACTGACGGAGCAGAACACTCCAGCCCTCGGGAGGGAGCGTCTCCTGTCGATTATACACATAGCTCTCGAACTAAACGCCTGCCAGGACTCCCGACTACAATTTATGCTAACGTAAACCCGGCCAGCATCGGGGCGCCGAGATGTAAAGCTTTATGCCTTTGGCCTCATTCCGACTAGACAACGCTCGGCCCGTTCTTAAAGGAATTCTTGTTTCCTCTTCAAGTAAATAACTTAATTAAAATTTCTGATCTTCGCTTTCAATTGTAAGTGTAGTAATGCAACTAAATAACATTTCCTTTCTGTTCGCACAAGTCACAAATTATATGTTTTTATCTTTGGCTAAACTGAATACTTATATTTCAGAGTGAAAAAAGGAACATCCTGTATTGACAGGCTATAAGTATTGTTTACCGAAATAATATAATTGAGTTGGAGGTATTACTAACTACAGTCGAGTGCGACCGAGCTTGGTTAAAACTCCTCGATGTCAGTAGAGAATTTTGAGAGTCAAGGGCCATTCCAGCTTCGTGATCGCTTGAGAGTCGTACGGTCGAAATGAAACGTCGTATCTTATTTTATGATTAGCGGCTCGAAAGCGCTTTGTAATTTTGTTAGTTCCGCCTTTCTGGTGCTGGGGGCGAGCACAGAGAGTGGAGATCGATGCGAGCATTGCGTGCGAGTGCGAAAAGGAGACCGATAGTCGATACCTGCTCCGTCCTTTTCACTCGAACCGCCTACCAGGCAGCCATGTTGCGCTCGACCTGCGCTCGCCCGACCGCCATTGTAGCAATCGTAGCTAGTGATGTTCATCATAGCTCTCGATGTTAATATAAATGATACAAACCCAAGTATTCGAGTTACAGTTTTTAAGGCAACTACATGGTTAAAAGTTAGTTAAGGATAGCCCGTCTTGATTGTTCTTAATAATAATCTTCAAAGTAGATGACCGATATAACCGTCATGTACAAGAAAAGGTTTGTGGTTCACCGTGACTTTACGTCACATTAGTTAGATACCTATTGTGGACAACGAATTTACTGGTATACTATATACAAGTGAAGTACCATTAGAGAACGTCGATAAAAAATGTCGATAGGAGAATGCAGTGGACTTATAGCTGCGGCTCCGGAATTAAAATGTCAGACGTGCGGCAGCGGCAGCGCTGGCGAGCGTGGGGGCTCGCAGGGGCCGCGGGGCGGAGCGGGGTGGCTGGCGTTATTAATAACCATAAGCCAGCAGACGCACGAACGTCCAGAGGGGCCACGCCAGCCAGCCGCGCGGTAATGAGGAATCACTAATTATATTTTACTGGACTTTAGTATTAAAGCAACATTAAATACGCTAGAGATATATCGTAATGAATTCTAGTAATTAATATTTCTAATCATTAAAACTGTCCATAGCACCATTACAAGTTGATACTAGGCTTAATACGAGACGTGTGTCCCTTTTAAATCAAATTATTTGATAGCGAAGCGTGCTTGATATTAACTTCTGGAACTGGAACAGAATGGCAAGATAATATAATGTTACTGGCTGGCGGGGTACGGTCCGCTTAATATTCCCCCAATGTAGGCGCGCCGGTTGCGCGAGACAGCTCTACCCGTTCTCTGGCCCGACGTTCGGTTCTGCCAGTAAAAACTCAGTATATTTTATTGTCAAGGAAATATATTTGTCAAAGGCCGTGCTATTAATTGCTTGACTTTTCTGAAGTGCGCCTCGGGGATTTTTTCCTTTAGAAATCTACTTGACATTAATTATAACAGCATACTTCATTATCTTCTGTACTAAATGGAATAGATTATGGAGTATAGATGCCTTCTACGTTACCTACGTTTTAGTTCGTAACTGTGTGTATAACACTACAAAATAATCACAAGCAATAATATTAACTAAACTATTCTTTTATTTTTAAATTCATCATTATCATTAGGATATTTTTGAAGCCATATTACTGTAATTAAGTACTGGAGCAGCTACTAAGGAGTGAGTATACTCGATGTCCTTGATTTTCTCTGTACATAAAGAGTAAGTTATCTTTGCCAGCACTCCGCTCTCATAATAACAAACTGCAAAATGCTCCGGATTCTCCGAACTTTAGTGTGGCAGCCCCGCTCTCGGCTGGAAACCTCTAAAGCGCTGACTGTGGGGCGGAGTACATTCTCTCTCCTGCGGCGGAGTCACGGTGGCAGGGCTGTCGGGAATTGCCGAGTTGGATAAATTATACCGCTCACCCCCCTTTTGCAATCTCCGCAAAATAATGCAATTCAATTGTGAAGAGAAGAGAAACTGACATTTGTCTTGCCTATTGTGTTTCTCATACACTTTCTGCTCGGTTATTATGATAAAGTTATATTAAATGGTTTTTGATGTAGGCAACCCTACAAAAGCTAGCCTCAAAGCTCTCTACATAGCCAATGCCACGATTTAGTGGGAATACTTAGTTGTAGGTGAAGCAGTTTGCGACGGACTTCAACTCAACTAGATACGAATAAAAGTTTCGATTACTTCATGTAATGTGGTCACAAGATATATAAAATAGCTCCAAAATGTTTCCATTAATGCATAATATTCTTGATTTGATTTCTTGATTCGTGCTGAGGAAGGAGGAGGAGGAGAATTTAGAGGATTATAACTAGGCTACACAAATTAATGATGTCGATATTGAAATAGATGTGTTATATTTTGTTTACTATTAATTATAAGTTTGAAACACATCTCGGCAACAGTTTGCGTGTACTTCACTTTAAACAAACATGTTTACTTCATGTTGGTATTAAACGATTCATTCATTTTAATATCAGTACAATTTACAAAGTACGAGATCTGGTTTTCTAATATTATTACAAGCTTTTTATTAACTTGCAATGTACGAGTATGTATGTTTGTCCGGGTGGAATCTTGCAAGTCGAATTTCACCCACTTCCAGTGGTCAGTTTGTCTTGATATTTGGTATACATTAGTATATTGGAAGACAATGCAATTACAGTCAACAAAAAGTACAGTCACCAAAAAAAGCTTATTACATTACAGGACATATACATAGTTCATAGTTATTTATTGGCAACAACAAGTTACAGGTCAATTCAATCACACGTTGCACAAATACAATAGTAAGAATAATAATAGAAATCAAAATACTTATAATTAATACTGTCAGACACTCATCACGTCGTCAAATTCATAAAATGCCTGCTCAACAAGCCATTTTTTATCTTTAAATAGTGACCTGGAGGATGCATTCAGTACGATGTCTGGTAGCCGGTTGTAGACCGCTGGCGCCATCACGTGCACTAGTTTCGCCGCCTTCGTTAGTCGCCGCGGCACCGCTCGCAGCCTGTGCTTATGCCGTGTGTCGCTCCCGCACCTATCTCCGAGCCTTGAGTACTGCTCGAGGTTCTCTCTCTGTTGTGATCTTGCATTCCCGCCATAAAAATCAGACGATTTTGTTTGTTAGGTACATATTTGTACTTACCAACATTAACAACAAATTATTTATTTATTATTTTCAAGACTGTTCTATTCAAGTAATTGTATTAGTTACGAAAATATAGCGGCAATGCTAATCCACATATAATAACCTGTATAATATTCTAAGTCAAAGCCATTCATATAGATTAAGCCCTAGAAGGGCGCTTATGAAGGTCGAATTTATTGAAGTTACAGCAAAGTTATTTTTTGTGAAATACTAAATTTTTAAAAACGAATGCTTCTATCCATATGCATTTTAGTAGCATTATCCCAGTTTTTACACTTTATACAATTTAAAAATAAAGTATTTTATATATATATGAGATTCGACCTGATTGCGAGCCGGTTCCAGTTACAACCCTGTTCTGAACTTGTATGTTGAATTAGAAGTTTATTTCGTACCTCAACAAGCATGTCCATGTTTGCTCTATTTTAGTACATGTAATGTTGGTAACAAATATAATAACGTTCCATTCGAAACATGTATTAATTTTGACGTAAGGTTTGTGTACAGTGTAGAGTCACAGTTACAGAGTTCGTTATTTAATTTTTGTGTTAAGCGTTTTAGATTTTCGACGGAGTTTGGAGGAGGAGGAAAGTCTGGCCTTCAATTTGTGTACAAAACAAACTTTGAGCTATAGAGCTTGTGAACTTTTTGTCATTGTCGCTCGTTTCAAAATGCAAATTAATTTGAATACTTGCTGAGTTTACTCAACTATTTTGTTCATGTCTGTACCATTGTTAGTTACACTCTTTTTATTCCTCATGCTATTGAAGAATCGCATGTAAGGACAGATTGTTCTGGAATACATTAGTTCTATTGAGTAGCAGCTTGATTATTTTGCAATTTCTTGCCCTGTTCCGCGATTGATTGGTGCTAGTCTAGCGGTAGCGGTCGCCTTGCGATCACTCTGTGTTACAACTATTGCCTATGTTTAATAGTACTCTAGCATGTGAGTTGAACTATAATTGTTCACATTTGTAATATCAGATCGACAATCGACATCAATGTATCTGATAAACCGGTCATACGGATCATGCGTACCTACGCCGTAACCAACTTCTCGATACATTGTATATGTTAAATTTTGAAATGTAAGAATGTACTGTAAAGTTCGCAAAATAAGGTTTAAAATTAACACGGCAATGTATTTCTTCTCATTGTATCCATTTTCTGCATATGAAATAACCAAGCCCTATGTCCAATTACTATGTTGAAAAGTTTACAGTTTATGCAGTTGGAAGTTGTTTTCTTTGATTGTACCGTCAGACAGTTGCAATAATATTATGTACCATGAAATATTTCAGTATTACAAGTTGAATGTACTTAAATTGTAATTGCTACGTTTCCATTAACTATTCATTGCTAATCAAGAGTGGAATATCCTATTCTGCTATTAATTATAAACTTAGGTCACGATTTACTCAGAACTAGCTTTCTGCCCCGCGATTTCATCTGCAATCCCCTATTTTACCTCCTCAAGATTTGAATTTCAGAAAATCCTCTCTTAGTACTGAGCTTTGTGTGCTTACCACATTCGGCCACATCATTAAATGTCATGGTGAAATTGTGGTCTAACACGGGCTATAAAAATATATTTGTCAATTAATCCTGTAAGAAGAAGAGAGTCAATTTACATCTGATGTGTAAAACTTATAATTGGCCAATAAGGAAGATGCCGGTATTCATAATAAATTATCAAACACTAACCAATGTATAAAACATATAAAAATGAAACAGTATCCTTTTTATGATTTTAATTACCAATTTAACCATCAAGAGTAGAACTTATGATGTCCCAATTTAGTATTTAATAGGCACACGACTCTATATAAACCTATCGTTTTGACATTCCATATTTTATAAAGCTGATTTGATATGTACTTCATCATCCCAATTATATTATATTTTTACAATCAGTAACATCTGCATTTATGTTTTGACAGGGCTACCCACCACCTCCGAGGCCGGCACAGCCTTCCACGCCAAACGCACACGACCCGGACTCTGTAAGTTAAACGACATCAAAGCAATCATTATAATCCATAGAAAAACCGATCATTATTCACTTGAACACGAGGGGGATTGTTCGTTATGAAGTAAACAGTATTCCTCAACAATCAATCAGCGGTGACGGCCCTCGGAGTCAAGGGGCCGAGTATTAAAAAGCTATCAAACACGACATCAATGGTACACCTTCCGCAACCAGTGGCACGTCTTAAACTTACTAGGATTATGATTCACCTTAGATAACTTAGGTGTGATATTACAATCATACACGAATACACAATTTAAATAATGTTTTAGATGTGCATTCACATAAATCTTTAGTTCCAACAATGATAAATCAATAAAAGACTCCGATTTGCGTAATCCATACTTTTTGTCGTTGCTGATGTTGCTGTATATCGAAAATGACGCCGGCGCTCGAGTGTTGTACTACACTAATGGCTAAATAATGTAGGCAGCTAGTCACGTAAATAACATAGTACAACGCCAGTTTCTGTACCTAATGAAGCTGTGTACGCCTTATATCTTGCTGAGCACATTCCTTTATTTTTTACATAATAATATAAATCTCGTACTGATAAAATTACCTTCATCTTCAGTTTCGTGGAAAGCTCTCTTGATACTAAAAATATTTATACAGCTTTACAAATTCTTGTAG
This sequence comes from Tetheella fluctuosa, assembly GCA_951216915.1. Classification (NCBI taxonomy): domain Eukaryota; kingdom Metazoa; phylum Arthropoda; class Insecta; order Lepidoptera; family Drepanidae; genus Tetheella; species Tetheella fluctuosa. The sequence goes on from OX578234.1 coordinate 6,821,924, forward strand.
GTCGTAAATCTGACAGCTATATAGCTTGTCTAATCTAATATTTTTATACAATCTTCTGATTTATATTTTAACGTGAAAATCGCTTTAATACCTCTTCATTATGGTTTATTATTACCTAATTTCATTATTAGGTTCATTAGATGTTTCGACTGATTAATGGGATCGTTTGACGCGCAATATTCATGGTAATTACCGACGCCCGCCTACCGGAATACCGAGCCGAGTCGTACACACATGTGCAGTTTAAATTCTGTATACCCAAAACGTTACTGGTATGAATAAACATAATCATAAACGTCGTGTCTTCATTAGCGTACATGTGGCCTGTGAATTTGAGTTAGCTTCGGCCGCCTTGCCCGCCTCTATTTGTGGCCTTACACTCCATATTCAGAGTTTGCAGGCAGTCCGCTGAGGTACTTGACAATAAGCTTGTTCACTAAATTGTGTCGCAATCGACTTCAGCACTTGAAAACATACTCGTGTACGTGTCATGTAGTGAGTGAAAAATTAAAGCAATTTCCTATGCAATAATGTAAGCATAAAAGACGGAGGAAATCTCAGCGCTTTGTTGTTGACAGTTCGTATTTATAAGCAATGACTATTAATATACATACATACCTATTAGGTTTTTTTTTTATTATTAAACTAGCTGATCCCCGGCGTACGTTGCGATGCTTCTTCTTTTCCCTTTTTTTTCTGAAACAATCGCGGGTGTTCACACAACAAGTCGCCAAAGTTTCATCGCAATGAATGGCATAAGATTGCATAGGTAGGTACCTACCTACGTTACAAACAAACAAACACAGTAACAGACATTAATTTATATCTTATGTATTTATTTATATATAATTATAATAATATAATTTAGTTATATAATGGTAATAATTGTTATAAAAGAAGAAGCCCTGAGACGGACTGACTGACTGACAGGTGATAAATTAAATCAACGCAGAGCCTAATCCGCTGGTCCTTGAAACACGTGAAACCGCGAGGCAGATAGCTAGTAACTGTCATAGTTTTCATTAGTGACGTGTTTAGTAATGTGAATGCTCTGGGAAGAGTACACATCCCGCGGGCGAACACGCTTATCGATAAAGTCGGCTGTACGCATTACAAAAAGTAGTCGTGACGTTTGCCATAGTGTAGGTTAGGGTTGCCCACAAACTTTTTTTTTAAATGATCATAATAAAATTTTCTCCTTCAGTTAGTTTTTGTGCCAAAATAGTTAAATGAAACCTTAATCAGTATTTTTATTTCATAGATATTTTTTTTATAATCATGTGTCTGAAGGTTGTATGCACTCAAAGTCTAGAATAAACTGTCTCTCAGTGCAGCTGCCGGAACACTGGGAGAATGTTTGGCGACCGATTTCCTACCTGAAGGTGGAAGCCAGACAGGCGTATACTGCAAAGTACCCTAGCTCCCTGCTATGGTTTCCTCGTGAATTCAAAACCAACGACCACTGAGCAATCATCGCTTTTAAAATGGCTTGTAACAATACGTTGGCAAAAAGCAGTCTAAAATTCGTCACTTCGTACACACGAAAGTAGAAACAAATTACAAGAGCCATTTCAATTTAAACTATTATGTATCGCTGAAATTTTTTTTTCCACCAACTCACGTCCTTTTTAAAGTGGTTATTTAAGTAACTGGTATGCCAAATAATAGATTGTAGAATGCAAAAGCCCTACTAAGTTTTGGGTATAGATATTGCGGGTCTGTTTGATGTTGATTGATACCGTTAGACGGGCGCGCATTGTCTCGCCAGCCCGCCCGGGGGAACCCAAATGAGTGGAATTATTAAACCGGGGCCCGTTCTGCATTGTGACGCTTTTCGTAATCAATGTACCGACCGTTCTGTATGTATCGCTCGAAAACGAAGGGGAGCTCAGAACCCACCGCTCGTGTCAATTGTAGCTACGCAAGCTCTACCTACCGCCACCCCTTTTGTAATGTTGAAGCTTTTTTAATAGGAATTCTGAAATAACGTTGTTTACTTTTTTGTTTTCCTTTGAATGGGTCAGCTGTTATACTTTGAGAAAGAATTGTAGTGTTGACAACAGATATCTATACTAATATTATAATGCTGAAGAGTTTGTTTGTTTGTTTAAACGCGCTAATCTCAGGAACTACTGGTTCGATTTGAAAAATTATTTCAGTGTTGGATAGCCCATTTATCGAGGAAGGCCTTTTATCCCGGGAAAATACAAGATCCCTCGGGAACGTTCCACTCGAACCGCGCGGAAAAGCTAGTATTGTAATATAATTAAATATATTCCATTTTATACATTATCAAAACACCAAATAATGTATTTTTAGTTTATTTTATGATATATATGATATAATAGTTACTAAATCATAAAATATTATATTATAGTATTTAGAAAATAATGAAGATTTGATAAGAAATCGGTAGTAATGGAGGGAAATTGCAAAGCGTTTAGGCACGGAGGTTGACGAAACGGTTCCATAAGATTTTAGAAGATGCTATTAAAGACATATTTTAAAGGACAATTAATGGATAGCTTCCGCCCTGCGGTTTCACCCGCGTTCCTTGGGGATCTTGTATTTTCCCTGTATAAAAAGTCGAAAAAATCCAATATGTCCAGAATCCAGAATTTATTATATCTGTGTGCCAAATTTCATTCAAATCCGTTCAGCCGTTACGGAGTTGAGTAGCAACAAACATCCAAACATACAACTTTCACATTTATAATATTAGTAGGATGAAATAAAGTGTAGTTTGTACTCTATAAGGATAACCTTATAAAAGATCATCATCAATCGTCAGCTATATTTAAAGTCTGAACACAAAAGCGAGTAGAAATTATTCACTGCGAGACGCAAGAATTCAGGGTACGCAAGCGACTTGAAGGGTTCTAATTCGAGTTATTTATTTATGCAACTTTACTGGCACAGTGAATGACGGGCTCCGGAGAACCATGTCGCTCCCATGCCTCTTATAAAGGAGCCAAGGGAGAGCTCAAAAATGTCAATTTACAATGTTATTCACTATTCGATTCCACCCTACTATTTTGGTTTCTTGCTTCGTAGGCATGCAAGGAATATGCGAATTTTTTATAAATTATATGAGATATAGACAGCAGGCGACAGGTTAACACACTCAGCACACCCTTGAGCATACTGAATTGTACGAATAACATACAATAACTAACAAGGCACGGTAAATACTTGTTTTTATAAAAACAAAATACATGCGAAGTAAATAGTGTCAATGTTGTGTGAATGAAAAAAAAAAGACTTGAATTTAAAACATTCTCAGTTAATGAAAACTACGGGTCTCATGTGTACTATCATGAGCTCGTAGAAAAGTCTAACATTGTAAAAGTAATGCATGGAGCGAAATATTCAAATGTAAAAAGCGAGAGGTAGGGCTGCTCGCCTGCTGCTGCTGCACGTTCATAATAAGCGAGATTGAGTGGGGCGGTGTAGGTACTGTAGACTCAAATGAATGACGGTAACAGCGTGGAGCGTAATCAGCCGACAGGCGACGTGCGTTCACATGTAAAAACAAAGCAAATAGCGTAAATTTTCAGTCAAAATTTCTCGAGGACCCGCAGAATATTTTTAATAAATTATTTTTGTATTCTACTAGTGTCCCACTGAATGTACTAAGCGATCGTAATAAAAACAATGTTTGATAATTTCGTTATTCATAATAATAATAGTAGGTACTTATACCTGTAATAATAAATTAAGAAACATTGAACTTATTCAGGTTGTAATTTTTATTTATTTTTCTTGTTATTTTTTTTTCATTTGCAACATTGTAAGACTGTCAAAAAAAAAAATGTAACCTTGCTGAGTTTCTTGCCGGTTCTCCTCGGTTGAAGGCGACTTCCGAATCGGTGATAACTTCAGTAGCTTTGACGTTTTCGGCTTTGACTTTGACTTTGAAGGACATTTTATACATAGTATAAATTAGACCAGATATCTTCTGGTGAGTTGATAAAAACAAAATGTTGATTACCAAATAGGAGCTCTGCTGCAAAATTGCGAATAGTCGAAACATTTCGCGCGCTCGAGTACGTTTTTAATTGAATAAGCCGAGGGTGCTGCATAATCCAGCCCTGGTATGCCCCGAGCGCCGAAATTCACGTAGGCTCTGCTCTGTTTGCTTTTTGTTTCCCGGTTTTCAACACTGCTCTTCCGTTTCAACTTTCTTTCGTTCACTTCGGTTGTTTAGACACTTCGTGAGTTACGACCAGAGCGAATCCTTTCAACAAACAACATGCTAAAAACGCTGTATATAGGAATGTTTAAAACCTTAATTTGTAACACAGATGATCGAATATTTGAATAGCATTTTTAATTAAATGTTCGTAGTAATTTTGGCAACCGAATAATATATTTTTCATTGAGTTTTATCGCGGACGTATATTTTATTTAGTCGTTCGGACAGATGGATGGAGTGGCCGCATTTGGCTCGAATGTAATTATTGCGGTCCGATTTCGATAATGCGCCGCGAGGCCGCTCGTGAACAAAATGTGGTCGGCCACTCGTTTTGTTGCATTTTAATAATTTATACGGCCGACAGAGCAGATAAAGCCTTTTTGTGTTATTTCAATTTTGCATTTCGCTTATTTGTACATGTTTTATATTAATTTTGTTAGCTACACAATACATCATCCGTCAAACGTCACAATTAATATGTGCACCAATTTCCATATTGCCATGCTAATACTTATCGATTGTATGTTGGTTGGTTTACTGTTATTTGTTCCGAGGTATAAAACATACACGGTTTCTATGCAAAGTGGTAGTACATTTGTTAGTAGGGTCTACAGTAAAAAGATTTACCCCAATTACAGGGTCCGTAGGTCGGGTGAGCAGCTTAATCGCGCTGTAAAAACGCTGGATCGTCCGTAACGAGGTAGTAAACCGGACCCAGTGCCCCATAACCAAAGGAACAGCTCCTTGATATGTACACTATAAAAGTAAATCTGTTTGTCGTGCTTATCTAGTCTATTCATATGTGAGTGAAATATTACCTAAGAGACTTGCAATTCAAAATTACAGAAGATTGAGTGAATGATATGTTCAATGGTTGATTGATATCAAGTATATATTACCACCACATCTACTTAAAGTACTACCTTACTGTTTACAATAACTCCGCATATACTTTGGTTGCTCTACGATGTTTATCTCATGTTTTTTTTCTGTGAGTACAGTAAAGATCCTTGAGGTGGTGTAGAAGGCGACGCTGGTTCAGTTCGCAAGACCAGTAAATGCAAAATGTTCGTGTCCCATGTGGTCGCTCGCGATACTGACGGCAGGCGCTCCGCTGCGGCTACTTTGTCAACTTTATGTTCTCAGTAAATGGTCTATATTAACATATTTTACGGCTCTATGTAAAATGTCGGAAATTTCAAGAGTTTTTCTTTATGATCATATAGTTTTTTCACCAGTTCCATTAGTTATGTCGGTATTCTTGTTGAATTTTCATCGGATAATAAAATACTGAATAGCCGAAGCCATGATGCAATGAGGTTAAAGACTTAAGACAAAACAAAATAACCAAACAATATAAAATAATAATATATACAATATCAACCTTTACTCTATGTGACATTATGCTTAGCAATGAGAAGAATGACTTGATAAAATATTATGTTATTCCAGTTTTTTAATATTTTAGTAGGTTCTATTCCAGTTAATTATGTATTTATTGGTCACGTACTGTCTACAGCTACTTATAAATTATTTATATTGACTTTACAAAATGATTTCAAGTTTACAACACAGTATTTCGAACTCATGTTCACTATTTTTAAGCTTGTATAGTGAGAAGAACGACGACACTTGCAAGCTGATAAAACTTGCAACGAACTAAGTTGAACGCGTCCGTTGGCATGTTGGCAAGCGCTGCCGAAACCAACTTGTGCAAAATTAATTTTAACTGAACACGGCTCGGCGATGGCTCTTCACTTACTGCATTTCGGACCATATTTACGTTTTTAGACTTATTTTAAAAAATAAGCTGTTTACATTGGTTGTTTTGAATGAATTTTTAAAATTGTTACTATTGCAACATAGACCTTTATTTCAAGAGAGAACTGTTTCGCTCTCTTTGAAAACAGATCACAATATTGTTCTACGTTCTGAGTCAATAGAATACTTGAAAAGCCTCTGGATATCGTATCGTAGGCCTTTACGGGGTCGTTATTAAGTTACAATATGCGGATGTGTGTTGTAGATGTTTGTCGTAAAACGACCGTGTCGTTTTATAGCAACGACCCACAATGGGGTCGAACAGCCACCGTATTGGGTGGTCGTAACGTAACCTGGGACCACCCTCTATGCTTGCTTATGATGAATTTTCATAACTGAATAAAGTTACGATGGCTTACGAGTTACGAAGCCATTTCTGCGAAAATTATCTTCCAAATGAGTAGAATGAAAAAATACCTCTATGATGACGGATCCTCCTATTAAGGCGCTGACAACAGCTAAATGACCTTGAGAAATTGAAATTTTAGCCACGCATGTAGAGGGACATCTCCAATATATATAGCACGTATAGCACAGCATAGCGCCATACACGAAGACGCGGTAAAACGGTGCACTTTTTCGGCCATCATCCAAAAACTAAATAAGTACAAATATAACTAATAAACTAACACAAATAGATGGTGCTATTGATAATATAAATATGTAATTACAACTAGCTATAAAGAAATAGTAATAACCGAGTTCTCAATATATTTTAACCTAGTTTTGTAACTTTTCTATTTTATTTCCATCTTTCACACCATCATTTACAATAGTATGTACCTACTAATTTTAATGAAACCGCTTCTCTTATCATCATTCACTTCGCCCGTGTGGATGTATAAATATGAAAGTTTGGATGGATGTTTGTATGGATGGATGAATGTTTGTTCCTTCACGCAAAAACTACTGAACGGATTTGGATGAAATTTGGCACAGAGTTAGATTATAGTCTGGAATAGATCGCCGCGGAATGCGACTATGCATGCATAATGTTGACTCCTCCCCCTAACTGCTCCGAATTAATAACGTAAGCGACATTTTTAAAAATAATTAATTATGTACAAAAAAATCCTTATTCCAAAAACTAACAATATGAATCATTTTCTAATTATTCGAACAATATTAATGTAAAATATCACATCGAAATACATTCATGTATAGGATAAATTCGTTAATTCCTTGATTTTCAGAGTTGTGTTTGGCAATTTTTTTTATCGAGACAATGAAATGAAATCGTGTTTTTAGATAAATAAATTTGTCATTTATATCCTTGAGTATCGTGTATTTAAATTTCAATACCGTACATTTAGTAGGATTAATATAGGTTGGGTTGCAATATAGAGACTTCTGCTGTTGTCAGCGCCTTAAGGTACGGTACCTACCCTAAAAACAGAACAAACTTGTACTGTCATTTTACCATATCGGTGCACATTTTATGATCCACTACTCATGTTTGCTCTTTGTTGGCATAAGCATCCTTCCACAAAGGAAATGCACGATGAGAAAGAAGCTCCGTATGCCAAGGAATTGAGGTTAGAATATACGGGTTCTGTTGCAAGGAACAGGACACAATTACGTGTTCACTTAAGTGTGTTGTGCCCAGATGCGGCGAGTGAATGCGTAAGCTTTGTTCCTAGAGATATTCTGATAATCCTTGTCGTTTTATCGAGCAAAACAATAAAAAGGATCTGATTTAGCGATGAAAGAGCAAAGCAACTGCCACCATTTTAAGAATTATACGGTACAATTCTGAAAATAAACAAATGTCAGCTGGTTGATAGAATCATTATTATTATATCCTATCCCAGTACCCACTGTGGGTTATTGTGATCGTGATGGCATTGACCCCGCGACCCTCGGTAGCTGTGACGCAACGAGTGTCACCGCAACCATCAATCACCGGCTGGTTTGTGACGTTTTGCGACCTGTGCCACTGAGACTGTTACTAACCTGACCCGAGCCTTTGTATTGTCGAACCCCCTGATAAAACGGAAGATTTTATTATTAATAGAAACTCACTATTGGAGAATTAGAAAAATGTTATAAATATTGTTAGCGATTTTTATTCGCCGCGCCGCCGGTAAGAACTAACTAGCCGCCTAATGGCTAAATGTAACAGCCTCACATTGAAGAGTAGCATTCATTTAGTGAATTTGATTATGTGGCGATGACGACTGTTGAAAGACTGATGTCATCTGATTGCAATGGGCGGGCACGCCCGGCCTCCGGCCCCGATTCGTGACCAAGACTCTTAAACGACTTGCGCATACCTATCCTGGCTCCAAGTGGATCTTCTCGAGTGCATACCACAATGCCTTCATATTAGAGTTTTTGTATTACGACATACGAAGGAACGCTGACAAGACGTCTGTTCTGTAATAAGTACATTGATCTAACTATTGTAAGCCCGGAATCGTGATCGTTAATTAATTCAGTCTGGCAACCGAAAATGTCAAAATTACAACCCGCCTTCGATCTACGGCATTCAAACACATTATTATTCGGAATTTATTTAAAGATGGCCCCTTCCTGTTGGCAAAGATCCAACGGGGTATCCCCAACATTTTACCAGACGATTTAATAATTATGGACTTTTATGTGGGTTAATGTGTGTCTATGTCTACTCGTGTTTGTATTTGTATTCATTCATCCCAGATAGTTTCGGTATTTGGAATATGTAACACCACCCAGTTTACATATTTCGGAGATGTAGGTGAATGTCACGCGCTGCACCCATTTATGTTTTGTGTAAGTAGTTTATGTATTTATAGTGAAGTTGTCGAGCCACAGCCACCAAGCGTTTCTTGTTCGAAAGCGAGAGTTCTAAGTTTCTGGGGAGTACGCTCCGCGTCGTCGAATCGACCAACATCGCTGGTTTTGTATGTCGCTTGTGTTTTACATATATATAGCTACCTACATCCATATTATCTGACAGTATGCAAACACTTCGAGATACGGTATTGATACAAAATCAATTATGTTAAAAACAATTTAACATACATACTTTGTATTTACAAATGAATATCTCATTCTATTTGGAAAATAATTACCATCATGCATTCATTCATAATGGTAACAATAAATTACGTTCTTAAGACTTATGTAGATCAATATTTGTTCGCATTTACTACGTTATATGTACATAATATATGTACCTACCTAGCTGTTTATAGTTCGTAAGTCTGTGACGTATAAATTGCCGTCAACGACTTTCTTGTGTTTTGATAAAAGACCTTCAAACTTACCACGCCTACAATTTACATTTATCTATACTTAGTAATCCGGTGCGGCTTTCCTCACTCAATTGAATAGGTCAGGGAGGCGGATTTTATCGCGTCAGCTGTTCCCTGAATCCCTCATACCGCGGTTCCGCTTGAATTTCGATAAATGCATTGCTCCATTGTTGCGATATATGTACTTAGGTACTACCTATAGCTGATATGTATGGGGTCGGACGAAGACGAGGCGTTCGTGAGCGGGGGATGCCTCCAGATAATAAATAACGAGTGCAACGATTGCGACCGCCGGGCCGTGGATAAGGGGGGCCCGGGGAGGGCCGACCATTTTAATGTCCCGGCGCCAGACTTTATATTAAACATTCGACCTTGGCAGTGGCCTACATCGACACCGGGACACGCACACACGCCCACTCTTCTTGTCACGAAAAGAAAAGTTCATTCAATGTTTCGGCACTTCTCAACATTATAAATAAAAAGCGTCACATGTTTACTCATCTAGCACGCTATTTAAACTCCTATGCTTATCTTTCTTGTGATCCGTTGACTCCGTCGAAGGTCTTTGTCATGAAGTTACACAATCTACGTTTTGTATCATTATTATGCGAATGGTTGATAGTTTATACCTACTTGTATGCGACAATACTAACAATTTGCTGTCTGCATTTCGAATTGCTGTTGCATAATACAGTATTTGGCACGGACATATTTTTGCATTTCCAAAATGTCGTTCACCGAAGCGACGATGAGCCAGTTAGTTTCAATATTTTCTGTTTTCTCTCTCATAAATCCTCCCTCACCCACGTCAGCACATAAATTGTGTAAGAATTTATACAGGACAGTTCAGATGATAAAGAACCTGGTTTCCAGTACCGGTGACATGAAATTATAGAAAACTGCGTATTTTTACAAGAATTTGGTGGTTACTTGGAATAAAGAATCATTATTTTCATTAACAGTATAAGTCAAACAGTTAATGAACATTGAATGAAACCAATCCAGAGATACCAGATGGTGTGATTATTGATATTTTTTTTCTTTTTAAGCTATGCAAGTAAATCATCACATTCATGTTCATCTAGGTAAAATCTTGTGACAATAGAAATAACTTCTTTAAAAAATCGATAGAACCAGGAGTAAACAAGGATATAGTTAGCGACACAAACTAATTTTAATAATGATAAACCGAAATGAAATCTCTTGCATGGATGGATTTGAACTTCATAATAATTATGAGCAGTTGCAACATTATATAATGAGTTTACCGTTATTGTTATTGCGTGGAACGAGTGAGTAATGTGGGTCAGTGACGAGAACAGAGGCAGGGTCGAGATGCCATTGACGCGTCTTTTAACTTACGTAACAACCGTGTATTGTTTCGACAAACAAGGACACAAAGGATGCGCCATTACGTATACACACAAACCATAAAAATAAATAATGTCTCACGCATGCACGAGCAACGTTGCAATATAAAATAAACTACTTTACGTCGTACTCGGTGGTTTGTATCGTTTCTGTTGGATTGTAACTGATCAATTTTCTTTCCTTTTGAGGTTCCCTGGCGGTTTATTCCCATCAATTAAGTACTAAAACGATTGGATCTAGTAAGCTTGTATGGTCATACTGGGCTATCTTTTATGGAGATCTATTCTAATGATAATACATATCACTGGCGATCTCAAAGGGGGTTCATGCAACGTTATCAGAATTCATGTTAGTCGTATATAGTAACTGCACGTAATTTTGATGCTAGATTACATTCTATTCAAATTTGTGAAAATACATAATAACAATAGTTACTAAAAACTCCTGGATATTGATTCTTTCATCAAAACTGAATACGTTGTTAGAACAGAGGTGACGGTTGAATTGTGCTTGCAGGTGTACAGTGTCACTACGAAACTGGTCGGGCATCCGGTCCGAGCCGCGCTCAGCGCCCGACAGATGGCGCCACTTGTACACGCTACAATATTACTTGAAGTGTTTTTGCTTCTAAGACTTCTACTAGTAATATGCTTTGAAGCAACGAAGTATTTGACACTATCCTTACATTTTCAAAATGGAATTCGGTTTAGTGTAGTGTTCCGATAATACACAAAAATGTTTAAAATTATCTGGCTATAGAGGCAAGAATTGTCGCATCGAAAAGCGATAGATAGTAAGCGAAGTAAATAGCTAGTAAGTTACCTAAGCCTTCTCCAAAAGCATTAGATAGGCCCTATCTTCTTAGATTTTGTATAGTATCGAACAAAGATCCATGACACTTACACACGTTTATGACAGTATCACCGGAAAGACAAATTGTCTAATTATGGTGCGGCCAGGCCGCTTATGTAACTTATGGCGGTGTAATCGGAACTGAGGAATTCGATCGTAAACACGCTCGCTAACCCACTAAAACATATTTCTTTTATTTTGCGAAGCGGTCTTCCTTCGTAGCGCCCGCCGACTCTGATCGGTCCGCCACTTTACAGAACAGGTTTCTATATCGAAATGAACGATAAATCCGCCGCCGCGATGCTGCCTCACCCTCTCATGCATATTTTTCTCAGATTCACGAAAATAGTTCGACATTTTCGAAATACTTGAGCTAAAAATCGATTGGCTCTTCGGAAGTACTGTTTATATGTATACAGAATAACTGGTCGTTTATTTGGATAGTAATTCTTTAAACAATTAGTGTTTCTAATTAACAGAATCCTTGATAACCTCATTATAGCCAGAAAATAAATTTTTAGTATCATCTTAAGGTGCTATATTGCATCGGAGAGGTACTTTATATATTTGAGGTTGTTCTTCTTGAACCCTGCTCAAAAATCTGTTATCTTTACACTAGATGCGACATAGACCAAATTTTTTGCATCTTTGTTTTCCACAGTTATCTATGTTGGGTAGGTTAAAAGAGTTTCAAACAGCTTTAAATTCTTAGCTTTGTGTCTTATTTGATCAGCCCTGATCTTTTGAGCGATAGTTTATTCAAGATGTCTAATTTCCATGTTTCGCAACTCGCATGTTTTTGTTCTATTTAATAACTTCTCGCGATTCCTGTAACTTAATTTTTTTGTATGTCGTTTTGGGACGCGTGCGTGTCCCATTCCATTCGCTAGCCAAGAGGTTAGTTCTCTTACATGTGCGATTAAAATGAGCTTCCATTATCTACGAAATTTATTTTTACCCATAGTCAAGGATAACGATTTTGAAAAATAATATGAAATGAGCCCATGTGTATCTTGTTGCTCTCGCGCAGACCATTGGGCGTCTTATGTCTGTAATCTGTATATATAATAGTTGAGTTCGAATGGCGCCGCCTCGGCGCCGTATTTAATAGAGCTAAAGCCGTTAGGTTTTTCTCTTGCCTCCTTGACATAGACATTTTTGTTCGTCGCTAGTCGACACACTCGGCACTAATGGATTCTAGTCCATTCGCTGTTGGGTATATATTTTACATCTTTTGAATTGTGATTGGCATGGGTTTTTAGCTGATATTCTCTAATGCCTTTGTTACAATATTATTATGAATCTATAGATAAAGAGATTTGAAAGCTCTATATGAGTAGGTGTTACGTGTATTGTCATAGTGCGCATATGCATTGACCCGCATTCCCAATAGGCCATCAGTGTTTGCACTGCGACAGTAATGAGATGCATGCTGTATATAATGCCGATGATAATATTGTTATTGGCTCATGCAGTCCGATCAATATTACCTAATTTGTAATTAGGCACTTTGCAGACGCCTGCTGTTTAATCCGCTCGCATGCTTTCAGTGTAAATTGTATTATCTGTATTATTAAATTATCAGCATGTCGATTGTGTTCATTATCGTTGATAATTTGCAATCTCGTTCCACACACAAACATCTTTAAACAGTGTGTGTTATTAGTGAACATTTTTTATTCATCCATAGAATAAAAAAATATTATTTATATATTCGTTTATTCATAAATTTTAACTTTGCCATTTATTGCTTTGTTTCAGAAACTCGAATAATTCTGATGATATAGTTTTAGTTATATCGTTCTATTGATATACTTCTTATCTATCTGATAAAACCAGTTTTCGATTTATGACAACCAATAGTTAAGGACATTTTATAAATTTTCTCCTTTTTACAGCATTTTGTGTAAGTATATAGGTACGGGCACTTTAATACAATTATACAACGATACCTCAAAGCATCTACTTTTGGTACATTGTAAGATACTGGCAAGCAAATAACTGGTCGAGTTGGATAGTTGGTTGAGTGCGTGCAGCTCAGTGCTCCGAGGCGACCCCCCGCTCGACGTTCGCTGGCGTGCCCTCGCCTCGCTTGTTCGTAGCTATACATATGGGTCGGACCGAGCGCGGCGTGCCGTCGCAATATCAGCCCGGTGAAATCGCTCGCCCGCCCGCTTCGTCGCACCGCACGCCTCGCCTGCGCCAGTCGCCGTGCGCCAACTGAAACGCGCGCACTGCTAGCGCAATCGAACGTACAATATTCCACACGAGTCTCTCGCTCCCCGGTTGCTTCCACCGTCGCGGCCACCTTCCTCCCGGCTCTACTCCTATTACCGGCACCGGTCGATGATTTTGAGCGTTTCGCTCTGAGGCAAAATTGTCACCTTCGTAGCTGCGTAGCCTATTCCGTTGTGTGTGTGCGAAGTGCATGTGTGCTGCTCGCCCTAATTTGTATTTCGGTGTCATTACGAAAAGGATTCAAGACGGCTGTCATCATAAGGCTGCCTGCGAACACAGTAAGTATCGCGTCGTTGTCGGCCGCATGACTCAATGTAAAATGGGACGATTCTTATCTGGTGTAGATGTGTGTGTGGATGTGTCGACACTGAGTTTGTCGGTGTTTGCGTGACATCCGACCGAAGGCGCCCGCCTTCGTGCCTGTGTGTGCGTTGGCTCAATACTTGGTTCTATTTTGTGGCGGAGCAGCTAGATGTTTGTTTTTATTATCATATGACCGGTGACTGCTGTATAAGTTCGTTTGAATTGAAACATTGACAACAGTTCCACGAAGAGAATAACACAACTTGATCCATCAGCTTTTTGATCTGTTAAATACATTAAAAATTGAATATTTCTATCAGTTACAGTTTTTTTTTCTAAACATCATTAACGATTCGAAGATATGTAGCAGAATACTGTATTAATAAAACTGAAGACTTTGTCGTCCTGTTACCAAAAGCCGTCGGCATCGGTTTAGGCGTATTTTCACACGGCACTCCTACATTCAATAAACGTTTCTAAGAATATTTGTATCGCTTTATAGATGTCTTTATAATAGTTTAGTTTTCGTTAGCGTTAATCTAAATTGAACATTAAACGTGATTTTGATTTAAGTGGGATTTTTTTAAGCAAAGTGTTTTATTGTTAACATATCAATGGGGCATCCTGTGGCCCAAGGGTAAAATTTTCTAATTAAATCTGCTTTCTTTATTGTTATAGGAGTATTTTTCGTAATTTTGAGGACATAATGCCTATTCGCACTTATCAATACTTAGCTAAGTAAACGCTTTACAAAAATATCAAACAGATATTGTTAAAAAAATTGAAATTTTTAGTTTAATACAATATATTAGGTAGGTACTTTGTTTGCTAACCACCATCGGTCACACACATTGTGATCAAACAAGTCTATCAATGTAGTAAATGAAAATGGATTGGTTAGTGTCTTGGGTCGTGTGTGTAACGTAAAATTTAGGATGGCTAATTCTAAATATTGATACAGTTTTCACTAATCGAAAGAGTGATGAACGATGAAGGTTTGTGTAGATGAATTGCACCTGTGTGAAGCCGGGGCAGGTTGCTGGGTAAGATTTCTGTTAAACAACTGACATAACCTGATTATAAAAAAAAATGCTGAGCTTGAATCATTCCTGCATTAGAATTTTAGAAAACATTATATTAATTAATTTACATGTATGATGTATATGTATTGATTGACTCTCAGATCTTGCTGTTTTGTACTGCAACAAAAATATGAGAAGCCAGAATATTAGTGAATAAATCCTCCTTATTATATTACTGTTTATCAGAAATAAGAATTGTATTCAGAGAACGGTCATGTCATGTACTGTTATACATATCCTTGAGATTTATGACCCGAACATCATTTACATTTTTTAAAGAGGCCGTGACTACGGCAACCGATTATATTATTGCCAAATCCGAATTTTATTTCTAGTCTTATAGGTTTTACTAGTATCATTATATTCAGAAGAATTATTGACTCCTAATTAATTTGTAAAAGACGTATTCATACGTCTTTCAAAGACGTTAAAGATTTATTGATAACCGAAATGTAATATTATTTATCGCGTAAACTGAACATGTTTTGGAAAATTATTCATTCAATATTTTACTATGTAGTATCATGAAATAGAATATAAATATAATGCGAGGTACGTTTGTAAACATAATATCGTTTGGGACTTGCGTTGTGATTACCAAAGAACATTGTTATCATCGCGCATGTGTTGGTAGTATTCGTATGCGAATCTGATTATTTAATGCGATCTCACGCTCGACAGTTTCTACTGAATAATGTCTTAAGTCACTTTAACAAAACAGATCAATCGTCGATTTTATTCGTCGCGCGGTAAAAACTAATGTCGGAGAAAACGACTGCGTATCGCACATTCCTCTTCCGTCGGTGGCTCATACAAATTATACGATGTATGTTACGTATAGCTAGGTAGGTGGGCCGTCATTATTTATGTTCTCTAACAGTCGGCTCAGTGGTGTGGGTTAAAATCGGAGCAGTCAGCTGATCGTCCATGTGTTTGTATGTGTGTGTGCGTTCTTCGGGAAACACCTTTCGATGACGTGTGCGAGCTCAGTTTAATTGGACATTCACATTGTTCCCTCGTGTTTTCTTTGTATTGTCATAATATTGGATATTATCGATAAAGGCGTGAACACATATAATAATAATATTATTTTGGCTAAAAAATAAGTTTTGATGTTTTGTTTGTAACATTACATACAGTTCTATCAGTATTATGTACCAATGTTTCAAACATTAAACATTATGTGTGACCTGCATAGCAAATTACATTGTATTATAAAATCATGCTTTCTTTGAAACAGTGAAACAACAGCTTAAACAAAAATTTTGTCTCTACGTAGTTCAAAATAGTTTAGTTAGATAAAAAACCATCTGCATATATTTTGCACATATCACTTCTGGCAACCGTTATAGCTTCTTTCAGAAGTACGTTTGTATAGTTGATATTTTGTGGAGGACACCCGCAAAATATGATTTACTCTATCTCATGGAAAATTTTAAAACATATTCTATGTTAATAAACCTTATAGGTTTTCAATAATTCTACAGGGTTTTTTTCATTACTTATGAATTAGTGTCGAATATAAAAGAGACAATAATAATTCATAAATATTAAATTCATGCTATATTATCGGAATTGAAATCAATTCCTACAGAATAACAGTTGAAAAAAGTAAGTTTGACAGAAAACATGGTCTCTCGTAGTGAATTCACGCAAGTGTAAACTGAATGATGGATGAGACATCCAGCGCAGATTTCAATCTCATTATTAGACTTTATCTGAGCCTCGACTTGTAATGTGGTTTACCGAGCCTTCATATACGTAAACTGTAATTGAGGAATATGTCATTTAGTAAAAAACCGGACACTGCAGACCGGTGATTACGTTCGCCGCTCATACTCGTGAACCATAATTCTGCTCAACTCGCTATCGCTAAATGACAGTTGTTTTTAGGGTTCCGTACCCAAAGGGTAAAAACGGGACCCTATTACTAAGACTTCGCTGTCTGTCCGTCCGTCTGTCTGTCTCCAGGCTGTATCTCAGGAATCGCCATAACTAGAGAGTTAAAATTTTCACAAATTATGTATTTCTGTTGCCGCTATAACAACAAATACTAAAAACAAAATAAAATAAATATTTAAGGGGGGCCAAACGCGACTTTTTTGCCCTTTTATTTGTTTTGTGGTAGTTCCCGTTGACCTAGAATCAAGGAATTTGGCAAAAAGCAAGGTCTTACAACACAAATAAAGGGAAAATTCCAAAATATAAAAAAATATGAAAATTAAAGGGTCCACATATATAGTTACGCCAATTAATAAAGACCTCTGAGTTGTATGGGCGCTGATACAATTTAGAGGTCTAGCTTAATTGGCACCAACCTCAAATAAGGTAAATAAATAAAATTGTCCATTTCCCGTGATGGACGAACGATGGACGAAGTTTGTACGGAACCCTCGGTGCGCGAGTCCGACTCGCACTTGGCCGGTTTTTTACGACGATGTCATTGCGTTATGATCGAACAATAGTAGAAGTTGGCGGGGAAAGTTGAGTTTTGGCGCCACCTCACCCCCCTGTTACAAATAAATAAGCCAGAGCCGACATCCGACAACAATAATAATAATTCGCTCCGGCTCGATCAGCTGTTTTGCCGACACCGACCCGAGTAACAGGTGGCCTATAAAGACATTCAATAAAGTGTGTACCACTTGCCTTCGTTGCGGAACCGTCTATTTTACACAAATACACACCCACACACCGCACCCAGGCCCAAGTTTGTCTATAACTATGCAAACCCCTTCTTGGTTAGAACTATGTCCGGTATGTATAAAACTGTTAATGTGTATGATATAACAATTATTTTTTATTGCAAACAAGTTTCTATGAAACTCCGTCCTATGATCTCTCAGTAAACATGTTTCTGTGTTATAAACCACATGAATATAGTATATCTGGAGGCATTATTTAGAAACATAATTATAAAAACAATTATTTCAAGGGCTAAGGGGGGAGAGAGTTTTGCCTTGCTATTATTGAAAAAAATATCAAATCTGTGCTGTGCATTTGGCCTCATCATAGAAACGCTAGAGTCTTTGAACACAATGAAACGAATGGGGTTGGTTTGGAAATTATAGGTGAAACTGTAATGGTAGATTGAGGACTGACTGGTTTCATTGTAGAACGTAACAATCCGCGGTGGAAGAGTATGTTTAGCACAGAAACTAACATTAACGATGGACCCGTGCAGAAAAAAAAATAAGATTTCAGAAACCACTTTGAACAATTACCTGAAACTCCATCCATATAGGTACCTACTTATCACTTGCAATTCAAATAAGCACCTATTGTAAGGAAAACACAAAAATACATCCTATGAATGCTGAAAACACAAAAATACATCCTATGAATGCTGAAATCACAAACAATTTTATATACCTCCTATTCTAACAATGTATTTATAATGTACGACATTGAATGAACTATAGGGGTGGCATGGGGTAAGGAACGGAGTGCGGGTAGCGATTGTACCAAACCTCTTATCCTTCGTACACGTGGCTGTTTTATGTTATAATATGTACATACATAAATTATATTTGAGTTGTTAGATTATTGTAGATTCTCGTCTCGTTACTACATTTGAACTCATGACGCGCTCTCCATGATCCCTCCGTCCGTGTTTACCTTTCATTTGCTCGTCTCTCGCCCCATGGCCAGTCATAGGAAGACCCGAAGTTGTTATTCAATTTGTGATCACACAGAGTTGCATGACCAAAAATACTTGTTATCGGTATTCTCTTGGTGTCGGTCTTTTTCCTTTTTAACACGCTTTTATTAGCTTGGGTTGTTTAACAATTGTCTGCAACCAAACGCGTCAGTTAGCAGGCAGTTTCTAATCTTGGTCGGATGTGTACGGCTCGATTAGGGTTATGCTTACGTATTAGAAAGTATCGCAGGTGAGCAAGTCAAATACGGTACAACCATTTGTAAGAGTCGCACAGCATTTCGCTCTCAATAGCGCGCGGTCGTCGATGACGAGCCGGTTATGTAATGTAAATGTTTACGTACCTACTACACGTGCCCGCCACCACGTGCCCCGACCGAGAACACTAGCCTTGTGAATTATTTATTTACGACAACATTTTCGCACGCCGGTCGACGAACTCTTGAGTGATCTTGGAACGCATTTACACCGATTAATCTCGACATATCTTATATCACATTGATATAATTTTACACTGTAACCTGTGCAATAACCATCAATATCAATGTTAGGTTGTTATTTATAACATGAGATTCGCTTTCCTAAAGTTTAGCGATAGTGTTCTGTGTCGACTAGTTCATGAAGCTATATCCACTATCGGATAGTGTATAGTGACTATCCATCCAGATAGTTAATTCTGGTTCGTACTTCTTAGTATCGTCTTTTATTTATTTATTTTTCTAGCACACAATACAGAATATAAACATGACATGACAGTTACATAAGTTTAAAGTTCTGATCTAGAATACATTCTAATCCATGTATGCCTAAATGCATCTTAGTAACAATATTTAAATAATATTCACTAGAAGGTACTTACATTATTAAGAATTTATATTAAGTAGGTATATAGGTACTATAATATTATAGGTAAAAGGTAAAAAAAAATAATTATGAAATCCACATTCAAAAATATATTTATCCGAAACTAGAAATAAAAAAGTCAAAGTCAAAGCCATTTATTCAGTTTAGGCCCAAGGAGGGCACCTATGAACGTCGAAGCTACTGAAGTTTCCAAGAACCTAAGCTTATATAATATGGAAGAACTATAATTTCCAAAAAAATTATAAATGCTGCACGACTTATGTGATACCAATTAACTAACCTTTGCTTAATGTCATAAACACGCTGATCTGTTACATTTGGAAATGTGATGAAAACACACCTCAAACCTCTTTGATCGAAAATATTTTTCTGTATGTACTAAAAGGGATGGTAATATCTTATATGTAATTCCCCCATCTCAACGTGCATATTTCAAAGTAACCATGTACTGTACATGTACTTTCTATAAATATTCACGTGTCGTGTAAAAACTGTGAATAGCTAGAAAATGAAGCTTGTTTTACCTACATTGGGAAATGCAGAGGCATTGAGATGCGAGGCAGCCGAGGCAGGGGATTTGCGGTTATTTAGATGAGCTCCAACGCCCATCAGCGGTCTATTTATAGCGCACGTTAGTACACCGATGCGTGGTTCTCGTGCCACTGACCTAGCCTACCAGATATCTAATAAGCAGGATGATTTTCTTATCACTGGCAATACTTGCACGGAAGTACTAATGTGAACAACTTTTATTATGGGGCTAATTCTGATATCGTGTAAAATAAAACGGTTGCTTCATACATTTTGGTCGTGTAGGTATTGAACTTTTGTATGGAACAGCTGATAATTTTTTCATGATTTCACAGTTGGTCCCATAGTAATAGTTGTTGATTTTGATGAGTACTTCCACCCCTGCAAGTATAGCCATTGACTACAAAATCATCCAGTATAAAATTCTCGTGTCGCGGTGTTTGCAGTTAAACTCCTCCGAAACGGCTTGACCGATTCTCATGAAATTGTGTGTGCATATTGGGTAGGTCTGAGAATCGGACAACATCTATTTTTCATCCCCCTAAATGTTAAGGATGGTCCACCCCTCATTTTTTTTTTCGGGACTGCAACCGAGCAGGTTTGAATAAGGGGGATTATCCTATATGTTCTATCAACGAGCCAAGTTTCACAGTAATCTCTTCATCCATTATGACGTGATTAAGTAACAACCATTCACCAATGTGAATGGTGAATGGTTGTAATCATATCGTGGTATGCAATCATATACAAACATTAATAGCATCAACAATTTAATAAATAGATGTGTTCAGTCAAAAAATCACAATTCCGAAAAATCTAATATATTGTGCCATTATATACTGACTTATATCTATGCATATAACAATAAGTAGGAGTACATTTTATCTTATGTGATTTTAACTGATATAAAAATAAATAGTGGCGCCCTATTTTGAGACCCTTGAGGTGTCTATCCAAACTGCAATATTTTCGTTAAAATTCCTAATTTTCGAATTAGTCATAATAAAATCTCGTCTAAAAAAAGACTGCGGTTCTATGTTTCGCCACAGGTCCACGTGAAGTTTCTTTCCGACTCAATGGTGGATTTCATGATCGTCGTCGCCTCGTTCCCAACGCACCTATCTTGCTATAGTAGGTGATATAGTATGCGGTTGCAACCGTAGGCCCTCTATTTACTGCGTCGCTGGCAGCCTCCACATATTGTGTAGACTAGCTAGACCAACACAAGCAGAGGCGGTTTTGTGTTTATTTGCGTCGGGATTTAGGCCAAGTGCAGTCGGTCAATTTAAGCCAATCTCGTTCGTACAGTTCCTGACACGTATTGATATTAGTAACAATAGCATCAAATAACATCAATCGTTTGTTTTCATTTGAAAATGTTATTTGAGCTTGGTAGGTTTGATTGTGCATTTTTTATCTGTATTCACTTCGCTTGCATATTACATTGTAGCTTTCATTACATGAATACAAAAATAATGTCCTATTTTAGGACACATCGATTTACGTCTCAAACATATTTTAATCAGATTTTTAATGAATTCAAATATACACACAACTTCTGGATACCCTGCAAATCTACAATGAGCAAACACAAGAGCTACAACAGCTACAAATACAACAGCTGAGCATAACAGACAAATTTCACAATACAAAAGAGATTGATTGTTTGATCTGCATGAGGTCCACGTCAAAACAATCCATCTCTACTAAACTATTACTTACTGTTGTATACAGCTAGATAACCACTTCAGAAACTATTATACAGATACAGTGCCTAGATAGTGGCGCCCAGCACGTCCCGACAGCTTCCAACAATAATAATTAATTGACTCGTCCGTTCGTTATCGTGCTTTTATATTGACGTTCCCGGGTGAGCAAGCGAGTGAGGCGCATTCGGAATGAAATTTCCATAAAAACTTTTGTGCTCCGGCGGACGTTGCGAGCGCACGTTAAAATCGTCGGCTGGCAATAAAACAGCGGCCGGTGCGGCGAGGCGCGACGAAGCGAGCGGCGAGTGCGAGCGAGACGGGGTTAGAGATAATGGACTATGTACGAAATGAAGAACGCGCCTGGTGCGCCGAGCGAGCGAGCTGGAGCACGGCAAAAACATCGCCGCAGTTATCGTTCTCCCCCGCCCCGCGCCCCGCCCCGGGACCGGACTCGTCTGATCGACGCCGGAGCCTCTCGCAGGCGAGCTAACCTCGACAGCGGGGGGTCGTGAGTTGCCTCGCTGAGCTCGTTCGAACGCTGCGAACGCGCTGCACACCACTGCCGTTCTCTTTATTATACGACTCGGTTTTAACTTTGAAAGCTTAACATTTACTCGTCCGCTGACAGTTTGTTCTCGACTTCTCGTCGACTGTAACTAAACTCGGTCTAATCGTGTGTACCGTTGCACGTTGTAATCGAAAGGGGTCGTCGTTTTATTTATCAACTGGGAGATTGACTACTTTGAAACGGTACGTACCTACCTACTATCGTATAACTGTCAGCTGTATAGATGCTGTATATAAGCTACTTCTTGTTTGAGCTTTTACAGTTTTTATACATACAATAAAGTTACATTACGTTTGCGCACCTAATATCGTATCTAACAAGGCACATATTATATTATCACGCGCATTTTGCTTGCAGAATTATTTGGTCCAATTTTATTATTAGCAAGCAGGCGTACATTCTTGTTTTTGTTTGGATGTTAACTACGAAGGCATTGTTTGCGGAGATTTCGTATGTTGTTTTGTTGTACGATTACCGCAAGTGGCCGTGCTCTATTGACTCGACGGCGTGCTATTGTTGATCTTAACTGCCGAGGTTGCAGTGTCAAGGCATCTCACCTCACCTAAGCTAGAGAATGCATATTACCCGTAAGCATTATGCAAATAAGCTGCATTGCGTTGATGTTTCACAGTTTGTGTTGTTTGTTATTGACGTTCTTATTTTTAATGATTAAATATTTAACTATCGATCGGGCTCCTGTCTGCTTTATTGTTTTTCCTAAAATATATGATAGGCTTGCCCTTACTCCATACCCTATAAATTATTTTCAATTTACATGTCTTCTGAAATTACAATGCATCAAGTCTAAGGCAAAATCAACTACCGATCAAATAACCTAATTTTCAAATTGAGTTCCTGAATGCCTAAAATATTCTCAATGATTTAAGATTATATTTTTGTTTTACTTTTCATAGATTTGTGTCTGATCATAATCTATCTATATCAATATAATTATTTGTTTTGTTTCCATAACGTTCACCATTCGAATTACTGTTTTTTTAATTAAGCTTTTGAACGACATTGGATACGAGCCTTTTTGATCTTTCATATTTTAATTAATCTTAAATGTACATTACATAATCGCCAGTTTCTGAAGGCACAATCAAAGTTAATCAATGATCATAACTATTCCTGTCTCTATAATTTTATACGTCATTGACAGTGATAGTACATACTTGAAA
The DNA here is from genome assembly GCA_951216915.1 of Tetheella fluctuosa. Lineage (NCBI taxonomy): Eukaryota > Metazoa > Arthropoda > Insecta > Lepidoptera > Drepanidae > Tetheella > Tetheella fluctuosa. The sequence continues at coordinate 6,845,533 of OX578234.1, forward strand.
CAAGAGATTAACGTTGGTCAAGCTTCTAGAAACTGGGTTACCTACGTCTTTCACAGTAAAAAATCGAACTATCTATTCTATTCGTTATCTATTAACAAGAGGGTAGCCGGTAGTTGTTTTACGTTGTATTCAATTTTGAATGATTTGGTATTGTTATGTATTTAATTTCACTTCATTAAAAGTCCTGTTGTCAATGAAAAATCAATAAATCAGATAAAAAAATATAAACGATTCATTTAGACCGTCGTTACACGATGTGCTCTGTTATCTAACTCTCACACATCCCAAAATCCATTGTTATTTTAATTTTTCAAACACCAATTGGCTTCACCGATCAAATAGACCGGCCAAGTGCGTGTCGAACCACGCAGTGTGTTGGGTTCCATAGCATGTACGAAGTAGCAAGTTATAGTTTACAAGGCCAATTTATTTGGCACCAAATATTATGATTATGTTTCATATTATTTCTAGAATACACTGAAAAACAAAGTTCTTTCTGCGGTCGCAAAACTTAAAATAGAGTGTTACCGAAAATATCCCATACGTCTAAAACTACACAACAAATTCCATTCAAACCAACCAAATGTATGTTCGTGTTATGCGGATTATGTATTAAAATATGTTTTATTTAATTGTTTCAGGATCTGACCGGTCAGAACAGCAATGATTCGGGCGGCAGCGGCGGCGCGGGGCGCGCTACCACGCCTCACCTGAGGCCCACGCCCAGCCCCACCGGGTCCAGCGGCTCACGATCCATGTCACCGGCTGTCGGTAAGGATATACGCCAAAGATAACATCTTCTTTATGATCATTGGCATGAAATAACAACACAACAGTAGCTCGTTATACTTGCAAATGGCACAGACACTAATGAGGACTCTTGATACTGAAAGTCACATGTTGCACGTGTGAACCATTGCCACGTCTATAAGTATAGCCGCACCTCTCGATTTAATAACTCATATTTCAATCAAATATTGTACAGATAACGTCAAGTGCTCGCGCTTAAACAGTTGCACAGCTGAGTTTGAACCTTATCAGCCGGCAGTAAGGCCCCTATGTATTCTAGAATATCTTATACCACATCCTTTGTTTGGTCACGGGTGTGTTGATCAGATTCGTTGTGCATACTCAGTCACCGGTAGACACGGGCTTTCCCGACATTGACCCACATAGAGCGGGCGCCCAGAGTACTCCGTATTTTGCCCCTTTTGCGGGCGCGAACCACCCCAGCCCGCCCACCTTATGTACGAGTCGGGGTGGTCGCGGTATATAGGGCTTCGTGAAAAACTTACCCCCACAGACGGCCGGGCCGAGCACGCAAAACAGGACCTTCCACCCCAGAGGCCCGACGAATCGCTCTTATATGCCAACAGCCGGACCTAAAGCACTGTTTCCTTCATAACGTTCGTTCCCAGATGATTCAAGATCAAGCTTGAAGAAAACCGAAAGAATCGCTATCTGCGATGTCTGAAAGAGATTCTTATTAGATAATCGCTCAAACAATTATTATATACATACTAAAACTTAGTCTCATTAATAATGTCGTGTAAATCAAGTTCTCCATCCTTCAAAAGGTAGAGTAAGTTTGTCAGTGGCGATAAAAGTAAAGACGTTGATCGACACACAAAAATTGCGTCCAATTTTATAAAAAAAAGTTTAAAGCACCAGCGACGCAATTGGTATCAATAACCACCCTTGAGAGGTTTCCCTCGAACGAAATGTCCTTGAAGAGTCCACCCACTGGGATGCCGTATCTTATTTATATACTTACCCACTGTCACGGATTCTTTGATATAGGTGTGTGAGTCGGTATGTGTGTACTAGCACTTAGGCCTTATCAGATCTTGCAGCAGTAGTATAATTCCATTCATGAAATGTTGAATAAATTAAGGACTTTGTCAAACATAAAACGATTTTCTCGTATAACTGTTCTGAAGTTTTGATTTGTAAATCTGCGTTGCTAATGATCGAAAATTGATTTAGGTATAAATCTATTTATTGCCTTCACGATTCTTAATAACTTTAAATGGGTCCAAGTTAGGGACTCCTGTGAAGAATCCGAAATTCGATAGCTATTCAGCAATTCTTTATACACTGATATTAGTTAGTGACATAGACATTATGTGTTGTTGATAAGAGTAGCCCATATGTTGGTGCCAATTAGCTACTATTAAAGCAGTGTAAAGTAATGCGTCTATTACTTCATTATTACCATTACATAATCAATCTCTCTCAAAACGTAAGTATAATAAGTTTATCAGTTATCGCATTTTGAAACTATACTATATTTATTTTGTTAATTCAAAAGTAAATATTCGTTTCGATATGCCATAAAAACCAATTTGCTATGTTGCTTTTAACCGGCTGTAACGAACGGCAACCGCAAAAGCAATCGTGTTTTGTTAACGTCGGCGATTGCCGAACGTGGCTTTCTCAAAACATCGAGCTGTAGGTAGACCGGCCGAGCGGCGACTGGCCCACCACTCGAATACCGGTTATATGACCGCAATACACCAACACTATGCGTTCCCTGTATTTCGATCGCTCGAACCTGCCACACGCTCCAATGCTGCTTATACTCCAAAGAATTGAATGCCCCGAGCACCAACTCGGCATTGTATTAGACTTCACTCTCTAGATTGTCATGAGTCGTTTGTGTAGTAGAAGGTTAACATGACTGTATGACGTCAACCGTTCGGCTCGTCGGACTCTTGACTCTCAACAAACACCCAGTGAATATGTGAAGTCTCGCGTTAGAAAATTATAGACCGAGCTGCTTGAGGAAAATATAACTTTGTTGTGGTTTAAGAATATACTTTCAAGGAGTAGTTTTAACTTTTATATTTCATAGTTACACGTTATCTTTAAAGATACATAAAAATTAAGTTAACTATAATTTGGAAATTACCTTCCAGAATAGATAAGTAATTTCAAGGAAAATTTTCGATTGGTCGAAACAGTTTCGATTATAACAATCAATTACTGTAGGATCAATGATGTATCCCTTTGTATTGATGCAGTATCAAAATTAAATTGCCTTGCTGGATTTCTTGTTAGATTTTCTCAATTAAAAGTTGTTGTTGTAAAATTGGTTTTGGTTCTTTGCACGTACATAAAAAACCCTTTTGGTCTTTCAAACATGTCTTTATGAAAGAGATACCAGTATGAACACATACATACATAGTTGACTTGAAAGTGTCGGTGGCTTGGCTAAGCACCAAATACATTACTGTCCCTTTCTTAGCGTATTCGTACACGTTGTTACGTCTAGTTTGGGTGATCAGATCAGAACACTTTTATCAATCAGTACATAAAAATAAAATTCTGTTTATCGACCGCAATGTGCTCGGTCCAAATCGTAAGTTTCATCGTTATTTTAACACAATGAAGCCGCAATACCGCAACCCGACGCGTTCGAAGGTGAATTGCGTATTGTTTGACGCCCGCATACAACGTGACTTTCGAAAACGACTTTAATTTTCGATCAATAAGGTTTCTTTTGCGTGAAGTCTACTTCTGCGATTCGCCGCAGGAATATCGACCTTGTATAAATTGTCGTTAAGGTTGATTTTCCTCAGGCTAGTTATCGTAAATGAATACGAACGCTAAAAGCGTTTCGCAGTCGTCCGTCGTGCGTATCGGCGGCCGAGCGGTGGAATGCCATCAACTAAGATAAGGCCTGGCTCTTGGGACTGGAGTTGAGCGCTGCCGCTCGCTGTTTCTCCGTGACATTTGAAACCTACATTTAATTTCAATGTATAGGCATTTTGACTTATTTTTATACATTTGTGTGGTTATACTAAGTTTTTTTCAGAATCGTGTAGATATATGTTTACGATATCTTTCTCCTATCTGGATAATAAACAGTAGTTAATTTTATTGATAAATTCATGTATCTCTGCCGCTGTCAACAACTTCCCCTGCCAAATGCGGTATTCACAGGATAATGTAAATGTATGCGGGCCGGTATATGCATTTGTCCTCACTCAAATTCCTCTATGTGCAGCCACGTGCCTGTGCGTCCTTGGCAAGGCCAACGACCTCCTGCTTTTGAAAAAAAAAGAGGAGAAACAAAACGCTTTTTGCGTCGATCCCGTCATAATGTTTGTTTTGATCGTTTTCACGTAAACCATTCGTCTCGTGGTTTGTTTCGAATGCTTTTTTGTGCAACGATCGATGGGCTCGTTATTATTATTTATGGTGCTCTTCAACACTATATCTTCTTTGAAATAACGTTGAGGGATCACTATTGCATTTTAAAATACGTTACACCATCGTTCGAAACGTATAGGAGAGGAGACAACATAATAGATTGAATTATGTTTCGATTTAGTGTTATCTCGCATTGCTTTGTTTACTGGTATAGATTTAATAGCTAATCTAGATATAATAATAAAAATCTACATCACCTACATCGGAACGGACTGTTGTCATAAATTGGTTGTTTTCAAACATTTATGTAGTGTTGTTTATGTGTACATATGAATTACAATAATGTTCCTCCAAAGAAAAATAAAAACGCCGACCTGTTGCAGATCTGTGGTCCCGCCAGCTGCCCATTGCATCGCCTAATTGTATTCAGATTACCCCGGAAAAGTGATAAATCTCGGGGAGTCAAGGTCGACGGAGGGTTCGACAGCCCATTCACCCCGTTACCGTCTGCCCCCTCAGCTAATGGTGCGGACATTCTTTCTCCGACCTCGACCAGACTTACCCAGTTCACGTTATTATACTATACTAAGATACACATTCACAAACTGTACATACCCCCCCCCCCTCCCCCTTTCCCCGGCCCAATAAACAGATGTACCTCGCAGAAGTAAAAGCCACCCCATTTTCGGTCCCACTCCCCGAGATTGTCGTAAGATTGAAAGGGAAAAGGAGATTTAATTTGTCAATGAAACACTTTCAAAGGTTTGTTTTGTTTGTAATAGCCATTGTGACAAATTGCCTCGGTTTTCAATAAAATTAAATGTAAATTCTTCGATTTGTGCTATGTTTCAATTACTGAAACATTTTATTACGCGGGAAAAACCGAATGTTGTAAGAATGCTATTGCGATATTGTGACATGCATGCATAGATTTCTTTTAATGGGTTTCTGTTCGTCTTGGATTCCAAAGGGGTTATAAACGCTTCTTGAATTGAATAAACAGTCCTAGTTCGTTTGGGATCTCTTCAGTTTTGCTCGTGGATGTTTCGGTAGAAACTAGAAATATCCTAACATATATGTAGGTAGGTATAGTTAATCTACGCTAACGTGACAAAACCTAAGTATAATCAAGAATGGTTAATTTAAGTACACAAGATCTATTGTTGAGCTCTGTTGGCAAATACACCAAAAACCTTCTTGAAGGGGATTAACAGTTTATAAAGAACATATAATTATCTAGAAGTTCCCTTGAGACAAAACATAATCCAAAGCCAGCTGTGATGGTAACTGGCAGGCTGCGATTCGCTTAAATGGGTCGGCGAACAGCGGCAGCGGCGGCGTCGTCGTGACGCCATCGTTTGTCTCAACTAGGCCGCTCTTGTTAACGCTATTGTCTCCGCCGCATTCTGTTTATACACTGGTTACTTGGTGAGACAATAATATTTGCCTCGCGTTGAATAATATGGAATATGCCAAAACTTGTACAAAATCTTGTGCCACTTGCGGTGTTCGTAGTTTACTAGTAACAAGATCTATAAGCAGGCATGATGATTATGGTTTTTTTCCAAAAGCTGAGGTGTAGCTTTATTTGAACTCCCAATTCTATGCTCTTATACCCTTTAATAAAAGCCAAACGTCGTTTGAAATAATTATAATGTATTGCAATTGACGTGAACAGTACGTTGACTACGTAACTTGATTGCATTCAGTTTCAAATTGAAACAACCTCTAAATCGATAGAAATATTACATTGTCGAAAATGATTCCATTTACCATGTAGCACTGTATATTTTATGCAGTTATCAGAACGTAAAAAGTAATCAGTAAAACGCTATAACTAACCGGTTTCAAATTGAAACTGATTGCAATCAAGTTACGTAATAGCCGCACATTTGTATGCTTCACTCCTTACCTAAGTGAGCTGGGATTTCTATTAGCACTATCTACAAAGTAGCATTATATGTTACTAGAGATACTTTAAGAATATATTCATTCAGTTATCGCCTATAATGACGTCGTGAAGTCGTCGTAAGTGTATTTTAGACCTTCTACTAATATCTTGTGTCGGTCGTCGTGACTATGGACTTGTGCTCGTTCAAATACCAATTCACCGTGTTTTGCAGTTTTAGCCACTTAGTGTTAATTTGTATCAATATTCTAACTCAGTGTAGTAGTTGCTTTTAATTTTAATATCCCCATTATTTCTGTTTTCAAATCAGCATTAGATTCGGGAGAGATGGTCAATCAGATTAGTTACCACCTACCTGAGTCATTCTCGGTGCCCTCTTTGCGAAGTCATATGAAAAACTTCGAGTCGTATTCTGTGTATTAGCGGTTACTGCGCCGGCATGTCGGTAGTTTGTGGTTTGTATCTGGTTTGTGTGCGTGGGTGCGGTATGATCGTATGCGCGGAATGTGTCGGGCTGGCTACCGGCCTATGCACGATGGCGCGGCGGTAAGTTTTCACTGGATATCGGCACCACAGCGTAAAAAACATACAGTGGTCTATCGCGTTTGAAGTCACGCGAAATACCGCTTTGTATAGGCATTCGTCATTGCTGCATTGTGTCCCAAGCGAGTGTATGGCAGCATGGGCTCGCTACCGCCCCTCTCTCACCCCTCAAGCCCCGCACGTTTGCTCTGTCTAGACGTGTCCGTTGGCCGACTGTAAGAGTTACATAGACTGTGGCGGCACATTTCTCGCGAGCCTGTGGCCCTGCCGTGCACACCGCATTTCCGATACGTGACATTGATATGTGTATACGTTCGAGGGTCGACCTCGCGAGTCAAGTCCGACAATATGTTGACGAAAAGTGCACCAGTCGTATAATACTATCAAAGGCCGGTAATTGTGTTATGCTGATCAAATTATTAGAGCTCACTTCACCGGAGTACAAGCAAAATGATACATATCGTAACAACAATCTTGGTGATATTAAGAACTAGATTACATGTTGCATAAGTACACGTGCATCGGTGTTATAGGTATTGTCTGGCGGGAAAGTAAAGACCTCGGTTTGGCTGCGTTACGCATGCGGCGCGGCGCGGCCCGCCCCGGTGACGGGCTGCCCTTGACAGAGCTGGTTCCTACCACGAACGGTGTACCTACACTGTTGTTCGATGCTGACATTATTATATTGATGTCGTAGTATGACTTCGGGAAACCCTTCTAGACTTTGTGTGCTTACCACCATCGGCCACGCCCACATCATAACTTACTATACTACGGTGAGATTGTGGTCAAACATAAGTCTTGTGGTATAAACCACGTTAAAAAAAGCCATTTTTGTTTCGAACAGCTGACATCCTACTAATATTATATGTGAAAGTTTGTGAGTATGGATGTCTAGATGTCTGGATGTATGTTTATTACTCTTTCACGCAAAAACTACTGAACGGATTTGGATGAAATTTGGCACAGAGATAGATTATAGTCTGGAATAACACATATGCTACTTTTTATCTCGGGAAAACAAGATCCCTCGTGAACACGGGAGAAACCGCGGGCCTAAGCTAGTTTTACAATATGCTTGACGATAGTGTTACAAAAGTAGAACTTTCAACTAAAGTATGTTTGAGACCACAGATTCATTCTCAACATGCACAAGAGGCTGAATAGAATAGGATTATTTGGATTTAGGTACTTTATCATATTCATATGTCTATGTCCACTTGTGAGGGTTCGTCCTCCGGATAAAAAACTCTTCTCTTTTGTCCGATCTTAAGGATTTACCATAATACCTAAGGTAGATATGTTTTAGAAATTCATAGTTGGAAAATGTATGATCAATGAAATTGGTGATACTACATTTATTCACGTTCCTATCCCTCTAAGGAGATCTCTTGAGATACTTAAAGATATATATACTAGCTGTAGCATTCGGCATTTGTATTAAGTTTTTCAATTATCTTATATGTCGACACCGACACTTTGTATATGCCTCTAAGCATATCTGTCATAGTTCCCAGCTTGACATCAAGTGTCCCTGTCTCGTTTTGACGTAATTAGTTTGACGAGAAGAAACGAGACTAACATGTTAACAAAACTTCGTCTTTTGAACTCGCAAGTGGCAACGCATTTCTGAGAAATGTTTGTAAGGCGTTGCTACTCTAGTAATTGTAAGGTCATTGGGTTTTTTATATAGTCTTTTTGAAATCAGGTAAAAATGTGCGGTGATTAAAAGCTTCAACAACTTTGAACCCGTGACGTATACATAGTCTGTTTCTTTAGAATCATACAAAAAGGTAAAACATCTATTCTTGTGTTTTAATGCAATTTGTCACATTAAATAATAGCGAAACAATAGTATTAATAACTACATATTCAATATTATTAATTATCATAACAATTTTACTTTTTGACTATTCTAAAGAAACGGACTAGGCATTGTGTACTTTATTGTTTTAGAAATTAATGGATTTGAATAACAAATGCTGTGCGCGTTATCTTCTACTACATCAGTCAACATTCGGTGCGCTATTTTTACGAGGCATCGGTCGGATGTGGGACGGGTCGGGACGACCCCATTACCGTAGAGCTACACTCATTAAAGGTCGCCGTAAACAAATAGATATATAGGTGGGCGCGTATGACACTAGGCTGTTATCTATGATTCACCGGCGCCCCGCTGTCTGCCGACCGTCTGATCGCGCCGACACAATATAATGGGCCGATAATGGCCAACTGATGAGATTAAATTGACGACCCTCGCACATGCTTCTCTTTATTTACACGACAATTTAAACGGCTCTTTTCGAATCAAGTTAAAGGGACCGTTTAATAGGCGCGTGCGGTGACCGCCTCCTCGTAAACTAAACAATTGCAAAACAACATTGAATAATACTGTAACAGTGACTAGACTCTCACGTAACACTAACATAACCGACTCCAAATCGACCCACATAAAAGCTGCAATACCACTTTCGTCGTCGCAAATCACTACCGCTCGTATCTCGGCCTCGGTCAATGCGTTGCGTGCATGTCGTATGCACATATACGGATGCAATAAAGTGCAACGAGAATTCGCAGACTAGCGGTGCATGCTGCTCACGTGCCAGCGGAAAATGAAAGTGATCGAATGCATCTCTCCGCCCTCGATTGATGCTCGGCCGGCTTAGGCGAGTCCTCGTTAACTGTATTATTCAAATTGTGTGTGCGAGGACGAGCGCCGGGCGCCCGCCCGCTCCGCGATCGATCACATGCCGCCGGTACTAGGAAATGTTTGTCGCTTGCACTTTCGAATACAATTTAATTGAAACATCTAAACTACGCTCTGCATAATAAACACGACGCATCCGCTACTACGACACTTCGATAATTAAATATACATACGAGGCTCATTCATTGACAACTCATATGAACTATAGCACGAACCACCCCTAAGTCGACAGGGTTAAGGTCATCATAGTGTACTAAGTAGATCCTGTGTGGATTCACGGACGTTACAAATTTTGAAACAAGTTCTTCCTCACGATGATGTTTTACTTTACCGAAAACATTACACGGGTTAGTCAGTGGGATTAACGTTAAAATGTCGTATTGCAGTGCATTTAATATGTCTATTTGGTATAATGTTGCAGGCACGCAGAACGTAGCGATGCCGCCGCGAACGTCGTCGCTGTCGGACGGCAGCGGGCCGGCAGCGCGGCCGGGGCCCGGCGGCGCGGCGCCCGGCCCGGCGCCCACCAACGTGCCGCCGCCCGGCGCCATGGTCGCACAGCCCTACGGCCACCACGGCGCCTACAAGTCGCCCCACTACCCGCCACCGCAGCCCTACGGCTACCCACCCAGGAATCACCATCCATACCAGTACGCGTACCGGCAGCCACCGCCGCCGCCGCATCCGACACAACATTATCCACCGCTCAAGGTAAATCTTATCACATTCCAAAATTTATGTAATGATGTGTTATGTTTAATAATACCCTTGTACTCACCTTATTTCTCAAAAGTTGACATTATAATCTTTTAAGAAATACTCTTTGGCACTAGATGATCCAAGTTTTCGTTCATCATACAAAAGAGCTTAAGCTGACTACTATGCAATGGAGTCGCAAACTGCTCATGATGTAACTGTGTCATAAACAACCTCGATTAAATTCCTTGTAATGCCAATGTTTCAGCAACAAGGGCGGCACATGGGCCCGCCGGGGCAGGCGGGGCAGGCGGGGCTGCCGGGTCAACCGGGCCAGCCGGGTCAGCCGGGCGCGGGGCCGGAGGGCGCGATGCCCCCGCCCACGGCGCCGGGCGAGGCGCACGACAACGGCCCCGCGCCGCCCGCCACCGCGCTCGTCACCACCGGCCCGGACGGGGCCCCGCTCGACGAGGGCAGCCAGCAGAGCACGCTCAGTAACGCCAGCGCCGGTAACATACATTACATACACTACCTAACCACTTGCGGGTTAGTCATGTTGGCTAGTTTGGAATAGGTTGACGGCTCCGCGAATCATGTCTCTTTCTACTCAGGCGCGAATTATGTCTATCTCTTACCCGGGTAAGAGATAAGTAATCGCCGAACCATCTGGGTTTGAAGTCTCCTGGGGCAAGGGTGTGACATTCTCGATCTCGCTAATCTACATATAGCTAATCTCAAAGCCTGTCTGTATTGTCTGCCGATGTAGAAAAAAAGCTTGAGCCTGAGTGTTGATAATATAACAGAAATCGTCGGGCAGGACTGAACGATGACGAGTCTCTCGAGTGCCGCCGGATACTAACGGTGTAGGCAAGTTTAATCGTTGTGGAACATCGTGAAGAGGCTTATGATCAGCAATGGGCATTCCTTAGTTTGAAGTAAATGTAGAAAACAAGCTACATTTCATAGTAGGTTCTATCTCAGTCCTCAAGATAAACAAATCAACCTTCCGTGACATACTATTTTATATATTTTAAACAATTGCTAAGTTTTTTCACGTTGAGTCAAAGCGAAATAATGACAAGTAGTATGCAGATATTGTTGAGTCACGATGCAAATAACTGACGGACCAGCTTGTAGATATAGCACGTGCTATCTAAATTATCGGACATCGATCGTTCAAACGCTGTCGGCCATTAGATAGGCAGATAGACAATAGTTTCCGATTGTTAATATTCGTCTTAAGTAACACAAAACGTACGGTGAATGTGATAATTGTATTTTGATGACGCATTGCTAGAACTTTTGGTAGTTTTTTTTTTTAGCAGGACATGAAGGTGGTCGGTCCAGGGGACCATCGACCACCCTTACACGGACTAAGAACTTGTGGTAGTGGCATTTCGTAGTATTTTTAGTTTTTCAAAAAAAAAACAATCAGAATCCAATTAGAGCGAAGAGAATTATTAGCAACTAGCTTTCCGCCCCCGCGGTTTCACCCGCGAACTCATATTTAGTGGAATTTTCAAAAATCCTTTCTTAGCGGATGCCTACATCATTATAGCTATCTGTATGCCAAATTTTAGCCCGATCCGTCCAGTGGTTTGAGCTGTGTGTTGATAGATCAGTCAGTCAGTCACCGTTTCCTTTTATATATACAGACAGAAGAAGATTATAAGTACAAAAACAACGAAAGATTTTCAACCGATTTTATTCTTATGTTAAACACGTATCATTAAAAGACTGACACAGTTAGAAATTACCAATAGTAACTGAAAAAACCCATTATATACTGAAAATGTACTAATAACTTGAGTCTGCACGATGGTAGGGTTTTTTGTTAGTAACCGCCTGATTGGCTACCTCCCTCAAATTGAAAATCTGTCGTCAACTCGTTACCTACAGGTATTTTTAAACTGAAAATCCTATCATATTAATCCTAAAAAATAGTATTATATAATAGGATGACAAAGTGGTAATTGTTCCAGCGTCGGGCGAGGAAGGCCCGGGGTGCGGCGGTGGCGGTGGCAAGGGGTCGCGCAAGGAGTACGGGCCCGGCAGCGCGGCGCCGTCGCCCTCGCCGGGCGGTGGGTCGCACTCCTCGCTGCACGACGACTACGACGCTTCGCCCTCCTCCTGGCCGAGACCGCCTTCTAGTCCCGTGAGTACACCTACCGTACACTACACACTACACACTACATACCGTCGCCCTCGCCGGGCGGTGGGTCGCACTCCTCGCTGCACGACGACTACGACGCTTCGCCCTCCTCCTGGCCGAGACCGCCTTCTAGTCCCGTGAGTACACCTACCGTACACTACACACTACACACTACATACCGTCGCCCTCGCCGGGCGGTGGGTCGCACTCCTCGCTGCACGACGACTACGACGCTTCGCCCTCCTCCTGGCCGAGACCGCCTTCTAGTCCCGTGAGTACACCTACCGTACACTACACACTACACACTACATACCGTCGCCCTCGCCGGGCGGTGGGTCGCACTCCTCGCTGCACGACGACTACGACGCTTCGCCCTCCTCCTGGCCGAGACCGCCTTCTAGTCCCGTGAGTACACCTACCGTACACTACACACTACACACTACATACCGTCGCCCTCGCCGGGCGGTGGGTCGCACTCCTCGCTGCACGACGACTACGACGCTTCGCCCTCCTCCTGGCCGAGACCGCCTTCTAGTCCCGTGAGTACACCTACCGTACACTACACACTACACACTACATACCGTCGCCCTCGCCGGGCGGTGGGTCGCACTCCTCGCTGCACGACGACTACGACGCTTCGCCCTCCTCCTGGCCGAGACCGCCTTCTAGTCCCGTGAGTACACCTACCGTACACTACACACTACACACTACATACCGTCGCCCTCGCCGGGCGGTGGGTCGCACTCCTCGCTGCACGACGACTACGACGCTTCGCCCTCCTCCTGGCCGAGACCGCCTTCTAGTCCCGTGAGTACACCTACCGTACACTACACACTACACACTACATACCGTCGCCCTCGCCGGGCGGTGGGTCGCACTCCTCGCTGCACGACGACTACGACGCTTCGCCCTCCTCCTGGCCGAGACCGCCTTCTAGTCCCGTGAGTACACCTACCGTACACTACACACTACATACCGTCGCCCTCGCCGGGCGGTGGGTCGCACTCCTCGCTGCACGACGACTACGACGCTTCGCCCTCCTCCTGGCCGAGACCGCCTTCTAGTCCCGTGAGTACACCTACCGTACACTACACACTACATACCGTCGCCCTCGCCGGGCGGTGGGTCGCACTCCTCGCTGCACGACGACTACGACGCTTCGCCCTCCTCCTGGCCGAGACCGCCTTCTAGTCCCGTGAGTACACCTACCGTACACTACACACTACACACTACATACCGTCGCCCTCGCCGGGCGGTGGGTCGCACTCCTCGCTGCACGACGACTACGACGCTTCGCCCTCCTCCTGGCCGAGACCGCCTTCTAGTCCCGTGAGTACACCTACCGTACACTACACACTACACACTACATACCGTCGCCCTCGCCGGGCGGTGGGTCGCACTCCTCGCTGCACGACGACTACGACGCTTCGCCCTCCTCCTGGCCGAGACCGCCTTCTAGTCCCGTGAGTACACCTACCGTACACTACACACTACACACTACATACCGTCGCCCTCGCCGGGCGGTGGGTCGCACTCCTCGCTGCACGACGACTACGACGCTTCGCCCTCCTCCTGGCCGAGACCGCCTTCTAGTCCCGTGAGTACACCTACCGTACACTACACACTACACACTACATACCGTCGCCCTCGCCGGGCGGTGGGTCGCACTCCTCGCTGCACGACGACTACGACGCTTCGCCCTCCTCCTGGCCGAGACCGCCTTCTAGTCCCGTGAGTACACCTACCGTACACTACACACTACACACTACATACCGTCGCCCTCGCCGGGCGGTGGGTCGCACTCCTCGCTGCACGACGACTACGACGCTTCGCCCTCCTCCTGGCCGAGACCGCCTTCTAGTCCCGTGAGTACACCTACCGTACACTACACACTACACACTACATACCGTCGCCCTCGCCGGGCGGTGGGTCGCACTCCTCGCTGCACGACGACTACGACGCTTCGCCCTCCTCCTGGCCGAGACCGCCTTCTAGTCCCGTGAGTACACCTACCGTACACTACACACTACACACTACATACCGTCGCCCTCGCCGGGCGGTGGGTCGCACTCCTCGCTGCACGACGACTACGACGCTTCGCCCTCCTCCTGGCCGAGACCGCCTTCTAGTCCCGTGAGTACACCTACCGTACACTACACACTACACACTACATACCGTCGCCCTCGCCGGGCGGTGGGTCGCACTCCTCGCTGCACGACGACTACGACGCTTCGCCCTCCTCCTGGCCGAGACCGCCTTCTAGTCCCGTGAGTACACCTACCGTACACTACACACTACACACTACATACCGTCGCCCTCGCCGGGCGGTGGGTCGCACTCCTCGCTGCACGACGACTACGACGCTTCGCCCTCCTCCTGGCCGAGACCGCCTTCTAGTCCCGTGAGTACACCTACCGTACACTACACACTACACACTACATACCGTCGCCCTCGCCGGGCGGTGGGTCGCACTCCTCGCTGCACGACGACTACGACGCTTCGCCCTCCTCCTGGCCGAGACCGCCTTCTAGTCCCGTGAGTACACCTACCGTACACTACACACTACACACTACATACCGTCGCCCTCGCCGGGCGGTGGGTCGCACTCCTCGCTGCACGACGACTACGACGCTTCGCCCTCCTCCTGGCCGAGACCGCCTTCTAGTCCCGTGAGTACACCTACCGTACACTACACACTACACACTACATACCGTCGCCCTCGCCGGGCGGTGGGTCGCACTCCTCGCTGCACGACGACTACGACGCTTCGCCCTCCTCCTGGCCGAGACCGCCTTCTAGTCCCGTGAGTACACCTACCGTACACTACACACTACATACCGTCGCCCTCGCCGGGCGGTGGGTCGCACTCCTCGCTGCACGACGACTACGACGCTTCGCCCTCCTCCTGGCCGAGACCGCCTTCTAGTCCCGTGAGTACACCTACCGTACACTACACACTACACACTACATACCGTCGCCCTCGCCGGGCGGTGGGTCGCACTCCTCGCTGCACGACGACTACGACGCTTCGCCCTCCTCCTGGCCGAGACCGCCTTCTAGTCCCGTGAGTACACCTACCGTACACTACACACTACACACTACATACCGTCGCCCTCGCCGGGCGGTGGGTCGCACTCCTCGCTGCACGACGACTACGACGCTTCGCCCTCCTCCTGGCCGAGACCGCCTTCTAGTCCCGTGAGTACACCTACCGTACACTACACACTACATACCGTCGCCCTCGCCGGGCGGTGGGTCGCACTCCTCGCTGCACGACGACTACGACGCTTCGCCCTCCTCCTGGCCGAGACCGCCTTCTAGTCCCGTGAGTACACCTACCGTACACTACACACTACATACCGTCGCCCTCGCCGGGCGGTGGGTCGCACTCCTCGCTGCACGACGACTACGACGCTTCGCCCTCCTCCTGGCCGAGACCGCCTTCTAGTCCCGTGAGTACACCTACCGTACACTACACACTACACACTACATACCGTCGCCCTCGCCGGGCGGTGGGTCGCACTCCTCGCTGCACGACGACTACGACGCTTCGCCCTCCTCCTGGCCGAGACCGCCTTCTAGTCCCGTGAGTACACCTACCGTACACTACACACTACACACTACATACCGTCGCCCTCGCCGGGCGGTGGGTCGCACTCCTCGCTGCACGACGACTACGACGCTTCGCCCTCCTCCTGGCCGAGACCGCCTTCTAGTCCCGTGAGTACACCTACCGTACACTACACACTACATACCGTCGCCCTCGCCGGGCGGTGGGTCGCACTCCTCGCTGCACGACGACTACGACGCTTCGCCCTCCTCCTGGCCGAGACCGCCTTCTAGTCCCGTGAGTACACCTACCGTACACTACACACTACACACTACATACCGTCGCCCTCGCCGGGCGGTGGGTCGCACTCCCGCTGCACGACGACTACGACGCTTCGCCCTCCTCCGGGCCGAGACCACCTTCTAGTCCCGTGAGTACACCTACCGTACATTACACACTTTACACTCAATTAACATAGTATCGGTAGTTTTCTTCTTTGAAAGAATACTAGCGTAAAATTCCTCCACAAGATTTCACAAAATATAAACGCGTCTTTAAGTTCAAAGGTAAATTGGTTACGAATCCCTCCAAAACAAAACTTAACTTTTCTAGCGCGTTGCTAATCAAACCATGGGCTGGTTATTAATAGATACTAGTTTTGGAATAATTGAAAATATCGACAATGCATCCATACAAACTTGAGAATATTGAAGTATCGTCTACATTATGTATTACTCAGATAAAATAACGAATACGGTATGAGAAGAGCACATAATACAAAGTCATACGATCCACATTATCTAAGCTTACACACTTTCTACGGTTATTGTGATGTCGAACCGAAAGCCGTGTGCTCACATTGTTGTGGATACTTACATACTCATGTTCGCAGTTCTAGTGAGAATACAAGTATTGTAATAGCATAGTTTATATTCTAGTTATTAATGGCCATAGTTATACGTGTAAATGGCTGTGCCTCGCTTTATGGCAGTATCCCGTTACGGAAAATTTATTCTTTATCAAAATACCAACCAAATATAACCAAGACAAGTAAAATGAGATATTATAAAACCAGCAAGAATAAGTATTTGTTTTTATTTCAATTAAATAAAAAAAAAAAGTCATATTGAAAGGTTAATTATTTATTTATCACAATAGTTTGCCAAACTTATGATACTTATGTTATGTTATAAACTAGTTATTTGTTTTTTTTCTTACGAATCATAACTTTTTTGTGAAAACAATACATGTATTACATTACAAAATAGCTATAAAATTGGTATATTAAACGTGTTTTAATTATTTGTGTATAAGGAAAGGGAAGCATTGCATTTTGTCATGTATTTCAGGTATTTAACAGTCACATACCGCCGGAGTCCTACAGATCAAAGGTTTATATCAAGTTAAAGATCATAAGCATGAGTAGTAGTGCTCGATGAAATTAATATTTTCACTTTATATAACGTTTTACATACTGCATGGTAGTCATCTTCTTTCTGCGTTATACGAAATTAATTTTGTTGTAATGCGCACAAAAGTTTACCATCTGTATCGAAGAGTAGAAGAAATAGACGTTATTAAGCTTCAAGCCTCAAAAACTATAAACGATTCGCTTTCTGCTACATATAATTTCTTTCTGGTGTTGGCATTTTGCTTGAAATCATACTTCAGAAATTTTATTGAAAATAGTCAACTAAACTAAGTGCCTACCTACTTTTACTCTACAAAAGTGATTTAATCTTTTCATTCACTTAGCTATCGAATCAATCAACTTCTCTTGAAGCACCCGAACTTTTGAAAACTATCTCGACTTATTGTACCTAACTTTAAACATAAATATGTGTATTTTTTTGTGAATGTGTAGAAACCAATAATAAATAATATATTTTCTAGTGATATTTTTGTGAATGTAAACTATGGCCTTGTCGTTTGTATGATAAATATTGCTAATTAGAGATGAGCATGATATATTGCCTATTGTTGAAAAGCATTTTGCACTGTGCATACTGTACGACAAATAAAAGTATCCATTTCAGTAAACTACATCTGCTAGCGTAGTTTATTGAAAAATGCATCTTATTTGGTTGTAATAGAGCAAAAACTCCTTGTTTATATTTTCATTCTCTTTTAAGTAAAATAAGATAATAATAAATAATCTTAAGTGAGATTTTGAAAATAATTATTATCTATTTTTTTATCGAAATTAAATTAAATGAATATTAATAATTAATGCATGAATAAGGAGTTTTTCAAGTAACGGGGCTGACGAAAGCACGCTGTAGTACAAAAAGGTTTAAATCAGTGGTGAATTTTGATTCTAGGCAGAAAACCAAAGGAAACGTCGCGGAGAGTCTTCGTCAGGCCCGGTAATACATGCACACTATCAATATGAATTCCGCTTGATATACATTACTGTGATATTGCTCGGATAATGCGAGATAAGTACAAACGTCTCAATACCTCTTCCGAGTCTAGAGATTGAAATGGGAGCTGCTTCAAATCAGTGTTGAGATTCGTATTTATGAAATAATCTCAAGTGAAAATTGCGCTTAACATGTCATTTATGACGAAACTGACAGCAAATGTGCTATCTTGAGATGAACCTATAAAAACTTCTATAGTAAAAGTAATTTGAGAGCTACCATTTCATTTTCCTCATACGTGAAAAGATCAGAAGTGGGTGTAGATTTAGTTCACTCGTCAATTATTTTGCTGTGAACTAAAAATAGGCACCAGGTTTTATTTTTAGAATCCAATTCCTCTTATTATATGAGATGCTTTACAGCAAGTCTAGTCAAACCTAGTTTATAAATATATCTGTCACTTTCTAATGTCACAAACCTTAGAAT
Organism: Tetheella fluctuosa; assembly: GCA_951216915.1. NCBI lineage: Eukaryota > Metazoa > Arthropoda > Insecta > Lepidoptera > Drepanidae > Tetheella > Tetheella fluctuosa. The sequence continues at coordinate 6,864,094 of OX578234.1, forward strand.
AATAACGCTTAGAACGATAATTTCATTCAAAGTTCCGCTCAAAATTAAAGCAACATAAAATTCATGCGTAAGTGTCAAAATAAAACATTTTGTTAAAGATTTCAGTGTTTTTCCCTTAATAAAAGTTGTTCAGCATATCTAGACCAATAAAGTCTTCGGAAATATGCCATCTCGAAAATCACCAGGTTTAAAACCTATTCAACGAGAACATAATCGAAGGTGGCAAGCAAAATTAAGACAGACGGATAAACAGAAAGACAGACAGACGGACAGACAGACAGAAAGACAGACAGACGGACATAACGAACTTATAAGGGTGTAGACGGGGCAAAAAAAACACTGGCAACATTTTTGATGTAATGGCGTCTGTTTTGTTTACAATTTACTTTTCTGTTTTGACGAATGTATTACTCAAAATTATAAGGTTCCAAATAATGCTTACGAGTGAAATGTGATCTTCGTATCCTTATTGTGATTATGAGACGCGTTGTGACACCCTTTCACTGTGCTGTAAGACTTAACTTGACGACTGACGCGACGAGAAACGTACTTAGCCCTTTAAGGCCAACTTGAAATTGCTTAACTACGCTTGGGCCCACTCGGATTCTAAGCGTTATTATTCTTAGTAACAAACTATCTGTCTGGGTTACATACAAGCCTTGCTTTAAACTATTTAACGTAATAAAACAGTAGGTTAGTTGTAAGGATACGACTATTTGATTGTCATTTCATTAATTCTGCCTACTTGATCATCTATTATTAACAAGGAAGTTTTCATAATCACGGTGATCCGTTAAGAAATACTTCTGTGGATTGCTGATTCGACATCAAATTGGGCTGGTTAAAAATATATATCAATGAGGCTGCGTTTCCACCATTTTGTTTGTGTTTTTCAAGTTTTCTTATATAATATCATAATTTAAATTCATTCTCTCAGTTTCTATGTTTCAATATCAAAGGTATCTGAAAATTAAACACTGCTAAATTGTAATTAAAGCTCTATTTCACTGAAATAAAACTGTGTTACTAAGGTCCAACTTTATTATTGTTATTCGCTTAGTAACCATTGTATTTATTTACTTGAAATAATACTCTTGTTTAAACATTGTAAGCCTTATCAGGTCCACAATTTCCCAAACCACTATCCATTTCACACGTAAATAATTGGTAAATGTACTTCAAGTTGTCCCTCAACATTCGCTTATCTCGAGGGTGCGGTCTGCGGGATGACACATTCTATTCATTCTGATCAATAGAGATTGACCTAGATTGGAGAGAAAAACCTTGGATGATTAATAAACAAAACCTGGTGCCTAATTATGTTGAGCCACAATAGAGCTAGAGCAAAATAGAGGTTGGCTATAACAATAGAGACACAGTGGGAGTGTGTATGATGTGATGTGGTATGTCTGCGTCAGAAGTCGGACTCGCTGGGCAAGCTGTACGAGATGGACGACGCCCCGGAGCGGCGCGGGTGGGTGGAGCGGCTGCTCGCCTTCATGGAGGAGCGGCGCACGCCCATCGCCGCCTGCCCCACCATCTCCAAGCAGCCGCTCGACCTCTACCGGCTGTACCTGCTGGTGCGCGAGCGGGCCGGCTTCGTTGAGGTAAACTTGTACTATCTTATCTTGTTATGTTATATGTACAATACTGTGTCACACGCATATACTGTGTCTGCCTCTTGGGAGTTTAACGGTTTCTCAAACCTCTGTAGTAACTAATACTTTCTGAGGAATATTAATACAAAGTTTTTCGTATTCATGTTGGTCCAAAACAACTCCAACGTGTTTTCAGTATAAGACTGTCAGACGTCGTTTGTTTTAGCTTAATTGGTGCAAACGACGCCGATGTCAAGTTTTATGGTTGGTCTCGCTATCCATTGATAAACCCATATCGAGCAAATAAATATGCGGTCTATTTTCCATATAGAAACTGTCAAAAGTGATAGTGAAAGAAGCCTTTAGGACCAAAACCGTTCAAGACTCTTAAAAAAAAAATCTGTTCGGTATAATGTGTTTTGCGTCTATAAGCTTACGGGCTCAAGGAAATATTACGATATTCAGGTGTAGAATTATATACTAATGCCACAGCGTAATTACATATAGTGGTCTATCGCGTTTGAAGTCACGCGAAATGCCGCTTTGTATATGCATTCATAATTGCTCCATTGTGTCCCAAGCGAGTGTATGGCAGCTTAGGCTCACTACTGCCCCTCTCACCCCGCAAGCCCCGCACGATTGCTCTGTCTAGACGTGTCCGTTGGCCGACTGTAAGACTTTACATAGACTGTGCTAATACTAGCTGTCCCCCGCGGTTTCACCCGACCTACCGAATATACACAAAAAATTTCATAAGAATCGGTCGACCCGTTTCGGAGGAGTTTGCAGACAAACACTATGACACGAGAATTTTATATATTAGATAGTACTTTATGAACATACATGTATTTTCTGTAACAAGTGTTTTGGAAATATTTTTTTAATGTTCCTGTAGAGTGATAGGTAGAGCCAAGTTAATTTAAGGTATAAATCATGTTATACCTTATATGTCTGGGTTCATTTGCCGCAAAACTATAGGCTAAGAAAATACATGCAAATTCAATCATTTATTTTATATCGATGCATGTAACAACTTTACGTTAATTTAAAAAAAATATGGACTATAATGTAAAGTTATATTCAAAAATATTTTTTGTGGATTTGGTATGAACTTTGTTATAATTATATATGGTAAAGTTGGCAGCGTCTCACAAATCTATGTTTTGTTTGTGGTGAGTAAGGGTCAACTCAAACCAAACGGAAAACTGCTGGAGCATTTTGCCAAGTTTAGTTTATAATCGTCTTTATGCTGTTCAAATAAAGTTGGCGAGGAACACGCCGCTCTTTTGTTTCTTATCTATTTTTGCATACTATTGGTAACTATTTATCCTACTCTAGCAAGTTTTCAGTTTGGTCTAAATTGAACCTAAAAAGTATATGTAAATAATATGTTATATGGATAGATACTTTTTGTTATGGTAGAGGCCATTATTATTAGCGTATAATAAACATACATTTTAATATAATTATCAGACGTAACCTAGTGTAATAAAATTTACAAAAATCAGATATGCAGTAAGAATTACATCAAAAAATATTAAAATATATGAACTCTACAACTAGGCTGTAGCACGTTAACTTGATCATATTCTCTAGTCTCCATTTTTTTTACCTGAAAAAATGTTTGTTTATTTATCTACTGTTATTAATGTTTTTTAAGTATGTTTTTGTTACCAGTATATACGTGGTATTTTACTGCTACTTAAAATGAAATTACAACTGAAGAGAGTTAACAAGCACCTCTCTATGGAAAAAAATGGATGAAAATGTTGCCAATTATTGTGCTGCATGAAATCATGCATGGTTCAAACGTACTGTGTTCAGAGTTGTGCATCAAACGTTCAAGTCTAAACTCATTAGGTATTTCACCGTCAAGGATTTCCTAGCTATAAAAAAGTATAGAATCTTTACTCATTTGACTCTAAACGTGCATGGTCGTGTAAACGTTGTAAAATAAATACATACATACTTACCACTCTTCTTTTCATACTACTTCGTCGCGTCGTCGGATACACGCAGACTGTTAGTCGAGCACGCTATAAAATGCAAATTCGCATTTGCGCCACAAATTGAATTCTATTTTGCTTGCAATACTTAAAGTCAAGAAGTAAATAAATGTATAGAGGACGAACGGTGTGTGTAATTCAATTTGGTTTTACAGTTTTAAACGTAAGCATTTGTAAACATTTGCATTCTCGAGAATCACTTTGAGCGGTGCTAGTAAAACTCGCGCGCGATGTTATATGCAACTGAGACTAATAGACTTCGGCTACGATTTATGTCAGCACATGTACTGCGGGCTTTATGTGCACAGACGCCATAAACCCGCCGGGCCTTTAACGATAGTTAATAAATTTTTATCATTGAAGTATTCGCTAAAGGCCGCTTATGCGCTTACATACAATGTCGTGGCGGTAGTTCGCCGCGGGCCGGCGTTGGCGGCGGGCGTCACGTCGTCGTGTATCTATACAGGAAAATAGTATCGCTATTGTATTGTCGGCATGGTGAGGATTTCCACTCGTTAACACTTGCGAGTTATCGCCTTTTCCGCCGAACACTAAACCTTCACACTTTATGTCCGCGTTAACTGTCGTCTCGTGTTCTCTCGTTTACTTCAAAGGATTCTTTACGTGCGTGTTTAACACGATACTATTTAATGTTTGCAGGTGACCAAGAACAAAACGTGGAAGGACATCGCGGGCCTTCTAGGCATCGGCGCGTCCTCGTCCGCAGCGTATACGTTACGGAAACATTACACGAAGAACTTGCTCGCGTACGAATGCCACTTCGATCGCGGTGGGGTCGATCCCCAACCGATTATAAACCAAGTCGAAGCCTCGACGAAGAAGAAGAGCGGCAAATCAAATAGTACTTCCAGTGCAGGTGATTATTTATACCCTCACTTTGTTACGTGTTCAACTTGAACTTTATAGATCTGTTAAATGATTATGTAGTGTTCAGTTACTTTATTGTCTATGCAATTATTTATAGTCTGGCTTGGTGCGGCTGTCGTAAGGAAGTTAATCCTTGTTGCGTTTATTGTAACTATCGGTAAGAGCTTCTTACACGAGCTATTACTTGCAGAATGTAATAAACGTGGCACTCTGATGGTCAATTCGACAGTATAGGATAGTTTATGGCTATTCTTATAAGGGTTCCTTATATTCATGCCAGTCAACCATAGGGTTAGGGTTTTCCTGCCCCGCTTCGTATTACAGCCAAATACCAAAGATTATCTTGTTATGTGAATGTCCAGGGTCATCGAATTCGCAAGAGTCATTCCCAGTCGGCGGCGGCGGCGCGGTAGGTGCGCCCATGGACGGGTACGCAGCCCAGTACCCCGGCTACCCGCCGCAGCCCAACCATTCGCAAGGTAAGCTAAATATATTTAGATACTCTTGTATCTATATAAAATACAGTTCAGGAAATTTAAAACATCTTTTAAGTTAAAAAAAATAAGTATCGTAAGTGCAATCGACTTCAAAATATCAATTCGTTGTACGCGTGCTTGCTCTGAGAGTATGAATGCGTCGATAAATAAATTTATCTATTTTTACGACAAATCTGACATGACTATGAGAATGACGAGATGGATAAAAACCTAGTTTATTGATTGCCCCTTGTACTTTTCAATGTTGATATCTTGTGTGTTGTAAGGTTCAATCATACCTCTTTCTTCCTACAGGTAGGAAGGTACATCCTACTGTAGAAGCCACACTAAAATATAAAATTACTAGATGAAAACCCGGCTTCGCTCGGGTGAGATGTGACTCATAATACACAATCTTTTACAAAATGTAGGTAGATATTTTTGTAGTTATCGGTAGTGGTTTGTATTAGTTCGCCGTATCAGACTATCGGATTTAACTATCGGATGACAAAAACTAACGTGTATTCCCGGCCTTAAAGGCGCCAGTTTTAGGTGCGTTCAATTTGGATACGTTCATAAACGGGTTGGAATAAAAATCTAGTATTACAAATCTCGTTGTTCAAACTTACGAAAATTGCCTTAAATATAAAAATTACTTACATGTTATGTAAAAAATGTAACCTTCTGGCAACACTGTCTGACAGCTCAATCCAATTCCAATTTATATAAAAAACAACGGGAAACAAAAATAATAGGCTGTCAATAAAGGCTCATTTACACACTGAGAACGCTGTCATCTCATGATTAGGCTGTATGGGCTAGAAACCTTTGCCTTCCCGAAATAAGGGAAAACAAAAGAAAAAACTGACATTGACTGACAGGGATGCGTTCATTGAAAATATGGCGGTACTGTGCTCGGCCAATATGGCGGGCGACTGCCATTTGCACCATTAGAATTTAACAAAATACTCCTCAATCCGAATTTTGCTATATGGATATATGTTGTCGACTCGAATTTTTTTTTTTTTTTATGTTTTATTATTCAGGTAAAGTTTCAATCGAGTCTACCGTACTCCTTGACGGAATTATTAATATAGATTTTTGAAGTCGATTCAACTTACAATAAAATCCAAATGATAATTATGATAATAACTGAAGTGTATATGTGGCTTCTTTCAATGATTAAATTCTAAACGGATGTTCTAGTGTGAGTAGATAGTCGCTAGTTTCGACTATAGTGGCACCACGCGACTCCGCGCACATTGTACACAGATAGGTGCTCTTGAACCCTGTCGACATTGGGTAGCTAGCTACTCTACTTACAGTCGCCAAACATGAGCATGCCGTTTTAGACCTTATGTCAATACAAATAAAGGTCAATTTGTAAAGAATGACACGAGTGGATATCAAATTCATAAATCGAATATGTACTTCCGGGATACATTGACCGGTTTGTGTCGATAATGTTCAAGAGTGACCCCCTACTGTTCTTAACGCTGTATAAAAGCTGTATATAGTTAGAGAGACCGACTCTAAACGACACGATGCGAACCGTGTGCCGCTTGTTTTCTTTATTTGTGCAATCCGAACTAACCCTTATTTTCTGACTTATTGTTATCGAGTGTTGTATCACATCTAACAACGTAATTCGGCTCATGTTAACGCTTCACACTAACCCTAACTAATGTACCAATGAGGAAATCTAATGGTTTTTGAGCTTTTTCTAATGAAGAGTTGTTGGAATTTTGCTATTTTTATTGTTACTTGAGTGGGAATTATTATTGAGTTTATATCGACTATGACTATCGGCTATGAAGTATGGACACCCATAACTGTCATTTTTATAGTGCATGCCTCAATAGGCTCGGCAGGTCGCAGGATAAATAAATAAATAAATATTCTGGGACATTATTCCTCACACACGGCCATCTGACCCCAAACTAAGCAGAGCTTGTACTATGGAAGCCAGATAACTGATATACTACATATACTACTTTTCTTTTGTAAATACATACATATATAGATAATTACAACCAGACACAGGACAAACAGACATGTTCATGCACACCAATGTTTGTCCTGAGTGGGAATCGAACCCACGACCTGCGGCGTGATAGATAGGGTATCTTACCAACCACGCCAATCGGCCCGTCAAGGATGCCTGATCCTGTTGGACTTGTCTTGATGTTGTGAACCATATTTTAACACTATGCTACCTATAATAGACAACAGTAATGTTTACTGTCAAAGTATAGAGACATGATGCTCGAGACAGTTTACTCGTGGAGTGTGGACCGGGTATTAGTGCGGCGCTAACTCTATTCTTCTATCTATGTTTCTCCCACCTCTCTCTTCGGTCTTGAATTTCAACCCTCACTCACAGAGATGCAAAGGTTCTGTCTCACTGTTAGGACTGAAAGCCCGTTAGATTTTCTTGATGGTACTTGTGGTGGTTACAAAAGACCGTGTGGTTGTAGGCGGCGGGCCGGGCGGCGACAACCTCGCCGCCTCCAACCCCTTCGACGAGCCGCCGGGGCCCAGGAGACCCCCAGGTACTTAACCCTCACATGCACTAAGCACTTTGTCATCATTCATGTCTGTTCACTTATTAACAGGATCTGTTCTCAAGAGATTGTATGACTTTTATTTATTTTGGGGTAAGTAGCCCCAAAAATGTTGGATATTATGCTCACTTTAGACTGGGTGAACTCGATATGGGTTCTATCTTGATCTTATTAGAAATAACGGGATAACCATGATAGTCTAAAAAAATAATGACCACAATCTGTCGAATATTCTTGAAATATTTCGACATTTTGTTATGACTTCTTTGTCTAGGATTAGTTACCATAAAGTAATCTGCAATCTCTAGAGAATGTATCCATATGTAATTTTCATGTATGATTCGTATTGTAAATTATTGTACATTCGCTAGGTATTTTTGAATTTAAGGAAATTAGCTTGTTATGGCTATATTTTTTTATAATTTGCACTTTGTTTATGTACCTATTTAGTGCCGTATGTCATTTAACATTTCTGCATGGAATTTAAACTAACATTTCTTCAATTGCATTGTACTGCTTTGTGTGAATACCTTATTATTTATCGTATTTTGTTCGTCGTATATTGTTTTTAGATCCATGTTATTAAGTGTTATTATAATATTTCAGGTTACCAGCAAGGTTATGGGTATGAATACGGGTCACCTTATCAACCCAATAGGCCTGTTTATCCACCTTATGGACCCGACGGTGATAGGTGAGTTCATTAAAAGTTTGAGATTTAATTGAATAAATTTGAGTAAAAAATAAATAATGTTATCTATCTATCCAATACCTTTAAACGAGCAATTCTTGTATATATATAAATATATAATCTGAATCTCGGAAACGGCTCCAACGATTTTCATGAAATTTAGTATGCAGGGGTTTCGGGGGCGATAAATCGATCTAGCTAGGTTTCATTTTTAAGAAACGTCGTTTAAAAAAAATACCGGTCATCCAGGTACTAATAACTATTCATAATGTCAGTTATCCATCGTTTTCAGATATTTGATCAATAAAAGTGCCCATTGTGGTGCAATACTTGGACATGCTATGAATGTGAACTTAAATTTCCCTTTCTACCTATATAAATAAATATTGATGAGGTGTCAAAAACGAGCGCTACTTACAGTTTGTTGTTAGCTTCGAAATATCATTATTCTGTATACAGCGCTGCTTCAATAGCGCTTGTAACATTAGTATAGCGACCATGGCAAGTGCAATAAGGTGACGTGTGTGTGTGTATCAGAGGGTACCGAGCGGGTGGACCCGGACCGGGCGGCGGACCGGGGCCAGGGCCGGGGCCGGGGCCGGGGCCGGGTGTGGTAGGGCCGGGGGGCGGGCCGGGCGGCGGGGGCGGGCCGGGCGGCGCGGGTGCCGAGTACGGCGGCCAGTACGGCGGGTACGCGGGCGGGTACCGTGGCGGCGCGGGCGGCCCGCCAGCCGCCACGCCGCCGCCCGCGCAGCCCTACCCCGAGTACTACAGGCCGCCGCACCCGCACCCGCACCCGCCACCGCACCCACCGCACCCACCGCACCCGCACCAGCCGCATCAGCCACATCAGCCACATCAGCCGCACCAGCCACACCAGCCGCCGCATCCGCCACACTCGCCGCAGCAACCGCCACATGACGTATGTACCTTCTACTAACTATTCATTGTTTTGTGTCTTTATAACAGTTTTGGGCATCCTGTGCGTCCACCTAATGAAAGTATACCTAAACAAAATAGAACATTATTTAGAATGAATAAATAATTATTCAAATATTTGACTATTTAAGGTGGACGAGCAGACTTTCATCGCATTTTATATAATTAGTAACGATTTCGTATTAATGAAAATAAATAGAGGATTTGAGTTGGCCTCTTCTGTGAAAATTTATACAGTCGTGTCAACCTTCGAAATTGTAATTCTTTGAGTAGTTATCAATCAAAAAGGAAAACATTTGCAGCCACAAGACATTTCTGATAGTGGAGTAGTTTTAATATTTAATTAAATTAAAATGAAACTATGGAATGTCTAGTAGTATGGTCAGCCTGAATAGTTTTGACAGCCCTGCATGACTAGCATAAGGAATATTCCTATTTGTGTAAGTAACTTATGTGATATTGTGCTTTATACCGCACTATTGCGTACGTGAGAGGCGCTCAATTTTATTTGTTATTTATCTACTATATGACTATTAATTTCTTCTAATACAAACTTCTAAAAACAATATCACAGTAATGTAATTCAATCACAAAAAAAAATTAAAAAAAAATCGGAATAGTGAAAATTGGAATATTCTCACTTCGTCGCATGGTGAATAAGTTTCTATTTTTTTTTGTTATTTTAGTTTAAATATTTCAGCGACCTTATACTAAAATTGACTAGCCCCTCATATATTTTAGATTAATTTAGTTTCGAAAGGTTCGTTCTATAACTAACAAGTTTTACTCTGATCTATGTTTACCTAAACTTGTCGTTATTAGAATGAGAATCCTTATATAAAATGCGTAAGATTCAAATGACATGGCATAACATGGTGGCATTCGATATTATAACATTTTTTGGTATTCCTGAAATAATAAAATTCTTATGAGGACATTGGGAATAATATTCATGCCAATGCCAAATTTATTGCTGTATATAATTAGTTTATAGAAAATCGATTCAAGAGATATTTCTAAAATAACTCTAGTGGTATATTCAGTACTCCAAAAGTGTCTTGTTTGTGACAAAGAAGACAAGCGAATAGTCGAGTGTCGCGCAGTACAGTACATAGCAGTAGAGTACAATACAGTATAGTGCAGTGCAGTGACGGTCTGTTTGGTGGTGTGTAGATGACGGGCGGCGCGCAGGCGCAGTGTGTCAGTAACCTAATGAGCTCGCAGCTCGCGCGGCAGCTGGTCGCGCCGCTGCCTCCGAACCCCAGACCCTACGTACGGACGCCCCGTTTGTACCACGCACTCAACACCGCTTCCCCATACGATTGGCGATACGGTCTCATTCTCACACGCACGGACTTGGTTACGTTTATATTGCCCCCGGCGTTTGATGATCGTTGCTCATTTGATGATCCTTGTTTGTAGCGTTACACTCATATTTAAATGTGGGAAATGGTTTATTGTCATGGGGTACTTGCGAGTTTGATATTTTAGTATGAAAATTTTGATTTATAAAGCTGCATAGTTAATAAACCTTATTTTATTTTAAATTTATTACACAGTGAATTGGGGTGACATGTCAACATTTCACGGATTTCTGAAAGATATATTTTTATTGCTTGATATAAAGGGGTAATGCAAACGTGGGAAACGATTATCGATGCTAGGGGCAAATTTCATCCGTGGTTTTGGCTTCATTTAATTTTTTCGGATAATACCACTCGCTTGACGAAATTTTAAGCTATCACTGTTATTATTCTTTCTATTTTTTTGTTAACAAAATTTTTGGCTTGCGGTGTGATTAATAAGTATAATTGGCTTTCCAATTCAGCCGTCATCGGTTCATACATTAGATGATGGATTTAAAATAATTCGAAACACGTCCGTTCTCTTTCAAAATTTAACAAAATAATCAAAACATGGAAGTTAAGGTTTAGAGTGTGTGGTGGTGGCTTTACATCGATAAATTTTTGGTCACTAAATCATGTGCATGCATTCAATTCACAGATCATGTAAGCTTAGCTGTAAGTTAACGGAGTCGTAGCTTTGTTTATATTGCCACACTGTTTAGTCGAATGTACTTTCAACAATTTTATTTATGTCAGTACATTTGATCGAATCATTGGAAATATTATTCATCTTATAGCGTACACATTTTGGGTGCACGGCCAGCGTAACAACATTATTGTGCTTCATTTACAAAGGATCTTGTCAAATTGACGCGCCTGTAAACAAAATGAACAATTTGAGCATAGTTTCATTAAATTAAATTCTTTGTTTATAAATACAGGTCATCAATCATCCCAAATAATATTTCGGAGGACAGGCGCCTCGATTAAATTTGCTACGTTCCTCATTAACTCCTGGACAATTAACATGCTCTATAGCGAGCTTCACGTCCCAATTCGTATTTTATCTTTAGGACCGATCGATCGCGTGTCGAGATCTCATCTGTCTCACTGAGTCATTTATTATAAGAAAAGTCTCTTCAGTACGAGACTGATATAAGCGAAAGAAAAAGTCTCGGGTCAATTTGATAAATCAATGCGAAATTTCGACGTGAACAGAGCTCTATCAAAGATCACAGGGGTGAATCAGGAACGGGAGTGGATCCTTTACACACCGAGGGGCGTTTAGTAATAGCTGCGTATCTACAGTACGGGGGCGGCAAACCCCTGGGACCCGGCGCGGGTGCCGTCGCTGGCGCACCGCGGCGGCATCCGGACTTCGCGAAGGGCGAGGGGGCGTACGCGAGCGGGCCGGCGGTCGCGGGGCCCGGCGCGGGCAGCCCGGCGGCGGGCGCGCGGTTCGGCGGCGCGTGGGGCGGGGCCTTCCCGCGCGCCCCGCAGCCGCCCTCGCCCGGCGCGCCCTGGCGCCCGCAGCCCGGCGCGCCGCCGCCCGCAGCGCCGGCCTGGTCGCACCAACCTTACCAGCCGCAGGTATGTCTACCATTATGGTATGGACATAACAATATGGTCACCGTAGGGGTCCGCCCTTCATTGTCAGCTCTCGTACTAATTATAATAAATAATAATAATAATCGTTTATTTCCATTAAAAATGAATACCTACAAATAGTTACAGCGTTAAAGTTGCAAGTTACTATACACATTTTTTTTTTTGTTACTGTATGGTGATGAGCGGTGTCGTGTTACAGACGAGCGGCGGACCGGCGTGGGGCGGGGCGCCGCGGCCACCAACGCAGGAGAACTACCCTACTGCCGCTGCCCCCTCACCCGTAAGTTTATTTGCCTATTACACTTTGTATACAAAACCTCTTATTTACTAAGGATGTAAGTAACCTTGGGCCGATGTTCATGTAACCAGTGATTTGACCAACGTTTGTCGGTCAACAGTTTAGAGCTAATCGCTAACCTAACCTTGGTCTCAATTTTGGTGGATACCGGCCTAAAAAGGTTTGAAAAATTAAATTGTAGTAGGTAATTGGGTTTATTTATTAGGTTTGCTGACATTCATATAAGTAAATGGAATTAAAATTGATTCACAAATTTTTCAGAGTGCACCGCAAATAAGGCGGGAGCTTACATTCCCCGCCGAGTGCGTAGAAGCGACCGTGCCCACGGGCGAGAAGCGAAGACGACTGACGAAGGCGGACGTGGCACCCGTCGATGCGTGGCGTATCATGATGGCGCTCAAGTCGGGCCTGCTCGCCGAGACCTGCTGGTCACTCGACATCCTCAACATACTGCTTTTCGACGACAACTGCATAGGCTACTTCGGGCTGCAGCACATGCCCGGTTTGCTGGACTTGCTGCTCGAGCACTTTCACAAGAGCCTTACGGACGTGTTCGACGCGCCCCCCGGCGACGAGGAGCCGTGGTACGCGGCGCCCCCCTCCCCCGTCCCCTCGCCGGCGCCCCCGCCGCGCGTCGACCCGCCCGCCCCCGCCGACCACGCCGCGCGCGTGCGCCTGCTGGCCGGCGAGAACTACACGCTGCAGTCGCGCCGGCGTCACCCCGTCACGTACCGCGCCGAGCCCGAGCCGCCCGCGCCGCCCGCCGCGTCCGCCGACCTGCGCCTCGAGGACGCGCACGAGCCCTGGCAGCTCGGCGGGGACGCGGCCGCCGCGCACGTGGTGCCCTGCTTCCGGGCCGAGGTCGCCCACCTGCCCTTCGTGCGCGTCATGGCCGGCACGCGCGCGCCCAGCCCGCCCGCCCCGCCGCCCGCCGACCCGCGCCCGCCCGCCCCCGACCCGCCCGCCGCGCCCGCCGCCGCCCTCCGCCCGCACCCGGACCACGAGGCGGACAACCTCGAGGCCGAGCCCATGGACCTGGAGCCCGCCGGCGACCCCGCCGACCGGCGGCCGCCCCTCGCCGTGCGCGACCCCGCCGGCGTGCTCAAGCGGCGCCGCCTCGAGGACTACGAGGACGAGTGCTACACGCGCGACGAGCCCAGCCTGAACCTCGTCGACGAGACGCGGGACGCGCTCGCGCGCCGCTGCGTCGCGCTCTCCAACATCCTGCGCGGGCTGACCTTCGTGCCCGGCAACGAGGCGGAGTTCTCGCGGTCGGGCGCGTTCCTCGCGCTGGCCGGCAAGCTGCTGCTGCTGCACCACGAGCACGCGCCGCGCGCCGCCCGCGCCCGCGCCTACGAGCGGGCCGCGCGCGACGAGGGCGACGCGGCCGCCTGCTGCTCCAGCCTGCGCGGCGGCGCCGAGTGGTGGTGGGACACGCTGGCGCAGCTGCGCGAGGACGCGCTCGTGTGCTGCGCCAACATCGCCGGCGGGCTCGAGCTCTCGGGCCAGCCGGAGGCGGTGGCGCGGCCGCTGCTCGACGGGCTGCTGCACTGGAGCGTGTGCCCGGCGGCGGTGGCGGGCGACGCCCCGCCCGCGGCGGCGGCCGGCTCGCCGCTCTCGCCGCGCCGGCTCGCTCTCGAGGCGCTGTGCAAGCTGTGCGTGACCGACGCGAACGTGGACCTGGTGCTGGCGACGCCGCCGCGGTCGCGCATCGCCGCGTTGTGCGCGGGCCTGGCGCGGGACCTGTGCCGGCCGGAGCGGCCCGTGGTGCGCGAGTTCGCCGTGAACCTGCTGCACTACCTGGCGGGTGCGGGCGGCGGTGCGGCGCGGGAGGTGGCGCTGCACGCGCCGGCGGTGGCGCAGCTGGTTGCGTTCATCGAGCGCGCGGAGCACACGGCGCTCGGGGTGGCCAACCAGCACGGCGTGGGCGCGCTGCGGGACAACCCCGACGCGATGGGCACGTCGCTGGACATGCTGCGTCGCGCCGCCGCCACGCTGCTCCGACTGGCCGAGCACCCGGAGAACCGGCCGCTCATTCGCCGCCACGAGCGCCGCCTGCTGTCCCTCGTCATGAGCCAGATCCTCGACCAGAAGGTGGCGCACGAGCTGGCGGACGTCCTGTACCACTGCAGCCAGCAGCGCGACGCGGACACGTTCGCGCCCGCCGATGCGGACCAGTAGACTAGTGACGTGACAGTGCACAGTGACGTGCGATGCGGTGACGTAACAGTGCAGTGACGTGCGCGTGACGTGACGGGCGGACGCTAGCGCAGCGCCGCCTGGCGATGAGACTGAATACCTGTCGGTAGTGTACATATAGTGATACGGCGCGCCCGGCTCGCGGTGACCGGCTGCGACTCGAGGACGTTCGTAGCAGTGTCTCAACGTGTTAGGCTGTACGATCCGATTTTGTTATTTATGTCCATGATGATTTATTTACGAGAATGTCAATGTGCTATAATCGATTTCTATTGTTCGATTGAAGAAAAGATGTATTATAACTCGTAATTTTGATTTTTATAATAAAATGGGACTTGAATCTGTTTATTGGTTTTATGATGGAGATTTTATACCGAGTACCTTTAGCGCCTTTGTCTATAAGAGAAAACGTAGTGACGAGTGTGAGGAGCTTATGTGGGCTATAAGTTTAATTAAGTTTAATGTGAATTATTACAATAATCTATAATATATTGAAATTGAATCTGAATTTTATTTTTTTAATTGGCTTTTATGATTCTACTCCTTCATGACAAAATTTAAATTCGCATAAGCAAAAATATTGCCAATAACAAAAAAAAAATTGAATGTGGAGTACTGAAGTTTGTTACAAGTTTAAAAAAAGAAACGGTTTTCAAGTAGGTACCACAAAATGTACGCCACGTATTTATTTGTTATAAATCAATAACATAGATCGAAACTTAATGTTTGGTTTGAGAAGTGGAACTTAATTTTTTTTTACTTTCTGTAACATACACATGACAAGTACTTATTCTAGATCTTCCATAGAATAGACAATATGCATAAACATATTAATCCTATTATATTAATATTTATACTTTTTGGGAAGACCAACAGCTGTACAAAATAGACTAAAAATATAATAATATTCATCAGGAAGCCAATAACAGGTCTCCACGAATAAATGCGAAATTTGTGTATATGTATGTTTGATACCAGTCTGCTCTCCGTAACATATTTCCTTTAATTTATTATTTATTTTCGTTTTTGTGTTTTATACGCAATCAGTCTAATTCTCAGCTGTTTCGTTCAAAGCATCATGTTATGTATGCATTGTAGTATACTAATATTTGAGTCGCTTACGCATCTCTAGACCTACAGCTCTGAAATACATTCCATACATCCATAGGTACAGGTTTAAAAATTTGAGAAATTGAGTAATTTATTGTCTGAAGACAGTTTTGAGTTTCAGAGTTTCCAATAAACATAAAAAAATATTTTATAGTGGATATCAAATTCATCTCTTTTGGTCTTTAGTTGTGCTTCTGTGTATGGCGACGGTCCAGATGCAATCCAATATATTTAAAGCTGTTACTGTATAGTAGGAATTTATAATCTAGTCACACTGGTCTAAATGTAACATAAAGAGGCGCTATCTTGAATTTTCCACTTTTAAAGCCTGTTTGTTATTCTATCTGAAGCATATCAGAACAATATCATCATTTTATGATCTACACTCGGCGTTACAAAAATCGCACCTCTAAAAATTTCCTTGAAAATAATTTAAACCATATATATTCAATGATATGACTATGGTACATCATTTGAAAGGCAATTTATTCAGCTCTCAGAAAATATTGAGGGTTTTTGGTTTCATTTACCAAGGTATGAAATAAAACGGGTTAACTGTTAAGAAAGAAAAATAAGTTTTATTACAACATCAAACAATTACAATTACAACAGAAAAAAAAACAATTATTTAATTCTTAAAAATAACTTAAAACCTAGTGTTGCTCCCCCTTGCCCTGATGACAGCTTCCATACGGTCCCTCATGGACCTAATTAATTTTACAATGGTTTCTTGAGGAATATTGTCCCATTCCTCAATGACAGCATCTTGGAGGTCTTGAACAGTGGTAGGGGCAGGTTTTCGGACCCGCACTTGCCGTTTCAGCTCGTCCCAAAGGTCCCTATCGGGTTCAAATCTGGACTTCGAAATCCCAACCTCTTGCAAGTAGTCCCTAACAATCAATTCGGTGTGACAGCGGGCGTTATCATGCATTAACATGAACCCATTACCAACAAAACCCGCATAAGGGACCACCATGCTCTTCCAGGATCTCTGTTATGTACCGAGGAGCAGTCAGCGAACCTTGACCGCGAGTAGCTCTAGTCCGGGATACGCACACTTGATTTGTTTTCCCGTCGATTGAAATGTCGCCGTAGAACATGCAGGAACCACCCCCGTATTTCACTATTTCTTCTATACAGGCTTGCGCAAATCATAACCCCTGTCTCCAGTACACCCTTCTACGCCTATCATTGCAGAAAAGACACACCCTTGTCTCATCCGATAAGAGCACAGCCCTCCATTGCTCTATCGTCCAATCAACATGGTCGCGGGAAAATTGCAACCGGTCTCTCCTATGCTGTGCAGTAAATTTTGGCCCTGTAGCAGCTCTATGGGCAACAATTTTCTTCTTCCGCAACCTTCTCCTAACCGTGGAGACGCTTACTGAAGTTTTGCTTACTGATCGGAGCCGTTGTTGCACTTCAACAGCATTAAAGAATCGATTGCGTAATAATGTCGACACAATGAAACGATCGTCTCTTTCGGATGTGCAGCGTTAGATATAGCCACCAGTCTCTTGGAACCATTGGAGCACTCGTTGAATGGAAAAACGGCTTAAATTCAGTTGCCGATCAACATCACACTGTCGCAAGCCTAATTGCAATCACTTGAGCGGCTTCATCTGGAGTGGTATCCATTTTCAGGGTTGGTTTTTTACTGGAGTTGTTCGCTTGTGTTCTCTTCAAGGTCTGAATGACGAATGACTCACTTTTGACCTTGATCGACCGATTTATACCCTTCTAGGGTGGTGCAATTAGTGGCATCTGTAAAGCGTATTTTAGCAATAGTTATTTAACGGCTTGTGATATGTGATATGAAATTTAACTGTTGTTGATTTAAACGTCATTAAACATACTTTCAATAGATACCAATATTAATTGGGTTTAATGTATGCGTTGATTGCTGGACAGACTTGAATGCTATTTTCGCAGAGGTGCAATTTTTGTGACGCCTAGTGTATATTTCTGACAAGGATGGCATCGGCAAATGATGCTGTTGTAAAACCAATTGTTTCATACTGTTCTGCCATATAGAGTGAATTCCTGCTCTGTCGTTGTAGAATGTTGTAGATGTAGCCTCAGCTTCCTCCGGTTTAATTGGAACAGTCTTTCAGAGAGATATGACTTCAGCTATGGACGACTTAGTTTTAATTTTATAGAGAAGAATGCCTGCTGGATGTCTAGGAAGGCAGATGAGCAGTAGTCCTTTTCTGCAAGTGTTTATTTATTGTCTTGTGTACACACAAGACATCTTATTATGTTATTACATTAGGGACTTCAAAGCAAGTCAAACAGCGATCTGTAAGTTATGATTATCGTAAATAACAATATTTTATATATGTACCTAAATAATAGTAATAATTACACCTCTCACTTAAAATCTATTTGAGTGGGTATGTGAATGTAAATTAAAAGCATATTTCCTTTTCTGTGATGGATAAAATAGTTTTCTATAATTCTGGCAGGTAAAAATTGAAAATTCAAAGTAGAATTCCATATTTAACTCTACTACAAAATTGACATCTTTCACTTTTGTCTGTGTATGTTTGGTCAAGAAAATTATTTAAATTCTCTTTATAATATTAATCTATTAATAATCTTTAATAATAACGATACAAATTTGAAATTATCAAGTTCTGTGATGAATTAGAAAGTTTTGTGAATGTCGCGCGATCCTTTCGATTATTTGCGATGGAGTGTCAGGCGAGCGATAGCAAAAAATTGTTCAAAGTGTTCGACGCGTCGAAACGCAAACGAACAAGGAAAAAGAGGGAAGGCCTGGACGATACCAACTCCGTGGACACCGATGACTCTAACAGCGTAAGTAAAATGTCGCACTATCTGTAATAAATCAATGAATGCTCCTAGGCCTTCGGACGTTCCCTTACCGGCAGCTTAGCGCTTATAGTGTGCTGTAGTCCAACACGCAGAAGATCGAAAGTAAAAAAGCATTGGTATGTTTCATTATTTAGTTGCTTTTTTCTGAATACTTTTAGGGTCTTCTCTCCAACCAAGAAGATTTCTAGGAATACGGTCAATATTTCACTAATGATCATTATATACAACCAAACTATCATGTGCTCCTGGCGTGTCCCGCGAGTTGCACTTGAGAACAAGTTACTCTTCTATGTTTCTTCGAAGCTACATATTTAATTAATAGATATGGAACCCCTTAAATCCTCCAGGACTTATGAAAATGTTTAAACTATTCAATCTACTATTTGATAGGCTTATCAAGCCACTGTGTGCCGCGTGACGTCAGCCAAAGCTTGTCTGCAGGACACAGGGGACCTGGAAAATGCTGACGGGCCGTCTGAACATAACTCTAAAAGGTGAAATAAAAATATACATACCTACATTGATATTATCAAATAAATTATAATTGGTAGTTCAATATTAAAAATAAATGACTACAGGGGGAGAGACAGTAGTCCATCTGCATCTCGATCACTAAAATCGCCGCGCCGCCATCGACGATCAACGTAAGTAAATTTACCTACGCACGTATTTTAACACTGGTTTTTACCATGCATAATCATCATCATAAGTATTTCGTAGTCCACTGCTGGACATAGACAACTCTCAAATTGCATGGTATTTTTTAACGTCTACTCTTTCCTTAAACTAATTTTGCAGGAGAGAAGGTATATCACTAGCCTTAAAAGCGGGTTTGGTTTCAACACCACGGTCAATATCGCCACCAGTAAGAATTTAAATATTTTTGTCGATAACCTTTATAAAATGATAACTTATTGATATTGAACATTGTCTTCGAACAGGATCGAAATGCCGCTATCGAATCTGTACCACAAGATCAGGATTCATTTATTTATGCATTTTTGGAGGAAGCAATCAAGAAAGATAAAAAGAAGTTAGTAAAATGTTCTTTGAGAATTTTATTGTATCTACCTAAACATTTGCATCATGGTTGACATTAAGAACAGTCTTGCGACAACCGTAAATTATCCTTTAGCTAGTGGAACAGCCTATAGCCACTGATTACATATTAGTTCTACGACCTATAGTAGGTACTATAACTAGGTAGAGGAATGACTATCCGATCTAAGTGTTTACCGCTATTTTTTCCGCGATCCCCTATCTTACCCCATTGAGGTTTAAATATTGAAAAGCCCTTCCTCAAAGTAACTTCAATCAACTTTGAATCCAAGTGTGTTGTCCACGATCGACCTACAGTTCTCCACCGTATCACTCGTCATGACAAGACCGTTTTATATCACCGAAAATACACAACTAACTGTCCTTCAGACAGCGACACGCCCGGAAGCACGAAGAGCAACGTGCAAACCGCGATCGCGATGAGTCCGCTCCACGCGAGCACCGACACCATCACCGCAGGCGACGTGATGAAGTGGCTTCTAGGGAACACGACAAGTATGTTATTTTTATATGGTTAATTTTTACATATAGGAAAAAATAGAGCAGGTATAACTATTTAATTGGTACCTACCTATTGCTTATATAAAGTACAACCAGTAATATGAAAATCCCTGGACTTTCCGCACGGCCATTTGATCCCAAACTAAGCCGAGCTTGTACTGTAGAAACTATATACGATCCCCAATTTTTAAAAAACCTAGAACTCGATCACAGCGCCACCTACCAGAAAAAATAAAATGGTCCTGACCCTGTCGTTTAGGAGTTCAGTACATACACAGAAGAATCATCTATATCTATACTAATATTATAAATAGGAAAGATTTGTATGTAAGTAAGTATGTTTGTAACGAATTGGCTCAAAAAGTACTGGACCGATTTTAAAAATTCTTTCACCATTTAAATGCTACATTATCATTGATTAACATGGGCTATATTTTATCCCGGGTACGCGGGTGGAACCGCGCGGAAAAGCTATATTATATAAAGATTAAAGATATACATTTTTACTTACGAAAGGTGGCAAGAATCAATAGGTAAAAATATATATTTCAACTTTTTAATTTATCAACCTGTTCCATTTTTGACGGCTCAAAAGTCTAAAACATTATTTGGTATTCTAGCGATTGTCCCGCAAAAAATATGTATACTGTGGAAATTCAAAATATGGGTAAAAATGTTAGATAACGACCTCTCCCGTGCAACTGTACGATTTGATACATATTTCCAGGGAGACCCGTATATTCTTATTATTGGATAGGTATGTCCACGGAATAATTTTCGATCAGAATACTGAAAATACTGTGAATTCATCTTTATTACAGGTGTTCGAAAAAATCTCCTACAGCAGTCGACCAAACGATACTGTTCGAGACTTTCGCGAAGATGTGTGCGCAAATGAACGATAAGGCAGCGCATTGCGGCAACGTTAAAGTGGTAACAAAACCTAAAAACTAACGCAATTCGGTTATAAAAAACAATGCAGGTACTTACTATTAGCATTTCGTTAATTTATTTCAGCCTCACTCCACCAGTCACAAGTCCCTTCAATGCGAAGTTATATCCAGACAAGAATTATGCGATAGGGAAGGACATCCCGCTAGGATACGAAACGAGCGTTCCCGAGAAATGGTACCTTCGAGAATAAGAAGTTACGAGAACTGCCGTAGAGGTCAGGACGTCGCTCCGAGAAATCAAGAGCGAAAGGCGGATAAATGCCTCTGTTGCTACGACAAAGATTCGCCAAAATATTCGAGTAAACTTGACGTGACTAGGTCTCGAGTCAGAAATGTGGAAGATGACAGGTATCACGAATACCCACCCGAAACAGTTCCTACTAAGGTTTTTATCGATAATTACAAAAATCGAGGACCACCTGATAGGAATACCGACTACAGAGATTACGACAGAAGCAGAAATTACGAGGAAGAAAAGCGAAGATATTACGATCAGAAAATGAGTAAAAGTTTCGAGGTCACACATAGAGAAGGGTATCCAGATGACGATAGGATTTATCGCCGGACCACACGAAGCGATACTAACAAAGACAAGAGATACGAAGATGCTAGAGACAAAAGATATGGTGATCAAAGAGATAAATATTATGAGGATAAACCTTTAGATGCTCGTGATAGACATATAAACAATATAGGGAGTAAAGAACGACGCATGAGGAAGAATGTAGAACGTTCTGACAGGGCCTCCGTTGCGTCGAGAGAAGATGATTATAGGGATAAGGAAAGAGATAGGTATTCGGAAAGAGAGAGAGATTCAGGGCTAAGTGTGGCTGACTGTGAAACTAGTACTGTAAGCGGAAAAAGTAACTATTTGAGAGTTGTAAAAGTAAGTATTTATTAATACGCGTTGAAGTATTACGTAGACTTGAACAACCCCTAACTGGTGTTTGATTTGTAGCAAGAAATTGTTGAACAAAGAGAAGCAATGGACAAGATGATGAAGTTGTGGAAGGAGCTGATGCGATGTTTCAAAGGGATCTCACAAACGCAAGGACAGGACAAACCTGCTAATGTAATCCCTTATTATTATTTAATTCTTAGTTTACTATCGCAGAGAACTTTGAAAATGTTATTCCGCCTAAAAAAAGTTAGCCTTATTTAAACTCTTTTGTAAACTTCCTAGCATGTTGATTAAATTAAATGTTCCATTAGATTGATTAGTGTTCGCAAGCGGGCATAAAAATCTTGTAATTATTTAAATTATGATTAACTCTTGAATAAAACTTGAAGTTTAAGAAATATCATGCAGGAAAACGCAACGAATGTAAAGGAGTCTGCGGCTGCGCAACTTCGTTTGTGGCGCGAGTGCATGAGACGGTATGAAACTGTGGCCAGAGACGTTGGCGATACGGACGCTAGGCTCATGGTAATGACTATAATCATACCACATACAATTATACAGGGTTCTTTACCAGCAGTGCTATAAGGGGGCCTACAATGTCCCTACCCATCAATATAAACAACATTTACTTTAATACCAATACTGAAATTTTCCATGCATTTTAACGAGAAGGTATTGAAATTTTTTATGATACTGTAGGTATCATAAAAAATAGTTAGCAATCTATACTAATATTATAAAGCTGAAGAGTTTGTTCGTTTGAACGCGCTAATCTCAGAGACTACTGGTTCGAATAGATTTTTTTTTGTGTTGGATAGCCCATTTATCGAAGAAGGCTATAGGCTACTTTTTATCCCGGGAAAACAAGCTCCCTAGGGAACGCGGGTGAAACCGCGGGGCAGAAGCTAGTATATTTATAAATAAGTTAAGATGGCTTTACAAATGTAAAACCGACTGTTTCTTTAGGAAGAGATCAATAAACAACGTTCTGAAATGGCGGAGATGGCGACCATGTGGCAGGAGTGTCTGCAGCGGTACAGAGACATGAGCAACGACTTCAATAGTCTCAAGCAAAAGGTATAAAGGGAATTTTGGTAAACATTTCCTAATCACTGCCATCAAATATGGAAAACTAGCTTCCTTATTGTGCAATATGGGACTAGAAAACAATTAAAATTTGATATAGTTTGGTGATTGCTATACATCTCTGCACCCAACAGGACAGTGACAAAATCACTGAAACATCTATCTATTACCGACTGACGTTGCGTGGGCCAATTTTTGAGAAATCCTTCGTTTGATTCTATTTATAGCTGGTGACGTCAGAGAGTCCTGCACGAGTTCCCGCGGCCCCCCTCGTTTGTGCAGAAGGCGAGGGCACAGTACCAACTGCACCATACCGCATACCACCCAACTATCCACCGGTAGGACTTTAAAACTATTTGATGAAGAAAAAACATTGATTGAAGTACTTTTACTTACGGTCTAGCCACAATAACTGCCTAGCACCTCTTAGATTTAACATCTACAGATTCTGTACGTGTCGGACATGCTGCCTAACAGCACCGATATCAAAATTTCCATAGGTACATTAACTATTAGGCGTATGCGTATTCACACGGAGCACGGGCTGGCAGTGGCTAGCATTCAGATTTTTTTATATCGCGTAGGCACCTATAATATAATGCCCGGGTTATTTTAGCTTTGTGGATACAGAAAGCAAAGATATCTTAAAAATTTTCGCCGTACTTCTAATTTATCCAAAAATATTTCATAAATGTGACACGGATAAAATCAGTGCACCATACTTACACATAAACAGATATTTTTCGAGGCACCTGACGTTCTATACTGACTGCTGAGCGGATTGATAACCTAGACTAGGCCCAAGCGGAGAAAGACTTAGGGTATGTTCCGATATACACTGGGACCACTGTTCAGTGCTCTTACTGGGGAGAAATACGTTCCGTTATGGACTGACAGTATACTGCCGCAGTATCCTAGGGAAATATAATGACGTCATAAATGCCGCCATTTTTGTACTGTGAGCACTGGCGTCTTTGAGATAAGGTGCTCTCAGTGCTTTGATGACGTGATCAACAGCGTCCAGAATGACAGTAGGATATATACATGGATGACAGGCAGTATACTGGACTGCGTTCCGTTTTAAACAGTACCCAGTATAGCTAACTATAAAGGAACGGCCAGTATACTAAATTGACGTCACACCTTACAGTGCTAGCAGTGTATATCGGAACATACCATTAATGTTTGGTAGATGGGAGTGTATGTGTGTTGTTCAGGAGATAGACTAGATAAGGGAGTAGGTTCATTCATAATGGTATCGCCCCCGTGTCGGTCGTGTCGTGTCAGATGGGCCCGTACCCGGGGGGCTACTCGGCGGGCGGCGCGTCCCCGCTGCGGTCGCGCGCGTCGGCGCCGCCCGCGTGGTGGTGGTGCGGGTCGGGCGCGGGCGCGCGGGACGAGCCGGCCGCCGCGCACGGCTCCTACCCGCGCCGCCGCTCCTCGCCCGACTCGCGCGGCTCCCGCGACCGACGACACCGACACAAGGAACGTGGTACGTTTCGATTGCACTTATATTTACTTGCGAGGGTCGACGATAATCTCGACAATATGAACAACTTTAACCATGGGGCCATGAAATCACGAAATACCTGTTCCCCGTTTCGTCTCTCCCCGGGCGAGACGCTCGGCCCACCGTGGTGATGATAGATGGAGTGGAGCCCTCCCAGAGGGGTGGCTGAGAGAATAATAATAATAATGATAATAATATTCTGGGACATTATTCCTCACACACGGCCATCTGATCCTAAACTAAGCAGAGCTTGTACTATGGAAGCCAGATAACTGATATACTTCATATACTACTTTTCTTTTGTAAATACATACATATATAGATAATTACAACCAGACACGGCACAGAAATGTTCATGCACACAAATCTTTGTCCTGAGTGGGAATCGAACCCACGACCTGTGGTGTGATAGATAGGGTACCAACCACGCCTACCGGCCCGTCTGGGAGAATGGGAGCATGGGTAGACTTCGACCAGGTGGCTTGATGACACCAAAGGGTTCATGGCCTGAGATGAATGGTGCACGAGGAAGGAGGCTCATCCGCAGCAGTGGGTGGATACGGCCTGCCAATGATTATGATGAATCATCATAATCTTTTGTATGTCTATTTCAGATGATTCAAGATATAAAGAGAAGTCGTCGAAGCCCAACGCCGCGCGTTCCGAGCATAGACATAGAAAAAGATGATTAACTGAACTTTCATAAGAAGCAAATGCAAGTGTGCACACCCAACAAACAACAAAATTTGAAAATTTCTTGTAAATGTTTGAAATATCGTTCTAAATTAGGTAGTACGCGTCCTGTATGTTGTGATACTAATAATAAAAAGTTTTGTAATTCTCAATGCATAGGTGTAAAATTGATTATTTTTTTAATCTCGTTTTTAAATGTTTATCTTTATTAATTGTGGAAAATTAATATAATATCATGAAAAATCTATACTAGATTTTATTATGTGACAAAAATTACATTTTCCTCTTTTGCGCAACATACACGCAAGATGTACAACATGTGAAGACAGCTTCGTTAACATAATCAATCACACGATAGTAAGTATGCGCACGTCCAGGGTGTCCGATGAACTGTTGGAATGGAGTAGATGTTGGAATCTTGTATATAATTCTATTTTTTTTTTTTATATATATTTATTTACCATATAATAATTACACTTATACATGTTATTATGCTAACTATTAGAAGAACTTGGTTAGTGCGAATTAGAATCTTTTTGCGCCATCTATCCACGAATAGTAGTAGATGAATATAATAGTAGATGTCGCTACAATTTTCTTCGATTAAAATCTATATTTTCAATTGCTACTTGATCATCAATCTGCTACTTGATCATCCTCTGATACAGGTTTCTTTTCCCGATAGTCAGAA
Source organism: Tetheella fluctuosa (assembly GCA_951216915.1). NCBI lineage: Eukaryota > Metazoa > Arthropoda > Insecta > Lepidoptera > Drepanidae > Tetheella > Tetheella fluctuosa. Next base: position 6,890,049 of record OX578234.1, read on the forward strand.
ATTTTCCACTGGCTGCGTCTAATTCTTGAGCCACTGCCAAGTATATGGATGTCCGAGCACCTTCCAGAGGATTTTTAGAAATCTGAGTCGACTTCTAGGATGTAAAGCATTTACCGTCACGCCAGTACCGTCCAAAAGCTTAGCTAATTTTCTTGTAAACAGCAAATTTGCTAAATTAGTATTGGAACTCGCCTATGCAGTAATGCAGTTTTTGCTTGTTTGTCGAAGTTATCTACGTCCACTTGCCAAACTTATGCATTACAAAAGACATTTATGATACGTCTAGGAGCAGATGCCTTCAACAATGGTAGCAGAGATATAAAGAGGAGGTAGGTACAGCTCGAAATAGTTAACTTGCACTTCTATAGGATTATGTTGAATATTATACTTAGTAGTGGCAAAAACGATTGTATTTGATCGTTTTTGGTAGTGGTAACACGGAGATTTTTACTTGTTCTTCCTTCTGTGTGTGACTGCAGAGAAGCTGTCAATGAGCTATTTAGTGTTCCAGTACCTGCGTTATTAATTAAGTTTATTACAAAATACCGTCAATGAAAATTTCAACAGACTTAAAAGATGTGAGGTCCAGATGTTTGAAGACTATTCGCATTCCCCGTTAAGATTATTATTTGATCTTTTGCCGCCATTCCACTTTGTACGTCTCTGCAGGCTAGAATAGACCTTCGTTCCGCGTTCGGCCAAGTTTTTAACGATCGAAATCGGACGAATACCAGGTTTCGCAGGTCATCAGTCCACCTAGCTGGAAGGCGACCTACACTTCCCTTGCCTGTGAGCGGTATACATTCGAGACATTACGAAAACTCTTCTACTACCCCATCGGTTGTCGGTTTTTTTTTCTAAGTGTAAACTTCTTTTAGCGCGGTACGCATATTTTTAGATGAGGTTAAAACCTCTGGACTCGCGACACCGTTGAGACGCGACACCGTTACGATGAGACGCAGTTTGAAGTTTAGGTCCTTTTTTTTATTGAAGTGAAAACTTCTTTTAGCGCGGTACAGCAACATATATATAGATTGAGATAAAAAATAAAAAAATGTTTTCACTTCTGTCGGCACTCCCGGAGTGCAATTTTTTTATGTCAGTAGGTTGACAAGGATATATAACCTGCCCACTGCCACTTCCGCCTGTTTATTTTCAGAACGATGACGGATAGTTTAGTTTCCGCCGGATCTCGTCGTTACAAACTCTGTCCTAATTATAAGAGAAACCTCAAGCATAGCACTTTCCATTGCCCGTTGAGCGACTTTAAACTTGTGAATCAGAGTAGCTATCAGATAATAAGTTTCACGGCATACATCACCAATGGTAGGAGCAATGTTCAAATATCTAAGATATTTTGCATGCAGCAAAAGCAAAAGCTTTTATCTACCTATATACTTTTTATCAATAGGTAATAGATATATATGTAGATACATAGATAATGCGTCATTGCTCCCAGCAACAGAGAGCTGTGGTTTATCAGGCGATTTTAGGGGTAGGGCGTAGATACCTATATTTTATCGCCTAGGTATCTACCTAGTAGGTACACAACATAATTATAAATTATGACTAATATTTTTTATTTGATAAAAGCTACTAGTTATTTCTATGACAGTCAACTGCATTCACCAGAACCATCAATTCTTTATACACCTACCTTCGTACTCCCACTAAATCCTAACTTAATTTCTTAACTTCTAACTAATATTATTAATGCGAAAGTGAGTTTGTTTGTTACCTTTTCACGCTTTAACCTTTCAACCGATCGCGATGAAAATTGGTATGCAGATAGCCTATGGAATAGAGGACATAGTTTTTATCTTGGGAAAACATCCCTGGGGAACGTGGGTGAAACCGCGTGGCGGAAGCTAGTAATATAATATAATTAACACTTATTTATACACTTTCTGAATAAAGATACAAGTTATATAGATAGTTATATGTTCGCTATTTTTATATATATTTCTATATAGAGCACTAGACATTTAAACATTCATTGCTGGTATTATTTTGCACCTCAATTTAAATTACAGTAAGTACCTATTATATTTTTGTTCGATTAGAAATTATATTTTCTGACAAAGTCCACAATTTTTCTGCTGCTTGATCATCTTCCGCATTTCTTGCAGGTTTCTTTTCTCGACAATCTGAGAAATATTTCCCACTGACTGTGTTCAATTCTGGTGCCACTGCCAAGTATATGGATGTCTGTGCACCTTCCAGAGGAGTTTTAAATATTAGATTTATTAGACATCTAGTTATCGAATACTGGTTGCGGAAAATATCCGTACTGACTGCTCCTGGGTGCAAAGCATTTACCGTCACGCCAGATCCGTCTAAAAGCTTAGCTAATTTCCTTGTAAACAGTAAATTTGCCAATTTAGTATTGGAATAAACTCGCCTATGCAATAAAGTAGTTTTTGCTTGTTTATCGAAGTTTTCTATGTCCACTGTGCCAAATTTATGCATTACAGAAGACACATTTATTATACGACTTGGAGCAGATGTCTTCAACAATGGTACAAGAGATAGTGTGAGGAGATAAGGCCCGAAATGGTTAACTTGCGCTTCTATAGGAAGATTATCTTCTGTCAATGAATTATCCAGTTTTCCAGTGCCTGCGTTATTAATTAAAACGTCTAATCTTGGTTCCGTTTTCAAAATATCGTCAACGAAAGTCTCAACAGACTTAAAAGATGTGAGGTCCAAGTGTTTGAAGACAGTATTCGTATTCCCTGTTGAGGTTATGATTTTATCTTTTGCCGCCATTCCTTTCTGTACGTCTCTGCAGGCTAGAATGACCTTCGCACCGCGTTCGGCCAAGTCTTTAGCGGTCTCATAACCAATGCCGGTGTTGGACCCGGTTACGATGATAACTTTGTTTATCATTTTTTCGTCGGAAGTGTACAGACCACACGTTACTTTTTGATAAACTTTAAAAGCTATGATTAGCAATAATATGATGGATAAAAAAATTATCATGTTGTATGTGGTAAATGGTGTTCAAAATAGGTAAGTAAACAATTAATACCTACTCACCAAAGAGTATATTAGCGTGACCTCGGATATAAAATGTTAAGTAGTGTGTGATACATGTTAGTTACACGTAAATAAAGTCGGTGTTGTAGATAGTCATCACGCATAGGTACTTACTTTTATAAATTTATCATTGTCAGTGCTGCCACTAGCTAGCTGTTTTGTAAAATATTGCCAGCATACCAATTTTTTACCCTGAACTAGAAAACTCAAAAATAAAACAACAAAAAAAAACAGAAATAAAAAGGAATTAATTCTCACTTGAGTAAAAATTGCGAGCCTAAAAAGAGCGGGCTACCAAAACTTATGACAATAAAAAGGTACCTAATAAAATTATGTTATCCGTATCCATCATCGACTTCATATCGAAAGTCAATGTCTGTAGATATTCATGAGGCATGTGAAAGCCGTTAGCCGCACTGGGCATGCCATAATTTTAGAGGTGTTTATAGGATGTTTAGGATATAAGTAGGTTAGTTACATATGTAAAAGTGAAAATATATAGACAAGAAGGTTATTAGAGATGGCTATTACTTACCTACACCTTTACAATACAAGTCCGGTGACGCTGAGGGCTCTCAACCGAGTTTAGGTGTTACCGGTGTTACCAATAAAATTATTAATCTTGCTTCGTTAATTATCTATATTCATTAATTATTATTTATTATCTATGTTACTAAACATAGGGTATGTTCCGATATACACTGCGAGCACTGTAAGGTGTGACGTCAATTTAGTATACTAAGAAGCCATTCTTTTATAGTTAGCTATACTGGGTACTGTTTAAAACGGAACGCAGTCCAGTATACTGCTGTCATCCATGTATATATCCTACTGTCATTTTGGACGCTGTTGATCACGTGATCAAAGCACCGAGAGCACCTTACCTCAAAAACGCCAGTGCTCACAGTGCAAAAATGGCGGCGTTTATGACGTCATTATATTTCCCTAGTATACTGCGGCAGTATACTGTCAGTCCATAACGGAACGAATTTCTCCCCAGTAAGGGCACTGAACAGTGCTCCCAGTGTATATCGGAACATACCCTTAATGTATCTTTTATTTTATTGTAATATTATGTAGTTGTTCGAGACATCAGAATTTAAAAAAATATATATAAATAGTACCTACTTAAGTTTTTAAGCAGTAACCAAGTTACGCAAATAAACAGTTATTATCAGTCACTTTTCATAAATATGCAGACTGCTACAGTATTTTGCTACAAACAAACTGACAGGCATCCATGTAACGCCATAATTATTATATGGGAAGGTCAATTTATTTATCAGTAACCCATGAAATGTTTTGGAAACACGACCTTGCAATTAACGTTTCGGAAATTATTAATAATGCTCGCTAATTTATGCTTAAATTAAATATCATTTAACAGCCATTTTTATTTATTTTCAATCCTTCACTAATAAAGTTCAAATATCATTTCATATATTCATCAATAGGGTATTACACCCATTTTTGAAAAGTGTCTTTTGTTCCTAAGCCACAAAAAAAAAACACAAAAATTTTATTCAATCGATGTGTCATAAACATGCATAAAATTTTACATTTTCAATTTTCGCGCGTTGAAAACGCTGGACGCCATGTTACTCTACGGTCATGACGGTATTTGGTCACTTGTAAGTAAATAAATGCGCTGATATTGGTCTAAATTGAACATATAAAATTTTATAAATAAAAAATTAGCTATTATCCATTTTATTAGTGTGCTGTTCCTTAAAGCATGAATACTAGTGAAAAAAAAAAAACTTCAGTTGACACTTTTTAGTTTACATACAGCACCGTATGACGTCATTATAATGGCGGCTACTGTTTCGCTTGTTTAGAAATAGATTAAAAAAACTGAAAACTTTGAAATTAATTTTAAAATTAATTAAGTTGTTAATTAATTAATTAAGTAAGTGATGAAGTGGCCGAAGGTGGTAGCACATAACCTAGCGAGATCTGGCGCTCAAGTGCATCTACCGGGATACATGGTTTGGTGCTTGGGGACAAATTAAAAATCGAGAGTGACCCTATTACCATGTTATGATTCCCTCACGGTGTTTCCTTCACCGCATAAGGATTCGAACACATGACCTTCGCCACAGCATCCAACGCCACTTCCACTGTTCTTTTGATTGTTTTTGCTGCTGCTGTTCATTTAACATCACTGGTCTTTCCTCTTCTCGGAGACTTACCTATACGTAAGTAGATACATACCAAAGAGAACATAAGTAGGTGCATTTAAGTAGGTATGTTAATAAAACACTGTAGTCAGTTTTCATTTTTTTATACAGAACAAATCCATTATCACCTAATGGCTATTACAATGTACTAATATATAATTACTAATTTATTTATATACCTATATCTATCTAATTGTATAACGGTTTCATGTAATCAATAGAACTTTGTCATTTTATTTAAAAAATGACAAAATTACGTAGCGTTTGCAAAACTTTAAATCGAATGTAAGGTTACTAATATTTACCATGGTTTGTATTGTATCATGCTTTTGTAGTAATTATTTTTGAATTTAAAGCTTAGGTACATTCGAGGAAGGTTTATGGAAGTTCTATTGTACAGTCGTGTAAAATGTAAAAATATGCATCAGTCTCCTGTCAAACACTTTGTTTCAGTCATTCCGTTGCCCAAAGCGATTCGGGCAAGAAGACTTGCTTTTACATTTACTTCATAACATGAATGGGGACGACACTCACATTACTAATAATAATGATTAGAAAAATGAATTATAAATTATACCTACTTATATATGAGAATATTTTTGACTAAGTATATACACAACGGAAGCGGTTACCCATTTCCAAAATAAAAGTTGTGTAGATAGTCAGTCTTACCAATTTTACCAAGAAACATATTTTAGCAATTTTGGTATCTAATAAAATGTAGAGTCAATAAGGAAGAGCGCTTGCAACTCAGCACTTGTTCTTTCTTTTTCTCACTCTGGTCAAGTACCTATTTTCCGTCTTTTTGGTGCATTTACATTTGGAAACGTTGGATTTAACTTTGCGTTAAAATCAAATTGGAGCTTTCAAATCTTTTGATATATTACTCTCATTGCGCCCAAAGAAGGTTCACTTCAAAAACTCATGTCAAAAACTTAATTACACAAGTACCATTTACTAAATGAAACTACATTTTATCAGCGAGTCGGTAACTGCGAATTGAATCATATTATTCTATACTGTTATAAATGCGAAAGTAAGTTTGTTTGTTTGTTACACTTAACGCTTCAACGCTTATAACGCGGGTTTTAGGTACTACTGATAAAATTGGTAAGATTGACATAATATCCTGTGAAGTAATAATGATTTAAGTATAGATATTATAACAATCCATAAATGTTTACAAAATTAAAACTTTACTTTCAAAACACTAGTACACAAGTATCATTATTTGTGCTCTGAGTGTATATAGGTATTTGACGTTTGGAATTGCTCGTTAGTTTCAGGCCTATTCCGCGAGAGGCGCTGTACCAATTTATAAACGCAAACGGAAAGAGTTATAGCTCTTAATTAATATAGGTACTCAGGGTAGTGGATAATATTGAGCGCATTCATGTAAAAAATAATACAGACATCCAAAGGGGTTTGCAGTACGTTAATTTATCATTTGAATAGATTTGCTCAGGAGTTTTAGGTGAAATAATAAGATAACTAACTACTTACAGGCAAGTTCATTTAAGACTCCTAACTATAAAAACTTAGACATGTGTATTAGCATTTTCTCAAACAAAAAGTATAAGCGCTTGCTTAGGTAAGTATGTGTCTTAATAGTAATGTATGCAATCAATATAAATAGTGGAGACAAAAAATAGTATATTAATTAATAAATATATATTAGTAGCTACAGTATAAATCACTATGAAAAAAGTTACGAAGGCAGTCTCGACGGAATATTTTATCAGGACGTCGATTTCATCTAGAGAAGTAAACCTAAAGGTTACTCTTTAAAATAATGGAAATAAGAACGAGGATTTTTTGTTGAAAAGTCAGAATTAAAGTTTAAGACGTGTTTCGGAAAGAAAATAAATTGGGTTTAGGTACTTCGTTCTCTAGATGATATGTCCTGGGTTTAGAAATCTTAATTATGATTCATAATGGAAGTTTACTTCTATCTCTTTCTCTCTATATAATAGTCTAGTATGTCTATTTGATAAGACGATTCAGCATACGTTTTTTTTCTTTTGTAGAGGCTTGTCTTTGACCACAATCTCTATGTGGTAAGGGAAGATGTGGCCGATGATGGTAAGTACACATGGAATAGAATGGAGCTGTATCCCAATTGGTGTTGCGGAAAAATACAGAAGGTACTTGATGACAGATTTTTGATTTGAGGGTGTTAGTCAGCAAGCGGGTACTACAAAGTACCTACCCGCTACAAAGTACCCTACCATAAAATTATTGGTTTCCTTCACTGAGAGCTCAAATCTTTAAATCTACCGCAATCTTTAATCGTTTAAACCTGAATCGTTTATATGTTTGTCTAATATTCATATATCTAATTAATTGTTTTACATTCAAAGCACAAGATATATTTTAATTACACTCAAGACACTACAATATTATAGTTATTTAGAGTAAAATTTTGTGCAATAAAGACTATAATATAAAACATGATTTACAAAAGTAATTTACACTAGAAGTGTGCAATGCGACTTGTTTTATTATTGTAACATACTACCTATGGTTATTTAAACAAAATATATTTTATCCATTTGGTCGCAAATATTTACGATTTAATTTCATCGTTTTATTTTCCCATTCAAAAATAAGTATAGTTACAGGGAAATTATATATATATAAACCATAACACAGGACTAATATTTCTAGCACAAATCCAACGATATTTTTTTTTATTTTGTTTTTCAATACAAATGTGCAATTTTTTTCCACATCCATCATATTCCTCACGTGGTAGTGACAGTAACCAAATAAATATTCTGGTACATATTATATAGGAAATATGTTATATGACTGGACCTTTTTAACAAATTGGCTTACAAATTATTGGGTAACTCGCTAAGATTTTTACCAAATTCGGTTTTCAAATATATTTACACAACAAAAACATACACTTACATACTAAAGTTCCGCTTAAAACTAACTTTTTCAATAATAAATATAGTTTTAGATCATAGTAACACACAAAAATACGATTTTCACTCTGTTTTGTCACTAGCTTCCGTGATGCGCCCCCGGGCCATCAATACGCCTGAAACAGAAATTATTTTATGTTAGGTAGTTAAATACATAAAAAGACTTTAAAATTGTGAAGTGAAACCAATTTCGTGGACCAGATCGATGATAAAATAGGATGAGCTACGATAGGAAAAGAAACAGTTGCACTTTTAGTCTATGTAAGGGTGGAGCGGTCGAAAGACCACCACCTGTGTCCAGTCAAAAAAAAACAGATGCACTTGTCAGGACAAAGCACTTGTTCTATAAAGAATCAAAAAACTCTCTCATTTATAATGACAACTTATTTCATACCGGATTTATTTATATTACTTGAATAGAACATGTATCGCCTGATTCTTATTTGTATAAAACATTTTTAACAATCAGAACAGTTTTAGTTCTTAACCGTGGGAAACAGGTGCCCAAACTAGGTTTACCTGTGCCATAGCACATCTCATACTCATAAGTAGACGCATAAGTCTCCTCTCTCAAGAGGAAGACTTGATAGGATGTAGTTAAAATAATAAAATATAATTTATAAGTATGGTAGTTGAAACTAGGAAGATAGAAAAGGCACAATAATAATTGCAAATAGAAGAGGGCTATATACACTCAACATAGTAGTTATAATCCTCCTTTTAGTAGCCGGGTAAAATAAAGAGGCTAATCTATCAATTCTTTACAATATCTTTTAAAACCCCTAATTTTAAATATAACTTTGTAAATGCTCACCTTAACTCCATAAGCCATCTCGTAACCACCTTTGCTCTGCATCTGGTTCTGCATGGAGTGCAGCAGTGATGACGGGATGTCCATGTCTGTTGATCCTGAAATTGCGATAGAATTGCTAGTTTTATAACCGTTTATAGCATAGCTTAGTTACCTAGGTCAGTTATTGAGAAGATATCTTTCTTTGGATCATAGGCTTCCATTATCATCACCATCATCCATCACCAGCTCATATTCGTTCACAGTGTATGCGCCACCAAAGAAGTCCCGTGGAATTAATTCAATTCGATCTTATTTCTTCTTCGATAGGGGTGGGCCTCCGGGACTTATTTGGTGGCGCGCTCTCTACCTCTAAATAACGAGATGACATGATTAAACGTCTCTTTCAGATCAACATCATCAGCGGGTATCTATCGAAGTATCAGTAACTTTGTCTTTTGACGAAAAAACATTGCTTTACCTAAAATGGCTGATTTAATTTAAAAATGGAATCTCTCAGTGTCCTTGGAGCCTTATGGCAAATTTTTTTGGACACCGAAATAAAAAAAATACAAAATTATTTTATGAACGCTCGAAATGAGACCACACTTATTTTTATAACGGTAAAGGTTAATTTTTCGGGATTTACATTTTCATGTAAGTACTTTTTTTCGCTGGTAATGTAATCAAAGCGTGTCAAAACACTCTAAAATTTTCTTTTTCCGAATCAATGCATGGGACTCGCCGTGATTTTTTCTTCGAAATCGATCATAGGTAATCTATGTTGTAATTTTTGTAAAAGCTGTAATTTGTTCTTGAACAGACGATACAATAAATTATGGTAATACAGACGGACAGTAAAATTCGGCAAATAGCTACGAACACGCAATGAAAGCTATCTCGTGCTGCAATCACTAATTATGAGAGAAGGTCAAGCCGCAACTATAGATTTATGATAACAAGTGCCCAGACAAAGTGATCGTTTATAATAATAAAGTTAAATGCATTAATGTTACATACAATGGAGTTTTTATAAGTACCTAGTTAGGTATATTATATTAAATATCGATACCTACCATGGAATAAAGTGGTGTTGGCAAAGAGTAGGTATATATTATAGTTATGTAACACATAGGTTGGTTTCATGTTATGTGGTAACGGTGTGGTTTTATCAACTTTTTAGTAAGGGATACCTAGTGAATCACTTGTACCCTGAGTGTAAAAAAAATCCGCTATCGCGTCTGTGTTTCTGCAGTATCACCATGGAACTAAATTCGCTCAATATTTTTTTATAAACGCGATTTTAATCGTTTACTAAGTAGACCGATCTCAACGTCAATTCTTTACACTAATAGCAGGCTAGCAGTAATTTTGTGATCGCGAATGGGGATCGCGTCCCAAAACTACCTACAAAAATATAGAATTCCAGGAATCATCATCATCATCATCATCTCAGCCGCAAGACGTCCACTGCTGGACATAGGCCTCCCCTATTGATCTCCAATAATTCCAGGAATCGCGAGTCAACTTTTAATAAGAAAATTAAATAATAAATTTATTTTGCTCCCAATAAAAGTAATTATAAATTAATTACGTAAGTGAGCTTATGATGAGCCTACTAATAGGTAGTTATAATAAAATGTGAAGTTCGTGTTTGTTTGGATGTTTTGTTACTAAATCATATAGGCCGTATTGGCAGAAATTAGATGAAATTCAGTACATAGAAATATCATTTCCTGGAATAAAACATAGGATACCTTATATTCCGGGAAAACATAATATCCCTATTATAGTAAATCGCCGCGGGGTGGAAGCTAATCAACTTGCTCGTACGTAAGTTGGTACTATAGGATAAATTCCCTGCCATAGAATGTTAATTTGGCATTAGAAGTAGAACCATAAATCTATTTATATCCATTTAATGTAGAGAAGATACCTACATTAAATTAGTTTAGAAGAGATTTCCACCTGTCAAAATGGGCCTATTAAATTATGACAACTTTCGTTTTAAATAAGTTAACTTGTCTATGTGATTTGATAAAAAAAAATTAAAGTGTGTTATGAAAAAGCACCTTATAAGCAGAGATGTACAAAATACTTTTCGAAAAGTATTTAAATACAAAATGCAAATACTTTTTTAATATAGTATTTCAAATGCAAGATACAAAATACTTTTGCCTTTTGTATTTAAATACTAAATACAAAATATGTATTTTCAAAATACTTTATTGAAATAAAATACTTTATGGTAAAATTACTGGTTTTCTCTATTTATTAAAGATTTTAAAATCACAAGCTCTTCAAAAAGAGCATCTGACATGTTGCGTCTGTGTGGACGCATAATCATACCACCATACGAAAATAGCCTTTCCACTGGTGCTGAACTCGGGAGACAAGTGTTGTACCGTAAAAAAACTTTTTTTATAGTTGGATATGTGTTGAGGATATTCAGACTTGTGTCTTCATCTCTTAAATATTGGAGGGTCCAAATCAGTAGGTTAGGTTATAGGTATGTATTTTTTACAATTGTTATTATTGTTACTGATTGAGAATATTTGGAAACTGTAAAAACTTTAATGTTAAAGTTAATATCAAATTTTGTATAGAACTTTTTGAGTCAATGTTTAGGTACTTACATTTTGCATTAAAATTCCAATTCCAACATTGGGCAAGCAATCACTGATTAATATTTAATATAAAGTATTAAGTAGCACACCAAATCCAACTCTGTACTTAATAGATAATATATTTTTGATAACAAACAGTTACAATACAAACACTACTTGTATTAATAAATAAATAGTAACTGTCGGCGTTAGGTTAGATATAAAACGTAACCGAGGCAAAATGAAATGGAAAAGGCGCGTACGGCGTAATGACATGTAAACAGTGTTACCAACTCTGAATTTCATTTAGTGCTAAAACTATGTCGAAATGTACTAAAAACGAGCAGTCTTAAAAAAATGGTGCTAAATAAAAAAAACGTCACAGTCCGATTTAAATGTTTTTACTATTATTATAGTTGTACAGTAAACAATTTTGAAATCTAAAGATTTTTATTAACATAGAATAGATTTAAATGTCAATTAGCACACAAAACGACCAAATTAACTTATGATATGATCGAAGCTTATATTTATATTACATACTTGCCACAATGCCCACAATGACATCTTTTTTGTAGTGCTGTGTACGTACCGGTTTTTTATAAATATATTTTTCTATTTCTGTATTTTTATTTGTCATTTATACATTTATACACTCATAATCACTTAAATACGAATCGTTAAAATAACGTATTATTGCCTACACGGCATATTGTTTAAATACAATTTGTTTTGGCATTTTTTTAAAGACATTTCGAGCGAACAACACAGAAATAATGAAATAGCTGCCAACACTGCAAAACGTAACAGTGACTTTGAGGATTGTCAAGAGGGGTCCCTCATATATTATTGGTCAGGTTTTATATGCGTTTTGTTTCATTTGTCATTTTGCGCATAAACTTTCAGAGCTGCCGCGCCACTAGTGGCCATTTTTTGTTTTTACTGAATCGCGGAATGCTTTAGAAAAATAAAGCTAAGAATAAAAAAGTATTTTGTATTTTACAAACCATTTTACAAATACAAAATACGTCTCGAATAGTATTTCAAATAAAATACAAAATACTTTTTAAAAAAAGTACTTAAGTACAAAATCCAAAATACGTATTTTGTATTTTGTATTTGTATTTTAAATACAAGTATTTCAAATATGTCACAACTCTGCTTATAAGCAAGGTAAGATCGCCAGAACATTATGTTTAGTAGGTATCGACCTTCGCGTGTAGCATACTCCAAATGTATCTGTAAAAATACAGATAATAGACGCCTTCGTGAAGGATGTCCTCCAGATCAGATATTGGTGTTTTGTTTATGATAAATACTTCGCGTTTCTATACAGTTTACTTTTAGGTAGAGCGTAATTATTTATTTACGATATTATGTAAGTACATACATTGTACTTTTTGTTGCGTTGTTTTTGTCAATTAAAAAATAAATAATAAAAAATAATCTTGCAATCCAACGAGGTAACGTCATGTAGCTTTGTGGGAGCCATGCCTGCAGGTGGCGATTTAAACGCAGTTTTGTTTTCATATATTTTATTATAATATTTAGTTTAAGTAGTTAAGGTTCACATTAAGTTTTGTTTTTGTATGTAATTATTTTTGTAAAAATAATACTAATATATATAATACCTAAGTACATTTATTTTTTTCATAAAAATATATTTATATAAAAAAGAATTAAGTAAACAAGCAAAAAAAAAACTTTGCTAGTTATGTATAATTGTTTTCATTTTATTTTGTTTATGTATTTTTTTAATCCAATAGGGACAATTATTCTATTCACGTAATATGTATTAGGTACCTTACATTAAAAAAATTATATGTGTATGTACCTAGATACAATACATTTAACATTATGTTTTCTGCTGTGAAGTTTTATTATATGTAATATGTATAGTTTCACAAACAATTTGTTACTTATGTACTTACCTATTTATGCGCAACTTGAGTATTATAAAAAAATTGTGACCATGATAGCATACAATGATTTTGAAGAGCAAACGATGTTTTAATGATTACCGAGTCATCCTACTTAGGTGAAGAGAGGCCGAGGAGTCAAATGTCAAGGGTGAAGTGATTTCAGTACATATGACCTCAGGTTTTGTTTCCTTAATGACAGTCATGCTATAACAACTTTTGTAAATGTAAATAGTAGGTAGTACTAAGTACAATACACTGACGGATATGTATATTTATATATGTAATTAGTAAGTACTTACTTACTTTAATTATATTTGAAGTACCTACCTACTATTACCCTTAGGCAGTATTTTATTTTCACTGATGACTTTTAGCATTCGTATAGTAAAAGCGTTTGTGAGTATTTCTGTCTAAAATACTGAGTCGTTTTGAATGAAAATTGCAAGAAACTTCTTAGATAGTCTGTGGTTAGGTGTCCGGGGATAAACAAAGGATAGATTTCAATTTACTGCATAATTATGCTATGATTCTGTAAGGTAATTGCTCTGTCTCTAACGTAAACTATTCTATCTATAGTCAACGATAGAGCCAGAGCGTTGATGGCAGACACAGCGTAGAGCTTGTGAAGTTGTGACATTTACCTTACAGAATAGCTCAAACCTTAATCTTTTCATAATTTTACCAAGCACAAAATAGTTTAATCCCATAGACTTAATATTAGTAAATGTTTTGTTAAAATAAATATAAAATAGGTTAAGATCCCAAACTAAACAGAGTTATCGCGGAAGTCTGTTATCGGAAAATAAAGCCTTTTGCTTCGGTAGACCAACCGATTGGTTCATCTGAATATGCCCGAATGTCCGGAAACATCATAAACTAATAAATAATTTTCTTAGAATTAGAGGGCGAAAAAAAACCGTAGTTTGTTCTATGTTGGTACACACATGATCTATAATTGTTTTCGTAGATGGTGTTTCACGGGTACAATATTTTCTGTTGATTTTGTTCAGAATTCTGAAGTCGCATTCTTTTAATGTGTCCTTATAGTTGCGTGTGTCGTTGTCGGGTTTTAGCAGGTCAAAATTAAAATCGCCAGATACCACAGCCTTCTTCTTTTTTGGAGTTGCATCGAATACGCCTCGAGGAAGCCAGGCACCTTTTTCCTATGAGGGTTGTATACAGCTCCAATATCTAAACATTGTTTACCCAAGTGAACCCAGAGGTAGTGAATATCATCATCGATGCAATGTTCCTCGATGAGATTGTGCTTTAAGTCATTATGTACAAAAATAGAGATATTATTAATTCTTATAATTATACATCGCATTTCAAGATATGTTAAGTTAATAAAAAAAAGGTTGATCTAAATAAAATACCCCGTAACTAATGTTACATGTTATTTTCCTCTCATATATTATTATATTATGCTTATTATTATGTATTACGATGTGTGCATGTAACCTACACACATAAAACACATGCATAAAAATAAGAATTGAATGAATTGTAACATTTGTGTTGTAAAAGTTGTACTAACTATGTTCTACTGAAATAAGGTTTCAAGGTGACCGTGGCGGAAATCCGCCAAATGCATTGCCGTGCGAAATGTATTCGTCACGACTCCAATTAAGAATATTTATTTACATACAAAACGCATCCATTTATCAAAACTGATAATGTATTCTATATGAATAATTACCTATGTATGTACCTATAATAAGTAAGTATATGGTGTTGCTTAGATATCTACATATAATATATTTTTATGCATATTCGCTACAACCGAAAAATATCCTGAAAATTGAATACTTGGTAGAACTTTGTACTGTCTGAGACAACCTTCTTTCTATATTTATAAAACTCCTTTTTACGAGACCTCGCTCAATTTGGCAAAGGAACAAAAAAAACGCTCATACTTTAAATGTAGGACCCTATTTTTTAAAAAAATTCTATGATTTTTTTATAGCTTTGTTTGCGTCATAGATATGTAACTATACAATACAGCTTGATAAAACTGGTAGTCTCCGAGTAAAATGATCATGACAGAAAGACGCACATACGGATATGTCGAATATATATAAAAACAGTAAAATTTTGGCATTGGCATTGTATATCTATGCCTATTATATATCTTAAGATGACAATCTTACGCAACAGCATTTATGATGATGATGAAAACATTTATGGTGATATGTGTCCA
Source organism: Tetheella fluctuosa (assembly GCA_951216915.1). Lineage (NCBI taxonomy): Eukaryota > Metazoa > Arthropoda > Insecta > Lepidoptera > Drepanidae > Tetheella > Tetheella fluctuosa. Next base: position 6,905,719 of record OX578234.1, read on the forward strand.
ATTAATTTAACGGTTGGTGTGACAAATTCATTATAACCATTCGCACTCGCATTGACCTCATGTACGTGCGACTGTACCTAACTGTGGTTTCGTAACAGTCGTAACACGACTAACCTACATTATAGATATTATAATTATTATGAGAAAACAGAGATAGACTCAGAATAAGACTATGATAAGACTAAGATTTTTGCTATATCATGAAAATCTTTACATTCATAAATTTATTAATAGTTTCTGTAGTGGAATAGAAACAATATTATTGTTTAGAAATTAGAACGTAATCTAATTTGAATAGGAAAAACGTTTAATTTAAGTTTTCCCCAATTTTGATTACACAATTATCACAAAATAGCACTACTTACCTTGTTTTCGATTGATTAGTATCGTGTAGCATTTAATGTCAGAAGGCTGACAAGCATGCTGGGGCGGTTTATGTGGCTACGGTCGCTATGTTCGTTGTTCAATAGTTCATTAGGTAAGTACGAAGTTAAATTTTATGCATTAAACTATTACCTCCGAATAAATATCTACCTACAAATTAGTAGATAATGTTAACAACAGGTTTTTACTTTTATCGGTGCTTTTACAAAATTCATATAATTAAATGGGTACAGTACAGTCAATGAAAAAATACTAGGTATAAAGTTTAGTATAATTATTATTCAATAAAGGTACGAAGGATTTTTTTTCCCCAACTGTACCGTAAACCCAAGTCCTCGTTGTCGTGTCAACAATGGTGAGCTTACATTTATATGTGTGCTGTGTTGTGTATCTGTTGGTAAGCAACAGGACACTGGTACATAATATGTGTTGCATATTGGATGTATCTTTTCCTAAAGATATTATTGTGTTTCTAATTCTTGCGACGACGACTAAATATTGTATCTATCCTAAATAAATAATTGTTTTAGTTTTGTTTTTAACAAGCCAGCAGTGAATACATGTTACCTATAAACCGGTTCATAATTAGTTCCTTTGTACCTTTGAGAAAAATCTGGATCACATTTACCTGTATACGACATTTGCTTTTTTTTTAATCAACGTGAAGGTAAGTAGATGTCGATGGACGTAGGAGTAGCAATAAAGTAATAGAGTTGAGCGAAGGACTCTGACTCTAGAAGAAGATTTAACTATGATAAAAACGCATTTTATTAGCTTTTTATATGAGGTTATGCGACTCAGGCCTTAGGTAAATTATCGCATGGAATAGATGCAGCCTATATAAATGATAGGCAGTTAAGTGCACTAAAGGGAATCACGATATTTATACAGGTGGTAGGAGATAAGGGCTGACAACGCCACCTGCGTTAGCTCACGAGCAAATTATTTATTTGCATGTGGTTTTTATACATGTGTAAAATATTAGGCCATGTTTATAATGTGTATTTTTAATATTTTTAACACATTCTGCCGTAAGCAGAGATGTCTTTCTTAAATGAATTATTATCTTTGTTTATTGAATAACTATAGAAAGGGACAGGGCTAAATGTTAATTAATCATTATAATTAATTGACTTCTCCGTATAACTACAATACGTCATATATAAGTTTGATATGATAAATCAAAGTTTTAACATAGGTACTAGGTACATTATTAGATATTATTACGGTAGCGTTTTTTTAATAAAACTTTTTTAATTCTTGGAACATGGAACAATGCTACCACGTATATGCAGTGATATTAATAACAAAGAACTATTATTAATAGTCGAATAGGGTTCATTTTCCTAAAACAAATCCATTTATAATGAAATTGTGTGATAATTAGTTACACAGTAAAGTCACCGCGGTCTGCGACTGTACCAACTCACAGTGTGTATAAGTACTGTGCTACGTTTAGTTAGAAGGATGAGTCACTCTCGGTTGAGTCTGGTTGAGTCTCCGGTCTGCGAACTTGCTTGTTTATTTTCGAATAAAACTTATCAGTCTGTACGTCACATTGTTGCATTTATAGGAACTTTCCTCGCGATGATAATATTGCTAAATGATTATGTGATAAATAGGTTTGTATGTTTTTATATATTTAACTGTTTAGTCACATTGATTATGATTAGTGTTCTAGATAAACTGGTTTAAGTGCAGCTGTCGGAATGTCTTTATAGATTTTGAACTTTCCAACATTAAAAAAATGCCAATATGTAATCAGATTGTCTATAAATATATTTAAAAAACTAATTAATCCCCAGCTTGCGTTGCAATGCTTATTTTTTTGTCAGAAACAATATCGGGCCTGCACACACAAACTCACCGAAGTTCCATCGCAATCAGATAAACGTATACCGTTACAAACAAACAGACAAACGGATTAAGAGACAAACATTGATTTTTAATGTAAACATGCTGAGTTTCTTGTCGGGTCTTCAGTTGAAGGCTGACTTTTGAACCGGTTGAGACTTGAGCTGCTAAGTGCCCTCTTAGGGCCTTAACTGAATAATGACTTTGACCTTAAGGATGGTATGAATAAGGCTCGCTATGACTACCCAATTAGGCCACTAAAAAGTACCCAACCCCATACCATGGTAAATATAAAAATAAAAAGACAGAAAATACTGTTGTCTTTTTACGGCAAATCAGTCAAAAAGAAATAATGAAAGCAGACAGAGCAACTGTACGAAAGTGCAACTAAGAAATACGAGAACAAGAACAACGCAGTCGGAGTTCTAAATTTAAAATGCAACGACATTCCATGTCTCGGTTTGTATAATGGTTGGTTGCGCTTGCGCGGCATCTTTGTCTATTATTTTACTTTACGTTTTAAATGTAATTAAGAGATCACTTTAAAGTAAGGATTGAAATTATTACACCGTAGGACTATTACGTTTGGGGTACTTTGTAGGACAAGCCTGACTGCCTACCACCCACAGAGCGATATCGCCAAGCACCTCTACCGGTGTGCTCCGGCGCAATTGAGAGTCAGTATCACCGTCGGCCACATCATCACTTTTTATGGTAAAGTTGAGGTCAAACACAGTCTACCAAAAGTAAAAATTAATAAAGTATTTTAAAGTTTTTAATTTTTTTATGGAACACTCATTTTCGCCGACTTCAAATCAGAATCTACTACATCGGACTAAAGTTCCTCGAATACAACTAATGTAGGTTAGAGTTGCACATTTTTTTATTATTATTTTTAGTGCTTTAGTTTGGAGTCAATTTTATTTTTTATTTATTTTGTAACGAGCAGCTGACGTACGTATAATTATGATATCTTTGTGAAATATAAATATAACTTTGAAGAAACATTAAATTGTAAAAAAAAATATTAGTGTTTTTGCTCTCAGTTCGAAAGATAAACGTTATTATATAATTTATTTGATTTGAAACAACTATTATAGCCTTCCAAAAGCGACCTAGTTTACTTGTCAGGTCAGAAAACAAACTAAAATCTTAATTGGAATATCGCAAGCCACTGCATCGATTAACCTTTTTTGGTAGAACTTAGAAATCTATAAATTGATAGCTACTACCTACTAAAAAGTTGTTTGTTTATATAGAATAGGGTATTTTACTCTATATGAGAAAATATCCAAAAATATACCTTAACATGGCGTCCAGCGCTGCAGCGTTTTCGTCAAATTACGCGCGAAAATGTAAGTAAAACATTTAGAAACATTTTTATGGCACTTATCGATTTAATAAAAAATTGTGTATTTTTTATTAAATCGATAAATTATAACTTACTAAATACTTTTAAAAATGGGTGTAATACCCTATTTTACCTACGTTGTCATGCATGCAGGCGTACCTACTACAATGTGTGTGGTGTGGGGGGTTTGCTTGCACGCCGTATTGGATGAACAGATTTAGATGAAACTTGGGACAAACATGTAGATCATTACTTAGATTGCATTCGTCTGAAACGTGGATAAAACCGCGGGCAAAGTAGTGTTCGATATAATGACCTTTGTCAAACGAAAATATGTTTCAAATAAGGATGTGATAAGAAGGACGTTCATGTAATCACGTAGGTCTGTCTATCTTTATATTTATTAAATACATCAATCGATTCTGATAAATAAATTGCATGATGCGTAATGAATTAATGTAGTAGATTTTGATTATTTATTATAAAAGTGTAACTGGGACCAACTTAGCATTCTGAATATAAAAATGTGCCATTTAAAAAATAATCTTATTGCTTCAAAATAAGGTTTATTTGTGATATAAAGCTGTGTATTAGCAGTTTAACCCCCCCGGCCATATTTAATATGACCGTATGTAATTGAGTTATTACTTTAATGAATTAATGAATAATGATAATACTTATTTATCTTATTTCCAAATGGTGGTCATTGATTTACTTAATATATGTAACTATATTTATAATAAATTATATGATAGCACGATTTATTAAGTAACTACTTACGAGTTGACTTTGATTGTAACATTTAGATTTATATTGAGATATTTGGAATGATGTAGGAATTAGAAAACCTCTCTATAAAATCTTCAGAATTATTTTATGATAAATAATTTTGATAATGAATAAATTGTTTCACTATGTTTTTATTCCTGTCACAGATCGCTTTGAAAGTTTTGGAATTTGCGTATTTTTTATGGTAACCCTATTAGCGCCATATTTGGCTCACGCTGTCTTCGCCCGCTAGTCTATCTTTTCCTAATTTGGTATACACGTGTGTCCTACGGCTTATAGATGAAGCTATTTTTTATATAACAACCCGTAAAAGATCGCTATTTGAGAATACATCTCAAACACTAACGTGTATGGTTCAAATTCAATTGGATTACAGATATCCTTTTACGTAGGACCACTCGCATTTCCTTAGATGAACTATTGTGATGTTCACTTTATAGGGTATGATTTGAATGATTTACTAAGAAACCATTTCTATGAAATGTTAACTATTTTACTTATAGATGGGATTGGATTAAAAAGAAACATAGTTTTGAGGATATAAAAAGGGTTAGTTGACCCATAAATGGCATCCTCTTTTGATATTATTAAATGTGAGTCTTGTCCTCGTAAGAGGCTATCTTAGGACCTTCTAGTACATAAAAAGATAATAAATTAGAGTTTGTTTGTCCTTCCTCCACATTGTACCAACCACAGAAAGGAATTGACTGTTTAGGTAGGTACTACTTACCGCTACTTTATACTCAGGTGAAATCTCGCGGGGCGGGAGCTAGTCGAAAAATAAAAGTTTTATTGAGGAAGTCGTATCTATAGTCATGGCTGACATACTTTTAAATCTATTTAGCTCTTAGGTGTACATTTGTTTCAAATTTTCAATACAAAGTATTTATGTAATTATACATAAATACTTCAACTAGAATTTGTGAAAACACTTAAGTTTCTCCGAATAAACAGTAGATATCTACTAGTAGTTTGGAAATGTATTGCAAAATTCAGTTAGCCAAAGTGCAATGAAAATGTTGAGTCCACGATTATTATTTCAATATTTGAAACATTTTGTTGTAAATGCTCTTGCTTAATTAAAGTTTTATATACGGCTACATTTACGATTTCGTCATCATCATCTCCTGCCGACATCCCATAAGTGGGGTCGGCACAATATGATTTCTTCTACCATTTCCCCCTATCAACAGTCATTTCAGCGTCCACTTATTTCTAAAGATGCATTTCCTCATACGTCTGTTCACAAGTCAATTTACACCTTATTACTAACTGCATAAAAATCAAAGACATACGCAGCTGAGACATGGACGCTCAGTGAGCGAAGGAGAGGGTATGCTTGGAATAGTTTGCGTGACAGAGTCAGAAATTATGAAATCCACCGACAAAGGTGACTGATATAGCAACTCGAATTAGCAAGCTGAAGTAGACCTCGGACCTGAGATGTGGGGTGCGATGCCCTGCGGCTCGCTGCACAGTCTTAAGGATGACGGAGACGCACTTTGGGAGACGCCTTTCTTCAGCAGTGGAGAGACACAAGCTCACAAGTCATGGTTTAAACAACCAAATCTTGCCCTGCATCTTGATATTTTTTAAATCAGTAGTTCAAGTAGTCTGACGTCATCGGATCCGTTTGTTTCGAACCCATGAGTATTGAAGTTTACTGCTTAGTATGCAAACCACTCGTGCAGGTCGTTCACCTTGGCTTTCTGGAAGGTTAACTCGATAATCGATTGACTGACGGCTCGATATCTCGTCGATTGGATTGTACCGATCATCGCACTGAAGTGCCACCCACTTGTTGATAACGACGTATCGATCTGAGATAATCGAAATTCAAAAGAAGAATATGTATTTCTCTTATTTGTAGGTATGTTTTATTATCGATTTTATTAATCGGAGTAGGGTTAAAATCTGAGGTTGATTTTTGTTTGCTCTGGAAATATATTAGGGTTGTCGATTTTCATAGGGAGAAAATATTTATTAATGTAAAATTTATAAAAAACATTGTAAGGTATTTGAATGAATTGAAAAAATACTAGCATTTGGATTTTCAGAAATAGCAGGCATGGGAACAAAATAAAACGTTAATTTTGGCCACTAAGCACATACACCTACAGGAATAATAACGCATAAGTATTTTATACAAGTCATAAGAACACTACAATCTTGCTACTCGCTTTGTCACATCGCAACCTAATTACCTACCTACAGATTCCTATTTAATACTCCTTCAATAACGTTTCTTAGAAACTAAATAACACGCTTAGAAAACATCTCAGTTTTTCAAACAAGCCACACTAGTCCTATATTAAAAGGCTGGTACAACAAATCTAGTTACTTTTTATTGATGCAAGTTTACTACTCATTACGAACCTACTTACTGTAGCACTAATATAGTCTAGAATAAACTTACAAGTTACATACTTACTAATGCTGTCTGGTTCTACACTTTTGATTATAAATTGGCAAAGTAATTTTATTACAAAGCAGTTTTTATTAATTCAACGATTTTTTATGTAATAAATTAGGTAATAAGCTCACCTATGTGTCCAGTGTGTTGGAAGTTTGTAGGCGCACCAATCATGGATCTATCTATTCTCCGCCGCGTGCGCTGCGCCTGCGCCGCCGGCTGGTAGCAGCACGCGAACCATTGCAGCCAAATTTCACTGCCGGTACTTGCCATTGTAATGTCCACTACACACGCAACCGCCTAACTAACTGTACCACAAATGCGGTTTATAGTATAGTTTTTTTAATGGATGCTCTAAAGATGGGCTATGAGCTCCAGATCGAATGCGTTCGATGTTCGATATCGCGCCGCACTGATGTCTAACTCGCCGTTTGATTTTTCTCGACACGATCGACGTCACTCGCCTTCTGAGATGATCACTGATAACGATGATGGCATGATTCCCCTGATAACAGCTGCAAAAAAAAACAAAAATATATAACTTTGAAAAATATTAAATTGTTATTTGAAATGTGTTTGTTTGTGAACTAAAAAACTTCTATTTTGCCTATGACCTTCTCAGACGGAACAACATGCCAAAAAATACAAATAACGAATGAGTGAGTAAAATACCTTATGTTCGAAACGAATGTATTATTTCATGGAAACATTGACCTATAGGAACTATCTTCTTACTATGTCATAAAGCTAACAACTTAGTAATTTATTTATAATCTGTGTTACTAATAACATGTTTGATAAGCAAATATTTTCGAATCATTAGCTAATTCGTTTCTAGCGTTGAACATTTAAACCAATAGCTACATATTGCAGAAGATATAGGAACAGGTAAAAGTATAATATGTGCTATCTCTGACGTCAGGCATGCACCAGATCAGAGTAACTATATGTTAAACATTAAAAGCACTATACTTATAAAAGGCTATATAACTAATATTCCGAGAATGACAGGTGATCGATATATGTATATGAGACAACTTAAGCGGAGTTTTAGATAAATAGCGTTGTATAAGTAAGGGTTATCAAAATATTTCGTTTCCTAACGATTCTTTGACTTAGAATCAATATGATGATACAATGGTAGGTATTATAGAATTATAAGATTATCAAATTGATAAAGTGTCCGTCATTAAAGAAGCTCAAATTATTTTGGCATCTACATTAAAAAAGATTCCAATGATTGCTTTGTAGCAATTGAAATGTGAGTGAAATGAAATCACTGTCTTAACTGTAGACTATATTTACTTTAGTAACATGTAACAGCATGCCATTCTAAAGTAAATCAAAATGAGTAAACAGTAACACAAAACGTGTCGAAGACGTAGTAAGATTATCTATCACTTAACCTCGCGTGAACAAGCCTTTAGACATCAAAGTGTTTACAGATAAAGCTTTCTCGGCAAGTGACAGTTTGGACTGATGCGATAATTCTGACAAAATGTCGGATAGTATAAGATACGATAAGAATTTAAATGCGGAAAGTTGCGTGCGTAGGACCTTGTAGGAATCCTAAAAAAATATATAGCTCTATAGGTAGCCAAGTCTTAATAAAGAAATCGACAAAAGTCCTGTATAGGAAAATAAGAAATTCTAGATTAACTACTAACAGATGTGCTAAGGCAAGCTATTAGATAAATATTTATGTTTGTTCAAGACCAAACATGTTCCATTTCCTCTTTTACAGATATAGTATAGTATGAAACCACACTGACATCTTGCTTAATTTAAAAAATAAGTTCAAATTCTGTATACTATTAAATACTTTACACTTTACTGTATACTAGTTAATACTTGACCTGAATCATTACGACCTCTATTCTAAAGATAAAAATCGAAGAAATTAATATTTGATTTCATTAAAATAAATGATTGCATTATGATTTAGCACTCATAATTTTTTGGGTCAGTTAATTAATTTATTTCCAAATCTAGAAAGCATATCTTTTAACAATTATTGATTCGCGGTTTCGCTTACATTAACTAGTTTAATTAATATTCATGAGCCAATAATATAACTTGTAGATCAGTCAGTATAACGCGTGATATTGATATTCTTCAGTTTTACGGAAGCCGCGACGCATGAGCTGTTCGAACTTGACCGTGTATGGAATCAATTAATATTATTGCCAATATATCAGAGTCCTAAGTAATATTAATGCTTCCTGACCTTCGTTTGGCGACGGCACTCAAAGATGAAGAGAAAAATGCAATAGTAGCGCTATCTCTACAATGAGAAATGTCTAATCCTGACATATGATCTATCCTGATTATATCTTTCGTGCCTGATTTTATCAATTTCTGTCTCGTCAAAGCTGAAACTAAAGCGAGGTTGCATGAATTAGCTCAACTACAAGGTACTGATATAACCAACTTGAAGACAAATCAACAATATTTAATGAACAGTGATAATCAGTGAAAGTGCTCTACGGATCAGTAGAACCGACTGTAGCTGGCGACAGGGAAAGTGCTTTAATTGTCACTCGATCTTGGTGACTTGTAGTGAAATGTATACCTGCTGAACAACTTAATACAGATATATATATATATCTGTATTCTATATAGTCCAAACGTCTTTTTGTTTGGATTGGATGCTGGTATTACGAAAACGGTGCCGATTGCAACTGACCGAATTCAATAAATAAAGCTTACAATATTCTGACGTCTTTGTAAATCAATATGTCTTGATGATACTTAATTTCTAGTTTTAGAAACTGTTGCAAAGCAAAACTTATAATCTTTCTAGAGCTTATCATATGTTATAAATACTTTACCGGTTTTGCTGAGAGAAATTAACATTCCAATGCGGTATAATGTGGACTCGAAATTGCTTGTAAAAGACTTGAATAAAATCATGCCGTATCGTGCAGTGAGCCCGAAGTGTGTCATCGTCGTATTATTATGGATAATTTCGCAGAAATACAAATGTTGCTTCCATTTTTCCACAAGTTCCACAAGAAATGTGATTCTAATTTTAGGTAATGTGCGAATTTTATGAAAGCATAAGAAGAGATTGATTTTCAATTATGGACCAAATCCATATTTTGTTGCATACACGATGTGTTAAATTGCTTGTGCAAACCAACATATTAGTACCTACCTTACTTTAATTAGTTTTTAAGTCTTTTACTTGCAACACTGTAATGTACGTCTATTATCTCTCTGTGATATGACATGGTCAAAACGTGTCAACACTACTCGCTAATTAAAATATATGTACAAAGATTTTCTTTCAGTTGGTAATATTTGAAGATACTTCTTAAATAGTTGAATCGAAGTCGAAGTCGTATTACTGCAATTAGGTAGTATTCTATTGTAAAGCAATAAATTTGAATAGTTAATTTCATTATTGTCAGTAAAAAATAAAAGTTATACCAATCATAGTTTTCCAAACAATAGCCCAGTGGAAATTAATTCTATTGAGCAATCGTCTTTGTCACGAGCGACCTATCGAGGCGACCTTATTTCGATTTTGTTTGCCTATTCGATTTTACTTTCGATTTTACGGTTGTTACAGCAATTTTAACGGTTTTAGACTTGCATCGGATAAATTGGATTAGATACCTATAAGTATAACTTGTTTGGTGTAGTTTTTACAAGGATTTTTTATTACAAATTTTTATGTTTTATTATGGCCTTGATTGAGCTCTCTTAGTTTTTTAATAGAGCCATAGAGCCACCTAGTAATATAACTTTATATTTTTTTTTTATTGGAAATTTAATAGAGCTCTACTATAAATAATATTATTATACCTATTTAACATGTATTATTTAGGACAACTATTTAAAACTTATAACTTACGACCATTTAAAAGTTAAATACTGTTTATTTTCTATTTATTCAATTGGGAGCAGATTTTATGTTAATAAGTAAGTCGTATTTCACTGTATGTCATTTTAAATAATGCGGGACAACTTTTAGTCTATTTTTGTTTTAAATCGTTAATATAGAGATATGGTACAGAGTTTTGAAAGGCATCCGATACGTCATTGACGAAAATATTGAAAAACAGCGGTCCCCAATTTGAACCCTATGATACTCCCGAAGTAGCAATATCATACTCCGTTACCTCACCATCGACAATAAGAATATTTTACATTACATTAGCTATGAAGAATATTGTTGAATTTTAGCGTTAAATTTATTGTTGTTAAACTTCGATCAAAAATAAGCAAACTATTAAGTCAAGTATGAAATTTATCTCACAATCATCAAATACCTCTAGTCGTGCGTATGCGCATAGACTAGCTGGACACGACAGTCGATGCGTGATCTATTCCAGGCTATGTTATCTCCCACTGTAACCTTTGCAGTGACAATAACGTCAAAATATCTCCTTATATAAAGATGGAACTAGATGTTTTGTTAGATCCTTGATCGTTTATTCTAATTTCCTTCTGTATCTGTGTAAATCGTATCATTGTTTCTCAGAATTAAATTGTTTCTGTTTTTACTAGGAAATATTAGATTATTTTTATTATTCTTCATATCAGTGCGTGCCTCTTTTGGTATCCTAAACACTAGGCATACGTGTAATTAGTATGACGTTATAAATATCATCATCTAATTAGTTTCGTGAGAGCATGATGTAAAATTTCATTATAATAATTCCGTACATAAACAAACTCGAGCGCAAAAAAGCAATGGGGTGAAACACCTGTGTAATACACAGCTGACTCACGCGGGGCACTTCGGGTCAAGTCGGAATCATTCGGATTACTTCGTAAAGATTCGCGTCGCAGTCGTCTTAGTTCAATATTACTATAATTTTTGATGTACGAATCAAAATATGATATTTATACAATATCGCTGCTTTAGTTATTTTAAATACTTGTAATTTGGTTTTGCAGAAGACTAAAATTTTGGGTTTAGCATAAGTTAACAGAACTTGTCGCTTAAACCTTTGCCCTTATGCAACTAATAGTACTTCATTATTTATTTATTCAAAATAAGTTCCTCATAATATAAACGGGAGGTTAAAATAGCCACACAACTTACAGCTCACAATCTTTAACAGTCGACGTTAGAGATAGCGTACTCCTTAGAATTCCAAACGAGGGTTATATTTATGTCATTTACGAGCCAGATAAGGGTTATGGGATATCTGACAAGGAGACATTCAGTGGGTGTTAGAAATGCCATGTGTATAGTGTACGTTTTTGCTTGGGAGCCGGTTTCTGCGTTTAGTTATGGGTCTTATGAACCGTTATAATGGTTTTTGCTACACAGTGGCAGGAAAATGGTATTATTTATTATCATGAGAAAGATATTAATTCGTATTAATCAGTTTCTTACCACGCCTATACTGTAAGTATGTAAAGTAGTTAAAAATAGCTGCGCAAAAAGAAAAAGTCGTCTTACCAAAATTACGATAATAATATGTCAATATGAATAGATCCATCTATTGTAATATTATTTTGAATAATTAAGTTAAAGCTGAAGTATTTTAGCTGAATACAGTCCTTGGAATTATATCAATGAATAGTAATAAAAATTCAAAGAAACGTAGATTTCCATGGTACAGTTAATGGTTTGTGAGAAGGTAAGGTTAACGACGTATTGTAAAAGTCGACTAAATAGCTAGAGAAGTCTCGCTTACATATAGGTATAAATTGAATGTTTTCCTGTCATGTCGGTGTCAGGGTCACCACATTGAATAACAATTACGGACAATGTGTCTACCCGGTACCCGCATATTCAAATAGATTTTTAATACCAGCCACTGGCTTTATTTCAAAAAAAGAAATACGGCTTATGCATTTTGCCAATGACAAGTCCATACAAGGTCCCGTTTTACCCTTTGACTACGGAACTCTAATAACTTGAAAAGTCACGCATTTATTTAATTTCACGTCTAGTCTTCTTAGATTGATCTTCATTGGACAAAAATCCACCGATACTATTCAATAAAATTAAAATGCACGATTTCATCAAAATAAAATAAAAACGCAACGTCACTTTGCAAGATCCCGCCAAATAGTCCCCATTGGCTAAGTCAGGCTAAGTATAAAAAAGTATTGTTTTAAATTTGGAACAAAAAAATTAAGAAAATAACGAAAATCGCTGCCCTGAGGGAAGAATTTTCAAATTGTACTAAGAATACCGGATGGCATGTCATTTCTTTTATTTAAAAGGTAGAATATAATAATTAATTATTATAACATTAACATCGTGAGTTTTATCTCTCGAATTGAAATCTACTCGTCAACATTGCATTTTATGACGATAAAATTAAAATTGAGGTCCGAAACGATATTCTTATTGGCGCATTTAATGTTAAGAAAGTAGTCTCAGTTGAATTTAACAACATTTTTATGGGTCGGAATGCCTTTGTCGCTTGTTGTACGTACAACTTGGCCAGCTTCCTGTTTGCTTTGTTGCGTTACATATGGTGGGTAAAGTGGGGCATTTCGTAAGCCCGGGACATTAATATGACATTCCTTGAATACGGAACTGTTTCAAGATTTTCGATCACTGCAAATTTTGGATGTCGAAAGCCTACAAGAGCTACCGATTTAAAAAAAAATGGGAATTAAAGTGAATTATGGAAGAGGAAAGGACGCTAGGAATAGTTTTCCCACCAGGGATATTAAAGGGCGATGATAGGTCAGTGGTAGTGTCGATAAATACTGTAGGTAACGAAAATCGTGGGTTCGAATCCTACTATGAACTTGAGCTTTCGGTAAAGGAAAGCGTCATAATGAAACCATAACATGATTATTATACTTTGTATTCGTTTCACTAAAACATACATTAGAAAACAATTTCCTATTACCCCTGGGAATAGGTATGTACTTACCTACTTATTGTTAAGTACATGATAGACAGACGGACAATACAAGCCTTTCGTAAAATATAATGATACCATCGCAATGGATGAGGAAACTCAAATGGTTCGCTATTTAATTGTTATAAAAAAGTCTAGAGGTTGGCATGTTGCGTCACCCGATGAGTTCATAGGGCTTTGTACTCGGAATGTAAGCATGATCTTTGCCAAACATCTTTTATAAGTCATGATTTATGTCTTACAAGCATTGGTATTATGAGAGAATCGGGATTACGTATTCACATAAAGAATAGTGTGTATAGAAACTCAAACTAAATCTACACTAGCCTTCCACCCCGCGGCTTCACCCGCGAACTCCTATTTTACTTCATTAGGGGTTGAATTTTCAAAAATCCTTACTTAGTGCTCACCTATAGCGTCAAAGATACCCACATGCAAACCGGTCCTAGCCTCAGGAGTTTCTGCGCTGTGCGTTGATATGTCAGAAACTAACAGACTGACATATCAATCAACGCACAGCACAAACAGAGGGCAGAACTTTGAAATTTTGTACACAGGTTCCAATAACGTAGACGTAGGCATTAAGGAAGGGTTTTCAAACCCTTAATGGGGTAAAGAAAGTTTGCGGGTTTTCACCCGCTTTCAAAAAGCGAAGCCGAAAAAGTGAAGCCGTGGAGCGAAAAACTACTAAATTCTTTGTAGTAATGAATGAGATAAGAACTAGAGTAAAGCTTCGATGTATGTGGAGAAAATATGTACGTTTCTGATTAAAAAATAGGATATTTTCGTGACCATTCTTAAAAAATTGTATATCTTTATGGTATGGTTAATAGCCGGACGAGGCCTAGATTGTCCAAATGTGGACAGAGAAAGGATAAAATAATAATGATGAACTTTTACTGCGAACTGTTAACCTAATCATCTACCATATCAGGCTTTTCAAACTGCACTTTTTTACCCTCACAAAAAGCTTGCGGTCAGCTCAACATTGGCTCCAACTGCCAATAATACTTGCCAAGTCGACCAAAGTTTGCTGATCGTAGCTTCACGTTACTATCTGCAAGGATCAAAGTCGGTTGGATTTGCAGTGTGTGGGAAAATTCCATAAGTCCATTCATAGATTCTAGGAGGCGTATCCATCCCTTCTTCGAAGAGTAGTGTTATCTTCAACTGTGTCTGCATTTGCGCCAGTTCACACACATTTTGCTTCATTCATAGTTATTCGATTCAACTGCTTTACTATCGCTTGTCCCACGGCCACGGTACTGACCGTATTTGTGTCCGTAGGGTTCCGCAGTGAATGGTTGCAAGATTGATTTTATTTATTCGATTTCTTTTTTCTAAGAATCTGTAACCTACTTAGGTATATACCTACCTATAATTAATTGACGTGACTCTTAACAAGCCTTCGGCCACATCAACACTTAGCTCGAAGATTGAAAAATAAATATACTAGTAGTTATTAAATTTACAATATTGACAAGCATTTATAAGAATAATGAACTTATCTATTTACATTTAATTCTTTGTAGAAAATCAGTAAAGTAAAGCATTGTAACATCTTGTACTCGCTTAGCTAATCTGTGATAGCTATTCTGTGTCCAAACATACCGTGTTTGTTGTGTGGCGTTGAGTCATTTGTGTAAACAACTGATAGAGGGTCACAGTGGGGCAGGATGGGGCAGGCAAAGTTTATAGACATTAATGACCCAATTACACGAAACCACAAACAAAACTAATGTTCAACTTTGCACTTTGCACTTCGCAATGTGTACTCTATATTTTATACTAGCGTTATTGTTTATGAATTGATGGCTATTATAAGTATTTACTTCGGCACTTGAATTAATTTTTTTTAAAAATGGAATATGATTACAAAACTGACTCAATTTTATTCATATAGAGAATAACAAAAAATTAAAACACAAGTTACTTATGTAAATAAGACTCTTTGGTAACAATCAAGTACCTATAATAATATGGAAAATGATACCTATTGTAAGAACCAACCAAAAAGGAAACATTTGATTCAGGTATATTGCATTGATTGCATTATAACGTAGTGCACAGTAGTTCAATATTTAAAAACCTGACATAAAATTTCATAATAATTTAATTCACGCAATCATATTTGAATATTAAACTCCGTTTAAATGTTTAAGCTTTGCAACTAAAATGCAATGTTGCAAATTTTGCATCAAATGTCACATTTTTATTGTTTTATTTTGCAAACAAAACCAGTTGCAAAGATGTCAACATGCTAACGTAAGAAAAATGTTCAAAAAGTCGGTTAAAAGATTGCAATTTGTTACGTGGAGTGGAACGATGGCGGTTTACCGGTTACCTTACGAGATGTGACCACAAGATGGGCCCAAAATACCACGAATGGTGCATCGTGGTTTTAGTGGTCGAAGAATACGGATATGTTATAAACGCTTAATTGAATCGTGAGTTCAAAGAGACGAATGATACTTATTTAGCAACCCTAAATTTATTTATTAGAAACGTTTGCTTCCACGAGATATTATTATATTCGGTATTTACATTGGAATCATATAAACTGCACCTATGTCATTACTAGATGCAGTTACGGTAGCAAAATTATTTTGTACTGCTCTATTGTTGTGGTGGTTGTGGCTATAAGAATAGGTAGTTATTCATAAGAAAATAAGGAATGGATCCTGTTACACTACATCTTAATATTATACCCACAACCTAAAATCCCATGCAATGCTTTAGTCTCATGACCCGATCTCTGTTTCTAAATCTACGCAACATGTCGAAACGGCGAGTAAATCGTGAGGAATGCTTGCTTGCGAGATCAAAGCGGGATAGGGACCGAAATAGCGCGGTCTACCCGCCCGTTGTCATGGTAACCACCTCCCGCCTCACTTACTAGTCCAGAATATTCCATCAACGTATTGTTTCTAACTACAATAGGGATGTCTGATATCATTCATCCAAGAGGATGTTTTGAAGGAATCTATAAATACTACGTCAGTGTGCTGTGGCTAATGGCTATTTGTATACATTGTCTAGCGAATCTCTGGGCTTGAATCACTTTTTGGAAAACACTATACGGCATAATAATGTGATTCGTATGATTCTTCAAAGATCTTCGACACGCTGAGCTGACCACTGAGGATATGAAGGGCTTTTAGTATCGATGAGGTCATAAGTTTTATAAATTTTTGATGTGATATTTACAAGGTTGATACAAATATCATTCCTGTGGGAATTAATCAAAAATATCAAGTTAAAAGGATGAAAATAAGTATACAGTTATGTGCAATTTAATGTGACTGGCAACATTGGCAAGTAGGGTTATAATGCTAGCACTACAGTCATAAAGACTAAAGCTGTATAACGGTAGAAGATCCATGTCTCATTACATACAGGATATTTAAACTACACATAATACTGCGTAGAAGGATGTTATTTTTCACTTCATTCGCTTATAGCTCTACAATTAATCTTGAAATTACTGGTTTGCAATTGCAACCTTACGAATGTGTTTTATTTGTTACTTTTATTAATTAATAATGTAGTCGGGCTTTTATCGGTGTAGCTACTTGTACCTCTTCATCCTGTTATTTGATATGACTTGTATCTTTTTAAATGACACGACGTTTTCTTTTGCCTTCATTTGGCCCATGCAGCTAATTCCTTGGTGTTCCCTTCCTTGCTTTCTTTATATTTTCCCCTCTATGCTATTTTTTATAAGTTCATCGTTCTGTATATGTATCAATGTAGGTAGTAGATAGATACTGTACCGTTTTTTCATGACGACGGTTTCAATGGTTATTTCCCTTGTTCCATTTCACCTGCTATTTCTTATTTTAAGGGATTTTGAAAAACCCTTCGTGGATGCTTATACATATAGGTAGTAAAAAAAAAACTAGGTTTGAGCGTGCATTAATATATCAAGCAGTCAGTGTCTCCTTTTATATGTATAGATAGTTTATGTGTTCGATTCTTGTTATGTAATTCAAAATAATAAAATTAGTACTTTTATTTTAGAAACAGACCTTCGCGTCAGTTATTTTGAATGAGGTAAGCGAGCAAACGGATAGACTGTACAATAGCTGGAATAACAGATTCCATAAATATGTAGGTTTTCCTTGTTATTGAGGAAAATAAAAAGATATCTATCTAATGCAACTCTGTTCACTTGTTATTTAAACAGGTGTTTGGATGAGCATTTTGACAGTTATTGAAACATATTGGACAATTGAGCAAACTATGTTGTTTTTATTCATCTCCATTTTTCTAGTTGTCTTATTCCTATGGTAATCGTTCACCATATCTTATGTTTGACTAAACACCATAACATATTATGTATTTGATGGTCTAGGTCGCTAGGTCAGGCCATATTAGGAACAAACACTTTTTTTAATGGGATCTTTTTAGGGATTGAAATAATATCAATCCTAATATAATGCCATCTTTGGCATCACTCTTCGGTTTTCCTTTTGTCTTCACTATTTTGACCACATAGCTTTTATACCTTCTTGTAACATGTCTATGCACTCTGTCGCTGTAACCAGTTCTGAAGTATTGGGTCCCTAAGAAACATCAAACCATGTTAAATTAGTGATACCAATTTATTAGAGTTTCAGGTTTTTAACTAATTTTAATTGTCTCTACAAAAGTCGGCATAGTTTAATCGTTAGATTTATTTTATTATACGGAACTCTCGGTATGCGCGCGGCGTTCACACTTTATTGCCACTTCCTTATTAACTGACAGTTTTATATTTATCGAGTGTCGTTTGAACATGTTATGTAAGTTTAGTATGTTTGTTTGTATGATAAATAGGTAGGTATTGTACTTACGAAATTGTGTCTTTATTGTGTTCACGAATTATATAATCTGGCATTGTATAATGTTGTTACTCATCCTCACTCATACTCACACATACTCATCCTAATTAGGACTGAGTCCTAAATTCAGTACCTAATGGGTCATAAACGTCTCCACTGCAGGTACAAACCCTCTAATATTGTACTAGTGTAGGACAAAAAGTATTTACAAAACATAAATTAATCATCGACTACACGATAACTTTTTTATAAAGTCCTAAAGTAATAAATGCTTCCGTCGTAACGGAGGTCAATTGGGTCACTCAAGTGCTTTTGAGGGTCATTGGGTTTGGAGTTGTAATATTTAAGTTACATAGATCATTAGAAAGTTAGAGAATACAATTAACATATTTTTTACATTAACTATAATATCAATTGAAAGGTTGGTTCAAAAAGGTCAAAATTCTATCGGGTTTTAAATTGATGATCGTATAAGAAGGAATACGATGATGAAAGTAAATTATGTTACAAGTTATCAATCAGGAGTGAGAAGAAAAAAATATTACAGAGAAGAGCTCTCGCGCGTTTTCATTTACAAGACAGATGAAGTAATTTCTAAGGTATGTAAGCTTACTTACTTATTTTAGTGAAAATAGTGATTATTTTGGTGATGGTTAAATATTTTCTTGGTACCGAACCGATATTGGCTCTGGTACTCTTCTTGAATGATATCTGATTTTGAGACTGAATTTTACTGAGTATAGTTCATACTCCTACTAAAATTATAAATATGAAAGTTTGAATGTATGAATGTTTGTGACTCAATCACGCATAAACGGCTCAATGGATTTGGATGAAACTTAGCACATAGATAGATCATTCCCTGGAATGACATAGAGGGTAATTTTTATTCTAGTAAATTATAAGATTCTTAGGGAACGCGGGTGAAAGCGTGGGGCGGAAACTAGCGGTATATAAATTCAGGAAAGAACAAAATCATAAAGAGAGAAAAGTGTTTCTGAGCGCTGTTAGTTTAACTAAACAATACTAAACATGTAGTAAAGCTTCTTATAGTTTTGAAAGATAATCTCCAGAGCTTCAAGAATGCACGTACGTAGGTGTTTCTAAACTTTGTTACATCGAAGAGAGCAGGTTATCAGGTTAATGCAATAAACGAGAAATGGCATACGTTTGTTTATGTGTCCTCGATACGTGGAAAAATACTGCAACATTACATCCAGACTGGGTCAACAGGTAACTTACTTTATCTTAAATAGGTATATGTATTTAGAAAAATGGTCTTAAAGAATTTAGATTCTAGAAAATGGTTCAGTTATATTAGCCAGACATACCTACATGTTAAAACAACCAATATAAACTAAACTAGTATCTGATGGTCCTTGTGCTAAGATATCCTATCCAAGATATTTAGCAAAAGAAATAAGTGTTCAAAAGAATCAAACTAAAATAATATGTAAGAAATAATCAGGATTAGGAAGAAGCATCAGGTTAAAACAAATTAGTCGCAAACCTACGACACGACGAAAAATGACTCACAAATAAGTGCGCAAAGAAATCTGTTGACATTGTAGAGCAAGCAGCAAAAAAAACAAAACTATTTACAATTATCTCACGCGCAATGAATGTGCTTTAAATAGAAGGTAATAGAGTTGATTTTATCTTGATAGAATAAGTAGACGTCAATGCCAATAAGCACAGTGTTCAACAATGGTTCGGCAACTTAATGCACGTCACACATACACTTCCATTGTTAGTCGGTTCGGTGCTCGTACGTGGAGTAATTTTATAAAGCTATTGTTAGTCACAGTCGGATATTATAAGCGTCTTCTATGTATGAGAGCATAGGATAGGCAGATGCAATAGTAGACAAATGCTTTCTTGATGTTTCGAGACAGATTATTTTAGAATACTAAAATGTATTGCATGTACTAGGATCGGATAGAAGTAGGATTTTCTCCTACTATACATATTAAACAAAATGTAAAGTAAAAGAGAATTCTGTTGATATTAAAACAGACCTTATCGTAAACACAAAGATAATTGTCAATCAAGACAAAAAATAGCACTCTTAATTAATCTTGACTCGTTGTTTTCAAGAAAATCAATGAGTATTGTAATTTAATACCAGAATGACGCAATTTAAGTAAATACAGCACGACACCGTTAATAAGACTTTTTTGTAAAGTCAACAAACTATTCTGCATTACCCAGCATAAAGAGGAAAATAGTGACTGTACGTTGCTCAAATTAGATTTCGTAACAAATTGCCTCTTCAATGTGAGTCATGTATTGAAAACATACTATATAATATAAGTGAAGTAACTAAATTAACCATATACGTAAAACCATCGCATGAACTTGTCAAAAGTACGTGATTAAATTATTTATAAAACTAGAAAAACACGCGCTCATGGAAATGTTCAATATAAATGATGATATAAACAGGGGACTATTACCGCTTTTAGACATCCTTATATGAACAGATACCTAAAACATACATACTACATCGGAGGAAACTGTACCTAATTGAAATTTTATAATAAGGGAATGCAAGATTCTACCTTAGAAGACTAAACATAAGATCCAATTGAAGATACTCATACTACTAATTATTTTGCATGTCCTGTAGATAAGCAAGGAAGTAACCAAAATGTTTTGCATTCATATAGTCCACTTTATATTTAGCATATTGTACCGTTTCCGTCTCCTATATGTATTGTTTGAGACAGACATGTAGTGTTAATTTTGTCTCTTTACCGTTTACTACGAGTTCATTGTATCTTTTGTCTGTGAAGAGCACTTGATTTATATTCAGCTGGTTTTTGACTGCCTTCTTTTGGAAATTTATGAACCTATTCATTTCTTTGAAAAATTGAGTTTGAGATTAGAAAAATGTTTCATTGTTACTTGTACTTTTTCAAACGCTTCTGCTCGGAGTCAGATTTAGTCAGAGTTAATCTATGCAGAACATTTTACCTTACAAGCTAGATGTTTCATAGAAAATTTGATAAAAAAAGAGAATAAAGCTACATTATTTGTAGTACATAGGTACTAGGACGTAGCTGATAGCAGCTATTCTTAAGTTTGCAGAAATGTAGACAGAAGATTCTGTAATGGATACTTCGCTGTATTAACCTACGGCCTACATAGAAATAAAATAGACCACGGACTAACCGCAAGCTAGAACGTAACAAATATCTGAAATGAGTATTATAACGTAAAGTATATGATGATTAATCTAACCATAGATATAATGATGATCAAAAAGGAAACGTAAGATAAATAATTGCATATGCATATAAATATATAAATTAGATAGCCTTACGATGTTTGCCGATTGATATGAAGAAATGGCTGACTATAGCAGTCAGACAAGTTCAAAAGAACACATAAGTAACGGAATCTTGGCCGCCACATGCTTTCTCATCAAACTATAAATACTTAATTATCAAAATATACCTAACTGGCGAAGTTAATTCAAAATGACAGTAATTTTCATTTTGATATAGTTATATTAATAAAGCAGGATTTCAAGGATGTGGAAGGAAAAAAATCAATATACTTACGTATAAAATACGTTATCCTGGTGAAAAACTTTAACGATCACACACAATATGAGATAATGTCGCACGTTTTTGATACTAGCACAAATATTTTGAATGTTTGCACAGAAGTCTCACAAATAAGTGGTTTAACTAATGTTTGTTGGGTTTAGATAATGTTTAGGACCGATGGGATTCGAGCGTGCTCCCCTCGTGCGGCTACGAGAGTGACTGATGACGTGAAGCGTCGTGGTGCGCGCCGGCTGTATCACCTATAGCACCGAAAGGTTACATAGCAGCCGGTAACCGTTGTATTAACAGCATCTCTATGACTGAACCAACATAGTTTATATTCGTTTGGAGTATGATCAAGTTCTTTAGTTTCGCTCTACATGCACATTGTGTATGCCACGGTCGTTTACACATTTCTTTTGAGCCGAGAGAAAAGGCGAAAGGATATCGGCGACTTGAACATACGACTTGTTTATATTGCCACGTATCACGGAGTCATATAATCTAAATTGCTCCTAACAAGCTCGTCGTAAGGGTTTAATTAAAACTTCACTCGGATTCAAATGCTTAAAATCTGGAATTAGATCGGGATAAATATATCTTAGATGATTCATCACCATCTGTTGTTTAAATTTGCAATACACAACAGTTACCACGTCCTGAATAGTTAGACCATCCGGAACTCGTCTGCGGACAGATAAATCAGAAACGGTTTCTTTTACCACCTTATCATATTATAAGTAACTGGATATTTGACTCTTTGGCAGCTTTAAGATGTTTGACGGCACAAGTGAAGTTCTTAAGGTTTCATTTAGGTACATAATATAAGTAGCTAACGAAAGATTAGCTAATAGCAAACAGCAAAAAGCATAAAATTAATTTTTCAGAGAAGATGACAGACATGAGACGCCTCACGAATCTCTTCTAATGATCTTTGCAGTAAGCTGTACGAATAAAGTTGTTCTTGATTTGCATTGATTTGGTTACCGATATAGTCTTAATTAATTTTATTTATTAATTTATTTATTAAGGGAAACAAACAGCTTATAAATAATACAATTATAACTTTGATTATTTGAGATCAAAATGTCAATTTTAGAGTGTTTTGAAGTTAAATTAATATATAGTACAACGTAGTTTATTTGTACAACGGACAATACTTAGAGTTATAACAAAACAAGCGGTCTTATCACTAAAGCGATTTCTTCCAGATAAACTTTTGGGTAACAGAAAAAACAAAACAATGTGGCAGGAGAAACACAAGTATACACATAAATAAATACTATATCCTACTTAATATACAGAAATAGTCATCATGACATGACATACATCTAGGAAATAAAGAAAAGCAAGACATGGGGAAGTTTACCTACAGTCTGTGATAGTGTGAAATTATAAGACGATAGTATAATTCAAGAAGATAGGTTTGTGTTTGATCATTATTATCGCACCATGGTAAGTAATGATGTGGTTACAGGACAACACATGAAGCATGGATGGGTAATAATACTACCTGCTGTGAAGCTGCCGAAACACATCGTAAAAAAAGAAAATCAATTGAGCATTTTCTAAGATCTAATAGCATGTGATTATTTTTTGTAAAACTCCCTTAAATTTTTCCATTTCTTTATCGTTGAACTCAGATAAAGAACTGTCCATCTGTGATTTACAAGCTATAGATAAATCGGTGTACGTCATCCGTATATACAGTTATAAATCGCAACGTCTTTCTGTCTATCTGCTGATCAGTAGACGTATTGCACACGATCGGGGCTGTGAGCATGTACAACATCCAGATTGTATATTGAAGTATCTACTATTGAAAAAAACTGCAATAAAATACTACTATCTATATAAGATACTAACCTTTAGCCATGATTATGATCATAAGCTAATACAACAACGTTGAACAGAAGTCATGTGTAAAGATGTTCAACAACGGCCATGCGTGGTAAACATTATGGAACACTGCGCTAAATATAATAGTTTCTACCTGAACGGACAGTGGGCTTGCATGCGCAAGATAAAACCCAATCAGCCGGAATACGACGGTGCCCAGACTTTACATTAATAAATCCTACTGTATCATATTTATACATGTGAAAGTTTGTGTGTAATTTTATGCAGTATGGATTAGGATGAAATTTGGCACATAGGTGAATCATACACTGGAATAAAACATGGTATGTTTTTATATCTAAAATAGATCTCTCGGGAACGTGGGGCGGAAGATGGTAGAAAGTATCTGGAAAAAAAATATCATGACAATACAGAAGAAAAAAAATATGATAAACTGATAAAAGTAATTATAAATTAGGTGGCCTGAAAGACAAAGTTAAAGCCTTACTGTCACCTAAAGGTCAAAGTTTAACACCTAATCTAATCGCTAAAGCGTTTTCTTTTCAATATTTATGTAAATGCAAGATTACAGGAGTCGTTAGTACCACATACAACATTGGAATGAGTTGAATGTTTTTTTAAGAGAATCATTTAAACTAGCTGTACCCAGCGGTTTAGCTCGCGTCCCAGGGCCAAAAGTACCTTTTGTATTTCCGGGTCTTTGGGCAACTCCAGGCTCTTTTTGCATTCATTTGCAACTCTTCGTGGTCCAAGCTGAGGGGTGCTTAGCCAATTATTATCAGTTCGATGGACTCCTTTTCGCAAGTAAGGATTATTGTATTAAGTTGTTCCTGTCCTAAAATTATTATTAATTTTGAAACACTTACTTGAATCATTTCCATTTCCTCATCTCTATGGTGCTTGTGTTGGACCACAACAGCTCACTATGATAAAAAAAGTCTAGATGGGAATTTGCTGTCAAATGCAAGTGTTGGAACAGTGGCATGGCGACAGATTTTCAACTTATGGATGGGTATTAAAATACCCACCACATCACAGTGCTTTAGTGCTTTGTCATTCGTCATAAGTACCTTTGGTCTATCCTATACCTTATCTACTGTTTGCGGATATGAATCATTACATTTATTTCTAAGGTGTAATGATTACAATAACCATCCACACAACCAGTTTTATAAATAGTTCATGTTATGATTCTATACTCACGACATTATTTTACACGACACGATTGAAGAATAATAGTTGAGTACCTACTAATATTACAAAAGAAATGCTCCTCATCAACACAGCAGAACGTCCACTGCTGAAAATAAATCGAGAAAAATTACACTTATTACTTCGACAGTACAATGGGTGGCCATATCACTATCTCTACCAGGCTACTTTTGGATGGAGAGGACTTGTATAAAAGATGGAGGTGCAAAGGTTCCATCATTTTCCACTAAGAACAGTCTTGGGTTGCTTGATCGAGCGGCTCCCAGCTACTCTGACCCCGGTCGGTCCACCAGATGGGAGGTGCAGTTTTATTTACGATTAAAATAAACTGGTATAGAATTTACATTTTATCGTATCGGCTATGGCTTTTGTCCTTTCAAAAATCTATGTATGGCAGTTCAGACATTTTTTTTTTAATGGACATATTTTTGTGATTTTTCCAGTCCACTTCTAGACAGGCCACTGTAATACCAAAGAACGTCTGTTTCGATTCCCATTACGTATGCATCCAGTTAAATACGGCTACTGTTTGATGTGCTTTTCCTATCAAGAGGTAGTTTTCCTCCGCTTCAAGTCTCACTTGCTCCATCAATTGTTTTAAATCTTAGTAAATGGAAAGAGGTCGTCTAGCGGGGCTCTTTGTCTTTATCTCTGTATCATATTTGTGCACTATGCTATTAAAAATTATAGCTAATTAAAAATAAATTATGGTCACAGTACACTTCTCGTTTAGTTCTCTGGGAGGTCTCCTTGCGAAGAATTTTATCAAACCTGAATATGGGAATCAAAAAACCAGCCAAGTGCGAGTTGTACTCACGCGCAGGAGGTAATAATAATAAAACTAAATTTAGTTTTGTGGTTCTGTAATCCAACTTCACTGTGTAATTTTTCTTTGTGTAAAAATGTCTCTTCTTCCATTAATATAAGATGCTTTGTTTTTTTGAATTGATTCTTATGATTGATCCTATCGATCGCTATCATGAAAATACATGGGACGATGACTTTTCTAAAATTTTGCTGGTTCGATATCCGGATCAGGCAGGTGATTTTTCAAAAAACCAATGATTGAAGTCAAACTCATTTTTAAAAATTATATGAAGTCTTTTTTCAGTAAAATGTCCTATCAACAATATTTAAAGTACTTTATTTCCGCCGTATGGCATATCCGACGGGACACCCTATATAGCCATGTATATTTGCCTAGTTGTTGGGCTGTAATCTTGGCTATAAATGTAAGCTTTATTGAAAATATAAAATTCCCAAAAGCGTATATAAATCTCAAATCTTTAAATTTTACAAAAACATTTCAAAAAATATTATTCTTGGTAACGTGTATTGTTGTTATTCTTCATAACGGTGTAACATCAGTGTTTGCCCTTAACATGTAGGTATTTGGTACGCAAGGTAAGTAATACAATTACTTGACCACCAATATCTGAAGGACGTGAAAATCTTCTTAGATCCTGAATGAAAATAGAATTAGTGAAATAGTTCAAATAAGATACAGTGTTGCTGAGGCTTCCAAGGCATATCAGTGGATAATATGTTATCAGTTACCTACGTCTTGTTAGTTTTACAAGGTTGTTGATCAGACAGACACTACTGTGTATAAATATTTGTATTACTTACTAGCTCACTCAGTGTCAGTTGGCGTTCTGTGTTTACATGATGCGGTCGCACACTCTTTGGATTGCGCTCAGCGCCGTATTAACAGGTATTAAAATTTTACGATTTAATAGGACTTGAGTATGTACGTAATAGGTAAATGTGAATGTCCCCGGATAAATGATATTCCAAGTCCTTTCCACCACGGCCGGTCTTTTGGGCGAATTTACGCTACGTGATGATGTTTAGGTGTTAGGTTATTTGTTTTACGTTAACTACTGTTATATGTATGCGCATGTTTAGCAGACAATGAAATTCAAACAATACTGCTAATCTTCAATTGTCGAGAAAGAAATAGAAGCAACTAGAAGCATATTTATTTAAATGAATTCATTACATTATTTTAACTGTCAATTGTTACATCTTCTCTTTCTTTTTTTTAATTAATACATTTATGATAAATTATATATGATAGATTATGATAGAAATGTGTAAATTATGAAAAAAATAGAAATATGATAGAAATACATATATGATAGGATATATGACATATTATGAAAATGTTTTACAAAGTTTAGACCGTAATTTTATTAAAATAGCCTATGGAGTGCACAAATCATTCAATGCGTTATGTTTCTTCTATACAAAATCAGAAACTTTCGTACGTTAAATCTATTACACAGATACTTCTAGAATTTCTTTGCGTACTTTGTTATAGAACCTTATACTTAGGTACAATGTAAATTCCCCCTTGAAAGTCCTTCACTTTGCTGAGCCTAGGTAATGAAGCAACGAGTTTGTGCTAAGTTTTACCGAACGCGAATTAAATTTTCATTTAAGTATCTACAATAGCGACAGTAATAATATTAATGGAATTCTTTCAGAGAACTTCTAATATTTAAGTTATAAATTGCGCGAATAGCATCTTCTACATAGAATAAACATTTGATGTCGGCACCACTACCCTAAAGGAGGAAGCCGTAAGATATCAAGTTGTGAAAATAATTAAAGTAAACATACGTCTTGCGTTGATTCGTCAGGTAGTGAACGACTACTCCTCACTCCGCTGCTGAACTATGTCTATTAACTAAATTACAAATATCTGACTTGTTATCAGGGTCCGGGACTCTTTTCCATCTTTACCGTGAAATTAGGCTTCGAAACGAGCATAAATCCATACTTAATGTTATAAACGCGAAAGTAACTCTTCATCCTTAAACCGCTGAACCAATCGCGAAATTTTGTACGTAAATAGCCTATGAGAGGGATAGGCTACTTTTTTACTCGGGAACGGTGAAAGCGCGGGGGATCTTCCTCAATAAACTGGCTATCTAACGCAACAAGTAACTAGAGTTCATACAAAAATCCCATATTAAAATGCACTTTCTGTTTAGTATAGATGATCGCTGTCAAGCGATGCTTTTACGCTTACTAACGAACAGCATTTCATAGGAATATTTTCCAAAACAATAAAAAAAAATGTTTTCAATTTAAACTTTCAAATGTAATCCTTTAATCCCAATAATATAGATAGCTTTTATAATTTTCTTATTCTAGCCGGTGCATTCGCTGATGACGTCACTGTTACCCTAAACCCTGGTGCGAACTATACGTTATCGGTGTTAACATTCTTGCAAGACCCTGTCACATGTCACCTGGACCGCCCTAATGGAGATACTATTGATTTCACCCCGGGAAAAGAAGGCCCATTGAATGAAAAAATTGTACAACTTAAAGGCGATAGTCTGTTTGGTTGTATGGTCACCATGATGGACTTCTCTTCAAGTGATGTTGGAGATTGGAAGATGTATTTCTCAAGCAACGCCGCCGAGAGTAGAAAGCAAGTATACACGCTTCTCATCAGTGAAGGTAAAAAATATAATTTATATAAAACGTAAAAATAAAGAAACGCAACACACAGAATCTATATTTTATGTGATTACAAAACACTAGTCGGGAATGTCTTCTGCAATAGGGAGTGATAATCGGATTTGGCAGTGAAGTTGGTTAATTATGTGACATTGCAATATGCAATGTTCACAAATATCTTTACAAATTAATTGCTGACGTTATTAGTGATTAAGTGAAGAGAAAGAGTGCTACAAGCTACGATACAGTTGTCTTGTTATGGTTAATGATTAGGTAAAGTTATTACTTTAAGCCTGTGGGTGGTTTGTAGTCTAGAGTATAGATAACAAGGGTGATGAAGGTATAGCAAGGATTGGTTAATTAACCTTACTTAAAATTTTCACATTAGCAGTCTCAGAAGTTACCCCAGAAAGTACACCGGAAGAAATCTCTCCAGAGAATATTCCAGAAACTACACCAGCAGTTGAAAATGAAGACGAAAAACATGTTGAAGAGGAACACGAACCTGAAGTGAACGAAACTGTAGACAGACAAATTGAAATGTTAGACGAACAGTATATATACACAAGTATTGGTAGCAATGAGACAATAAAAGTTGCTCGAGTTGATTTTGTCGACGGTCAAGGTTGCTCTTTAAAGACACCTGAAGGGATAGAACATCCTTTCTCCAACTTAAACATCCCCGGAGTAGAAATCGTAGAAGAGCGTGACGTTGAATGTGGAGTCAATATACAAGTAATCCCAGAAAATATCGGCGAATGGATGTTGCTCGTTCAAGCAAAAAGATTCACTCTTCCTATCGAAAAAAGATTACCTTTCAATATCTTCGTCGAAGGTAATATTTATGATACTAGGATTATAATTAATTGAAATCGTACGCGTATCGGGTCACGTCTGGAAGATAAGATCTAAATTATATTAACCATGAGATAACTCGAAGCTTACAGAATTTACATGATCAATTATGTTATTGTCATTTATTTATTATTTGCAGAACCCGTCTTCCCATCTCAAGAGCAGATTACAATCACTGAAGGGAATGATTTATATTTAAGACTGAGAGATACCATAGATAGCAAGTACTATGATACTTGCAAGCTTACTGCACCTACGGGCGTTCGAAGCTCTTTTGATATTTATCCAAAACATAACAACTTTTGTGAATTTATTGTAAGAAATGTTGATAAAAATGCCGCCGGAACTTGGCGTATTTCGTTTGGGGATACAGTTACTTACTATGCTAATATTGATATCGACGTAACAGGTAAAAACAATATACCTACATGAAATATATTACATTTGATATATTGTTTTTACCTGTTTAAAATATTTGACACCAGAAAATTCTAAAAATGTGGTAGATAACAATTATAAGAAATATGTGTTTATTTCAGAGAGATTGCCAGTAAGCCAAGACAATCTTGTCTGGACAAGCAATAGGCCAATAAACGTAACTGTGGGGCCAGAAAATGCAATATACTGCAGAGTAAATGATCCATCAGGTTTTGTTGTTTTTGACGGCTTTGGCAGATGTAAAGTAGACTTGGAAAGAGCCACAAGTGAACATAACGGATATTGGAAGATGACCGTTGGATTTGCAGGACGAGTCGTCACAGAAGAACACAACTTTTTCGTCTTTGTTAGGAATGCAGGTTGGTACAATAAATTATCTTTAATCTTGACAAACTTCTAGATATTTCTGAGAAACAATATTTATCTGATAAGAATATCATAGGTAGGTTAAGTCATATAAAATATTCAGTGTTTGAGTTTAACTGTAGCACAGTTAAACTAATCTATAATTATATTGTTTATCATATTATCCATATAGGTTTATTAAATATAAGTATCACAAGTAAACTAAAAATAATAATGGTACAGTGGTTCAACGATTTATAAGAACTCGGGTTTGATGATAATAAAGTTTGTAATGCTGAATATTGCGTTTGAGATAACGATCATTTTAATAAAGATGCTCATTAAGCTTCAGTTAAAGCACCAGATTCTCAAGTATTGTATAGTGTCCATCACATCTAATAAAGTTCACAAATTCTCTGAGTAAAAGAATGCAATTTATTGAGGTAACGCCAATAATCACGGAGTTGTGCAAGCGGTTCGGTTATCGCAGAGCTCAACCCACATTATCTAAAATAGCTGCTACACAGTCTGCTGCATTCTAGAGCAGGCTAAATATAATAGAAATACCGTAATTATCAACTTGCCCATCAATGCTTTTTATTCATTTACAGTTAAAACAGGGAATTGAATTTTAATTATGGATATCCAATACTATTTTAAAGGTAATTATAGAGCTATAAGACAGCAGGAACCTTTATTCTTTATACGTAGATAGACCGTTATTGAGCTCATAAAATTTGAGGGAATTAAGTATATTATATTCTTTAATATTTTTGGATGACTTGCAATCAGCGGCTCCCAGTGACTCCAAGCGGGTCGTCGGTCTACCTAGTGCAAGCTCGTTCCACTCGGCGCTTTCCAGTACTTCTGAATAGTCTGACTCCAATACCGGTTTGGAAGGTTGCTCTTTCTGAAAAAAGCGCGCAGAAGTATTTAATAATAATCACTATGCATTTCATAAAAAATCTAACAAAGTGATTACCTAATGACTTAGTTAGTTCTTTGAACTTAGTCCACGTGGTGGACTAAATCAAATAGGCCTTCACAAGCACTTATGAATAGTCTGACTCTAACGCTCGGTCTTTCGAACCGAGCGATAGAATCAGACTATTCATTCGTTGCTTTTTCATTCGTTGCTTTTACTGAGAAGAGCCAGCAAGAAACTCAGCAATTACTCTTGTCAAAACCAACTCAGATTTATTACATTAAATTATTTATCTAGTCTCACTGACAATATATGTGTGTTATAACAAAAAAAAGAAAAGAAGCAAAATGAGGAGTGACTTAGTTAATAAATAGATAGCAAATTTAAGCAGACCAGCCCCCACAAGCAGAACCTGTTCACAAGTATGACGCATGTGGCAGTCATCGCCCTCCTCGCACATATTGTAGGGAAGTGAGCGATTTGATCATTCAATTTCAGAGCCCAAAGCCTTAGTGACCACATCGGTGAGGACAGAAAAGCCAGCAGTAATGGTATCCTGCTCAGTGAACACAACATATGAAGTTCGTGCCTGCAAATTCAGGAATCCACAAGGCAAGATCCTGATCGCCAGCCCTGGTATCGGTGAAGACGATTACATCTTCCACGATGAGTCAGTGAAGTACGTTGGACCATCAGAATCTAAATAATAATTTTCTATAAGAGATTGTCAAGTAAAATATTATACAGAGCTAGTTAAGCAGATGTTGAACATACTCAGAAACTAAATATTTTCGGGGTCTTAAAATGTTCTGCAGAACTGTATAATTTAGACATAAATGTAGACACGTTTAGGTCTAAAAGCACAAAATTTCTCCTGACCTTAGCTAGTTTAAAAAGATAATTACATTCTTACGTTACCACCTAATCACCAAATCCGTTCTTGCATCAGATCTGACATAGGATTAGGTATATTTGATAATGCTATACAATATTGGTAAGAAGTTATATTTATCGGTCAATAAGTATTTGTCTTATGAAGTAATATCATCGACCTACTTCTTGTAATATAGACAGAAGTCATTGAATGTTCACTAATAATGTTTAATTGATTATGGCTATCTTCAATCCTTACGAATGCACACCTTAGCTTACCGTTACACATTATTGAGACCAATGAACAATTTAGTTTTAATTTTAATAATGCTGCATTAGTCGGATTCTTCATAAACCACGGTTGTGTACTGATAGACCATGGGCCTCATTCCAAATGGAAATCGATTTATCGGACCCCAGCTTCAAAAAATCCCGAATTAAGTTAAAGAAAGCTTATTAAATTAAATTAAAATTACTGAACTGATTGTGAAGGTAGGTAGATAATAGTTTGCAAAGAAAACCACCGGGTGAAAGCTAATTCGTAAGTATTCCCAAGGGTCCATTACAGGTCCATATTGTTTACTTATTCACGGTACCGACATTGTTTATCCTAAACTGCGCTAAGTACTATTTAATACTACTCAAACCACTTATTGACACACTTACATTTGTGGTTTTTGTCTAAATCTTTTCAGCTATCAATCCAACCTACACAGCCACGACTGCGGAATCCGCATGAACAATCCTAGCACCAGTGACCTGGGTCTGTGGCGTTGTGCCATCGAGACTGATGAGGAAATTTACTATGGCTTCCTCGCAGTTCTGTGCCCCTGGTCCCTGAGCATTCCTGAGATTGCTGCTACTGTTGTTCAAGGTAACCAGGGAATCAATCCAATTTTATTGAAGTGCTACAATCTATAAAAAGTTGTGAAGGTGACATCTCTCAAGCCATAACGTAAATTTTTGGTTATTCGTACTCATAAAGGGATGTAAATTTTACGTTTTATGCAATGCGTATTAAAAAAAAATGGTTGATGTCCAACTAAAACCAATAACGAAGCTATATTAATATTTATATCCTCCTATTATTTCCAGAGCCAACCCTGACAGCAGTCGTTCCTGAGGCAACTCGGGAGGAAGGTGAAAGTATCACCATGTCGTGTTCTGTCCAGTCTGCTATCCGTTATTGCTACTTCAGAGCACAGAACGGCACCACATTCAGTGTCTCCCCTGGTAAGATATTCTCCATTATTTTGAGCCCATAAAGGTTACTTCAGCGTATAAAAACGACTGATAAGTGCAATACTTTACAAGTAAAATAGTATGTATAAGGCTATAAACAATAATAATTCTTAAATAATATAATCTTTGGAAGGTGCTCAATAGGATTGAGTTTCATAAAATTATGCAGCAAATATTAATTTAGATTTTTAGAGAACAATATTCTAGTAGGATATTCCAAACAAATGTTTGTAATAAAAGCTATAATATTCCTATAAAATATTGTAATTTCAACGACAGACAGCACCTCCGAAGCCTACGAGTACGTTGGCGCAGGCTTTGACGCTGGAGAATGTGGCATCAGATTCAACAGCTTGCTGGCTAGAGACAGCGGGCGCTGGAGCTGCCATGTTGGCTTCCCTGACTCCTCATTACCAGAGCAACGTGTTAACATTCAAGTCACTGTTGAAGGTAATAAACATAATTTAGAGCTATAGCAGCTTGACTACCAAACCATGCAGAATAATTTCGTTTAATGTCAATAGTAAATATACTAGAAATTGTGTAAAAACATTAAGCCTCAAGACTAAAGTCTACAACCAGTGTGTGTTACCAGCGATGACATATGGCACAGAGACGTGGTCTCTCACTATGGGCCTCATAAAGAAGCTCAAAGTAGCACAACGAGCCATGGAGAGGTCTATGTTCGAGGTTTCTCTACGCGATCAAATCAGAAATGAGGAGATTCGTAAACGAACAAGGGTCACCGACATAGCCAAGTGGATTGGCAAGTTGAAGTGGCAATGGGCAGGGCACATAGTGCGCAGAACAAGATGGCTGATGGGGCCGAAGAGTTCTGGAGTGGAGACCACGGACCGGCAAGCGCAGCGTAGGACATCCACTTGCAAGGTGGACGGACGACCTTGTAAAGGTCGTCGAAAAACGCTGGATGCAGGCCGCCCAAGACCGGTTCTATTGGAGATCCTTAGGGGAGGCCTATGTTCAGCAGTGGACGTCTTGAGGCTGAGATGATGATGGAAAACATTAAGCCTTTAAAAAAAATGGTTTTTCTTTAGCCTTCCTTGAGAAGAAGTTATGAGGCAGGGGATATAACAAGCGTCAAGCTTAAGTTTTAAAATCTGGTGGAAGACTTACAGTTAGCAATTAGATGAAGTATTAAGTTAGTATTATTAGGCATGGTATTTCGACGATAATTATTTGATCAATTTCCAATGTTTCAGAGGTGCTTGATGTCTCTATATCGTGGGACCTACAGCATAACCTCGTGGTAGAAGCCAAGGTCAACGGAAGGCTACCACTAGAATACTGCAGATTTGTCCGAATGGACGGATTAGGTAATACAATTAAAAACAGTAGGTAATCGTTCATCCTCATATTGTTATGTCATATGGTTCAGAGTAGTCTGACAGCTTTAACTTAGACTAGATTTCAAGAGTCAATAATTATCAAATCTTACATTTAACATTAAATTAACATTGAGTTTGACTACAATCTCATTGGGTAAGTGACATCAATGAAAGTAAGCACACAAAATTTTGACGCAAACTAGTTCGCAAAATCGAAGAGTAACAGAACACGACTGGGAAGAGTATAGATTTCCAACGTGAGGTTGCCAGCCATCTGACTCATAGCTAACTTCATCAGCTTCTCGGCATCCAAGCATCGTCGCTAATCTCATTTCCACATCAAAGCTTGATCATATATTTACCAGGTTTTTTTTTATTTTCAGGTTTCACTACTGATAACCTGCCTGCAGGATACTTTAGCAACCACTTGCTTCAATACGGAGCTTGTAGCATCGTCATTCCTAACCCCTCAATTCTGGATAGACACCCTTGGACTGTCGCTGTGATGATCCAGGGTCGGCACGTAGAACTGTCGCAAAATTCTGACCACTCTCTCCATAGTATGTTGCCTATTGAAGAACCACGTAAGTACCCACCATTATTCTTTTTTATTTCAATATAGGTTCCGCCCCGCGGTTTCATCCGCATTCCCGTGGGATCTTATGTTATCCCGGGATAAACAATAGCCTGTTCTTTTCCATACCATAGACTATCTGCATACCAAATTTCATCGCGATCGGTTCAGCGGTTTAGGCGTGAAAAGGTAACAAACAAACTCACTTTCGCATTTAGTTGGGATGGAAAATTTGTACCTGATATGACGCTTAATTGCTGATTTGGAATCAATTAATCAATCAGGAGCCTCAAATCTCTGAGTTCGTGCCTCAGAGGACGTAAAATTATCGTCCATAAACCTTAGAATTTAATATTATGGAAGTTAACAGGGTAACTATATCAAGTCATATATGCAAACTTATAAATGAAAAACGTGACAGAAACTTAATATAAGCCTAAGAATAAATAATAAGTCTAAGCTAATTTTAATTTTTGCAGGTGCTCCTCAGTTAACTTACGTGTGGATACTGGTCACTTTCTTATGCTTGTTGATCATCATAGTCGGTTTCATTTTTGTACCTAAGAGGAACCGAGAGTGGACTTTCTCAAGGGTCACAATTCTGAGGAATAGCGTCAGGAATAGCATCAAGAAGCAACCGCTGACAGAACCTTTGCCTAGATATCAAGTATAAATTAAATTACGTATTTCTACATAATATAGCTATGGTGTCAGTAGGTGTATGTTTTGTGAAAAAAAATCGACTTATTTTGGTACCATATTACTAGAAATGCACGATAAAATAAAGAATAACGGAGAGACTTTGGCGACTGATATTATACTAATATAACCAAGCGTATATTTTTATAATTGTTATAATTTTAGCGTAGATACCTGGATATGCATTTATTCGATTGAAGTAATTGTTATTTTTGATAAATTTGTTATTAAATTTGCCTTTGAATTTAAGTGTATTTTTATTTAGCTACAAAATTTTATTGACAGCAAGCTCCTGACCCACGGCAAAACTACATGAGAATAGTCTAGTACGAGAGTGTAAAAGTCGTATTCGACAAGTAGGTTCCACCGTTGCTTGTGTGGTCTCGGTAGGGTGAAACTGACTGGCACTGAATACCGATTTCGTTCCAGGATCAATTAGTTCTTATGCTCGCTTCAGTCACACCCGGCTAGTGATTATATTCTCCTTGAAACCGCTGAGTCCTCGTAAATTTTACCTATGCTATTTTAATAACATCACAGATGAATAAACTTATAAATATTACAAAAGCGAAAGCTTGTGTTGAATCAAGGTGAAAATCTGTTGCCGTTCTGCAGCCTTTGATAAGGGTAGACCGAGAAGGGTAGAGAGATCTTTCAGCGCTCTTTGGTTGACGCTTTCACACTACAAAAATACTATGTATTTCAGTTTATGCTACTTTATCGCAAAATTCAAACCCACCATCGAAATTTCCCATTTGTCATTTTGACGCCCCTTGCCACCTGGCGCCTAGAGCGACCGCTCCTCCCACTCTACCCCAGGGCTGGTGCTGCCGGTCTGTTCCGGCAGCTGCACTTTATTATTATAATGTATCTTTCTGACATCACGGCACGACGACCGGTCCTTTTTGAAGGCATGCGTGGGGATATAGATCCAACACGTAGAGGCGCCTTTAAGATACGTTAATGTGTTGGGATATGTACAACTAACGAATACTATCTCTGCCTGCACTATTGAAGAGATACAGGTAAAGACAGCACCTGCTAGATGACTATTGCAGAAAACAGGGAACTATACTGGGTCTATGAGGGGGGAACTTGCTGGACTGGTTGCTGGACTATTTATTGAGACAACGGAACGCCTGCCAAGTCAAATATTCTGGGACATTATTCCTCACACACGGCCATCTGACCCCAAACTAAGCAGAGCTTGGACTATGGAAGCCAGATAACTGATATACTACATATAGTACTTTTCTTTTGTAAATACATATATATATAGATAATTACAACCAGACACAGGACAAACAGACATGTTCATGCACACAAATGTTTGTCCTGAGTGGGAATCGAACCCACGACCTGTGGCGTGATAGATAGGGTATCTTACCAACCACGCCAACCGGCCCGTCTAAGTCTCAATATTTGATGATTTTCGTTATATGCATATATCGTTAATACTTCTGACAGACGGTGACTCACCGCCAACTGAATGGGCCCTCAAAAAAAGTCACCAAAACCAAGGTGACAGAGGGAGCAACATTGGTGTCAGCAGCTAAGAGTGTAGAGAGGTGTGCACCGGCTTCACCATCGCGAGAAGACTCGTGAGCGGGTTTCCCTGTTATTACGCAGATTGAGCACTTCCACCCTTTCGAACATATAGTTCTCGCGCTCCACTAAGGCCGGCCAGTGAAGGCAAGCCGTAGGCGGGGGCAAAGGTGCCGCCCCCGGGAGGTCTCGGGTCCGTGGTGTCCGCTACTCACCAACAGCTCGCCACAAGCTGCCCTGCGTATTTATTATTATTAATATATTATTTCACACATACACAGAACAAACGTACTGATGCACACACAAATAGTGTACGTATCTAGCAAGACACTAGAACCTACACAATCATTAGAATAAGACACGTATGTAATAGCAAGAACGTTTTTCATGGTCGTAGTCTACTACATATTTTATCACTAAAGAATGCCAAGTATTGCGTACTTATTATCCTAACGCGATGCTCTATCTATAGTATTTAGAACTATACTAAAGTCGCTACAATCTAATAGGCCCGTTTTGACTGACAAAAGGATATCTCTTTTAGTTATATTTGTCAAATGGATTTTTTTATGTCAGAAGGCTGGCAAGCATGCAGGCGGTTCACCTGATGGTAAGTGGCTACCGTCACCTATGGACATTAGCAATACCAATGGGATTGTCAGTGTGTTGCCGATAAAGTTGCCGACCTTTATAAAGCCTATATAGAAAGCATCTGGCTCTCAAGTGTGCATGGCGACAGATTTTCAACTTGAGGGTGGTAGCCAGGTGAGTATCTACTTCAAAGTACTCTACCACCGAACTATAGCTTCCTCACGATGTTTTCCTTCACCGAAAGCTCAAGCTCATTGTAGGATTCGAATCCACGATGTTTGTTGCGGCATCCGACGTCACTATCACAGAGCTATCATCGCCTTAAATGTATGCATGTGGGTCAAAACGGGCCCATAGATTATGGTGACATTAGTAGTAGCAGGTGGAGACGAATATTCAGACTTTTCGTCATAATCATGGCAGATGGAGCTTAGTCCTGAACTCCTGACCTGAATGATTTACAATGAGAAAGGGATTCTCTTGTACGGGTGCTCTTGTTTTGGCACTCGTAAAACACTTCACTTAATTAGATTCCATATTAGAATTATTTTATTATATAAGGTCCCTAGCCGTTCTCGCACCCCCAAAATAACTCCCAAATTACGCAGTAGAGACCCAGATCTATCAGTGGAAATGACTAAGCAAGATTAATGATGATTATAACGATTTCAGATCATTAGCACTCCTCATATTAGGTAGGTATGCTGAATTTAGTGATGGTGGAGAGATTTCAACTTCCTTTTTAATTTTGTTTCTAATATAATTCATGGCCGAACTAATTTGATCAAATAAATATCACTTTATTGATAAGACCGGTAATAATTATCTTAATTATGATAAGGGTTTTACAATAACTATGTAAAATTGTACTCAGTTGATTATGAATAAAGTTAATTGAATAATTACATTTAAAATGAAGTTCGTATTTGTATTATTTTCAATTTACTTCTTTGTTAATGTTAGAGGTGAGTCTTTACTATTGTTTAATTATTCTTACTGAAATGTTAAGTGATTTTTAAAAATATATATATAACTGCATCTGATGTAATTTTGAAAGAAAACTACCTAAGGTAGGTGGTTTATTTGTATGTACCTACTCTTTGTTTCTAGGAGAGGTGGTAATTTGAACCATGACGTGGTGAACTGGGTTTGTTCCATTTTAAAAGCAATACGGACAGTAACAAATCAATTTGAGGGTCATTTAATGTAATAACTGCTATTTGAATAAAAAGGAAATCCGTAATCAACGACCAATAAGAAGAAAATATTTGTAACATTATATATTAAAAAAAACGTAGTACTTAGTAGATATATTATTAAACGAAACAATATCAATTTATCAAAGTAATGCTAAATGATTAATTGACTATTCGCACACATAATTGCTTGAAAAATTCTACATACCAACATTAACAAATACCAAGCATACTAGACCTAGTCGTTGGGTCTGCTCACCACATTCCAATGATGTGAATGATAGTTGGGACTTCACAATCTTCGATGAATCGAATTTGTATCGTACGATATTATAGTTTCAATATTTTTAGGTCAACAAAGAATATCAGGTGGCGCGGCAACCACCATAAACAAGTACCCACACGCCGTGTCGTTGCTAACTAATCGTGGATCAGGGTCCTTCTTGCAAGCATGTGGAGGTACCATACTTACGAGCACAGCCTTACTGACGGCTGCATCATGTGTATCCGATGAGACGTAAGTTTAGGTATTTAGGATATCTCGAAAAATGCCCATGTCTCACTTAGATCTTTATCGCAAATTTCTCTAGCTACATTATTTCAGTTTATGCTACTTTATCGCAAAATTCAAACCCACCATCGAAATTTCCCATTTGTCATTTTGACGCCCCTTGCCACCTGGCGCCTAGAGCGACCGCTCCTCCCACTCTACCCCAGGGCTGGTGCTGCCGGTCTGTTCCGGCAGCTGCACTTTATTATTATAATGTATCTTTCTGACATCACGGCACGACGACCGGTCCTTTTTGAAGGCATGCGTGGGGATATAGATCCAACACGTAGAGGCGCCTTTAAGATACGTTAATGTGTTGGGATATGTACAACTAACGAATACTATCTCTGCCTGCACTATTGAAGAGATACAGGTAAAGACAGCACCTGCTAGATGACTATTGCAGAAAACAGGGAACTATACTGGGTCTATGAGGGGGGAACTTGCTGGACTGGTTGCTGGACTATTTATTGAGACAACGGAACGCCTGCCAAGTCAAATATTCTGGGACATTATT
Organism: Tetheella fluctuosa; assembly: GCA_951216915.1. Classification (NCBI taxonomy): domain Eukaryota; kingdom Metazoa; phylum Arthropoda; class Insecta; order Lepidoptera; family Drepanidae; genus Tetheella; species Tetheella fluctuosa. Next base: position 6,945,974 of record OX578234.1, read on the forward strand.
CCTCACACACGGCCATCTGACCCCAAACTAAGCAGAGCTTGGACTATGGAAGCCAGATAACTGATATACTACATATAGTACTTTTCTTTTGTAAATACATATATATATAGATAATTACAACCAGACACAGGACAAACAGACATGTTCATGCACACAAATGTTTGTCCTGAGTGGGAATCGAACCCACGACCTGTGGCGTGATAGATAGGGTATCTTACCAACCACGCCAACCGGCCCGTCTAAGTCTCAATATTTGATGATTTTCGTTATATGCATATATCGTTAATACTTCTGACAGACGGTGACTCACCGCCAACTGAATGGGCCCTCAAAAAAAGTCACCAAAACCAAGGTGACAGAGGGAGCAACATTGGTGTCAGCAGCTAAGAGTGTAGAGAGGTGTGCACCGGCTTCACCATCGCGAGAAGACTCGTGAGCGGGTTTCCCTGTTATTACGCAGATTGAGCACTTCCACCCTTTCGAACATATAGTTCTCGCGCTCCACTAAGGCCGGCCAGTGAAGGCAAGCCGTAGGCGGGGGCAAAGGTGCCGCCCCCGGGAGGTCTCGGGTCCGTGGTGTCCGCTACTCACCAACAGCTCGCCACAAGCTGCCCTGCGTATTTATTATTATTAATATATTATTTCACACATACACAGAACAAACGTACTGATGCACACACAAATAGTGTACGTATCTAGCAAGACACTAGAACCTACACAATCATTAGAATAAGACACGTATGTAATAGCAAGAACGTTTTTCATGGTCGTAGTCTACTACATATTTTATCACTAAAGAATGCCAAGTATTGCGTACTTATTATCCTAACGCGATGCTCTATCTATAGTATTTAGAACTATACTAAAGTCGCTACAATCTAATAGGCCCGTTTTGACTGACAAAAGGATATCTCTTTTAGTTATATTTGTCAAATGGATTTTTTTATGTCAGAAGGCTGGCAAGCATGCAGGCGGTTCACCTGATGGTAAGTGGCTACCGTCACCTATGGACATTAGCAATACCAATGGGATTGTCAGTGTGTTGCCGATAAAGTTGCCGACCTTTATAAAGCCTATATAGAAAGCATCTGGCTCTCAAGTGTGCATGGCGACAGATTTTCAACTTGAGGGTGGTAGCCAGGTGAGTATCTACTTCAAAGTACTCTACCACCGAACTATAGCTTCCTCACGATGTTTTCCTTCACCGAAAGCTCAAGCTCATTGTAGGATTCGAATCCACGATGTTTGTTGCGGCATCCGACGTCACTATCACAGAGCTATCATCGCCTTAAATGTATGCATGTGGGTCAAAACGGGCCCATAGATTATGGTGACATTAGTAGTAGCAGGTGGAGACGAATATTCAGACTTTTCGTCATAATCATGGCAGATGGAGCTTAGTCCTGAACTCCTGACCTGAATGATTTACAATGAGAAAGGGATTCTCTTGTACGGGTGCTCTTGTTTTGGCACTCGTAAAACACTTCACTTAATTAGATTCCATATTAGAATTATTTTATTATATAAGGTCCCTAGCCGTTCTCGCACCCCCAAAATAACTCCCAAATTACGCAGTAGAGACCCAGATCTATCAGTGGAAATGACTAAGCAAGATTAATGATGATTATAACGATTTCAGATCATTAGCACTCCTCATATTAGGTAGGTATGCTGAATTTAGTGATGGTGGAGAGATTTCAACTTCCTTTTTAATTTTGTTTCTAATATAATTCATGGCCGAACTAATTTGATCAAATAAATATCACTTTATTGATAAGACCGGTAATAATTATCTTAATTATGATAAGGGTTTTACAATAACTATGTAAAATTGTACTCAGTTGATTATGAATAAAGTTAATTGAATAATTACATTTAAAATGAAGTTCGTATTTGTATTATTTTCAATTTACTTCTTTGTTAATGTTAGAGGTGAGTCTTTACTATTGTTTAATTATTCTTACTGAAATGTTAAGTGATTTTTAAAAATATATATATAACTGCATCTGATGTAATTTTGAAAGAAAACTACCTAAGGTAGGTGGTTTATTTGTATGTACCTACTCTTTGTTTCTAGGAGAGGTGGTAATTTGAACCATGACGTGGTGAACTGGGTTTGTTCCATTTTAAAAGCAATACGGACAGTAACAAATCAATTTGAGGGTCATTTAATGTAATAACTGCTATTTGAATAAAAAGGAAATCCGTAATCAACGACCAATAAGAAGAAAATATTTGTAACATTATATATTAAAAAAAACGTAGTACTTAGTAGATATATTATTAAACGAAACAATATCAATTTATCAAAGTAATGCTAAATGATTAATTGACTATTCGCACACATAATTGCTTGAAAAATTCTACATACCAACATTAACAAATACCAAGCATACTAGACCTAGTCGTTGGGTCTGCTCACCACATTCCAATGATGTGAATGATAGTTGGGACTTCACAATCTTCGATGAATCGAATTTGTATCGTACGATATTATAGTTTCAATATTTTTAGGTCAACAAAGAATATCAGGTGGCGCGGCAACCACCATAAACAAGTACCCACACGCCGTGTCGTTGCTAACTAATCGTGGATCAGGGTCCTTCTTGCAAGCATGTGGAGGTACCATACTTACGAGCACAGCCTTACTGACGGCTGCATCATGTGTATCCGATGAGACGTAAGTTTAGGTATTTAGGATATCTCGAAAAATGCCCATGTCTCACTTAGATCTTTATCGCAAATTTCTCTAGCTACATTAAAATAATCTTCGGTGAAGGAAAACATAGGACCATAGCTTGGCTAGACACCCTCAAATTGAGAAACAGTTGCCAAGCAACATTGGTGTGTTTCAGCAACTGCATTTGAGAGCTTCTAGGCTTTGTGTGCTTAACTCTTCGGCCTCTATCATCACGTGTAGCTATATATTGTCTATTATGGTTAAAATTATGACTGGTGTATTGTGGTTAAAAGCCATAGTAAAAAAGTTATGTGCGGTCGGGGGACCCCCGCCAGGAACGAAGTTCAACAAAATATGTTTTTTTGTTTGTTTTTTTATTTATTTTCTTTATTCAATTCTTGAACCTCCATTACAAGATCGCAATAATCAGACAAAGTAACTCATATATGAATTAAAACAATTACAAAAAATAAATACTTTTATACAGTTACTCGTATAATAATAGAAAGAGACAGACAAAGTGAGAGCAAGTCGCATAACTAACGTCACATCCGTAAAGCTTTTTCCTTACGTGTGCATTTCTGCCACAAACCGCGTAAAGGAACTTCGTTCATTCCAAAAAAACTATTTCGCTTAATTAACTCTGATACTTTTTATATTACAGAGCACACCCAGCAGGCTGGTGGCGCGCCAGGGTAGGCTCCTCCTTCAGCAACTCTGGGGGTACAGTCTACATCATTAGCAGCATCACAACTCACCCTGACTTCTCGTCTCTCACCAAGGACAACGATATCGCCGTGCTGGGGACCAGGTTTCCCATAGAGATTCAACCCAACATCGTTGAGGTGGCAAGGCTTTCTGGCGCTGCGTATACTTTTACTGAACATCAAGTAGTAACAGCTATTGGATGGGGTGATACTACGGTAAGACAATCATCATTTTACCGTGAAATTGTGGTCAACTAATTGAATTAAATAACTTGATGAACTTCATTCCTGGAGATCATGAAGGAGGTTCCAGTCCTGTGGTTTCATTCACTATTCAGTGAATGATAGATACATTCCAACGTCTTCTCTGAAATTGAGGCGTAATAATCATTGACACTGCTTTACAGAAACATTAGGTACCAATTCCAGGTTGATGAAACCATGATTAACAAATTAATATTTCTAAATAAATCGTCCCCGAAGATTATATCGAAGACCTCTGGTCTCGTGGAAACTCTGAAAATATATGACTGTTTGATAATTTCTATATGTTTGTACAAGATGATGGGAGAGCCAGCTGATCAGCTCCGTGACGTCGAGATATGGGTAGTAGCTCAACAGACCTGCGCCAATAGATACAATGAGCTGGATTTCAACATCACCAGCAACATGGTTTGTGCAGGCTGGCTTGACGTTGGACTTAGAGGACAGTGTCAAGTAAGATCTTTATTTAATATTTGAATATTTTAAGTTGAGTTGGTGATAAATTATCTTAACACAATTGATGTCCATAGTGATGTCCACTGATCTGATGATTATCCCAAAAGATTACCCAAATTAGCGGTCTTGTACTGCTTATTTATCATCTATCTCCCAATCGGCTATTAAAACGGCGACTCTCAAAATAATAGATTTTTATATATTATAATGTTAATTGTGCTTTCCAAGCATCTAAACTTCTAAAGATAGAGATATTGCACAAATGATAGTTAGTTAATTGAATAAGAAGATCAACCAAGCACAAAACAGATACCTATAACTATCCTAGAATCAAACGCCGACAAAATACTAAATCGCCAAGAAAAGTGTATCCAATCCAAGATTGCACTAGTGCACACGTTAGTAAACTTGCATTTATATAATTTCAGGGCGATTCCGGCAGTCCGATTCTGGGCAGCGATGGCGAAGTGGTTGGTGTGTACTCGTGGACCCAAGGATGCGGCCAGGGCCGTTTCCCGGGCATCAACACCAGGCTTGCGCCATACGTACGATGGGTCGTCTCCACAGCCATAGCGCTATAAACTCATACCACAGACAGTAGAAAGGCCGATCGATCTGACATTTTCTAAACTGATGTAAGCACATAACAATAAAAACAAAAGGATATCTAGCTACATACAGATTATATTTCGAATATTACGAAGAAGTAGGTAGAAGTAATGTAAGAACGTTACTACTGGCTGTCATTAATGAATTAAAAAAATACCTATATATTATCACTATGGAAAATGACAGATCGATTTTATTGGATGCAATTGTTAAACTGCGTAACATAAAATAATGTTAAATAAAAAGACTATACAAAGTAAAAAAATATATATAATTTCATATGGAAATTAAAATTATTATAAACAAAACATTGTAGGTAATTTTCCTTAATTTCATCATTTCTATTCTATTAAATGAACAATATTTCTATACAAGATGTAACAAAAAGGGGGCACAAGGGTGTACAAGCCGAAAGTGGTTTGTTAGGGATATCATTCTGAACAACTTTCACTATGGGACCAACTTGATCAGAGCAACTTTATTTTTCTCATCTCAGTACATTTCGGGCCGAGCGCTCGGCTGATTTCTATGGTGGAGTAAAAAATATAGTTGCTCTGATCAAGTTGGTCCCATAGTGAAAGTTGTTCAAAATGATGTCCCCAACATCCCGTTTCAGCTTGTAACACCCTTTCTGTTACACTCTGTATATGTTCTTGAAAACGGATCTTGAAAATTTACGGGGGCGAAAAATCGATCTAACTAAGTAGGTCTCATATCTGGGAATATTTGCTTTCTCTATTTTCATCCGAGCAGAGCTCGATCACCCAGGTGCTAAATAATAGAAAAGTATAAATATAATCTATAAAAAATAGAGCAATATTCAGTCCCATGACCAAATCATTTTTGTGTCTACTTATCTTGGAGTGTGTTGATAAAAAAACTGCTACTAAATTCATTTATTTACACTAGATAAATAAAAATGTTCTAACATAATATGTAGGTAGATACTTAGGAACCTACCTATACTTGTTGAATATTTAAAAATGACATATTTTCCAAACCTAGGTTTGGGTTAGCATGTTATGGGACCAACTATAAAATAGCAAAAAAAAGTCCCTTAGTGCAAGTTGTTCAGCATGAAGAACCTAGCATAGGTATCGAAAATATTCCATCTCAAAATACCCACCCAGAATACATTACTATTATGGTTGCGTATTGGATAATACTAAGGTCGAAAGTGGTAAGCACACAAATCCTATAAAAGTAACTGGCCTTGCTAAGTGCGGGAACACACTGGGAGCTGCTTGACGACAGATTCACAACTTGAGGGTGGTAGCTAGACCAAGGAGTATATCTGCACTGCTTAGACAACTTGGTGTAACTGACTGCCGTGAGTAAGTTCGCTAATTCAGGCTCGAGTTTGAAGTCACTGTGAAATTTCAAGTAAGTATAGCTTAACCCTTGGAGCAACTGGAAAAGGGCGAGAAAAAGGGCTGTTTAAAAGTTATCTTTTTTGACGCCAATTGGGGATGAGACTAAAAAAATCTATTTAGTCCGTCAGTTAGATTACCAAAAAATATTGGACATGTATTTTTTCTTTAGTTCCGAATACAAAAAATGACGACGATACTCACTTGTATGTAAAAATTGTACATACAAGTGTCGTCACAAGCCCCCACTCCTGAACTTTGGTGCAACATAACTTTGTCATTTTTTATTGATTAGATAACGAAAACATACGTGTCTAATATTTTTTGAAAATCAAACTGACGGACTAATTAGAATTACTTTTTTTTAGCCAGTCTTATCGCCTATGGTAAGGGTTTAAGTTAGTTTCCTTAGTGCCCCATCTCTTCTACCCTTTATAATAATAAAAAATACTAAATTTTAACCATAACCAGGCAAGTTTAGGAAATAAAATAATTGTTATAATAGTCACACAAATTTATTTAGTGTCTTTAGTTAGACCCTGATAAGGCACGCCGCGCCGGCACTTACAACTGTTTAAATTTACAATAAATACCACATGTTCGGAAAAAAGTCATAAAACGTGTCATTGTCAATATATTATTATGTATTTCAAAAGAAATTATGAACAATTGATAGATGTGTAAATTATTAAATAAAATTGTTGAGAGACAATATATTATATGTTACCGGCCAAGCTCGATTTCAGGCCAAACTACCTAGTTTGTCCTGGGCCGAACTAATTTTGAATTACTATGCAAGTAAATACAAAAAATAATAATAATAAATATATATATATACAGTGGAACATAGAACCTCCTCCTTTTTTGAAGTCGTATAAAACATTGTACATGTAACTTCTAAAATGTCTTTTCTCAATTCTAAATCAGTTTGGCCTAGCACAAACTAGTTTGGCCTGAAATCTAGTTTGGCCAGTAACAATATACCTATCATGAAAATGAAAACTAGTAAGTACAATATGAAATTCCTACTTATTATTACCTCTTTTTATTACCCGTCTTCCCTTGAGGAGCATAATGTCTTTCCTCAGGTTTGGTTGCTGATGGATGAATAAAAAGAAGTTCAGCCATCAAATCAATCAACTATATATAGGCCTGTGTTCTACCGTAATCCCATCATGGTAAGCGATGATGTGGCCGAAGGTGGTAAGCACACAAAGCCGGAGGGATTGGCTCTCAAGTGCAGCTGCCGTAACCGCGACAGATTTTGGAGTTATTCAGATATGCGCGGATAAGCGCCCGACTAAGCATCAGTAATCGAAACGGTAACCTAATTTATTATCCATAAGTATTTTTAAACGAGAAGTGCAACCTCAGAATGAGAATATTCTTTGAACAACAAAGTTTATTTCAAAACTTACTAATGAACACACACAAAACAAATGTACAAACAAGCGAACCATTGTACAATACCAGTAAGTTCTTAAGTCTTATAATATTATTAGTTATCAGTTGATTCGCAGCACTGAAGAAATGTACGCGCGTGTTGTAACCGTACTCACTGCAACCATCTTGACGAGTTGTATTACTGTGAACAGACCCTGGAGACAGCCACCTAGTACGTATTATCGATTAAGAATCGATATGCACCAGTGATTGTGATAATCGAATCGGTATTAGGTTAAGTGGAATTCGGTTGATAAGTTTGTTGAAAAGTGTAAGTAAGCATATTTTTTTAGAATGGACATCTCTTTTTGATATCTCAAAGGAAATCTTTATCTCACTTATTTTTTATGTTGAATTGTATTATCATTTATTTATACAGTGTTAGATAGCTAGCTATGTTTTCTTATTGCTAAACTGTATTTTTCGAATAATTCAGTTAGTGCCTAACTAGTAGAAATCTATATCTAAGTATCTAATAAATCTGTAGAATCGGCGTGTCTCTACATTTTTAGGGTTCTGTGCCCAAAGGGTAAAAACGGTACCCTATTACTAAGACTTCGCTGTCTGTCCGTCCGTCTGTCTGTCACCAGGCTGTATCTCAAGAACCGCGATAGCTAGACAGTTGAAATTTTCACAAATTATGTATTTCTGTTGCCGCTATAACAACAAATACTAAAAACAAAATAAAAATTACAACAAACGCGTTTTTTTGCCGTTTTTATAGATAACGGAACCCTTCGTGCGCGAGTCCGACTCGCTCTTGGCCGGTTTTCTTTTTACCAAATATGGAGTAGTTATGGTTGATGTCTGTCTGTTTGAACACGCTAATCTAATCTTCGAAACTACTGAACGGATTTTCATGGAATTTATCCACAGGTTAATGTGGCTTCGATTCGAATAAGCTTTATTATTTCATCGAAATCGGGTGAGAGGACGAAAATAATATTTTAAAAGTAAATATTTTATAAAGTCGCAATCGAAGCTGCGGCCGAAAAGCTAGTATCAAATAAATATTTTCGAACTGTGTCTAGACAATAGTATCTACTTACATAATAGTACAGACAATAAGACAAAACTTTATTTGACTTCACTTCGCAGGCAAAATGACAAAAAATATATATAAGGACATTGAAATATCCTTGGCTTGACCATAATAATAAGCTCAAGGTAGTAAAAAATACAAGCGTAGAAGGAACAGCTGCCGAAACACACCGGTCAGATGTAGGTACTTAGGCCCTTTGCGACAGATCTTGAGTTTGTTGGGGTAGCGTAGATTAGTGAACTATAATTCGCATGGAGTAGGTAACATACCTAAAGGAATAAACCAAATGCATAATCAATAATAGTACCTATATACATTGTTATTTTCTTATTTACCTGACGCACCAATGGGCTGAATCCATAGAGAGTAAAGGCACTGCTGTTTGTCTAGATATCGGTAAGGCCTTCGACCGGGTCTGGCATAGGACACTTCTATCGATACTACCGTATTCACATGGAATTAAGCTCCATACCTAATCAAGGTCGTCATTGACGGATGCTGCATGATATCAAGAAAAAGAATTTAATGCTGGCGTACCGTAAGGCTGGGTGATATTGCCTAAGCTGTTCATCATGCATATCAATGGTATATTGGGTTTGTCACACCAAAAATTCACCAGTTCGGCCAACGAAAAATCTGCTCTCCATTTTTTTTTAAGTTTAGTAGGTATTAGCAAAATTTTGGGACTTATAAAATTCACATTGTAGTTTGTTACTTTAAGTGATTAGATAAATAGTGATTTCTATGCGGATGACAACACTGTTGTGGTTAATAGTTAAATATTTAGTTATAGGCAGTAAATAAGTGTCGTTTCAACTTTGATATCTTTATTCATTAATTATTCGAAGTTTATTTTTATTGTGTTCTGATTGGCACGAAGCCCACAAGGGTAACGAAGTGACAACTGCCAAATCTTTAGATTTTAAATATTTGTACCTGATTGTACCGATAATAAACTAAGGTAAGATAGGAATTATTCTTACGACGAGAATTACTATCCATTATAAAATAAAAACAATCATGTTACCTCACATAGGTTTCATCTACAAGAACATTATTTTGTTTTGTTATTATGCCAAATAGGATGTTTTGCCATCTCGATGTTAACTTCAATGGCTGTTACCTGCTTATCTTCTATTTCATCTAGAGCTTGAATTTAATAAATGGCAGACTATGATAGCATGAATGCACTTTAGTAAGATGCATTGCTACAGTCATCGTCGCCTACATTTTGTTCTGCATCGAGCGAGCACCCTTAATTAATTCCACAGACTGATTGCAGCAAGCGAACTAGATAATTAACATTTTACCACACAATGGCTAGGCAAATTGAGGCCACAGTGATATATGTGATCTTCAGTAGTTTGCACTACTTTGTGTGAGATCCTGTACCTCCGTAGTAAACTTGGAAGATGTAGGAATCTACAACATTTAAAAAAATCTATCTTACTGTGCTGGTAACCACAATAGTAGTAAATGGGCCAGTTTAAGATTATAAGAATGTAATTTTATTTCAAACACAACGAGCGGTGAGGCCATAGGTCGATGGGAAGAGCAATACTACAAAAAATTACGTAAATTGGCGAGGGGTGTGACGCTTCTTTACGAACCAGTTAGTATTTTTTACCTAACCGTTAAGAATCGCTTGCACGAAAAAGTTAACAGTATGCGACATCCACCCACCATTCCGGCCTGGTCCCGCATAGTGGACTATGGTCATGTCTAGTTTCCCTCGTGGTAGCAGTTGGTAACCTCTTACCTAACACTTAAGGTGGTCAAGATTAATTCATTTATAAATAAAATTGGACCACATGTATGTTCTTTATAGGAAATTAAATTATATGCTTATTTACACTTCGCATTTTTTTTTTAAATTGAAGTATATCTAATAGATAAATCACCCTACGGAAAATTATTAACAATTTTTTTAATCATAAAATTTTCAGGTAAATCGAAGATAGAATTGAATCCAATCGTAATAGACTGTCGACTGAACGATATCATCGCTTTATCAGTTCCATTTAGTGTCGGCAATCATTCTTTATATTACTTAAATAAACCGAGCGGCGACGTAATACAATTGGATATTCCACGACCAATCACTAAGCGAGTCATAAAAAAATCAACATCATTTGATACTACAGTAGTAAAATACGTAAAAAAGGGTATCAAGATAATTAGACCATTAGATTATAAGAAAATATTTAATTTAAATGCCGGCTCACTTCAAAACGATGTCGAAAATACTTTCGAAGAAAACACAATAGATTTAGAAGCAGATGATTTCTTTATTGGACCCCTGTTAGAGGACGATCATGGCAATTGGGTCCTAAGTATTTACGATATGGATATCGATGGCAATTGGATTGAACATTTTCAAGTTATCACGATCGTAATCAGAGGCAAGTTGTTTTGTTATCGTTTTTAAAAATCAATCATAATCGATAAGCATGGCTCAGCGCAGCAGCTAGAAATTAGACCAAACTCTGATTTGGATTTTAGGGTTCCGTACCAAAATGGTAACGTGGAAGCCTTATGGTGGGATTTCAGTGTCTGTCTGTACGTTATTACTGTTTTTCTCAGCAACTTCAAATGCTCTCAACATGAAATTTAGTACGGTAAAGTTAATTATAAATGGCAAAGTTACGTAGGTTATTTATGTATAGGTATAATTAATCCGTAGCTGTGGGTTTTGTATCATGTTTAAAATAAAATATTCTTACTAGTTATTTGACATGGGAGCTTAAAATCAGAAAGTGGGATTACAACGGCAAGTAGGGTAACCCTACACGTTCAAATGTTTTTAAATAATTTTACGTGGCATTATTCTTGGTTTATTTAAAAAAAAAATGCGACTTTGATATAAAATGAAGGAAAATTAATATTACCAGTTTCCTTTTTACGATTGTATTTGAGCATAATCTCGCTGTGGAAAGTGATAATGTGGCCGAAGATGGGAAATTGTTTTTGGATTTAAAAAAAATATCTACAAAGAAGCATCTTTATGTAATCAGAAGAATTTTTACCAGTCTTTTGGTCTTCTATATGAACATGTTTAGAGCTATAACAAAATAACAATCTTAATTACAGAATCAGTGCCAGCAAAACCAACGATGTCACATCTAAGTCCTGGAGATACATTTTACCTGAGCTTCGCATATCCTATTAAAGATCTGGAGAGCTGTGAACTCGTCGCGCCAAAGTCAACTTTCGACAGATTCTTTGATAGAAACCGGATCAATCTGGATAGTTGCGGTTACATATTAACCAATGTTACCAAAGAAGATGAGGGTGTGTGGAGTCTCGTCGGTGTAGGCAGAATAGTTTATGAAGCGAGTGTATTTTTAAAAGTTAAGAATAAATCATGACAAAGGATACATTACAATTTGGAATGAAATATGGTATGAAAAGTAAAATATAAGTTGTAGCTAATTAAATGTAATAAGGTACCAAAATTGAAGATTTATTTCGTTTGAAAATGTATCGGGAATCAACTATCTACCAATTGAAAGACAGTCTGTTACTTATTATACTATTTATTTACAACATGTCTTTAAATATGACGCAAACATCAACAATGTCAGATGTTTTTACAATTTGTAGGTAATACATTAAATTAAATATAACTATTTTTAGATCATCATTAAGGGTGTCCTAACTCGAGTTTAGACTTTCGCTAACTTTCGTTAGCTAGGGGCTTAAGTCACTGATACTCCCCTATTACTGATATTTAATCGCTAACATAACTAGTGGTTATAGTCTATTTCATAAACTATGGGGAGAGTGACAAATATGTAGTTAAAATTAAGGCACTGGTAGAGGTTATTTTAAGTATTTCCTAATAGAATAAGACTCAATATAATGTTTCGGTTAGTTGGGGTTATCGATTGCGGCCCGATCGGGTAGACAAACCGATCGTACAGTCTCCTGAATAGGATGATGCCTATTTTATCATATCAAAATTCCATTTGGAACGAGGCAGTCGATCGGTACACGATCGCGGCAAATGAATTCTGCTACTAACACAGCATCAGCTTAAATGTAACGAAATAAAATCGTCCTCTCCGATCGGAATGGCTACCGAACGGGTCTGAATAAGGGGGAGTATATCTGACTCAAGGGACCTACTGTTTTCGGGGGACAAATATATTTAAAATTTCATCGAAATCCGTTCAGCCGTTTACGCGAGATTAAGTCATAGTGAGTTTGCGACTATTCTACACCCTCCTAATAAAGCTGTTTGAAGTCGCTACTCGTTACTCGCTACTCGCTAGTCGCTAGTCGCTGCCGCTGCCGCTGCCGCTGGCGCTGGGCGTGGCGCTGCGGCTGGCGGGCGGCGGCCGGTCGCTGGCGTCGTCCGAGTCCGAGTCCTTGAGCTGCTTGACGCGGTCCAGGCGCCGCGCGCGACGCGTCTCCACGTCCGACCCCTCCGACTCCGACGAGTATATAGCGGCACCCGCCGAACCTGATACAATTATTAGCATGGCTGTTAATAATAGAATATAGCATAATGCCAATATGGTATAAAAAAAAAATCTTAAAAAAATATATTATACTGTCTTTATAAAACATCTTCGTTTGGACGAACATCTTTTATATATGGATTTCCGCCCCGCAGTTTCACTCGGAATCACCTATTTTACCCCTTTAGAGGTTGAATTAATAAAAATCCTTTCTTAGTTTATCCCTACGCGTTATAAGTAACCCCGATCCATACAAATAACGGACTCCGTTCAAAAAAATATATTTTCCCATAAAACTTTTGCATCCCTTTTTACCAAGCTAGAAAAAAAATCCCAAAGAAACTAGCCAAAGAAGAGAAAACACCTATCTTTTATTCATCTTCTAACCGTAACGTTCTGGGACACTATTCCTCACACACGGCCATCTGACCGTAAACTAAGCAGAGCTTGTAATATAGAAGCCGGATAACTGATATACTACATATATACATGATTTATCATCAAAACTAACAAAGTATCATACAAACGTACTTTCTTAGTGGATGCCTACGTTATTTAAGGAATTTGTGTACAAATTTTCAGTTTCTAGCCCCAGCGGTTTCGGCTGTGCGTTGATAGATCAGTCAGTCAGTCACAGTCAGGACAAGCTTCTTTATTAGTATAGAATAGATCGATAGATGAATGGTGTCTCACCCTTCTGGCCCTGCTTGTACTTGTTCTTGATGGCGGCGAGCGAGACGCCCCCCTCGTCCTCGGAGTCGTCCCCCCTCGCGCCCCCCGCCCCCCCGGCGCCGCCCCCCGCCCCCCCGGCGGCCCCCCGGCCGGAGCCCCCCGCGCGACGCTTGGGCCGCCCGTGAGACACGCGGGTGCGCATCGCTGCTCGGAGTTCCATTTCTTCTTTCTGAAATACGATACAAATAGGCATTTTTATGGAATAAATATAAGTTTAATTTTTAAGCACGTCCCACATTTAAATAATAAGTACTACGTGAAGGACATTTAGCAAAGCTCTATTGTGCTGTCAATAATAAAATTATGTGAAGTCGGGTGTTTCTGGTCAAAACTACAGATTCCTTCAGTCCAAAGTATTTTCTAAATTCTAGACGGTGCATCATAGGTTATATTTCCAGATTCGAGAACAGAAATATGTTAAAAGAAAATAATTAGAGTACCGTAAACCGAGGTAACTTTGATCCGCGGGCTGAGTAAAACTTTCTTTACATGAAATCGCGAATTGCGTAAAATTAAACGCATTTTGGTTGTTATATTTTCTATGATAGCAACACTGATGAACCACAGAACCATTATAGTTTTGATTACTAACTTTTTTTTTACATTTAATGGAGTAATATTTTTATGGTATGTAATATTTTTGTAGTTTTCAATAAAATAGACCTACAAAGTACTAAATTATTTCTTATTAACCAAAAAAAATCCACAAACCTTTAGCTGATACTTCCTATCAGCGTCAGGGTCTGCCCCAACTTGCGACAGGATCTTTATAGCTGAAGTCTTCGTGGATCTATCGGCGAGGGAGAGCGTCATCTTCCTGTGAGTGAACGACTCGGTCGAGTGTGGTCGGAACGACAGCTTAGTTCTGAAGACCGCCTGGCCTTGCAGACCTGTTCCTTGGCGGACGAACAGGTGGTTGTGGTCACCCTGAAAAAAAAACAAACAAGTTATATAGGGCGACAGGTTGAACAAGGAAGCTGTTGCAGCGGTGACAGTACTTATCAATATATCCAAATTTTACTGAGACCAACTCTGAAATTTAATATTCCTTCCATGCTATAAGTTACCTACATGCCAAATTTCATTATATGATTGGTTGAGATTGTGACGTCACTAAGGCAAACAAATAAACAGAAAAACTTTCGAATTTACAAATATATTATGAAAGTATGATAGATACATAACTTTTTACTATACATCAAAAACAAATCAAAAAAGAACAAGAAATCTATATAAATTTGTCTATCAGTTTGTTTGTTTGTAACGTATGGGTATTGTAATATATACCGTTCATCCGATTGCAATGAAAATTTGGTGGTGAAAGTCAAAGTCAAAGTCAAAGCCATTTATTCAGTTTAGGCCCTAGGAGGGCACTTATGAAGGTCGAATTTACTGAAGCTACCACCGATTCGGAAATCAGCCTTCAACTGAGAAGAACCGGCAAGAAACTCAGCAAGGTTACATTTTTTATATATATTTTTCCTTTTTTTTTTATAATCTGACTATTGGCTATATTTTTTCAATAACAGCAAAATGTACAATACAATATACAATTAAATCAAAAAGAAAAATACCAATACCAAGTAAATAATAAAATGTAACGCAAACAAGTTCTTATTAAATAATAGCGAATACGCTACATAATAGCTAAAACTAAAAAAAAATAAAATCAACAATATGCGAAGTGCACCTGTGCAGAGTGAAACTATTTCCAAACATCCCTATCTTCAATATATTGAGCTACCTTGTAATAAGCCTTTTCCTTCAAAACTTTCTTTACGTAAAATTTGAATTTAAAATCGGTCATCTTGGTTACCGAGTTAGGTATTTTATTATAAAAACGAACGCAATTACCAAGGAATGACTTGCTAACTTTGGCTAACCTAAAATATGGAACAACTAATTTCTCTCTTTGCCTTGTATTTATATTATGGACATCTACTTTTGTTTTAAACATTCCTATATTTCTACGTATGAACATTATATTTTCATAAATGTAGAGTGAAGGCAAAGTCATTATATTTATTTCTTTAAATAAATGCTTTAATGAGTCCCGAGGACCCATACTATAAATTGCACGAATTGCCCTTTTTTGTAGTATAAAAATAGTTTCAATATCGGCTGCTGCTCCCCATAATAAAATACCGTATGATAACAGACTGTGAAAGTAAGCAAAATATACTAGTTTAGCCGTCTCGACATTCGTCAATTGTTTAATTTTTCTTACAGCAAATGCAGCAGAACTTAATTTACCTGCCAAAGAATCTATATGAGGACCCCATTGTAATTTATTATCTAATGTTAAACCTAAGAATACAGTTTTATTAACCATGTCCAAATTACTGCTATCTATTATTACTTGACTATCTACTTGTGCTACATTGGGTAGAGAGAATCTTAAACATTTAGTCTTCTTAGAGTTGAGTAACAAATTGTTTGCAGTAAACCATTTGGAGACTATTGACAAGGTATCATTTACTCTTATAAGATCTTTGTCTTTTCTATCAACTTTAAAAATCAACGAAGTATCGTCAGCAAACAAGACTATATCTGAGAGGCCATTTACAATAGATGGTAAATCATTTAAATAAACTAAAAACAAAAATGGTCCTAGTATTGAGCCCTGGGGTACCCCCATTTCGATTAAAGAGCCCTCAGATGTTGTACTACTAATCCCTACCTTTTGTTGACGATTAGATAAAAAGGGGTACTGCATCACCCGTCCGGGATTAGCGAGCGGTCACTTATAATCTATGCTATACTATACTATATACTATCTAATACTTAATATTATAAAGCTGAAGAGTTTGTTTGTTTGTTTTTTTGAACGCGCTAATCTCAGGAACTACTGGTTAGATTTGAAAAAACCTTTCAGTGTTGGATAGCCCACTTATCGAGGAAGGCTATAGGCTACTTATTATCCCGGGAAAACATATGATCCGAGAAACCGCGGGGCGGAAATTAGTATAATATAAGTTTGACACACATGCAGTGGTTGTTTGTAGACGTCGAATATCTCCGAGCCGAGATGCAGCGACATGCTGCCGTCCGACCACTTGACCATCCGCGCGTTGGACTGCTTCACCGCGTTGCCTTCCTTGTCGAACACCGTGCGCCAACGGATCGTGTTTTCCACTTTCAATTTGAGCCTGCAAATTATATATTTTAATAGTCTTGTATTCTCAATTGAGTTTAAATGATAACAGATCTAATTTAGGAGAATTTACTAGAAAATCACAGGAAATTTCGATCTTTCTTATTTTTTTTTATACAACAATGTCGGCAAACAAGCATACGGCCGGCCTGATGGTAAGCGGTTACTGCTATGAACGCTTGCAACACCAGACGTATCACTGATGCGTTGCGGACCCTTCCCCCACCCCGATGAGCTCTGGCGACCATACTCACGCGCAGGAACACAACTATAAGTTATTTGGCTGCGGTATTCTGTAAGGTGGAGGTACTTCCCCAGTCGAGCTGCTCTTTGAGCGACTTATCACCTCTCTTCAAATAATTTCTTATTTGTTTTGAGGTTGTTAAAAATTAAAAATGGAAATGATCCACCTTAAGTACTTGGTACCTACATATAGAAATATTATTACTTTATTATACTTCTGCAGTAAACTATTTATAACAACTGGAATATTTATCTTTTTAGTTGAATACTTACGGCCCTTTAAAAAATAATATAGTAAAATTTTAATTGCAAGAAAAATAACAAAACAAAAGTAATATTTTGGTCGTCGTTAAACTGTATCAGCTCAGTTTATGATGCTGATAACAACTTCACTTATATCATCAGCTGGCACCTATAGTGAACACGGACATAAGTACAGAAAGAAAAAAAAACTAAGTATAATAAAAAAAAACACTCTCAGATCATGTCAAAAACTACTGATATAGTTTTTAGTGTTTGCATTATTTTTACCGTGGAAAAGTAGTTCCCTTGACACGGGAAGTTAGTTACAAATGGAAGACTCACCTAGCCCGCCCCTCTTCATCCAGGGTCTCTTCTTCATCAATCTCATCCTCGTAAGTGCTGGGGTCGTAAGGGCGCGTTTCCACTGACAAGAAGTTGGGCAGTTTGACGAAGTGCAACTCCTTTCCCAACTCCGTCCAGATCTTGGGCATGTCCACGTCTATGCGGGTCTCAGGGATCTCTACTTCCTCTTCTTCTTCGGGTTTGTCGCGAGGTGCCTAGGAAATTATAGAAACTGGCAACTAAATGCCGCTTTCGGAACATACCAGTAGGTGCTTGGCAACAGATTTTTAACTTGAGAGTGGTAGCCAGCCAGTCGGATACTACAAAGTACTCTACTGCACCGTGTTATGGTTTCTTAACGATGTTCATTCATCCAAACCAACAATGTCGGATTGTCCAAAAAAAAAAAATTAGCTTTGATGAGTTTCTTGCCGGTTCTTCTCAATTGAAGGCGACTTCCGAATCGGTGGTAACTTCAGTAGCTTCGACGTTCATTAGTGCCCACCTAGGGCCTAAACTGAATAAATGGCTTTGACTTTGACAAAGCTCAAACTCATTGTAGGATTCGAACTTACGACCTTCGTCATAGCATTCGACGCCACTACCACTGCACTCTCATCGAATCAAAAGAAGCTTTATTGAGGAGAAGCTTTATTGAGGAGAAGCTTTAAGAAGCTTTATTGAGGCATTATTTGTTCATAAATTCACTTCATACCGAGACAAAGTCATACTGTATAAAACAAAAATAAGGGTCCGGTTTCACATGTCGGTGATAAGTTTCGGATAACTTAAATATGACAGATCGAGACGACCTGTAAAGATATCTACCAGAGAAGCTATCAGAAACGTATAGGCTACCTACCTGTAAAACTTTATAGTTAGAAAAATACATAGTACATACAGAAGATAGTTTTATCCTTTTTTTTTTCATGAATAAAGCATAAGTAAATAGATAAACATAAGTACCTCATCTCCACTTCCCCTGGCGTCCCCCCCCTCCCGCCGGTCGTCGTCCGAGCGGCGCGCGCTGCGGCTGCGCGAGCGAGACCGCGACCGCGAGCGAGAGCGAGACGACCGACCGTTCACTTCTGCCTCCTCGTCCGTACTTATATCCGACGCGTCACCGAATAGTGCGTCCGCGGTCACTGAGAACATAAAAGTAGTATGGATTTCAGCTGATTACTTTTTAATTCTGTGATGAGCTTTACGATGAACCAAACATATAAATTGTGAGGAGTGTCCCAGGATAATAAGCCATTGTCAAATAAATAAATTTGAAGTGTCTGTTTGTAATGTCAAATAACAGCTTTTTACTAAATGCGTATATGGTACATAATAACTAAAATAACTATTTTTAAAATTTTGTCGGTCTGTCTGTCTGTTTGCGGCAGCTAATTTCCGAAACGGCTGGACCGATTTGGACGAGACTTTCACTGGCAGATAGCTGATGTTATAAGGAGTATCTTAGGCTACTTTTATTGGTTACAGGCAAATTTTTATACTGGGAACACGAGTGAAACCACGGCGAACTGCTAGTTAGGTATAGAACACTTGCTCAGAATGTTAGAGAGATGAATGTGTAAGACAATCAGTGTTCATATTGATAGAAGACAAAGTGTGTCGATAAGGTTTAACATTCGACTAATATCGAAAATACCATTATCAGTCTTCTCTTGATTCTCCTCATCTGAGTCCACAATCTTCTTCGTCTTCTTCTTGGGTTTATCGCTCGTGTCTGAACCGCTTTCGGAACCCTTCTTGCGCTTAACGCTTTTACCATCTGCGTCACTTTCCGAGTCAGATAATACTGCACGCTTCTTTTTATCACCTGGTAAAAGATTTTTTATGTAAAATTAATTTAACTTTAGAAGTGATGATGTGACCGAAGGTGGTGAGTTAACGAAGTCTAGGCACTGACTCTCAAGAGCAACTTCCACAACACACCGGTTGGTGCTTCGCGACAGAATATCAACAAATGGTGGTACAAATCACCAAGACAGATACTACAAAGTACCACCGTACTATGTTATCCTTTATCTAATTCTCAAGCTTAGCGGAGGTTCGAACCCTCAATCAATCAAATAAAATAGATTTCTTACCAATTTCAGCCTCTGAGGCATTTGAACTTTTTGACCGTGACCTGGAACGGCTTTTAGACTTTGATTTACTCCTAGGCTGTCTTGAGCCTGACCTGAAATATACAAATTATACAATTCATTCTACCGAGCAAGTGCTTTCGGCCAGACCATACTCGTGATGTTCAACAACAATGGGGCCCCAGTACCATCAGATAGTGAGTAAAGAGTTTTCTATCTATCCATCTATACATGGACTACTTGAGCAGTAATTATACAGCCATGCTTCAGACTGTACGGTGCGGTCGGTTGTGTCATTTATGTCAATGAATAGAAAACTATAGTTTGCTGTGCAGGGCAGTCGCAGCTTGAGTGGTTAATTATGACCGTTTAAAGCTGCCCATCCATGGACAGAAAGTTCATGCACAGACATTCTATTTTAATAATTATTTAGAAGATAAAATGTGTATGTTATAGTAGCTACCTTGATCTACTCTTCGATTTGTTCTTAGCCTGTTCAACGTCAATCATAAGATTTGGTGAATTAGATCTACTGTCTTGAGCATTCCGTTTCGCCACTGGACTCTTAGATCTGGAGGACCCAGACCTTGATCTCGACTTTCTAGTCTTTGGACTGCCACTTGCAGATTTCGACCTAGATCGACTTTTGGCAGTTTGCGATTTCGGACTCTGGGACCGCGATTTTGGACTTTGTGACCGCGATTTCGGGCTCTGAGACCGTGACTTCGGACTCTGCGACCGTGATTTCGGACTCTGGGACCGCGATTTTGGACTTTGCGAACGGGATTTTGGACTCTGCACAGTAGACTTAGGGCTAGCTGATCGCGACTTGGCACTACCAGATCGAGATCTTGCACTCCCTGAACCAGATCTTCTTGAACCACTTCTCGATCTGGATTTAGAGGTTCTTTCTTTTGGGCTTCCTGAAGCATGAGATTTAGGGCTGGATGAGCCAGATTTGTTGCTGTGTGCAGAGCCTGATCTGTTTGATGCGACTGGGGAATTGGATTTGCTTCGAGAGGCGTTTGAGGCATTCGATGATTTCCTGGAACGGGCTGAGTGGTTTGATTTAGGTGATCCACTCCCTGACTTTGCTGGACTGCGAGAAACTGATCTGGAATTTACATTTGAATCTAGAATTAGTCCACCTTAAAAAACATACAAGGGCAACTGTGATAAAAACCAGCCTGACAAGAATCTTTCAGATTAGACAAAACTTTAAAAAAAGCAGTGATTGTAAACATTTTTCATCAATGAAAAAATTATAAACAGTTGGTATAACCCAAATAAGATAAGGAAGATTATTATGTAAAGGATTCTTAAGAAGTTACATTATTTCCTATAATTTTCAATTTAAACAAGAATTTGTATGAAATACTTATACTAATATTTGATTAGTTCAGTCCAATTAAAGTTTAAATAATTGTCATAGGTTCCTAATGAATTCTTTGCTAATAAACATTCCATATCTAATAATTTGGTTTAACAATATACCTACTGTTTATAATTATTTTTTAGCCACTCTTTGCACATTCCCTTAAAAATTCGTTTATTAGTATTTAATTGTGTTTGGGTTTTGAAATATAATATGTAAATTTCAAGACTTTTATTTGGCTTAAGTGTTAGAAGTTTGAGACAGAGAACAGATGGACAGACAGAGTTGCCACAACAATAAGGTTTCATTGAGGTAAAATAAATAAAATAAAATAAAATAAAAATAGCCTTTATTTACTCTGACCTTTGCACAAATGTAGTATAATTAAACATAACATACATAACATACGTTTCATTGAGGTACTCTAAAAATAATATCTTTTGTTAATTTGAGATAGTATGCAGTGGAGCAAGTAGAATAGGATATTTTACCATAACTTACCGAGATTGGCTACCCTCTTTACCAGATGGTGCTGGACTGTGACTTTTGCTACGACTAGCGCTGGAACCACTGTCTGAATCAGAGCCCGAGTCTGTGTCTGTAATGGTCAGAAAGAAGAGATTATAGTTTCATTGCAATTGGATGAATGGTATAGAAGCACATATGTTACAAACAAACAGACAGACAAGTATTGATTTTTATGTATTAATAGAAAATATTTACACTGCCAAGTTATGAGAAAGTTTATGTATATTTGAGTAGATTTCTGTTACTCAATTATGCTATTATGTCTAACCAGATTTTAATAAAACACATACTTATATAATATATCATACCCTGGAATAAGAGACTTATACTACTTATTCCAGGTAAACCTCGGAACCATTGGAAATGTGGGTAAAATCGTGGGGCAGTAGCTAGGATAATTAATGGCAATGTTTGTAACTCAATTAAGGACTGCCACCAGTAAAATTACCAACTCCAGAGAAAGACTTCAAAACTCAGGGGAAAAATTTTAAACTAGGACAAATTTTGGGAAAGTCAGACAGATGGTAGCCCTATCCAATCATGCAGTAATAGCATAACGGATTTCGATAAAAATTTCTTTATGTCAGGAATACATTCTGTTTGTGATCTGCAGCCTCTAAAACAGTAAACAATGTTTCTGTCTGTTTATATTATATATTAGACTGTATTGATAGTGTTCCAATTATCTTGTAAGTCCTATCAGTTGACTGATTCTATTCAAAACTGTTTTGTAGAATAGTTACACATTGAATTTTCAGTTTAGTGAAACAAATGTGAAGATGTAAGCGCATTGGCCATTTTATTATGGTGATTTCAAAGTTTGTAGATGTGTCAATCCACATTTCTCTATGACAGTAGTTTTCAGGTCTTGGTACATGTATTTGTTGATGATATTCCAAGGTATTTAGCAAATTGTAGTTATGTAAATAATGAAAAATAAGATTACGAATTACCAACCATTTTTAGAGTTCTGCGCTGTAGGAGCCATTGAAGTACGATTAAGCAATCACTTTTCCCCTAAGATTACTCTCTGACCACTTTTCCACTAAAGAAACAACGAATTACATCAATAACACCGAAACAAAATAAAATATCAAATAAATTTCAAAATTGAAGGTTATAATGGGTAAACGTCAAACGTAAACAAACGTCAAGTCAAGGCGCAGACAGCAGACGCGTCGGGAATTTTACAAAGAGGTACTACGTTCACGCTACACGATTATATTTAAACTATTTTATTAAGTTTTAGTCGATTTCAACAATTATAACACTGTACATTGAAAATTCGGAACTCCTGAACCGAGTGCTTGCGCAGTTCGTATAAAAATATTTTGATTTTGTATTAATCAATTAAGTAAGTAGTAACCATTAGTTTTTTATATTATACCCCTAGTCTCTACCCCGGTTTTGCCAGCCTTCCAGAAAGATTAAGTTTTTCGTAGAATAAAAGCATCTTTATTTGTATCTAAGGTAGAATTTATTTATGTGGCTTGTTTAAGACATATCCGTTAAATTATTTCGGGGTTTGAGTAACATAAGTCATATAAACATACACACACAATATACTTGCATTTATATTGTAACTAGCTTTCGCACCGCGGCTACACCCGTTTCCTTAGGAATAATTGTTTTCCTGGAATACATACTATGATATAATAAAAAGAGGCAGATAATTATGTTTCTAGTGCGCCCGGATAGTGAAGACTCGAAAACGTCCCAATTGGGCCTTTTTTCTTTAGTTAGTCCGCGTCAGGCCGGGCGACGAGAAACGCTGTGTAGTCATTTTAAACGTCGGTTACTATGAACGTAATATATCTTGCTTGAGTAGTTTAATATCATTGCTGGAATTTTTTTTTTTTTTTTCTAGAATATGATCCACCTAAGTACCTACCTATAATATGCCATTTTTTTAAATTTCCGTTCAGCCATTTTCGAGAGTAGCACATCCACACAATCAAACACACAAACATTGATTGCATAAAATAATTGCTTATTTATTATATTATTGGGATATAACGTATGATTTATAGGTATAGGTGCCAATTTTATCAACCGTTACGGCGCGGCGTGATTTTAAGAAGCACATATTACTTTCGCATAATATATAATAGGCTTTTAATAATAGGATATTATATGATTTATTAATTATTATAAACAGTCAAAGCTAAGGAGCTTTGACTAACGAAAATATTCTTAGAATCAATTCCGAGTGATTTGTCCTAGTCCTAGTAAATAAAACACGTCTTTAATTAATCTTAATGCACAGGCAATTAAAGTTAACCTAACATGCTTAGTATTCATGGAGATCACGGTATCATCAAAATATTGCTCGTATTATCATTGCCAAGACAAAGTTCACCATTGTTTTCATTTTATAGGATTTCAATTGGAATAAAGCATAAAGACGCCTAAAATCTAAGGGTGCCAGACACCATGCGCCAGTACACATACCTAAAACGTACACATTGCTTGCATCTGTTCTGTTCCCACTCTGAATGAAGCGATTCAATGGCAGTTTTTTCATCGTTCGTCGTACCGTTTGCAGTCACGTCCGTCAGTCTATGTGGAGTGTGGACTCAGTACAACGATGGCTGCGGCCGGCGATGTATGTGCCGGTCTTATACGACACAGAACAATTTTACTACGAGAATTATGCGATACTAACGTGCTAGATGTGCTTGTTAAAAAGGGTATATTTAATTTAAATGATTTGGAGTTGATAACCAGTGCGGCGGATTGTGATAAGTGTAACTACTTTGTTGAGATTGTAGGTAAACAAAACGGTGCGAAGTTAAATGATTTGTGTGTTGTGTTGAACAAGGAATGTCCGCGGTTGTCGAAGGAGCTTATGAATGACAGACACAGATTTATTATTAACGGTAAGTCTGTTAAAAAAATATTTTTCTTTTATATAAAGAAAGATCACTAATGTCACAAGTTCACTTCTATTATTTTAACTAATCACTGCGATAACTGCGGTGATTATTTTAAACAACGATCTTCTTAGGTATGTTTTGGTTATACTAAATATTTATGTTTAAGTTGAGTGTGGAAGAATTATATATATGTATATAAGTATAGGTATACAAGTTAATATAAAATAAGTGAAAAACCTTTCGGCTACAAATAAATAATAAACCTTGAAAAAATAAATTATGTGGGTAGTAAACGGCCGTGGTTAATTTAAAACTGTTAAAACAGGGTTATCTACCAATTACGGATAAATAATCATTGACACCTAATTGAAATCATTACAGATCTTTAAAAAATACAAGGCTGTATTATATAAGTGATGTGATTGAAGATGCTGAGCACACAAAGCCTAGAAGGAACTGACTCTCAAATGCAGCTGCCGGAACACAACACCGGTGGATGTTTGGCGACAGATTTTCAACTTGAGCTCAAACTCAAACTTTGTAGGGATGTAGGATTCGAATCCACAATCTTCACGGAAATCGATGCCACTACCACTGACCTATCATCGCCTCAAGATACCGTTACTTTTGAGCCAAATTGTCAATACACACGAAACTTTAATAAAATTATGATTGAAAAATTGCATGACCATCGGCCGAAAGAAGGGGGAGAGAATTATTGTGTGAGACAATGTTCTGAATACATAATAAATAGACCCATATTTTATTTCGGTACCGAGTCTATTTGTTACGAAATAAGGTTGCAAATTGAACAGCCAAGGTTATGACAGCCGAATTGTAAAGTTGGGCAGTCTATGCGGGTGCGTTCGGAAGTTGACCCCACCCGCTATTTTGATAAAGTATTTCAGTCAACCATTATGCACTTCATGTAGATTTATTTTACTTTACATATATTTAAATCGTGGCATTTTTAATTAATAAATTAAAATTCCTTTTTCACTGCCACCCTATAAAAGTATCTACGTTGTACTTATATATATTTGCATTGTTTTTATATTAGTTATTATAAAATTTAATTCATGTTTATTAGTATATCACACAAAGTAATTAATTTTTTTTTGAAGAATCCGTATTACTATTTTAGTGAAAAAAATACCAAGTTCTACAAAAATTGCTTAGCTACATAATATTGCGATAACGTGGAGCCATACGTTTTGTCAACATAAAGTGTACAATGAACTCGCGACAATTACCTTACCATGTTATTCTTAATTTCATAAAGCACTACTGTTCTGCTGATTCTGAGAAACGATCAATGAGCACGTTATGTGACGTTGTGTGATAATGATTACTGCCTATATATCTTAGATAAAGGAAGTAAGTCTTTGAGGATACTTTATTTGACAACCATTGAAAGGCAAAACCTCATTCAGGTCAAAATACTGAAATAACCACCAATCTCACAAAAACAATAAAAATAGTATAGGCTAAAACGTCCTCACTTTCGACGTCTCATCTCTACATTAATTTAATTTTGAGTGATTTTTATGTCTAATATCTTTATTTATTCATTCTTTTATTATGGTGGATGGTGAAATTTTTACCGATTTTTCTCGCGTGTTAATTTATTACGTCAATTTTAAGCGCCTATAGGACCTAATTTTGTGATTCACGCGAAAGGTGTATGGTAAAGGATTATTGTATGTATTGATTATGCTTTTAAAAGTAGTTAAAACGATACCTTGGTTCCATATCAATAAATAACGGCCATTTGTAATGAAGGCATAAAATAATACTACTATAAAGTTTTAAATGGAAAATGAATACATACAAAAATCTATTGCCATACGCTTTAGGTGCTAAACATAAAATTTCGTCTCAGGCGAATGAAAATGATATAATAAAAACATTAAAATTCAAAAAACCATCCACCTAAGAACTGTGGAAGGAAAAGGTTAATCTTATTATGAATTATCAATAAGTTACCTATATAACTTATACATTATGCGTAAATTGTCTTTCAATATCGAAGTCGTATAACTTTTGCTACAACCTTGACACTGAAACGTGGTATGGTAAGCCGCAGAGGTTTCGTAACTTGGCGTGGTTACGGAAAACTGGACTCGTTACACAAGTTTTCAACAATAAATAAACAGATCTTATTATTATTGTTGCCAATTATGTTCTCAGTTTATTGACATCTTTTATTTAATCTTATTTGCCAGAAGTTAACTTTAGTTGCCTAGCTGGAATAAAAATATATAAAATTAGATTCAACTATTTATCCCTTAAAAGCTGTATCCCGCAGAATCACCCGCATTACCAGTTTAAAATATTATTAACAATTAATCGAAATCTGTTGATCGTTTAGCCCAAAATTTGTTGAAAACTGATAAACTTACTGTCGTTTTTAAAATTAAGTATAGTATAAGGATAAGGAAAGCTAAATTTATGCTGATTGGATTTTCCTTATATTTATCTTATCCACAATAATATGTTCATTTTATTACATATATTGTAACTATTGTAATGCGGACTAAATTTTTTCAAGTAGGCACATACCTAAGTAAGATCATAATAGGGTATTTGACTGACATTCAAATCAACAACTTTTTATGAAATGTCAAAACGATAGGTTTATATGGAGTTTTGTATGAAATACAAGCATGTGACGTCATAATTATATAGCATACTCTTTATGGTTAGATTGGTCAATAAAAATCATAATAAGGATAAATTTAATAAAAAAATCGTGGTTTCCCCCTTTTTTTAGATGTTTTATACATTGGTTAGTTATACATGAATATAGGCAAATACCTACCCTATTAATGAGTTACGCAAATGTGTTGAATAGACATATAATTGTAATGATAATAATAGATATTACCTCATATGCAACTGTTATGACATGACTTTGAAATATTAAGTGAACGCACAACCTACGTAAGACGACTGCGAAATATAATCGTATTGATCGACAATTTAACAACCTACTCAATTGATAGATTATGAAAATTAACAGTATTCTATTAAATTACCAGTTAAAACATGAGCTAGATTGCAAATATCATTGTTGAAAAGGTTATAGTCAGTAATTGCTGTTTTTCTGAAAAGTAAAAAATGCCGTGTGTAGTCACTACTTTTACTTTTTCAACCTTTATTAGTCCCGTTGAATGCAACATTCAACATGCAATAACCTTATTGGTATGCTACATTTGACGAATATTTTAAGAAGAAAAAGTTTTTAAAACGAAAACATGTGCCTAAATGCACCTGTCTGTCTCGTGTTAAAAATGCAAATGGCGCTATATTTGCGGAGAGCAGATGTTTTGGGATCGATGATTATTATAAAGGTTGCTTATTAGGCAGTTGGTTAAAGAAAATAGGCTTGTTGATGCATTTTTATTTTATTATGAATTACTACTACAACCCCTCGGTGCTGCACAAATGTGTCTGTAAAAATATGGCCAAGTCTCGTTTTTAACTTATATAAGTAATAGGTAAGAATTTATTCGACATATTTATCAAGAATTTATAAGCTTACCAATTTAAATAATTTACTTGAAACCTTTCAAAATATATTGACGTACCAATCTGGGTATTTTTTTTTTAAATCTAAATAGTAAACAAGTACTACTATTTTAATTTTAAAGTACAAACTTAATGAATACATTCAAATAGGAGTAAAAACTATGAAATTCAATAACTTACGAACGAATAGCTCTACTATATGTTTACGTATTCGAGTATCACTGACGACGAGGTCAAAGGCCGCCCAACCCCGTCCAGAGTCATTTAAGAAGCTATTATGACAACGCTATTGCTCACGGGGTGTGACGACTCGTGTGAATCTACCATGGGAATGTCTACCGCGGTATTATCATGGTTTTTGTTGAGTCTCTTGATGTAGGTATGGTATGCGAGAGAGGTATGTAGGAAGCTCGCATATTTCGCCCTTATCGAGGGTCTTTTGTGTTGTATTCAATAGTTCATGGGGATTGGGAAATGATTTTGCAGTTAAATATTGAAGCGGTGTGAATAATCGACTAAATATTTTTAAAATATAAATTACTTACCTATCTAATTTATTAAAAAATATTTAGGTTACAATTGAATGATCGCTAAAATAATCTACAGTAAAAAAATGTATCGATTATTAAATGGACACAAAAAATTCAATTTGTTCCCTATATTCTCGTTGACAATTGAAATTACAGAGAGCAAAACACTGGAGCCATTGAAATTCAAGCTAGCCTACCTAGCTCATTTTTAATTTGACTAGGGTTGACATGGCATAATCTAGGAAATCAAATATTTTGGATGCTTTTAAATGGTTAGTTTATAAAATCACCAATCATATCAATCAAATAAAAATATAAATCGCAGTATAAATTGTTGTCACTGCATGAATACAGCTCGTAATAGGTACATACATTGGTAAAGCAACTTAGTAACTTAGGTACCAACAGCGACAGCCCTCGATTTTACTGGCTCTTTTTGTTGAAAACTCAAAACATTGTACAAAACTCGATCATTTGCTGCGATTCGTTCCACCTGTTTTTCGAATCATTTTGTAGCTAGCTAGATCAATTTGCGATGGGTGGCATAATGCGGTCCATTCCTGAGACGTCACACCACTGAAATGTATTAAAGCATAAAACACCATTGGCCAAGGTATTGATGGGAATACGTGCAGGGCATTGGGATCAATGACCGACTGTCTACACCGTTCAAAATTAAAAATAATGCTCAATTAACTATACGATATTGACTTGAAACGCTCGACCGTGCATATCGACGTAGTGATGTTAAGAACGATTGTTTTACATAATCGACTATTAACTATTTATCGATAAATCAAATCAATTAAAAAATCAACTAAAGTAAACTAATTAAAATATCTATTATCAAGTAATATTATTATTTTCCATCAAAATATCTTTAGCAGTGTAGGTATGCCTGCAAAATAAATGTTAACTAATAAAGTATCTACTTAATTAATAATTACTTGTCTATTTTATTTGAATTCAAAATTCTTTGTTGAGTAAATCGAGTAATCTTGTTAAAATCCCAACACTAGGAGCGTGTACTTTCAAATTAAAACCAACAAACCGCGTTATGACCGGGGCTAGACACTTTCCAATTAACAAATGCCCGATGTTCGTTAAAATAACGAGTAATAAGGTAAATATTTGGAAAAGTTAAAATAGAGTTTTATTGTATAGAGTTGTTGATGGATAATCATAATGCTTTGTTTGCAGGATCAAAGGTTTATGATAATCCTTTACATACATTTTATGTGTGCGATGCAGTTATATGATTTTTTTATTCTGTAGTATTTTTTAAAATAACCTAGCTTTTTTTTTTACTAATACCTACTAGATATTCAAACCGTTGAATATTTTTTTATCGTTTATTTTATACGTTATCTAGAAAATTTGATTAAAAATAAACATTGCCTGTAGAAGTTTATTTGTCTAATAATTTCATGCTTACTAGTTAAATAGGTCATGCTTCAAATGACGACAAAGCAACAAAGGCATAATGAAAATTATTTGTCACAATGCAAGGCGTAGTCAGGATATGATCGAGGTCATGGTATTTTGTTTAATTACGACACCTCTTTACCTACTTATTTGTTAACAGGTAGTTATATTTTATATATATCTTATATACCTATATTTGGTACCTACGTATTTTTCATACAACCCATTCTTTTTTATTAGAAAGGATGAAACTAGACAACTCGGTACAACCCTTGTTATGTTATTCTATCTACTAGGTTCCTTGGATTCCAATAGACCCGCAAAATTATGTTAAATGAAAATTAAGCATAAACCGGGATATAAAATCAAACGGAGACGCTTAAATTCATAATACGTTGAATTAGTCCAATGAAGATAAAACTGCTGGGTGAGAAGGTCACTTCTTCGCCATACCGTGAGTAGCTGTACTAAACTAATTTAATTAGTGATTTTGCTCGAACTACGTAAGTTCTGTGGCTCTCAAATAGTTGATGAGTATGAAATTAATGCTTTGTACCAGCTTGCCAGATCCAAATTTAAGGATATCAAAATCCATACTTACTAATATTATAAATGCAAAAGTAATTGTCTGTTACCTTTTCACGCCAAAACAGCTGAACCGATCGCGAGGTTTGGTATGCATATAGCCTATGGTATGAAGAGGGACATGGCTACTTTTTCCGCTAGTATTCTATAAACTGAACATTACATAATATCGCCCAGGGCAACCTATAATTTATCTCGTAATTAACTATAGGTACCTACCCAGGTATATCAAATTCTGTTAATTTCCTACAACCATTTGAGACTTAGCCTATTGTTTACAATTTGGTCCCTACTGTTCCCATAGAAAAATCCCACGTACCCGTGAACTCAATTGATAAAAACGAATCAAACCAAGTGCACACATTATATGTTAATTTCTACAATTACGTGATCTATATTGATGATCGATTCTTAGGAATTCCATTGATAGAATTGAATAGATAACTAATTTCGTGCGGATTATTTGTTATCGTTTGAATAAAGAAGATGCACTTTTCGAATTCAGAATGTTTTTAAAATGGCCAGTGATATTTATTAAATTATTCGTTATAATTATCATAATCAATTTATTTTGTGCTACAATAATAAAATAGTTTAAAAAACTTACCTATCTTTTCTTTTCGGGAGCCAGATAAGCTACATCAAAAACCGTTGACTATTAAACTTACCAATTTTTTAATTATCTATCTACATAGTAGGAGCGGCACATACACATGAAAACTTTATGATGGCACTCAAACTAGTACACATTACGGTACAATATTGCTTAATATGCGTTTAGTGTAATTTAATACATTTCATGGACTCCTTGACGGCTGCAATGCAATACAGACATACATTCGACAGTAAAACCGTCACCATGGTTTATTACTTCGCATCGCACGCAGCCCTATCACTATAATTCACTATGAAAGAAAGGCGCATGATGCGACAGGAATTTATTGGTTGAATAGTGTGTATAAAAAGAATCCGATTATTACAGTGGCTTTATACTTTTGAATGTCAACGTGGGTATTTACGAAATAAAACTTCATCGAGGAGATTATCATTGAGATGGAACTTGAGCCAAAATAAACAATAAGTTTACAGCCATACAGTGCATTTAATATCTATGTAGTATGCAGGTACTTATCTATGTTGCCAAGTGCGAGTCGGACTCGCGCACCGAGGGTTCTGTACAAACTTATAGGTATGTAAATAGTGCGTCCATCACGGGAATCTTAACGATAAGATATGGATGGACAAACTTAACTTTGTCGTTGGAAAACTGTTCGATATATTATACATATATCGACATAGGCCGCGGTCAGTTTCCCAATTGCAAATAACTTTATAATCGCAAAACAAAAATTAACAACAAAATTACGGTTTTCGGATTTATTCCTTTACTTGTGCTATAAGACAATGCTTCTTGCCAAATTTCATGATTCTAGGTCAACGGGAAGTACTCTATAGGTTTTGATTCCCTTGCGAGTAATTGCGAGCCTCAAAATATGCGGCATAATAAGCCATATCTTTTGATTGCGTTGACTTAGAAGTTTGTTTTTTTTCACAGCTCTAAGAAATTGCAGAGCTGAGTATTTAATATTAATTTCAACTTATACCTCCACGCGTTCCAGAGAAAAAGGTCTTAACAAACGGACAGATGGACAGACAGACAGACACACAGACGGACAATGAAGTGAGGGTTCCTTTTTTCCTTTTGAGGTAAAAATAGAGCAGTCATTTTTAATCTCACAAGCGCATGCCAAAGGGGTTAATTTTTCATCGGTTAGTAGGAACATTGCTATTCTTTCGAGTCTAAATTTACCTTATGCATCAATTTACAAAAAAATATAAAAACAATCAATTAAATTTGACCTTTCTCAACTAATAATATCGTATCATATAGTATGTATATGTTTGTCTAGTCTATAATATATTTGACCGCCAGAAAATGTCAATTACTATGACGTCATCGCCTAATTAACTAATATGTGCAGAATGTCCTGGTTGATTCAACAACTGATTTAATTAGTTTGTAGAGCATTGCTCATGACTACCTCTGAGACCTGCGTTTAATTAACAATAAGGCGACTGAACGAACAAAGGAGGATCTCCTATCATCACTCTTCATATTATTATTTGTTTGTTAGTCCTATTAGTTGCCGCTTGCCGCGTGACATTATGTAGACGTCAAAGACAAAAGTGTAGGCATTTTTTGGCGGGAACATGCAAAGAGAATTGTTCGTCTATGACAACACCATTTTACTAAATAAATCCTTAAATCTGACTTGTACTTTACTTGATTATGCGAAAGTGATAATAATATAACGTGACTAGAGATTTATATTATAACTCGACACTGGCAAACTATAAGTCTCAATAATTGGTTGCCATACTTAAAAATAAAAAGAAGAAGACAAAGTAGAAAATAAAACAAAATAAAAGAAATATTGGTGGACAATGTAAATCCTACTATTAGTTTTATGCCAAAGTCTAATGTTTCTTACTCAATCAAGCAGTAATGACTCATTGGCACGATGGAACCATAAACAATAAATTGGAATAGGGTATTTCACTCTATATGAGAAAAACTCTAACAATATATAATTTAGATAGCTTGGGCAATAAGCAGTCGGAAAATATTAGTTTTAGTTCATAAAATAACCTAATTAATTTTAAAATTAATTTCAAAGTTTTCAGTTTTTTTAATCTGTTTCTAACACTAGTATTCATGCATTCAGGAACAGCACACTAATAAAAAGGATAATAGCTCATTTTTAATTCATCAAATTTTATAAGTCCAATTGAGACCAATATCTGCGCATTTATTTACTTACAAGAGACCAAATACCGTCATGACCGTAGAGTAACATGGCGTCCAGCGTTTTATCAAACTACGCGCCAAAATTGAAAATGTAAAATTTAAATGCATTTTTATGGCACTTATCGATTGAATAAAATATTTGTGTTTTTTTTGGTGGCTTCTTAGCACTTTAGGAACGAATTTAGACACTTTTCAAAAATGGTGATGATGATTTAAATACTTCTACAACAGCAGTTATCTAAAATATGGAACTTCACAGTTCTCCTTTCTTTCTGCTCTATAATATTTTCATCATGTAACCTGGTTACGAGGATGACGTGGAGTGCTAAAATACAATTAATTATGTATCTATGTATTATATAACAATCTGAGTTACATACATTGCATGTGTAATTTTCATGTTTATGTATATTATGCTTTGTGTAAAGATTTATAAATCAACGCTGCAATATAGAATCCGGAAAAAACCCAACGGCTACTTACTATACGATTGGGTAACAAAAAATTGAATGGGAGTAATTAGTTCCATGAGTATTCCGCGAGAGGCGCTGTGTTAGTTTTTGCTAACGTTACCAGTTAGCACACCTCAAGGTACTAACTGTGCTAAACGTATATGATTGTGTTCTGGCACTGTTCCTAAAAATCTTTTGTGGTCTACACAATGCGAAGTCAACTTACAAACTACGTTGGGTCTGTCCATAGAAATATATCTAGTCCCTAACGCTAAACCTAACCGCAACCGGCTGACCTCGTTGTTAATTCCCGACATTCAGTCTCGCTTGATTGATTTGTATGATGGCACATTATTTATTACAATGTAGTCGAATCATTATTATTTAAAACCAGTAGACGTTGGACAAATTACATTGTTAGTACCTACCTAACTCGGTCCAGACTTGTTGGCAACACTACATAAAGATTGATTCCCCTAGCTAGAAAGGGATGGAAGACTCGAATTCGAAGTTAGCGTGCTATCTACCACCTATTCAAATTTTATGGCGCTAATACAGTCCTGCACCTTAATAACTGTCACATACATATCACTTCATTTAAAAGCCAATACAGTTCAGCCATTCAACTACTTAGCGGGACCTTGATAATTAAAAAAATAGAAAGAAAAAGATTTTTATTTGTGCACGCATCCGACCGACGCACACAGTTTCAACCAACACTTAATTGTGCAATCAATACATAAAAAAAAGATATTAGGTAGCTATATGTAGTAGGTAGGTACTTACAAGTGACAAGTTCGCAGAGTAAGCCGTCAGCACCTTTGTTGAGATATACCTAGTACTATAAGTTACTAACTCATTTGTTTCTCGATAGACAAATATCGTTGACAAATAATTATTTAAGCGCTTGAGTAACTTTAGTAGTCCTATTTTCCTATTCGAAGCTCTACTATAAAGTAAATTTAAGTATCAATATGGTCCCAATTAATAATTTCAACTTTACTTAAAAACTCGGTTGATCTGAGTAGGGCTTTTTATTTTGTACTAGATTCCGCCCCGCGGTTTCACCCGCGTTCCCGAGGGATCTTGTGTTTTCCCGGGATAAAAAGTAGCCTATGTTCTTCTCCATACCATAGGCTACCTACGTACCAAATTTCATCGCAATCGGTTCTGCGGTTTAGGCGTGAAAAGGTAACAAACAAACAAACTCAATTTCGCATTTATAATATTAGTTAGGATTAGGATGATGAGTTTTGTGATAGACGATTTTGAGCAATGAATCGGAACACCATTTTTCTTTTGCTTCAGTGTCTGAATCCTGTATATACATACATTTTTCCTCCTGAGGACAGTCGATAGGCAAACGTAAGACCATTTTACCACAGTCTATGATTTTACATTAAACAAAATATCGTAACTTGATTATTGTTAAAAATGCCAGATGAACAGTTTAGATGTTAAAATGTTTCTTTTAGAATTAGCATATCCAATATGTGTGGAAAATAGTACTAATTTTAGCTAGTTACATAGTAACAATAGAAAATAACGTTATGTTTGACTTCAATCCGTAACTAATCGTTTGACGTGAGTATTTCAAGAAATTCAGCCGAAGGAAATCACTTACACGTCAACTTACTAAATTTACATAAAAAACAATGATACTTACATAAAAGCTTTTAAGTAAGTTCCTAAGCCATTAAAAAGATATGTTGCTTAGATGAGTATAACAATAGTGTTCAATTATAGTATGAATAATGGTACCAAATAAGGCCAGAGAAGACGCTTCTATGATTACATACCATAGTAATTACAATGATTACTTTATCTCGTATAAGGTCTAAAAACTTTCAAGGTGCAATAATAACTTCTTTGCTGTTAATTACTCATCAAGGTGTCAAGGGTAATAAAAGCTGATGGTCAGCCTCTCAAAACAGTGTAGATTGGTGATCCGTTTTCACAGTAAATTTAAAATTGTATGGAATCTGACATCGGTAAAAAACGTCCTCCATAACTTGGTTCCGAATCTACTTCGACGAGGCTTCGGCCTACATGTTGATAATCTGTAGCTAGGGACTGTCGGAGAGCTGCAATTGGAGCCACTTGTCTTTTATCACCTTCATCAGACAAGCTTAGGTATCCATTAAAAAATATAATAAGCTACACTAGCTAAAACTATCCAAAATGCAACGTCAAACGATTCAATTTAATACAAAACTGTTTCCACATACGAATGTAGGCGTGTTTGTTTACACGGTGGCTTGTTAACTCGTAAAGCACTCTGTGAGTTCGGTGAACTTGCATTTCAGGTGTAGTCTGGTGCACTTCCCTTGTGCTGCACTGTTTGTGCCTGTGATGTATGATGAACTCTTTTATTGACTTTCCCTGCGCCTGCGGTTTTCACTTCACTGCATCTTCCTTGATCCGTGAACGTAGTGTTTTGATGTCTATTTTATGTAACTAGGTAGGAACTTTCGTATTGGTATCATCTACAGTGGTGTTAGTAAAATTTAAAGCGATTTTCTCATTTCTAGAGCAGGGGCTCTCAAACTTATAGCGCCACGAAACCCCCATTAAATTTTTCAGATGACTGCGTACCCCTTTAAAAATTAATAATAAGAAAAACGGACGATAGAAGAATAAGGTTCCTCATATTGTCAATTGGGATGATACTTGTTGGTAGTTAGCCGTTTGTCTTGCCGGCTGAAGACCAATTCACACCAAAGTACCTAGCCACACTTTGAGAAACCTTTTTAAGAGGACATACCTACTTTACAGTATCTGGAAAACAACCAATGCATTGCTATTTAACTCTACGCCGAGACAATACAGCGTGTACTTTTTTGAACTTCGAGTCAGAATTTAATATTTTATTTTTCTAATCTCAATACTTCTTGAAATTTGATATTTTATACATAAACTACATAACTAATGGTATGATTGGAAGTCCATTTAACTTAAAGCGGAACTTCCTTTCCTACGCTACGTGTTTACTTACTCCGGATGTTATTCATTGAATAATGTTTGTATTAAAATTGATAATCGGAACAAGTAACAACGAATCGTAATCGTAACCATTGATCCAGCCGCCACGCTAACTAGCTTACACCCGCGGTTTTACCCGAGGGATATAGGTAGGTTATGGTTACCTTAGGGTGGTGCATGATTGGATAAAAGAATACCCAAACTTTAATATTTATAATAGGTGCATATTAGTATGATTTGAATAGATCGAACCGATTTCAATGTGGACTGTTCCTATGAATTTTGATACTATACATTAGGTATTAAGTACAAAATGAAGTATCTAATGAGTTGATGGGATCATAAAACCTCCATTGCCACCGGTCTTGGCTGACTTTTTACAAGATCTTACATAAGACCGTATCACTTAGCAGAATTTGATGGTATTATAACGGATGACATTAGTAGAAAACTAAAGGAAAATAACGATATGATGAATTGTAGGGATGAAGACGAAACGTACCTGCGTATTGCGAGAAAAAAAGATAGTGTAGGTAAAATAAAATGTAGTAAAATTCAAGCAATAAAAAGGACGTAACAAACACGATACCTATATAATAAAAGGTACCCATAGAAAAACATTAAATATCTGTCTCAAATCAGCCTTGGAGTGTGGCCAATCGAAATGACATTCTGTGAAATAACTTTAATTGTATAAAAAAAATACTTTCAACATTTTATTGTATCTTTGTATCATTTTTTTGTGGATAACCTTCGTGATATTGGCAACACATGTTTTTAATTATGGTACAATTTAAATTTAGTACTACAATTCTGTGTTCAAATCGGTTCAAATGGTTGATGAATAAAACCGTTTAACCGCTCTTGAAAACTCTACGAAATACTGTTCCGGCTCTGGACGCCAGAAAAATAAAAGGTACCTAGTAACATAAATACAGGTTACATAAAGGATTTTACGACACATTGTGTGTGAACGAGAAGTCAAAGGGCCAGGCACGCCATGGTTTCCGCTTGAAATGTTATAAATTAACTGACTTATTGTGAACTTAAAGTAAAACTTGCCTTTGACTACTGTATTAAGTAGTCAAGTTGGAAACAATGGGAAATTGATCTTGATTTATTGATAGCTAACGTAGAGAAACAAATCATAAACAACTTTGATTAAGTTAAGTTACTACATAGTACTTACTGAAGCAATACGGAATTAGGAAAGTGGACGAAGGGGCGCGTTAGGCATTATTATAATCTAAATCGATTATAGGTAATTCCCCTCCAAGACAAAGCACTTTCATTTTTGTTTGTTTCAACTGAATTTATAACTCGATGCTCCTTGGAATACTGCCATGTCCTTTCTACAAGATGTCGATCACGATTTATTTAGTGTTTAATTTTTTAATATCACAACATAGGTAGGTACTTTAGCTGAACGACTTAAAATATTTATGACCTTGTGTGGATTGTATAAGGTTTGTAATCTAACTAGCTTTGCCGCGCGGTTTCACCCGCGTTCCCGAAGGATCTTGTGTTTTCCCGGTATAAAAAGTAGCCTCCTTCCTCGATAAATGAGCTATCCAACACTGAAATATTTTTTCAAATCGAACCAGTAGTTCCGGAGATTAGCGCGTTCAAACAAACAATCAAACAAACTCTTCAGCTTTATAATATTGGTATAGAATTCTCGTGTCACAGTGTTTGTGTGCAAGCTCCGAAACGGCTTGACCGTCTTTCGAATGAAATTCGTTCTATATTATGTACATTTTTGTGCATATTTGGTAGGTCTGAGAATCGGTCGTAAACTATTTTTTATACCGCTACGCGAGTGAAACCGCGGGCAATAGCTAGTAAAACTATATAATGTGACCAATATATTCATTCAATTCAATCTTATTTTTTTATTGAAAATAATGTGTTTTTTAATCCTTAAAAAGCCCGACGAAATAAAAACTTCTTGCTGATAAATACAAAGATATTCAGAGGACCTAAGCATCGGGAACTGAGTAGTTTAGTTAATGCCTTTTATGTACCCCCATCATAGGTCGGGTAGAATACCATGGTCTGCGGTTATCCAATACAAGCTTTATAGCACCATAAAAAAAACTCTCTAGCGACCACGTCCGCTGCATATTACTTGGAATGATCTTGACATCCTGCTGTGAGGTGACCAATGCAATGCTTTTATTAAAAAAAATACTGTGACTAGTAACATATACATAACGTAACAGTAGTATTTTTAACAGAACCTACTAACATCGTGAAGAAATACCGCGGGGAACAGCTAATTAGTAACAAACCTTTCATCTGTTCCAGGTTACAGTGCAGCAGATAGCGCCAAAGAAAACATGGTCATGAGTCATAACTTACATAGGTTTGTACTAATTTAATAGAATTTAGTAAATAAATAGTTCAGTCATGTATAACATAATCAAACGGCGAAGCCGAAGCTCTGGTAAGTGAAGCTTAAAAGCTTGCAAGATCAAAAGCTACGCGCTATTCTAGTAACTCGTCCCTCTAGGGTGATTCATGCATTTGTTTATTTTAAACTTATTTATTAGTTGAAATAAAGTTGTCAAGAGGGCTGGCTTATATTTTGCCCAAAGAATTGGCATTGCAATGCTGCCAGCCTTTTTGGCACACTTCCGTTCGGCAATGATTTGGGACATATTTTTTATTTATAAGTACTTAAGGCCCCAGTCTCCCTAAAATCAGTGTTCTTGCGGAATTTATCAAAAAAGAAATATTTTTTTTTAGTCATCAGAAAAGCAATAAATAAAATATATTTTACGTTATTTTAAAGTGTGAGATTTGAAGTTTCCAATACATATTTTATTTTTTAATTTGACGCCATTTTTATTAGCTTTGTGAGGCTTTAAACATACCTATTTACGTTCCACGCGTAGAAGGTCTCATTCATGCACACGCCACGAAAAAAATATAACAAAAACAAGAAATGTATTCATAATACATTTGTCGGCAAATCCTCTACAATAATCTTATCTAGTAACTTTTTTCAAA